>CM077182.1:15520617-16155617 GCA_039654105.1 Coreius guichenoti | reverse complement strand
GGGCATTATTTGCGTAAGGACATGCTGCAAGAGGCAATGATATGGACCCTCAGGATTGAACATGCAAATAATACCAAGAGGGATTTACATAGATACATCCGGTTTCTTGCAGCTCATAAATGCCATGATATTCAAATAATTCGCTCTTCCTGGAACAACTGTTGCTCTGAAAGATCAGAACCAGCATTTGAAAGACTAAAGCCACTTTATGGGTAAAACAAAAGCTTAGCGTTTCAAACAAAATGTTACGAGGACAAGGAAATATGTATACAACAGAACTTTCCTAATCAGGGGACAATGTCATAGGCAGCTTAATATACAATGTTTAATTGTTACTACAATAAAATTGTTAACTTGGCATTAGGCAAAATAAATAAATAAATATACTGGAAATTTTCTGTCAGGACATTATCCAGTAATTTTACGGAGAATTTCCATTAACCCTTAAAACACAACCTAATGCAATGCGTAATTCAAAATACAGGTAAAACACCTGTAAAAAACCAATACGGAAAATTCCATCATATTTATACAGTATATTGTGTCCTATTTTTACAGGCTTTTTTTCTAAATATGAGGAGAATAGAAAACACTAAACTTGGTTAAGGTATCTGACAAAATTATTTGGCATTAGGCGAAATAAATAAATAAATAAATATTCTTACATTCTTTGTATGAGGTCTCACATTTCCATTTTCAATGGATTGTCTGTGAAAGTAAAAGACATATTAAACATTAGATTTTCTTAATAAAATAAAATAAAAGGATAATTGTGGTGCTTTAATAGTATACAGTGTATTTTTACTTTTAATGTACTACCTACAAAATCAAGTTTCATATTGAGGGGCTGGTTAAGTCTGGGTCCATTTGTCTGAAAAAAGTTTGAAAACCGCTGTAGCCTATTATGTTAGGCTAAAATAAGGCTTGTCAGGGTATTTTGGTTTGTGATCATTATTTCTGCACAATTAATAGCCTAAATAACCCAATTTATTTACACAACTGTGGGAAGGTGGGAACAAGAAAGATGTCTAAAATGAGTTCCTCCTGCACCTCGTTTCCAGCCGGTAGAAATAAATGCGACATGACGCGGAAAAGTCATGTGTAATAGAGAAAACATACACAACAGCGCAAAGTTGTGATATTTCTGTGCTATATACACAAACATATGCATTTAACAACAATTATTGATAGGTTACGAGGATTCGTCGCTATTTCCCCTGCTGTTGTAGTAATATCTTTATAGTTAAGTCAGTTGTTGTGGTTAACATTCAGCATAACTCGGTCATCGGGTTCAAATATGGACCCAAAACACAAAAAACTGCTCCGATCTCAGCGGCTTTTTTTGACCGAGGAGCTTTTAGTGGACGACATGATCGTACAGTATTTATACCAGGAGGAGATATTAACGGAGAGTCATTTAGAGGAGATTGAGTCTGAGTCGTGTAATAGGAAAAAAATGTTAAAGCTGCTGGATATTCTGCCCACTCGCGGCTCGCGCGCCTTCCATCACTTTACACAGTCATTAGAGAAAGATTTCCCCTGGATAAAAGACAAATTACTGCGACTGTGTGCGGAAGACACCGAGTCTCCTTCTCCGCCGTTCACAGGTGAGTCCTGCGTCTATATGTATTGCGCTATCGTTTGATCTGACAGAACAACTGCCTGTCACAATGACAATAAATAAATAAATAAATAATTAGCAAGTGTGTGTACAGGTTCAGCCTACACTGAAATAACCGAATGTCCCCAGACATTGAGCTATATACTGTAATAAATTAATACTAATGTAACCATTTTAAATAGAATAGATTTAAATAATAATAATAATAATAATAATAATCATTTGTGTGTGTAATAGTGTAGGTGTAGGTTGGGGTATGATGTCCCCTGGGGCAAGATGACCCCCCACCTTATTTTTTTCTCCTGACCATAGATGACACAAAATCTCATCTCAGCACAGCTCTGCTTTTTAATTTTGTCATTTCATCTGAATATCAACATTTGTGAGATTTAGTCAGTTGAAACAGTTTTGAGGTTAACTGATCTAATTGATCTAATTTAGTCTCTGGAAAATAGTGATCTATGATATTGTATTATATTGAATATCAATGTTTTTTTTTTTGAGTGTGTGTCTATTTGTTAATGAGGGATTTGTGGACACTTTAATGTTTTAGATTTGTGGAGTAAAAATTATTGTTTTTATTTTGAAGTAAAAAGATTAAATTAGACCCTTGGGGTGCCAGAATTGGCACAGAAGGCTCACGTGGCATGTTGTTACTAGTGTTATTATTTTTAAATGTAATAAATATTGCAATTAATGGGGTTATTATTAAGTATTTCCATGAATTATATGTACATTTCAGACATCTTCGCTATAGGTTAATTGAGTGAAATCATTCAATTTGATTTCATGGTGTTTCTATTGTGACATATATTCAATTAAAACATGGGCAATTAAATAAGTAAATATTCATATGTGTAAAAACTGCTGTTCACTCTTTTATATTTTCTGGTTCAGAGTAATTGAACGGCTACAGGATGTCCTGTTAGAACATTAAGTCTCACACCAGTCTGTACTTCAAGATGATTTATTCTGCAAATGTCTGTTAATAATGGCACTTCTGACTAATTTAACTGTTAATAACTATATACAATCGCATCTCTGCATCCTCACTCACTGATATCTTGTTTACAACTCCGCGGAAAGTTTTGGAGCAGTCCAAATCGCGAACAGAGGTGGGGGAGTTTGGAAGAGTTAATTTGTGAAGGGTGGCCTTTTTTACAGCTGTCCCCAAATTCGCAATGTGAATTTGAACAATTAAAAGGCCTTACTAAGTATTGGAATGTCACTCAGGCAAGGGAGGTAGGCTGATGATTCTGGTCGCTGGCCTCAAGTAGGTTCTGTCCTTCACTTTGATTTCAGCCGATCTGACCCAATTATCCTTTCCTGGGTAGACCTGTGTAATCCTTCCGACAGGCCAAAGCGCGTGAGGTAGCTGCGGGTCCACAATCATAACGGTTTCACCTACTCGTAGATTTTCCTTCTCTGACATCCATTTCTGTCTGGTTTGAAGGCTAGGTACAGTGGGGAGAACAAGTATTTGATACACTGCCGATTTTACAGGTTTGCCCACTTACAAAGCATGTAAAAGTCTGTAATTTTTATCATAGGTACTCTTCAACTGTGAGTGACGGAATCTAAAACAAAAATCCAGAAAATCACATTGTATGATTTTTAAGTAATTAATTTGCATTTTATTGCATGACATAAGTATTTGATACATCAGAAAAGCAGAACTTAATATTTGGTACAGAAACCTTTGTTTGCAATTACAGAGATCATACGTTTCCTGTAGTTCTTGACCAGGTTTGCACACACTGCAGCAGGGATTTTGGCCCACTCCTCCATACAGACCTTCTCCAGATCCTTCAGGTTTTGGGGCTGTCGCTGGGCAATACGGACTTTCAGCTCCCTCCAAAGATTTTCTATTGGGTTCAGGTCTGGAGACTGGCTAGGCCACTCCAGGACCTTGAGATGCTTCTTACGGAGCCACTCCTTAGTTGCCCTGGCTGTGTGTTTTGGGTCATTGTCATGCTGGAAGACCCAGCCACGACCCATCTTCAATGCTCTTACTGAGGGAAAGAGGTTGTTGGCCAAGATCTCGCGATACATGGCCCCATTCATCCTCCCCTCAGTACGGTGCAGTCGTCCTGTCCCCTTTGCAGAAAAGCATCCCCAAAGAATGATGTTTCCACCTCCATGCTTCACGGTTGGGATGGTGTTCTTGGGGTTGTACTCATCCTTCTTCTTCCTCCAAACACGGGGAGTGGAGTTTAGACTAAAAAGCTCTATTTTTGTCTCATCAGACCACATGACCTTCTCCCATTCCTCCTCTGGATCATCCAGATGGTCATTGGCAAACTTCAGACGGGCCTGGACATGCGCTGGCTTGAGCAGGGGGACCTTGCGTGCGCTGCAGGATTTTAATCCATGACGGCGTAGTGTGTTACTAATGGTTTTCTTTGAGACTGTGGTCCCAGCTCTCTTCAGGTCATTGACCAGGTCCTGCCGTGTAGTTCTGGGCTGATCCCTCACCTTCCTCATGATCACTGATGCCCCACGAGGTGAGATCTTGCATAGTGCCCCAGACCGAGGGAGATTGACCGTCATCTTGAACTTCTTCCATTTTCTAATAATTGCGCCAACAGTTGTTGCCTTCTCACCAAACTGCTTGCCTATTGTCCTGTAGCCCATCCCAGCCTTGTGCAGGTCTACAATTTTATCCCTGATGTCCTTACACAGCTCTCTGGTCTTGGCCATTGTGGAGAGGTTGGAGTCTGTTTGATTGAGTGTGTGGACAGGTGTCTTTTATACAGGTAACGAGTTCAAACATGTGCAGTTAATACAGGTAATGAGTGGAGAACAGGAGGGCTTCTTAAAGAAAAACTAACAGGTCTGTGAGAGCCGGAATTCTTACTGGTTGGTAGGTGATCAAATACTTATGTCATGCAATAAAATGCAAATTAATTATTTAAAAATCATACAATGTGATTTTCTGGATTTTTGTTTTAGATTCTGTCTCTCACAGTTGAAGTGTACCTATGATAAAAATTACAGACCTCTACATGCTTTGTAAGTAGGAAAACCTGCAAAATCGGCAGTGTATCAAATACTTGTTCTCCCCACTGTAAGTAGTTACGGATGAATTACCTCCAAAAGTGATTAGCTAGCAGCTGACTATGCCTCCATCTCCGTCTGCTCAGGAGTTCGGAATCCTGGTATGTCACTTGTGGAAGTGAGGCATCCGCCATCCCATCAACAGGATGTTGGGTGTAACTGGATCTGGGTCGGCGATGTCTGAAGATTTGTAGCTAATTGGTTTGGCATTCAGTATACCCTCTATTTCAATGAGAACAGTCCGCAATACTTCTTCAGTGACTGTCTGTGCTTCGAGGGTTACTTGCAGGGCTGTTTTCAGGGATCGAATTTCCCGCTCCCAGCATCTGCCGAAATGTGGTGCATTGGGTGGATTGAACGTGAACTTAATCTGCTGGCTTGCAAGTTGAGCCTGGAGCTCAGGCTGAAGAGCAGCAAAGCCATCCCTAAGTTTCTTTTCCCCACCTTTGAAATTCGTTCCTTGATCTGAAAGGATTTCAGAGGGTTTGCCTCGCTGAGCAATGAAGCGACGAAGGGCCATCAGGAATGAATCACTGTCCATACTTGCGAGGAGATCAATATGCACTGCGTGTGAGGTCATACACTTGAAAATGATCCCCCAACGTTTCTCATTTCTGTGTCCCACCTTTATGAGATAGAGACCAAAGCAATCTATCCCCGTAGAATAGAAAACTGGCTGGTGAATTCTCAACCTGGCTGGTGGGAGGTCTGCCATTCTGGGGGGATGCGGGTTGGCCCGCCATTTCTGGCATTCAATACATTGGCATTGATGATGTCTGACTGCTGCTCGTCCCCAGTATTTCCTCCTGAGTTCTGAAAACACCCTCTCTGATCCAGGGTGATGCAGACGATCATCATAGTCTTTGATGATCAACTTGGTGAGTGGGTGATGTGGGTCAAGGACAATGGGGTGGATGTTATCCTCTTCTAGCGTACTGATCTGTCTGAGACGACCACCAACACGAATGAGATCGGTGCTGTTATCCAGTTCAGGGGCTAGACACAGCAGTCGACTACTGCTTGGCAGTGGTTTACCAGATTTCAAGTACGACACCTTGTCTGGGAATGATTCCTCCTGGAGCTGATGGAGGGCTGTGAGCTCGGCTTCTTTATAGTCCTCTGCAGTAGCAATTGAGGGAGAGCTCTCATTCGATGGTTGTATGAGGGCCTTTAGGTAGTCTGTGAAGGTGCGAAATTGATGAGGATCTGGTAATGACAGAGCAGAAGTTACCAGTCCACAGAAGGTTGACCTTTTCAGCTCACTGTCTTGGGTTACGTGGGCAAATGGTGGCATTTCTGGCCAGCTGGCTGGCGTCTGTCTGAGGAATGCTGGACCTTGATTCCATCTGCTGTCTTTGGTGAGATCAGAGGGAGATTTTCCTCTTGTAATGGCATCCGCTGGGTTGTCGCTCGACTGTACATAACGGCAGGTATTAGATTCAGTTAAGTCCTGGATCTCTGCCACTCTGGTCCGCACAAAAACCTTGAAGCGGCAAGAATCTGATAAAAGCCAGGTCAGTATTGTAGTAGAGTCAGACCACAAAGTGATGCTGCTGAGTGGTGATGTTAGCTCTGTTTTCAGGACTTTAGCAAGCTGCGCCCCTGTGAGTGCTGCACACAGCTTAAGACGAGGAATGCTTTGTTGTTTTTTGGGGGCGACACGGGACCTAGCTTTTGCAAAGTCCATCTCCACTTTACCTTGAGGGTTCTCTGTTCTTAAATACGCCACAGAGCCATAGGCCTTCTCTGAGGCATCACAAAAGATGTGAAGCTACCTTTTACTAGTGGAGCAGTTCAGTTCTTTGCTGCAATAACATCTGGGCAAAGTGATGTTCTGCAGGTCTTCCAACTCGCTCTCCCAATGTTTCCAAGAGTCTAGTAGGTTCTCTGGTAGTCATGGGTCATCCCACTCTCTCCTTTTGTCCCACAACCTTTGTACTATTACCTTAGCTTTGGTTTGCGTCGTTTGTAGGAGAGGGTGTCTGATTGACAATTCCAATGTAGGCCAAGAGTTGATTCCTGGGCATCTTGGTGACCTTCACAGAGCCAGAGGATGCTGTTCTGAGACTGAATATCGACTGGCAGATGGCTGATAACTGAAGGGTCATTGCTAGCCCACTGTCAGAGCTCAAAGCCACCAGATGCTAGGAGGTTACACAGTTTGTCGACTAGACTCTTGGCCGTTTTAGGGGAAGCGAAGCTCTGAAGGCAATTGTCAACATAGAATGACTTCTCTACAGAAACCTGTGTGTCCTTTCCAGGCTGGCTATGATCTAAAACATGCTTCTGTAAAGCAACCGAAGCACAACATGGTCTGCAAGTGGTCCCGAACGGCAGCACCTGCCATTCATAGACATCAGGGAGTCTGTCTCTTTGCATATCTCTCCAGACGTATCTCAGCTGTGGTTTATCCTTTGGCAAAAGGCGTACCTGATGGAACATGCCACGGATATCACTGCAGATGGCAATAGAGTGCTCCTGGAAATGCAGAAGGACTGCCAGAAGTGACGGACCAAGTGTTGGACCAGGTAATAGGAGCTTGTTCAGATTGTGCCCTTGGTATGAGAATGAACAGTTAAAGACTACCCTGTTCTTCCCATTATGCTGCACTACAGTGGGCAGAACAAGTATTTGATACACTGCTGACAAAAATCCAGAAAATCACATTGTATGATTTTTAAATAATTAATTTGCATTTTATTGCATGACATAAGTATTTGATCACCTACCAACCAGTAAGAATTCCGGCTCTCACAGACCTGTTAGTTTTTATTTAAGAAGCCCTCCTGTTCTCCACTCATTACCTGTATTAACTGCACCTCTTTGAACTCGTTACTTGTATAAAAGACACCTGTCCACACACTCAATCAAGCAGACTCCAACCTCTCCACAGTGGCCAAGACCAGAGAGCTGTGTAAGGACATCAGGGATAAAATTGTAGACCTGCACAAGGCTGGGATGGGCTACAGGACAATAGGCAAGCAGCTTGGTGAGAAGGCAACAACTGTTGGCACAATTATTAGAAAATGGAAGAAGTTCAAGATGACGGTCAATCTCCCTCGGTCTGGGGCACCATGCAAGATCTCACCTCGTGGGGCATCAGCGATCATGAGAAAGGTGAGGGATCAGCCCAGAACTACATGGCAGGACCTGGTCAATGACCTGAAGAGAGCTGGGACCACAGTCTCAAAGAAAACCATTAGTAACACACTACGCCGTCATGGATTAAAATCCTGCAGCGCACGCAAGGTCCCTCTGCTCAAGCCAGCGCATGTCCAGGCCCGTCTGAAGTTTGCCAATGACCATCTGGATGATCCAGAGGAGGAATGGGAGAAGGTCATGTGGTCTGATGAGACAAAAATAGAGCTTTTTGGTCTAAACTCCACTCGCCATGTTTGGAGGAAGAAGAAGGATGAGTACAACCCCAAGAACACCATCCCAACCGTGAAGCATAGAGGTGGAAACATCATTCTTTGGGGATGCTTTTCTGCAAAGGGGACAGGACGACTGCACCGTATTGAGGGGAGGATGGATGGGGCCATGTATCGCGAGATCTTGGCCAACAACCTCCTTCCCTCAGTAAGAGCATTGAAAATGGGTCGTGGCTGGGTCTTCCAGCATGACAACGACCCGAAACACACAGCCAGGGCAACTAAGGAGTGGCTCCGTAAGAAGCATCTCAAGGTCCTGGAGTGGCCTAGCCAGTCTCCAGACCTGAACCCAATAGAAAATCTTTGGAGGGAGCTGAAAGTCCGTATTGCCCAGCGACAGCCCCGAAACCTGAAGGATCTGGAGAAGGTCTGTATGGAGGAGTGGGCCAAAATCCCTGCTGCAGTGTGTGCAAACCTGGTCAAGAACTACAGGAAACGTATGATCTCTGTAATTGCAAACAAAGGTTTCTGTACCAAATATTAAGTTCTGCTTTTCTGATGTATCAAATACTTATGTCATGCAATAAAATGCAAAATAATTATTTAAAAATCATACAATGTGATTTTCTGGATTTTTGTTTTAGATTCCGTCTCTCACAGTTGAAGTGTACCTATGATAAAAATTACAGACTTCTACATGCTTTGTAAGTGGGCAAAGTTGCAAAATCGGCAGTGTATCAAATACTTGCTCTTTGACAACATACCCAGCCTGCACTAGCTTGGCCAGCTCCTCTTGGTATGCTACAGCCAGATCAGGGTTCCTTTCAAGCCATTTCTCAGTTCCCCTCAGCTGTGGTAAGACCGCTTCCTTACGTGCATAGAGACAAGGCATGTTCTTGACGCAAAGCAGAGGAGTAGCATATCGCTGGACACCATCAATTTCTTGGCGTGACCTGGTGATCACTTTTTCGCTCTGGTAGGGCAGAACATCCATTTGCCACGGTTTGCATAAAGGTCATTGATGGGCCACAGCGAGGTGAAGAAGCATTGATCAGGGGAAAGATGACTGCTCAATTCTCGAGTTGGACCCTGCAGGGTCCATCCCAGACGTTTTCTCACTGCTGCCGGCCCACCAGTGGGCCCCAGTCTGACTGGCTGTATAGATGTGATAAGGTGGGGGCAATTAGAGCCAATGAGAAGCAAAGGATGTACATTGTTCAGCTGTTGTAGTGGTAACCCGGCAGGATGCTTGAACTTCCTTTGCAGGGCACTGACTGTGTGAGTATGTTCTGCTAGACCAAGTGCTTTGGCTGTGAATGCGTTTCGGATCTTGTAGGCTTTACTGGGTTTAACAGTTGGGGACACAGTAATAGTCACAGCCGCCCAGTGAATGACCTGAGTATCTTGTCTCACTGTGCGAAGCACAAGGTCCTCGGGCTTCCCCACAAGTCCCAATTTCTTCACTGCATCATGCAGAATGATGGTCCGCTCTGATCCATCGTCCAACACCGCATAAGCCTCCATCGCACTGTTACCATTCCTGATCAGAACCTTGGTCACTTTGAGGAGCACTTTACTGCCGGATGTTGGGGGGTCAACATACAAAACTGCACTAGAAGGAACTGTACTCTGCTGAGGTGGCTTGACTTGATCATTGATGTCATGCAGTACCAGAAGGTGCTTCTTGTTGCAGGTTGGGCAGAGTCTTTAGTGTACAGTTAGCTGCTTGATGTCCACGACTACAACGCCAGCATTGGTTCTTTGTCTTTATGCAGCCTATCTTCATGTCTTTGTTGAGAAGCTTGAAGTTGTCACAGCTATTCAAATAATGCTTGTTGTTGTCACAGTATGGACAAAAAGCCTTTACCTTCTCTGTTTGAAATGAAGCTGGTTAAGACATGGCTGAAGACATCAGCATGGACGGTGACTTTTCAGTCCCAAGGAGAATAGTAGTTGGTCTGCGAGGCTGCTTAGGCTCTCTTCTCGCCTCTCTGATGTGTGCCGAGGAGTCCTGCTTTGGGTGACAAGCATACTGGCTACTGTCTTCCTGTACCTGAAGCTCATATTCTAGCCAATCAGCAAAGTCCAGCAGTGTGGGAATAACAACTTGCAGAGCGTGGGTGTACCGCTTAAAACTAGATCTGTGGTCATGTGGCAGTTTACTTAGGAGTCGAGACACATGTGATCCACATTCCAGCTCTACACTACCTTTGTGACCCAGCTGCTGCAGCATACTGACAAGCGAGCACACCTGCAGCCCAAATCCTGAAGGCAAATCCTGAAGGCTTTGACATCTCCACTGCGTATATTAGGTCCATCCATCAGCTCAGCAATTCGTTGCAGGGCTAATTGGTGAGGTTGACCATATTTTATTCTGAGCTCTCATAGTGTTCGTGAAGGGAAACCTCGAATTGATATAAGAGTCTGCCACCAGGAGGGCCTCCTCCAGTTTCAGATGGTCTGTGAGGATTTGAAACTTAAAGTGTTACGTCATCAGGCAGGATGTTCTCTAACGCAATTCTCAGCCTTGAAAACTCCCTAGGGTCAGGAGACATCAGGAAAGGGATGGTAGGGGCTGGACCTCTATAGGTTTTCTCATGGATAGATGAGGGTAATTGATGCTCTGAAGTGTATTCAGCGTGGGCTGGCCTCCTCTGGTCCTGTGATGGGACCATAAACTCAGGCAGCTGACGTGGCAGGGAATACAGTTGAGAGTCTGGATACCTGAACTGCGGTGAGTCGATAATACTGTGTTGTAAAAGAGGCTCTCTCATGTGAGGAGGAGGAAATGTTCATGTTTCTCAGGTCGCCGATCAGCTCTGTGCTTTCCTCTGGCATAGCTGGGCACGGCTGTCTCTTAGCGGCAGGCGGCAGCCTCGAGCGTGGGGCTGGTATCGGATGGTATGTCTGGGGAGTCTGAATGTGAGCTGCTGTAGAGTGAGATCGTGGTGATGGCGTCGGTGAAGTGACTGATTCAGGTGGAGCTCTCCACTCAGATTTCAGGCTTTGAAGCGAATGGAAAAGTGCAACATTTTGTTGCCGCATCTCTTTGACTGCTGAGATGATCTCAGGGAGCTGGCTAGCTTGTCGTTGCAAGGCTGCGTTCTCCCGCTTCATCTCCTCTATCATGGCTGTAAGCTCTGGTAGCTGTCTCACTTGCCGTTGCAATGCAGCATTCTCCTCTCTCAGTCTTTCAGAAGTGCTGTCCCACTGGTCATTCAGTATCCATTCTGAGCGCTCTGATGCTTGGCTAACTGGTGAAGTGGATCTGGAATGACCTGTAGTACTTGGCGGTTTATCATCCTGTACACCCTGGTAGCTAGGCGACCGTGGTTGCTGTCGACAAGGCCCAGGTACACTGAGCTCGTAGTCTTCAAAGTAAGCTCGAGGGTTAACTCTTCTTGGTCGCACAGCAGGGGTATCTCTTTCTGGGTGAGACATGGCTGCAACAGTCCACTCATCCGGCTCAAAGGACCATGTAAAAACTTCTGTTCACTCTTTTATATTTTCTGGTTTGGAGTAATTGAACGGCTCCAGGATGTCCTGTTAGAGCATTACGTCTCACACCAGTCTGTACTTCAAGATGATTTATTCTGCAAATGTCATGTGTGTGTGGTTAATCAGTTGCACGCACACACAATCCACAAAGTCTGTTAATAATGGCACTTCTGACTAATTTAACTGTTAATAACTATATACAATCGCATCTCTGCATACTCACTCACTGATATCTTGTTTACAACTCTGCTGAACGTTTTGGAGCAGTCCGAATCACGAACAGAGGTGGGGGAGTTTGGAAGAGTCCATTTGTGAAGGGTGTCCTGTTTTTACAATATGCCTGTATACAAGTCATAGAATAATTTTACTTCTCAGATGAATCTCTTTTACTGGGATTCTGCTTTGTCTGTCATCAGTTATTCAATTATTATCAACTAAATTGTCAAAATAAAATGTTTAATACAATAGTTTATTTAGTATTTTACATGAATCACACTTTTAAAAAATATAAATATGAATAAGACTTATATCAAAAGTAATTTATACATTCTTTTAATATTTGACATTTTGTGCTATAGCAACAAAATTATGTTTCTATTTACAAACCCGATTCCAAAAAAGTTGGGACACTGTACAAATTGTGAATAAAAACAGAATGCAATGATGTGGAAGTTTCAAATTTCAATATTTTATTCGGAATACAACATAGATGACATATCAAATGTTTAAACTGAGAAAATGTATCATTTTAAGGGAAAAATAAGTTGATTTTAAATTTCATGGCATCAACACATCTCAAAAAAGTTGGGACAAGGCCATGTTTACCACTGTGTGGCATCCCCTCTTCTTTTTATAACAGTCTGCAAACATCTGGGGACTGAGGAGACAAGTTGCTCAAGTTTAGGAATAGGAATGTTGTCCCATTCTTGTCTAATACAGGCTTCTAGTTGCTTAACTGTCTTAGGTCTTCTTTGTCACATCTTTCTCTTTATGATGCGCCAAATGTTTTCTATGGGTGAAAGATCTGGACTGCAGGCTGAACATTTCAGTACCCAGATCCTTCTTCTACGCAGCCATGATGTTGTAATTGATGCAGTATGTGGTCTGGCATTGTCATGTTGGAAAATGCAAGGTCTTCCCTGAAAGAGACGACGTCTGGATGGGAGCATATGTTGTTCTAGAACTTGGATATACTTTTCAGCATTGATGGTGCCTTTCCAGATGTGTAAGCTGCCCATGCCACACGCACTCATGCAACCCCATACCATCAGAGATGCAGGCTTCTGAACTGAGCGCTGATAACAACTTGGGTTGTCCTTGTCCTCTTTAGTCCGGATGACATGGCGTCCCAGTTTTCCAAAAAGAACTTCAAATTTTGATTCGTCTGACCACAGAACAGTTTTCCACTTTGCCACAGTCCATTTTAAATGAGCCTTGGCCCAGAGAAAACGCCTGCGCTTCTGGATCATGTTTAGATATGGCTTCTTTTTGGACCTATAGAGTTTTAGCCGGCAACGGCGAATGGCACGGTGGATTGTGTTCACCGACAATGTTTTCTGGAAGTATTCCTGAGCCCATGTTGTGATTTCCATTACAGTAGCATTCCTGTATGTGATGCAGTGCCGTCTAAGGGCCCGAAGATCACGGGCATCCAGTATGGTTTTCCGGCCTTGACCCTTACGCACAGAGATTGTTCCAGATTCTCTGAATCTTTGGATGATATTATGCACTATAGATGATGATAACTTCAAACTCTTTGCCATTTTTCTCTGAGAAACTCCTTTCTGATATTGCTCCACTATTTTTCGCCGCAGCATTGGGGGAATTGGTGATCCTCTGCCCATCTTGACTTCTGAGAGACACTGCCACTCTGAGAGGCTCTTTTTATACCCAATCATGTTGCCAATTGACGTAATAAGTTGCAAATTGGTCCTCCAGCTGTTCCTTATATGTACATTTAACTTTTCCGGCCTCTTATTGCTACCTGTCCCAACTTTTTTGGAATGTGTAGCTCTCATGAAATCCAAAATGAGCCAATATTTGGCATGACATTTCAAAATGTCTCACTTTCAACATTTGATATGTTATCTATATTCTATTGTGAATAAAATATAAGTTTATGAGATTTGTAAATTATCGCATTCCTTTTTTATTCACAATTTGTACAGTGTCCCAACTTTTTTGGAATCGGGTTTGTATTTCTTACAACATATTGGCTGTTGCATCATCATCCATCCTCCTGCACATGCTAAACTGAGGGCATATTCACCCATGTTACCCTATATATATATATATATAGGGTAACATGGGTGAATATGTATATATATATATATATATATATATATATATATATATATATATATATATATATATATATATATATATATATATAAATAAAATTACAAAATTGTACTGTTTGTAATTTAATTATATGTTTTATTTATTTAACATAACATGCATTTTATAACATTATTCTAAGCCATTTCAAGGCACTCAGCTCATTTGGCCATCTGGCCTGTTGTACTACATGTAAAACATTTTTTGTCAGATAATTGTGTTTCTGTTCCCTCATATTCCCTCCCTGTTTCACCTGATTTCACTCTCTGTCTCATAATGAACCCATTCATTTTTTGATTGAGATTAGGTTATGAAATGTGGAGGTCAAGCCATTGCATCTGCCATATCTGACCAGAGGGTTAAATAACATGTGGTTTAATTGCCCTTCCTCTAATCCTTAACACCAAACCCTCTGTAACTAATTCTAGCAGAGAACCTATAACAAATGCATTTAAAGCATAGCAACTTTCCATATGATTTGAAAGCCAATGTGTTTGCATATACAGTCTGTGAAATGCATTATTTACCAGTCTTGTTTCAGCTGCACAGATGTTTGTGGAAAGAGAAGTTGTCACTGTGCACTATATATATTTCAGCTGCTGTTTTGCTGAAAGACAGCTTATTATGTGCTTTCTGTTGTTTTCCCATGAGAGAACAGAACACCCACTAACAACCCCACGTTCACACTCCGCATCTCCCATTTTTAGTCATACAGTCAACCAAACCCCAGAACACCTTTGAAAAAAAAACAACCCCTTTCACTCATAGAAAAACAAGACGTAAAAAGAAAAACATAGGGAGAGCAAGGTTTAAAAAAGAAAAAAAAGAGTTGAAGTTGTGTTTTGAGTCTCTCAAGGCCAGGCCGGATTGGTGCGCTGCCCTGGTTTTCCATGAAAGCTGCATTAATTCCTGGCACTAGCGCTGCGGCCCAGCACTCTCGCTGAGCATCCTCCTTTCTAGGAAAAATATAATCAAAGCCGTTTGTTGGCTGCTCTCCCTCTCTCCCGTCTCCAGTTACTGAGCTGAAGATTTTATTGACTTACTGTGGTTCAGATGGTAATATATTGGGGGATGGGGTGGGGTTAGGGAGAAAGCATAAAAGAAATGGGGGAAAAAAGAAGCATGTTTCTAGGAAGTCAAGGACAAGCTCTACTCTGAGCAAACATTCTTCACACTTAAGTACTTGCTTTAATTTTAAGCTCTACTTAGCTTAATACGTTTGACTGTCAAAAGCCGTTCAGGGACACAAACACTGGTCCACTGGTGCTTAGTTCTTCCTTTCCCGCTTTTATTTTCGTCCGCTGCTCAAATTATTAATATTCATATCCCTATGAATTTGGATCTTGACAGCAATGATGTCATTCCGTCGGCATGGGAACATGTTTTTCATTCAACTTGCTTTTATCCTCCATCGTGACGGGCGCTGAATCTGCAGTGTCACGAACACATTAATAAAGGAGACACATGCACAATCCTTATCATCTTATTACCTACTTTTGAATGGAAATCAGTCAAGTGGGGACACGATATCCTCATTTGTCAAGTCCATTTGCACACCTGCGGGTCATGCGTATTTGCATGTTTATTTATGAGATGCTCGCTTTAAGGAAAACTATGCAAATTGTACCTTAAGCCTTCACTTACGGGTTCTGGGAATTATCGTACCTGAAGCCGTAAGGCTCTGAATTTTAAGTTGTTTACAAGGCAATGTTCTGTGGCAGGCCTTTAGACAAATTTACCCCAACTGACTTCCATTATGGCTTAAGTTAGCATGTTCAGATTTCCCGGTGACTGCTTTTTAGTGTAGTTGTGAGTCATTGTGGAAGTTTTCCTCTCTAAACTGGCACACAAATTAAACCCTGTAAAAAAAAAAAAAAAAAGTTGCTGCCTTAAATTAAGTACAATCAACTTGGATGTTTCAACTTCCATTACATTAAAGGGGGGGTCATAGGCAGAGTTTGGGGGAGGCCAGGGGGGGCACTGCCCCCCCAGACCAGAGCCAATGATTTAGTCTGAGCTATGAATAAAAAAATAATATATTTCATATTTTCTCATTTTATTTGTCTTATCTTATCCTTTTTAGTGTAGAATGAGTAAAGCTGATTGTTTTTAGGATGACAAAAAAATTAAAAGTTAAAGTTTTAGGCTGATTATTTTTTTAGGCTGCTCTACCTCAGTGGTCTTAACAGCACTCTACAATGTCAAAATGATCGAGATGGCCAATCAAATCAAAGAAGGCGGGTCTTACTGTCATACTGTCACTACGCAACGAGAGTTTGAGGAAAGATGTAAGTAGATGCAAGTCTTAGACAACTGTTATATGATAGAAATGTTCAGCTACCGACAGTAATAGACAGTCTAGTGATGCAAACTACTCAACTTTTTATGAAATTTCGCTGTTTTGAATTGAAAAAATGCGATCATGATTCATGGAATTCATGAATGATGACGAGGCAAAAAAGCGTTTGCATTTTCTGCATATTAGACGTATGAATAAGAGTGAATTTGTGCACATTTTAAAATAAAATATTATGTGCAAATGGTTTAAATTGATTACTTCATTAGCCTACTACAATTAGACCTAGAACTTATTTTACCATTCTTATTTATTTATTCCCTTAAATGCCTTTTAATCATTTAATTATTCAATTCCTTTATTATTATTATTTATAATAATATAAATTATTACCCCAAGGTGCCCCCCCAAGCACAAAAGTGAAACTCCGCCTATGCATGCTATGTCATGCATTCTGATTTATTTACACTGTTAAACATGGCCAACATTTCATGGCAGCGCTGTTTTGTTTTTAGACCATGAAAATAAACAATGTCACTAAAGAAATGTGTTTTTGGTTGTGAGGGAAAGATAACCTTGTTCAGCTTCCCAAATAACCCAGCGTTAAGGAAACAGTGGATGCAGTTTGTTTTTCCGGAGCAGCAACAGAGTTCTGCAAGTGTGTTTGTTTGCAGGCAGTGAGTGAAACTGCATCAAATGTCTGTGTTTTGTTGGCAATCTGCGCGTAAGTGCATATAATGTCAAGAACACGAACATATAGTGAATCGAAAGTTATCCAGGGATAATGCCATGATGTATTGTGTGTGTGTGTGTGTGTGTGTGTGTGTGTGTGCGCGTGCTCGTGACTCTTTAGCGCCGCCCACTGCACGCCTTCACGAGTTCGGCTGTTTTCGGAAAGAAACGGTACAGTGTATCTTTCTTTTATAAATATGATAAAACTAAAGACTCTTTGGAGATATGAAGGATGTAATACTACTCTATAGGTATTCAAGATTAACATGAGATTGGCAGAAACTGTGTGTTAGCAATGTAAAAACATATGTTGCCATAACTTATTTATCATATAATTTTTTACAGTGTATGAGACCTTGATCATGAGGTGGAGATGAAAACCATGCAGACTTAGATTTTATTAAAAAGGTCATAATTTTAGGAAGACGTGCTTAACCGAACACTTTAGAAATCCGTTAATGGTAAAAGCATTTAAGCAAGTTAATCAATATTAGCATGCAAGATACCCCACTTGTATTCCTAGTAACAATCGCATTAGTTTCGGACTCTTCTCCTTGTGCGACTCACCTCCTCTGTCAACGGGTGGACGGAGAAAGGCACTTTCAATCATTTGCTTTTGAAACAAGCCAGCACAGTGCTGTTCACTTGTTTTTGTTGAAACATCCCATCGATTCTCCTCCTCCGCTCCCTCCACCCATCTCTAATACAGTCTGATTTCCAGGAACATTGGCTTGCGGAGTCTTCCTGTCAGAATGTGGAAGCAGGCTGCAGCGCTAGGCCGTTCCAGCTGGCGTCTACACTCGGATGTACACAGCCAATTTAGCCACACATGAGTGCCGCTTTATCTCACTGTTCATGTGCCCAAAGCCAAGGCTTTCAGATGGGGTCTATTAAGGACAATTAATAGTTCTTAGATTTATGGTCCGCCGTTAGAATATTTTGAGCCACTTCATAACACGAAACCATCTGTCTCGAGTTGAAGAGCAAATCTTTTACAGTTCGACAACAGAGAGATTTTGTGTCTGCCTTTATTTATATGGAGCTGGATTAATGACTTTAACTGATTGTGTCAGTCAGTCTGAAAAATAACCAACCACAATATGTACTTTTGTGCTGGCACAGTCACTTCAGATTTGTAATTTCCCTTCCTGTGTTTTCACTGACACCACCACAAAATATTATACATTTTATTTTTTTGAAGCATTTTTGCTAACACTTTACAATAAGGTCTTATTCGTTAACATTAGGTAATGTATTAACTAACTTGAACTAACAATGAGCAAAACATTTGTTACAGTATTTATTCATCTTTGTTTATGTTACTTAATAAAAATACAGCTGTTCATTGTTTGTTCAAGTTAGTTCACAGTGCATTAACTAATGTTAACAAATACTTTTGGTTTTAATAATGTATTATTGTTCATTCTTAGTTCATGTTAACTAAAGAGGTTAGTTGTTAACTAATGAAACCTTATTGTAAAGTGTTACCGCATTTTTATTGTCAAAAAGAAATATTAAATTTTTTTAATTAAAGGTGCACTGTGTAAATTTTAGTGGCATCTAGCGGTGAGGTTGCGAATTGCAACCGGTCACTGCTCACCCCTCCCTTTCGAAGCACATAGAGAAACTACGGTGGCCAATACAGGACAAAAATATCGTTGTCGGAGACAATAGAGAGTAGCTAGCGCTCTATAGAGCAGCTTGTCCGTTTAGGGCTACTGTAGAAACATGGCGGGCCAAAATGGCGACTTCACTGTAAGGGGACCCGCGGTGTATGTAGATAGAAATGGCTCTTTCTAAGGTAATAAAAACATAACGGTTCATTATGTAAGGACTTTATACACCACTGAAAACATAGTTATGTATATTATATTGCATTTCTGTCAATAGATCCTCATAAATATTACACACGGCACCTTTAAAAATTGCAAACATCTCAAACAAGAAAATCCATTCTTTGTGGAAGGGATACTAACACTGGCCAGAGCTATTACTGCTATATTAAAAATGATTAAAAAATTTTTTTTTTAATTAATGTAATAACTTTAGCTACTTTAGTTAACATGAACCAAGAATTACAATAATTCTACAGTATTTATTAATCTTATAGTTCATATTTATTTTAACATTTACTAATACATCATTAAAATCAAAAGTTGTATTTGTTAACATTAGTACTGTAAACTAACTTGAACAAACAATTAACAGCTGGATTTATGACATTAACGAAGATTAATAAATACTGTAACAAATGTATTGCTCATTGTTCATGTTAGTTAATACATTAACTAATGTTAACAAATGAGAAATTATTGTAAAGTGTTTTATATATATTGGTAACGCGGTATATATTGGTATATATATATATATATTGGTGTATATATATATATATATACACACTCTATTTATATGTGTCATATAATGTTAAAATAATTTTAAAAAAGTGTAATGTTTTTAATTAGCATTAATAGCTCTGGTCTGATAGTTGTTCTGTATTTAGCGTCTATTCCACGTTTTAACTTAAAGGTGCAATGTGTAAGATTTTTTGCAGTAAAATATCCAAAAACCACTAAGCCAGTGTTATATATTTTGTTCAGTTAAGTCCTTACAATATCCCAAAGGTTTCCAACTATTTGTAAATCTTGAGAAAATTGCGAAATATATATATATATATAATTTATTTATTTATTTATTTTTAACCAAGGAACCGGGGCGTGTGAGGGAGTCGCCTTCAATGATGTCATATCCGCGTTACCCTCGGTTTCCGCTTTTACTGCCGTAACGTCTAGAGCTGTTGTAGTTTCGTTCAAACATTATGGACTATGGCAAGCAGACTTTGGAACAAAATGAGAAATCAAAAGAGGACCAGTATTGACGTGGCGTTTTCGAGATGGCGAGAGCTTTGCAAACAAACTTCGACTTGACAGAGATGCCGTTCTTGCATGTGCTTTATTAGACAGGTGAGCAAATGTACATAAAACGAATCAATGTTATGTAGCTCAACACAATGAAATATTACAATATCATCAGTATGATGTTCTAATGTTTATGTAGTTTACTGCTAGTCTCATACAGCCAACAAACTAACACACAAAATAACATTATAGCTTTCAACACACTCAAATGCAGTTTAGATAGTGTAGACCAAGTGAAACAGCATTGCGTTTCCTCACAATTTTAATTCGTCAAATAAACTGACCAGTATGAGTAGTAATTCAGCACTCGCGCATGTGGCGCTGATATCTGTCTCTTATTAGTAATCGCGCCCTGCTTCATACCACAGTCATGTTAAAAAACATGAATGCATTCACTCATCCATAAACATTATTTCCCCATAAACATTATTAGATTCATCTGTATGACAACAAGTTCCACGCTCATTCACTGCATCATCAATCTACGCCTTTGTTATTGTTTTGAAGAGGTTAGCGACCCCTAGCGGCGAAAAAATACATAGCTTTAAGTATTAATTCCATTCGTTTTCTTTGAGTGAACACATAAGCCACATATTTTTGACCGGACATTTCCATTGGAAAGAGATGTAATCTTATCTTTCAGTCTGCATTTTTTCAATTTAGAGCACAGTTATCTAACTGTAATTCCTTCCTTGAGAAGCAGAATTGTGGTCATAAGTAAAGGAATGTGGTGGAACATTTGAAGCCTGATTAAAAATTGGAATGTACTAAAATCACGTTTATGAACTAGACAGATCATAGAAGAAGCCAATCACATCAAACCAAAGTTTTAAATGAGTTTTAATAAAAAAAAAAACAATTTTAAATAATTAAAAATTATGCTTATATACACTTGAGTAATTTGAGACTTGTTAACATGATGCCATGTTTGTCCTGTGTTCACATGTGTGTCTTCACATTGAAGACTTGTAGTGAGTCTAAGGCCGCATTTCGGTTTTGACCCACGAACGTGTAAGCAGGAAAAAAGCACATGGATTATGATATTCTCAGATCGGTTTCAGGCCTCATATGGAAATAAATCCACTATGAATGCATTTGTGTCTGTCATGTAAGTGGACAGATTGGATATTCCCCTGTCGTATGCCATTGTAAAACCGACGGTGGCGAATGACGTCAACTCCAACCGCGATCACATGACTCATTTCAATGCTCAGGCTGCAACATGGGCTCTCCTCTTTTCTCTCCACCTTAAGAGACCAATGTTTTGCTGACCTTTAAAGATGGTGCGGAAAGCAAAAGCTTGTATTGTCATTTCATCTGCATCCATTGCAAAACGCACCATTTTTACTTCCTTTTCGACCTATGCCTTTCCGGGTCAGTATGTCTACCGTGGGGTGTTTCGCCAAGTGTATAGTCTAAATGCAGATATCGGAGATGGGTCACTTTTAAAAGAAGCTGGTCATCAAAAAAGATTGGATATAGTCAACAAATCGGGATTGGGAATCAAGACCTGCAGTGTAAATGTGGCGTATATGTCCTCAGTGAACCCTCCTCTACTATCTCTATTCAGGAGGAAACAGGAACATTACTGTCACATTGTGATGGTATCCTGCAGGTTTATGTTAGGTTAGATGTTAAATAATGATTATATAAACCAATAAGTGGTTTATATTGTATATTGTACTGATTTATAAGCTCTCTTTTTAAACTTCAGATAAACAAGCCTTGTCCTATGACGTCAAGCCTGTTGAAAAGCAGGGTTTTTTGTGAGATTTTGTGGAATTTTTCGGCGATACGGCACAGCTTGCTGTTCCCTAGACACCATGTGTGGGTGGTTCACTATCACCCTGCCCAAAATTAATGAATTTACTTTTCTTAGAGAGAGAGAGAGAGAGAGAGAGAGAGAGAGACCTGTTTTAGGAAATTCAAACGAACACACACACAAACACACACACACACACACATACATATATATATATATATATACTCACTCACGTCTGTGTGCTTTTATTGCCTTTCAAAAAAAAACAAAAAACATATTCCTAATCCTTCAAATTTACAGCATACTCTCACAGGCATGTTTAATTAATTTTGTAAACACTTGCAGCTGTTACACACACACTCACAGACACTTATTTAAACAAAAGCGTGATGGATAGGCTATATATACTGTACATCAGAGCTCTCCATAAGCTCTCTTCAGCCTAAAGATACTGTAACCTCAGATCAAGGCTTCTTTACATTCTTAAAGTGTACGATCTGTTCCCTCCAGCAGCCTGGAGTTAAGCGTCCACATGTACGCATGGAAATTGAAGCTGGAATGCTCCATCCTATAAAAAAGAAGCAATTCTCAGAAAACTTAAGCATTTCGCTGAAACACAGGCAATGTTCTTTGCAGAGCACCCTTTCTTTCTTTCTTTCTTTTTCTTTCTTTCTTTCTTTCTTTCTTTCTTTCTTTCTTTCTTTCTTTTTCACGATAATTTATTCATTTTATATTATTATTTATTCATTTTGCTTTAAAAAATTACTGAAACTCTTATTTAGCTTACCATTGTTCTTTTTTCTTTTGTTTTAACCAACTTTAATTATACAGTACATTTTCCATTAATATGCTATAACATGAGTGACTTTGCACTTTTTAAATCATGTTTAGTGTGAGTTACAGACACTGGAAATAAAGCAAAATAATTTTTTTCACTTCCATTTTTCACTGCCCTGTTGTTAGTCCCATGGGTACTCAAATGCTACTTTTTCTTTCTTTCTTGATAACCCCTATATTAGCATACATTTTTGCCAGCAGAATAAAATAAACATGGGTGATAAATATTCCTTTGAATAGCGTATTGTATACAGTGGCAAAACTGCACACATAAACAAAATGTGACCACGATTTACGGTCAAACGAGTCTTATGAGTCAGATCTTTTAATGAAACTGTTAAAAAGAATCCTTCACTGAATTAACTAATTGTGAGTCTTAGTGGAGTATGAATCAATATTTGATTCACTTACTGAACTGCATGTTGTTATTATTTTCTGTGATTTCTAATGAAGCATGTTTTGTTCACTTGAAGTTCATGAAAGTAAAATAAGTTTCAATACTAAATTACTATTCATTGTACATATGACAATTTTTACTTTAATTTTTGTATTATTTTATTTTGTTATATTTTAGAATATATTTAAATAAAAATTTATGTTAATATATTAAAATATTAATACATTTATATTTTAATAAAAAACATTAAAGAACACACACACTGATCACTGTTTTTACCACTATTACCGATACATTTTTCCTTTCCCTGGTACCTTTTGTCTACCGATTTCTACGTTCACTCCCAATGTCTTTTCTACACTTTCTTCTTTACTCTCTTTGTCTCTGGCTGTCTCATTTTTTCCTTCTTTTCTTTTCTATACCCCCATGTGCCATTAATCAGATAAAGTATTGCCACAGACATTTTATGGATCATTTTATGGATCTTTTATGGATTGTCAGGGCACCTCAACACACTAATCTTTTTTGTCTTTGAGGTCTAGAAGCTTTAAAACCGTGAAGAACTACAGCAAAGTGTCCAAATCCATGACAGAATTATACTGAACTTGGATAAATGCCCTGGAAGTGACTATTTTCTGAAGTGTGCCATTTCTGCACCTGTTAGTGTCACAAAGCGGAATTGCACAAATAATGACTCTTTTCAAACATGTTTGCCGAACAGTCTGGATCTTTAGATAATTCTGAGAAGCAAACACAAATTATATAAGAAAATTATGAAATGTCCATAGCAGGAGTGTTAGATTCCACTCAGAACAGAAGATGAGGATGTCCTGTCCTAGAGTTGTTATTCTCATGGCCCGGTGTGGCCGCTCCTGTCTCTTGACGGCAGAAATCAATGGACGTCCTTGATTTTATGAAGAATTTCGGAACACTCAAAACAAACTCTCAAACCGACCTTTGCTCCACTCATCCCCACTGCTCAAATAAAACACATCTCTATTCTCTTCGCACAAAAACATTGACGTGTCTTTATTGCGCAGGGATGGAAAGAAAAGATTGGATGTTAATGTCGCCACCTTGAAATTAATTTTAATGGGTTAAACATGTTTTCCTAGTCTTTCTCTTCTAATATAATTCAAATGATGTTTGTGTTTTCAATACTTCTAAGGCTTTGTCTGTCTTGTATGTAAATTATAAGTCAATCGGCTTTGGCTTACTGATGCTTCACATATATATTGAGACTTATCGCTACTGGATTATTGTCATTATCATATTTTGTTCAGCAATATGAGCTGTTCCACTCAGGGTCATGGTACAGTTCCAGTGCGAGGTTATTCAAATAAATATGCTCACATCATATGAGATGCTGTTTTCTCACCCATACGCCTGAGGTCAGAATTACACATGCATGTAACTGGTCTTGACTAAGAAAAAAAGTTAATATAATAATATGTTATTAATATTGATATTTTTAAATTACAATTCTGTGTTGATAATAGTAATTTATAATTATTGTATAAAACATTTATAATATATAAGAAATATATATAAAATGTATAAGAATGTTAAACCCCAGCATAATTGTAATAAAAAGTAACATTGCTAACTACATTCCAAATATATATATAAGTGAATAGCACTGATTATCTCTTCATCACGGCAACTGTTAGTGGGTGGGATATATTAGGCAGCAAGTGAACATTTTGTCCTCAAAGTTGATGTGTTAGAAGCAGGAAAAATGGGCAAGCATAAGGATTTGAGCGAGTTTGATAAGGGCCAAATTGTGATGGCTATATGACTGGGTCAGAGCATCTCCAAAACTGCAGCTCTTGTGGGGCGTTCCCGGTCTGCAGTGGTTAGTATCAAAAGTGGTCCAAGGAAGGAACAGTGGTGAACCGGCAAAAGGGTCATGGGCGGCCAAGGCTCATTGATGCACGTGGGGAACAAAGGCTGGCCCGTGTGGTCCGATCAAACAGATGAGCTACTGTAGCTCAATTTGCTTAAAAAGTTAATGCTGGTTCTGATAGAAAGGTGTCAGAATACACAGTGCATCGCAGTTTGTTGCGTATGGGGCTGCATAGCTGCAGACCAGTCAGGGTGCCCATGCTGACCCCTGTCCCCCGCCGAAAGCGCCAACAGTGGGCACGTGAGCATCAGAACTGGACCACAGAGCAATGAAAGAAGGTGGCCTGGTCTGATGAAGTTCAAAAGAGTAATTTCTTTGTGAATTGGATTGCACTGGTCATGCTGTATGTTAGTTGTTGCATGCAACCAGAAAGGTCAATGCAAGAAGAGATGTCAAAGAACCACTAACAGAACCGAACGTCACGAAAATCAGTCACTTACAAAAAATGTAACCAGTTCTGAATGCGAACAAATGCCCTATTTTTCCTACAGTATTTATTTTTTTACTGTAATTATGTCAGTAATGTACGCAGTGAGATGTGCTTGTGTAACACAGATCACAATGTTTGACTTATTCGACTGTATTTTGAAAATCATAGGTTGTTTCTTTGTTTTCAGTTCAGTGTGGTGTACCTGACCACATCCTTCCGACTGTTCCAACCATGCTGCATCTGAACCAACTGGCCGCTCGTCTGGGTTCGGAGTGGAAGTCTGTGCTGCTGGACCTGGGCCTGTCCTCTGCGGATCTGTACCGGTGCTGTGCCGACCACCCCCTCGCGGTTCAGAGTCAGGTGCTCGCGGGGCTGGTGATGTGGACGCAGAGGAACGGAAGAGAAGCCACAGTGCGGCAGCTGCTCCAGAGCCTGCAGGCCGCAGACATCCCGCCATCTGTCCTCCAACAGGTGTTTGTGTGATGTCAAGAATCCTGTTTTTCTGGACTTCACCATACTGCTATTGAGCTGTGGAAAACATGACAGACACTAAAGGAAGAGAGACAGACAGTGTCCTTGCATGACATTTATATATTTTTTTAAGGAATTTTTAAATCCATCATACCATCTCTACAAAAATTATGAAATTGATCATGTCATACTGTTTTTATATGCCTATTAATATTAAAGTTATCATCTTTTATTATGCTTCCAAAATGGCACAGAAATGACTCATTTCACAAGTAAATACATTTTGCATTGTATATTTTTATGCAAATATTGCCTCCAATGGTAACCTAAAAGTCAACATTTTGCGGCAGTTGTACAATAATTTCATACGTTTATTCATGATTAAAAACACTGTTTTATAATGTTTTGGTAAACAGTGTTTCCTGTCCCAGATAACATCTGTCCTTGATGAGGTAAGAAGAGTTTATGCAACTTTATGCAATCTTTATTTGAAACTATTTACCAGCTGCTTGTTGATACATGTGACATACTTTTCATTTCTCATTCAGAAACAGGTTGCTCTGCCCAATGCTTCCACCCAGTAATAACACTGGAAGTGTGTGTGTGTGTGTGTGTGTGTGTAAGAAAGTGAATGTCTGATTTGTTAATATTTGTTATTCTCTTTTTGGTGCTTTATACAAGTGCAACACTTTCATAAGTTAAACATTGATTAATCTCCAAACAATTTAACAATATATAGTATTATGATAAGGGAACTACTGAAGTAATTTTAAATCTATTTCTAATCTAATTTCTATTATACCGTTGTCTGTCTGAATACTCGATTCTGATTGGCCGGAAGGTGTTTAGTTTAGTGCACAGGTTCCAAGTCAGTTAAATCACCGGCGTTGAAGAACACAGACGCATATGACTTTCGCGCTGTTTTCATTGAAGCGCACACACGTCACTCGGAGATCGCGCTACGCACAACAAACATTCAGGAACACAGACAGTGTTGCCAGATTGGGCAGGTTCCCGCCCAATTGGGCGGTTTTGAATTTGATTGTGCGGGTAAAAACGGGCTTGGGCGGGTGGACAAAATTCGGGCTGGTTTGGGGTCAGTTTGGCGGTTTTCAAACTAAATTTTAAAAATTCTAAATTTTATAGTCTAATTGGTTAATAATAAACTCAAGTGTACATGTACTCCACAAAACCAGTCATCATGAAGTTACTAAACACACAGGCCCAACGTAGAGTCAGCTGGCGCTGGTGTTGACGTCGCCGACGAGCACGTACTTTTAGCCAATTAGCGATCAGCAGGCAGACGCGATCATTCATGACAGGTTTTTAGCGCGAACTTGTAGCTGGATATTCAAGTGATCGCTATGCCAAAGTGGCATAAATATACAGTAAATTGTATCTACAGTAATGAGTGGGAGATTGAACCAACTCTCAAAACGTGGATTACACCAGTGACTCGAAGACTCTTTATAAATATAACAAATTAACTCTGAAAGCACAGTTGAATGATTTTAATTGAAATCGAATATGGGATTATGACTCCTGTCCATCATCGTGTGCACACTGGCCTGATCAGGACATCTGCAAGTTTTAAATCTAGATTGCACTCTACTCGCCCGACAGCTGCTGAAAGAGGTTTGAATCAACGATTAATCCATTTTGACTGTGTTAAGTTCTGCGTTATGTTCTATAAATATGTACTTCACGAAAGCCGTAACGTTAACGTTACTGTAGTTATGTCTGAAGTTAAAGCACAACACAAAGGTAAACGCATTCTTGTTAATTTTTTGTTGTCGGATTATCATACAGTATGTATCAATGAATGACACATTTTGGCTGTGGTGTGTGCGTTAATGTGTGTGCGTTGTTTATTCCGATCACTTACATTGGGCACTTTTTGCACTTAAATTAGTTTATAATGATTTTGACAGTTTCCGCTTGGATATTTGAGTCATGCATGACTGTATTTGAATGTATTTGCCCTGTTTTGATCCGTTTTCCTGGGAAATTGTTTTGTTTTTATTTTATTTTGTCATCATTATTTTGTTTTAAGGAGATAAAAATTGTGCTAATCAACCTTGATTGACATGGCAATAAAATTATATCACATTATTTTGGCAGTTAAAATTTTGGGCGGTTTTTTCTTGGATTGGGCGGGTTTTAGTGAGCTTTTGGGCTGGAAATCGTTGACCCAATCTGGCAACACTGAACACAGAAACTTATCAAGGCTGCCTCGCGACTTTTAATAATAGCTTCGCTACTGAATCACTACATTATACAACGAGGGAGTAACATTGCTGGTTTTGAAGTAATGAAACTCACAGGTTTGTTGTTAATAGAGAAAGAGATGTTGAAAAGACGAAGGTAATGCATACCCCCCCCCCCCCTCTCTAATTAATTCAAATAAATGCTATAAGTAATTAATTCAAATAAACGTACGCACTACTTTATCTTCCTGTCTGATTCAAAACGGGCAGAATGTTAGATCTAACCATCCGTAACAGAATAACCGTCATGTTTACCCTTTCCGGTCAAATATTGCTCTGAAAACATCAATAACAGCTTTAAGTTGTCAATGCTGACAAATTACCATGGTATAAACTGGATAATCCATGGCAAACTGTGCTTTAAACGATTTGAATGCACTGCTTCGCGTCGGTTGGTTCTTTGCCTCCACATCGCGTATTAAAATCGTTTAATGGTATTCATTACATAGCATAGCCTACTTGTTACTATTTCTTTTTAAATCACATTTTTATTTAGTTCCACATATATTTTTGCAGTGTGACAAATTAATTTCCAAAATAATTAATGTAGTCAAGTAATACGAGCTTATAAAAACTGCATGCATAATAATTACACAAGAATTGGAAAAACAAATTATAGTTTAAAAACAATGCTATACTGTAGATAGCATTTGATGTATAATAATGTTTTAAAATGCTGTTTTCAAAAATCTAGGGCTACAACATCTGGTCTTTCCATCTGTCACTTGCTGTTTTTATTCAGTGCTGTTTACTCAAAGCGTAATCTATATTTACAGATCAGGTGTTTGTAATATGACACAGGTCATTTCCTAATCTCTCACTTATTAATCAAAGTGTTTGTGTGTGCCTTCATTCGTAAACATTTGTGCGCTTCGGTTTCTGTGCTGTTTATTACGCGCTCATCCGCGCCCTCTCAGGTTTGTTTTCGGCTTTGTCTCCCAGGTGTTACTGCCATGTTACGAGACTTTGAATGCTTTCCTAGAATCTGAGCGTGAAAGAGTTTACATTGATGTATAATTGACTTGCCTAGTTAAATATAAATGGCCATCACCAGCCCCATTGTCCTTGAGGTGATCCAATAATGTAATGTTTATGAAATCCCAGAAGACATTTTTGTGCAATTAAATTGATAACTGATCGTTTGTGAGGAATGTTCATCTTCTTCTAATGAGGAACATCCATAAAGCACACTACATACGTCCCCATGTTGTGTTTTTTTCTGTATAACTGACTGATATTTTATACAGTGATATATACTGATATTTTATACAGCGTTTGAAATTCAGCTTGGTGTACTTTTTTTGTTCCGGTGTTTCTCAGAAATGTGCAGGGTATTGTAATCGCAGCCTTCAGCTGGGACGGTTGGGAACAATTCATACCCATAAAATGATGTGTGTGCGGTCCAGTAGCTCAGAAAATTCACGTGTGGTGCCAAAAAACGCATCAGCGCCCGTAAAAGCATCTCCTCTACTGATAAAAATGCCTCCATGGGCTTACAGAGTGTTTGCGCTAGATTTAAAAGTGGCCGAAGGCAAAGCGTTAAATCAGCTCCTCAACAAACGATGTGACGTACTTTGAATTATAGGGGTGGTCACCCGCCTCCTGAACTCTAGAGGAAATATAGGCTATACTTGAGGGCTGCTGTAAATGCTGTGGCGGGCTTTTCGGCTCAGGTTGCCATGGAGACGGGTTTTGGATGGTGTGGCATTCTATACCCTGTGGGCTCTTGATAGGTTGGTCTGCATATCTGCTTCATTTTTGGTTTCAGCAAATGAATATCTGTACAGGAAGGCTGACACAAATGGTGTTTTTCTGTTCATGAGTTATGTTATGACATGAAATGCATATATTTTTCTTATGCATTCAGATGTTAATAATGTTAGCATAGTAGATAGTAGCTCAAGATTATTGCTCCAAATAGTGAATGTGCCATCATGAAATCCCAGTTATGAAGTGTGATATATAGCCTAGTCAAAATTATGAGATATAAAGTCACTTTGTGAGATAGTTGCAATTATGAGAAACAAAGTTGTATTTGTGAGATATGAAGCAACAATTGTGAGATACTGCAGATGCATTTATGAGAAACAAACTCTTTATTGTGATGTATTGTCACAATTGTGAGATTGTGAGAGAAGTTGCAATTATGAGAAACAAAGTAGCATTTGTGAAATATAAAGTCACAATTGTGAGATGGCATTTTGAGATATGTTGTAAAGTCGCAATTACGAGAAACAAAGTCACTTTGTGAGATATGAAGTCGATATTACTAATAGAAACAAAGTTGCATTTTCAAAATGTAAAGGCACTTTGTGAGATAAAGTTGCATTTAAAAGTCGCAGTTGTGATATATAACAATTGTGTATATAAACTTTCGTCCAATCAAATACTCTTCAGAAATAGCAAGTAGCCAGTCATGGTTCATGGCTGTGACAGCCTAAACTAAAGGCTATTGGTTACCTAAAAAAAGAAGCTTCCATATGCCTTACCCAAACATCCTGTTTCAATAAGCATAAATACATCAATTTCGACTTGAATGTTTGAAATTTAATTTGTGGAAGTGATGAAGGCTGTAAAGGAAGCAGTCTGAACACTTCCTAGTGAAGGTGCTCGAGGTCAGAGATTTTAGCAGTCAATTATATGTACATAAATGTACAATAGTAAAATTAAGGGGTCAGGAAGAACAGTTAAACCTGTGCATCATCCATCTCTAGTCAACTGTGTACAGTAAATGCACAGGGGAGACTTTATCAGAACAAACCATCACAGCTCCACACTTCAAATCCGGATACCTCTCTTATCGTTTCCTGATCCTGTGTGTGGACGGCTTATTCATGAATGAAGCATACAGATTAGTGATAAAGGTCACAGTGTCTCGTCTGTTGTCTGGATCACGGTCAATAGCACCTTCAGGTGACCTTCTGAAGAAGTCTTGCTTATCTCTTTGTGTGGATGTGTTCCCATAACATGATAAAAGCAAAATCTTGTGTTTACTTTTCAGAAATGCCGCTGTCTGACTTGTTTTAAGAGAATATTGGTTCCAATCACCTTTCCATTTTTTTCCCAGGTTTATCTGGAGAAAGCTACCTGTTAGAATTCCTATTCATCTCAATAGAAGTTGATCATCTGGAGCAGGATTCTTCTGAATGTACATGAAATTTGCTATCTTTGCTGGGAACTTTTTAGTCATGAAATAATGTGTGAAAAATGTTGCTACTCAAAAATGTAGCTAACCACGTATAGAATAATATGTCTGCGTCTGAAAGCTGACAAATGCTGCCTTCAGAGGATGCATTCAAAGACAGAAAGGCATCAAGGCACGTCCGAATCCAATGTTAGCTTCACTTCCTGTTAATATACTTTCATCTGATTAAAACCCTCTGAGGGTCTTCGGGGTCTTTTTGACCCCAAATGACATTTGCTAAAATTAAAAAAAAAGTTCTCTTTGTCCAAATGGCATGAAACGTTGTACAAGTTGTCAACCCTTTCTAGATCTGCAAAAAAAAAAAAAAAAAATTGGAATGATATGTTTTTATGTTAGTGTACCAGAGACCCCGCTTAGAAAATGGACAAAATTCATCCTCAAAATCAGAAACGACGCAGAACACACAGACAGAAATGAAGTGGCACACTTCCAACAATGCAAAAAACATCCACAATGCAAAATGATCATGCTCACACACACACACACACACACACAGAGGAATAAATTTGTGAGACTATAAAAACTGCTCTCTTATAATTTGTCAAATAAAATAATCCAAAATGCAGAACCACCACAGAAATAAATTGGTGACACTGACACATCAACAATGCGCACACACACACACACACACACAGTTTACGTTGTAAAAACAGTGCAGCTCCCGCATCATCATCACACGCATGCGTTGTGGTGCTCACGTGAACAGCATCGGCTGCCGTAGAACTCGAAATCGCTGCACTATTTACAACGTAGGACACAATACAGGCTAGAACGAAATTGTTGAATAAAGTCGTTATTTTTGTTTGTTTTTGCGCACAAAAGGTATTCTTATCGCTTCATAAAATTAAGGTTGAACCACTGGAGTTTTTACTACCTTTCTGGGCCTTGAAAGTGTTAATTAAATAGCTGTCTATGGAGGGGTCAGAGAGCTCTCGGATTTCATCAAAAAGATCTTCATTTGTGTTCTGAAGATGAATGAAGGTCTTACAGGGTTGGAACGACATGAGGGTGAGTAATTAACGACAGAATTTTCGTTTTTGGATGAACTAACACTTTAAGAGTGTTGGTTCAGTAAAATGCTGTAAAAAATGATTACCACACATACTGCAATTTTCAGTTTATTGTGATGCTTATTAGAGGTAAGTTTAAGAAGTACATTTCCTGGCCATGTACCTAAGTAAGTAGGTATTCTTTTATAGTAATTTAGAAGTAAATGTATAGCCTAGTAAACATCCTATCATTATACTGTATAAAACGCTATAGTATTAATATCTGATACCATCACTGTATTTTTTTAATGTACAGAACAACAGAAAGTACGTCAGTGCTACTTTCTTTTCTGTCTGCCAGCGAGATCATACTCAGCTTGTCCAACATTATGCTGCTCTATTACATCCTATAGCCTTAAAGCCAGACTAACAGCTGCAGTGAATGAATGCAAGAACAAAGAGTTGTGTCTGAGCTTTAGATTTAGCCTGGCGTACCCCAGTCATCTGACTCTGTGCATTACCGTGGAAATGAGCTCACCCCTGTGTTCGGCAGTGTAGCGTTTCAGGCCACACAGTGTTTGCACACAGATGTCAGTTTCAATGACATATAAAGCTCTGGTAGAGGGGGATTGTGTGTCTGTGTGAGACTGTGTGGAGGCAATCAAACAGTGGACGTGTGTATGTTTGCGTTTAGAAAATGGGAAAATGTTGTGTTTCTCTTGTAGGGTCATTTGGGTTAGTTTTAATCTATTTTGTGATTTGACTTGACTTACAAAAATAGATCATCTTTATCAGAGCCAAAACATGCTTTCAAAAGCAGCCATCACAAAGCAGGCCAATACACTACAAACCAGAACTTCCCTAGATACACTGCATACTAAATAAAGTGATAAACAATCACTGGGATTTGAATGTATTATCAGCTGTTATGCCCATGTGTGACATTTTAAACAAGGAATATAATCCTTTTGAGATTTATACATAAAACGTGAGCGGTGTAGGCATTGTTTTGAGACTAAAACACGACAGAGATGTTTCTCAGAAATGCAGACATGCTACTTACACAATGCTATGCAAAATTATGCATTTTGTATGCATGTTATTAATCTCATACTGTAAGCATTACTTTACATATATGTATAGTTTACATATAATTATCTATGCATTTATTTAAAAAAAAATAAAATAAATTCATACAAATACAAATACTGTGAATAAACCGATGAATAAAGAAATAGGCCTAAAGATAAAATGTCTGGTATAACCATTCAAAGGTTGTCATAAAGAATAAAAAGGCTAATTACAAGACTGACATTTTATTTTAAAAATGTATTAGATTTTATTAAATAAAATGTATTAAATAATTTATTAGTTTTGGCAAAATTATTATTCATTTTATTATATATTTTAAAGAGTAAGCAGTGAAGCAATTTATTTTTAAATATGATTTACATTATTATTTTATAAATATAATTTATAAATTTTTGGCATAGTCAGTGTGGTACAACCAAAATCCAAGAAGACATTTTGTTCTTGACTATAAATCATGAAACAGAAAAATTACATTACCAAGAGGACCCCTGAAGACCCCTTATTAGGGTGTGTCGAGGTTAAGCCTTTATAATATCAGATAATCTGTCATTTACATGGCAAGGCTGTCAAATATTATAACATCCAAGAAAACATCATGACATCTAAAAATGTTATATATATATACACTCACCTAAAGGATTATTAGGAACACCTGTTCAATTTCTCATTAATGCAATTATCTAATCAACCAATCACATGGCAGTTGCTTCAATGCATTTAGGGGTGTGGTCCTGGTCAAGACAATCTCCTGAACTCCAAACTGAATGTCAGAATGGGAAAGAAAGGTGATTTAAGCAATTTTGAGCATGGCATGGTTGTTGGTGCCAGACGGGCCGGTCTGAGTATTTCACAATCTGCTCAGTTACTGGGATTTTCACGCACAACCATTTCTAGAGTTTACAAAGAATGGTGTGAAAAGGGAAAAACATCCAGTATGCGGCAGTCCTGTGGGCGAAAATGCCTTGTTGATGCTAGAGGTCAGAGGAGAATGGGCCGACTGATTCAAGCTGATAGAAGAGCAACTTTGACTGAAATAACCACTCGTTACAACCGAGGTATGCAGCAAAGCATTTGTGAAGCCACAACACGCACAACCTTGAGGCGGATGGGCTACAACAGCAGAAGACCCCACCGGGTACCACTCATCTCCACTACAAATAGGAAAAAGAGGCTACAATTTGCACGAGCTCACCAAAATTGGACAGTTGAAGACTGGAAAAATGTTGCCTGGTCTGATGAGTTTCGATTTCTGTTGAGACAGTCAGATGGTAGAGTCAGAATTTGGCGTAAACAGAATGAGAACATGGATCCATCATGCCTTGTTACCACTGTGCAGGCTGGTGGTGGTGGTGTAATGGTGTGGGGGATGTTTTCATGGCACACTTTAGGCCCCTTAGTGCCAATTGGGCATCGTTTAAATGCCACGGCCTACCTGAGCATTGTTTCTGACCATGTCCATCCCTTTATGACCACCATGTACCCATCCTCTGATGGCTACTTCCAGCAGGATAATGCACCATGTCACAAAGCTCGAATCATTTCAAATTGGTTTCTTGAACATGACAATGAGTTCACTGTACTAAAATGGCCCCCACAGTCACCAGATCTCAACCCAATAGAGCATCTTTGGGATGTGGTGGAACGGGAGCTTCGTGCCCTGGATGTGCATCCCACAAATCTCCATCAACTGCAAGATGCTATCCTATCAATATGGGCCAACATTTCTAAAGAATGCTTTCAGCACCTTGTTGAATCAATGCCACGTAGAATTAAGGCAGTTCTGAAAGCGAAAGGGGGTCAAACACAGTATTAGTATGGTGTTCCTAATAATCCTTTAGGTGAGTGTATATATACACACATTTTTCACTTTTCACATTTTCATAGAAAATCTTTGATTAAATTAATATTTTTCAAAAAATATATATGAAACCAGCATAAACACAAATATTAATTTGGCAGCTGTATTATAAACTAGATTTGTAAAATATTTTTCCCTCATCCTGCTGTTTTTTTTTTTATTTAATTCAATATATTTTTCCCGTTTTTTTCCTGTAATTCAGCATATTTTTCCCGTGTTGCTCCAGACTGCGGAACCTCCCTTGTTTCCTTACAGTTGTGTTCACAGTTTCTGATTCCTCCCTTCAATTCACGTCCTGTTATTCTTAAGCTGTGGTTGTTTTTGCTTGCACAGTAATAAGCGGGTGGGGTCTCGGCGTTCATATCCTTTGCGTGTGTGTTTGTGTATGTGTGAGATAGACACTTAGCATTTACGCTAGGGGTCAATGTGGCCACTGTGAGCTGTGGGTGTTTGTGTGTAGGGAACGGTGTGTTTTCCCGTGAGACTGTATCCCAAAACCTCAACATTTTGTGTGAATGTGTGTGTTTGGCCCATAACTTGCCCCCAAATGACATAGCTGAGAGGTGTCTCTCCCTATCCTGCCTGTTTTTTTGTCTGTCTAGAGGGGCCTACAATTATGGTTGTCGGGTACTGTAATCCAACCTAGTAAATCATGTTTTACAGCAGTTCCAATTTTGCTGATCCAGGTATTTGAATGCTACAACATTCAGTTACACAAGGAATGGTTGACCATTGAGAATCACATATTAATATAGCTTAACATAAATAATATCAATAATAACTAATTTAAATATTGGAAAGTCTTGACATTTTTTGTCTGAAAATAGACAGAATAAGACAGTGGTTCCCAACCCTGGTTCTGGAGTACCCCCAACTCTGCACATTTTTGCTGCGTCCCAATTCAGAGGCTGCATGCTTGGAATGGCGCATTCGAAGGCCGATTGCATCACTGCGGCACGGCGAAGGCTGCCCCAGTTCCAAGGCTCCTTCAAATGCGGCCTCCAAATGTGTACTTCGTTTCCTGTGAAATGAAGGATACAACAGATGAATCCTTCGCGGCCTTGCCTACCCCAGAATTCAATGTGCGCCAGTGACAACAGGATTTTAAGAGATATTGACGAATTACACTTTTAAATGCAAGTATTGGGTTTCAGCTTACTCAAATATCTATTGATACAAATGGAAAAAAACTTTAAAGCAGTTCAAATGTTGACATATATTACTAAGATGCGATGATATACTCTTTATCATATACAGAAATGGACCATGGTGAACATATTTAGACAGTTTGTGAACCCTGTTTTGTTTTCAGACAGTTTATATAACTTTCAAAAAAAGTCTAGTACAAACGTTAGTCACTGATCAATGGCAGTTGTCACAGTTGCTAGGCGACAAGTCACAGTCCTCCATAGACTAGACAGTCCCATTTAACAACGCCCAGTCCGACCTTCAAGCCTTCAAAGGCATGGCCTTCGAAGGATGCAGCCTTTGAATTGGGACACATCCTGTGTATGTCTCCCTAATCAAGCACACCTGGTTCAACTGGATTCAACTCATCAGCTTGTTAGTAGAGGTTGTGTCAGATTAGAGACTAGACTAGAGAGACATCCAAAATGTGCACTGTTGAGGATACTCAAGGACCAGGTTTGGGAACCACTGCAATAAGAGAGTAAGAGTGTAGAGTTATAAGCAGAGGTGTCAAGTAACGAAGTACAAATACTTCGTTACCTTACTTAAGTAGAAATTTTGGGTATCTATACTTTACTGGAGTAATTATTTTTCAGCCGACTTTTTACTTCTACTCCTTACATTTTCACGCAATTATCTGTACTATCTACTCCTTACATTTTAAAAATAGCCTCGTTACTCCTATTTCATTTCGGCTTGTTTTCATTCCGGCTTGTCATCGTTCAAAAAAACTAAAAAAAACAAATCACACACAGTGTTGCCAGATTGGGCGGGTTCCCGCCGACGAGCACACACTTTCAGCCAATCAGCGATCAGCAGGCAGACGTGCTCATTCTTGACTGACAGCCAGGTTTTTAGCGCGATAACTGGTAGCTGTGATCGCTATGCTAAAGTGGCATACATATATATATATATATATATATATATATATATATACGCTCACCTAAAGGATTATTAGGAACACCTGTTCAATTTCTCATTAATGCAATTATCTAATTAACCAATCACATGGCAGTTGCTTCAATGCATTTAGGGGTGTGGTCCTGGTCAAGACAATCTCCTGAACTCCAAACTGAATGTCAGAATGGGAAAGAAAGGTGATTTAAGCAATTTTGAGCGTGGCATGGTTGTTGGTGCCAGACGGGCCGGTCTGAGTATTTCACAATCTGCTCAGTTACTGGGATTTTCACGCACAACCATTTCTAGAGTTTACAAAGAATGGTGTGAAAAGGGAAAAACATCCAGTATGCGGCAGTCCTGTGGGCGAAAATGCCTTGTTGATGCTAGAGGTCAGAGGAGAATGGGCCGACTGATTCAAGCTGATAGAAGAGCAACTTTGACTGAAATAACCACTCGTTACAACCGAGGTATGCAGCAAAGCATTTGTGAAGCCACAACACGCACAACCTTGAGGCGGATGGGCTACAACAGCAGAAGACCCCACCGGGTACCACTCATCTCCACTACAAATAAGAAAAAGAGGCTACAATTTGCACGAGCTCACCAAAATTGGACAGTTGAAGACTGGAAAAATGTTGCCTGGTCTGATGAGTCTCGATTTCTGTTGAGACATTCAGATGGTAGAGTCAGAATTTGGCGTAAACAGAATGAGAACATGGATCCATCATGCCTTGTTACCACTGTGCAGGCTGGTGGTGGTGGTGTAATGGTGTGGGGGATGTTTTCTTGGCACACTTTAGGCCCCTTAGTGCCAATTGGGCATCGTTTAAATGCCACGGCCTACCTGAGCATTGTTTCTGACCATGTCCATCCCTTTATGACCACCATGTACCCATCCTCTGATGGCTACTTCCAGCAGGATAATGCACCATGTCACAAAGCTCGAATCATTTCAAATTGGTTTCTTGAACATGACAATGAGTTCACTGTACTAAAATGGCCCCCACAGTCACCAGATCTCAACCCAATAGAGCATCTTTGGGATGTGGTGGAACGGGAGCTTCGTGCCCTGGATGTGCATCCCACAAATCTCCATCAACTGCAAGATGCTATCCTATCAATATGGGCCAACATTTCTAAAGAATGCTTTCAGCACCTTGTTGAATCAATGCCACGTAGAATTAAGGCAGTTTTGAAGGCGAAAGGGGGTCAAACACAGTATTAGTATGGTGTTCCTAATAATCCTTTAGGTGAGTGTATATATATATACACACACATATATATATATACAGTGGGGAGAACAAGTATTTGATACACTGCCGATTTTGCAGGTTTGCCCACTTACAAAGCATGTAGAAGTCTGTAATTTTTATCATAGGTACTCTTCAACTGTGAGAGACGGAATCTAAAACAAAAATCCAGAAAATCACATTGTATGATGAACCCCACTTTGAACCCCTCTCGACTCCAGGAGCAGTTCTGAGGAAGTACTGGAGGGCCTACATTCTCCCATTCACCCAGTAGAAGGGAAGCACACTTTTGCCAATTGATTCGGGATGAGGACGCTTTCTGATAAACCTCCAAAGATCCTCTCAAATTCATGATATCCTGAGCAGATCTAATAAAAACAGTGACGTCATCAGCATAGGCACTAAGCCTAGCAGTCATCTGTTCTGGTCGACGGACACACTGTTGATATGCCACCCTGCTTGTTTCTCAGTGCAACCAAAAGTGGCTCAATTGCAATGGCATACAGGATTCCTGAGAGACTACACCCCTGCCTTATGCCTCTGCTTACACTGAATGGTCTTGTAAGAGTACCATTAATTTTCAGCATGCTGTATATGTCAGTATACAACAGTTTAATATAAGCAATAATAGATGGACCAAAACCAAAAGCCTCAAGGCACTTAACCAGGAAGCCATGATCAACCCGATCGAAGGCTTTCTCCTGATCCAAAGAAACAAAACCAATATTAAAATTATGTACCTTAAAAAAAGAAATCAGGTCTTGAATCAAAAAAAGGTTATCAAAAATAGTCCTTCCTGGAATGCAGTATGACTGATCTGGATGAATCACCGAGGAAATGTAGAGTTTGACTCTGTTAGTTAAAGATTTTGAAAGTATCTTATAGTCAACTCCGAGTAAAGAGACAACGCCAACATCTAATGTCTTCAAGATCACCCTTTTTAGGTAATAGGGTGACCACAGCTCTTCTTAGACTCAGTGGAAGTGTACCTCTTTCAAAACTCTCCATGAAAACGGCAAACAAATCCTTTCCAATGACTGGACATAAAAGTTTATAAAATTCTGCATTAAGTCCATCCAATCCCGGAGCTTTGCCAGAAGACAGTTCTTTAACAGCAACAGATAGTTCATCAAAAGTCAATAGTTTGTCAAGCTTAGATTTCTCCCCTTCCGAAAGCTGAGGTAAATCCTGAAAGAGAAAGTCAGCCATCTCCTCATCACAAGTTTCAGCTCTGTAAAGATCCTCATAAAAAGACAGTGCGTAAGAAATAATCCCATGACCATCAGTAACTTTCCTCCCCTCTGGAAGCCTCAAACAGCCTAAAATCTTCTTATCCACAGTCTTCTTCTCCAGGTTAAAAAAGAAAGTTGTAGGAGCATCCATGCTATTAAAAGAAGAAAATCTTGCACGAATCAGCGTCTCCTGGGCTCTTTCCTCCAGTAGATTCCGCATAATGAATTTACTGCGTTTCAAAGACTCAGTGGTACCGACAATGTCCCCTTCAATGTCAAGTAGAAGTATTTCCTGTTCAAGCTGTGCCATCTTTTTGTCCAAAAAACTTTTATTGTAAGCCGAGTAACTCTGGCAAAACAGTTTAATTTGAGTTTTGCCGATGTCCCACCACTGGCTCAAGGACTTATACTGTGTTTTCCTCTCTCTCCAGATCTCCCAGAAATGAGTGAAAGAGTGCACAAAATTTTGATCTAATAATAATCTATTATTAAACTTCCAAAAAGAATTTTTGAACGTGCTCTCTGTAGTAGTGACATCAATAGATGGTGATCAGACAAAGCAGTAGGAAATATACAGGTATTATAGAAATGATCTCTTTTGCCTTTTTGTACATACACTCACCTAAAGGATTATTAGGAACACCATACTAATACTGTGTTTGACCCCCTTTCGCCTTCAGAACTGCCTTAATTCTACGTGGCATTGATTCAACAAGGTGCTGAAAGCATTCTTTAGAAATGTTGGCCCATATTGATAGGATAGCATCTTGCAGTTGATGGAGATTTGTGGGATGCACATCCAGGGCACGAAGCTCCCGTTCCACCACATCCCAAAGATGCTCTATTGGGTTGAGATCTGGTGACTGTGGGGGCCATTTTAGTACAGTGAACTCATTGTCATGTTCAAGAAACCAATTTGAAATGATTCGAGCTTTGTGACATGGTGCATTATCCTGCTGGAAGTAGCCATCAGAGGATGGGTACATGGTGGTCATAAAGGGATGGACATGGTCAGAAACAATGCTCAGGTAGGCCGTGGCATTTAAACGATGCCCAATTGGCACTAAGGGGCCTAAAGTGTGCCAAGAAAACATCCCCCACACCATTACACCACCACCACCAGCCTGCACAGTGGTAACAAGGCATGATGGATCCATGTTCTCATTCTGTTTACGCCAAATTCTGACTGAATGTCTCAACAGAAATCGAGACTCATCAGAACAGGCAACATTTTTCCAGTCTTCAACTGTCCAATTTTGGTGAGCTCGTGCAAATTGTAGCCTCTTTTTCCTATTTGTAGTGGAGATGAGTGGTACCCGGTGGGGTCTTCTGCTGTTGTAGCCCATCCGCCTCATGGTTGTGCGTGTTGTGGCTTCACAAATGCTTTGCTGCATACCTCGGTTGTAACGAGTGGTTATTTCAGTCAAAGTTGCTCTTCTATCAGCTTGAATCAGTCGGCCCATTCTCCTCTGACCTCTAGCATCAACAAGGCATTTTCGCCCACAGGACTGCCGCATACTGGATGTTTTTCCCTTTTCACACCATTTTTTGTAAACTCTAGAAATGGTTGTGCGTGAAAATCCCAGTAACTGAGCAGATTGTGAAATACTCAGACCGGCCCGTCTGGCACCAACAACCATGCCACGCTCAAAATTGCTTAAATCACCTTTCTTTCCCATTCTGACATTCAGTTTGGAGTTCAGGAGATTGTCTTGACCAGGACCACACCCCTAAATGCATTGAAGCAACTGCCATGTGATTGGTTGATTAGATAATTGCATTAATGAGAAATTCAACAGGTGTTCCTAATAATCCTTTAGGTGAGTGTATATCCTGTCCAGCCTAGCCCCAGATACCATATTGGAGTTCATTTTCACCCAGGTATATTGTCTGACCTGAGGATATGATTCTCTCCAAACATCTACAAGATTGTGGTAAACAACTAAAGACCTAAGCACGTCTGCAGACTGACTATGAGGCTCTTCATGATTTCTGTCCAAAGTATGACTTAAAGTACAGTTAAAATCCCCGGCCAGAACAATGGTCCTATCATAAGAAACATCACTTAGAGCAATTTTAAGTTTTTCAAAAAAACCAACACGATCTAACCCAATATTGGGTGCATACACATTGAAAAAAGAAAAATTATTACCCTGAACAGTTACATCAACTCTCAGCAAACGACCAGAAATCACTTCAACGACACTGAGCGGCTGCTCTTTATATTCAGGTGTCAGCAGTATAGCCACCCCTGCACTGACACTAGAGCCATGACTCAATATAGCCTGGCCTTTCCATTCACTCAACCACTGTATCTGATTATTCTCATCTGTGTGCGTTTCCTGTAGAAACACCACACCAGCACTCTTCATCATTATATAATCAAAAAGACTAGCCCTTTTCACAGCATCACGACACCCATTAACGTTCAATGAACTAAGTCTCAAAGGTGCCATGGGAAAAATTATAAGATAAACACAAAATAAAACTAATCCACAAGAGTTATTAAGTAACCAAGCCATGCTCATTTTTTAACTTGTAAATTCAAAGAACTTCTAACATTACTAAGAAGCTTCTTAAGACGGTAGCGTTTGGGTTTGTCAAGCTCTTCCAAGGAAGCTTTTCTCATCGCCATCGTACCAGACAACAGAAACAACTTTACATCCGGAAAATACAACTCAATTTTAGGTTTACGATGGCCCTTAGTAGTATCAAGGAAATGATTAATCTGCTGAACAGAGTAAAGTTTGGTCTTACCTCCAGAGACAAGCTCTGAATCCACCGCGTCATTCCCCATTATCTCTGCATCTTCGTGTTCAATGTCAGAGTCATCCATTAAATCCACAGGTTCTTGAGATAACATGTCATCTTGACTCTGATTATACGAGTCATCAGTAGTCGTCTCATTTTCAGTTTTACCAGGCTGCGTTTGTTTTGCATCAAAAATCAATTCCGTTTCAGACACGGACTGCAAGCACACCTGACCCGGGCTCGTCTCTGCCTGCGGTCCAGCGGGGATATGACCCGGGCCGGCCACCTCCTCAGCGGCCTCCAGCACCGGTCTCCCTTCGGGCATGTCACCTGACGCCGAAAGCGCTCCGCTCGGCTGGGGTTCTGACGCCTCAGCAGTCGCAGCAATATCGACATTGGCAAACTTCAGACGGGCCTGGACATGCGCTGGCTTGAGCAGGGAGACCTTGCGTGCGCTGCAGGATTTTAATCCATGACGGCGTAGTGTGTTACTAATGGTTTTCTTTGAGACTGTGGTCCCAGCTCTCTTCAGGTCATTGACCAGGTCCTGCCGTGTAGTTCTGGGCTGATCCCTCACCTTCCTCATGATCATTGATGCCCCACGAGGTGAGATCTTGCATGGTGCCCCAGACCGAGGGAGATTGACCGTCATCTTGAACTTCTTCCATTTTCTAATAATTGCGCCAACAGTTGTTGCCTTCTCACCAAGCTGCTTGCCTATTGTCCTGTAGCCCATCCCAGCCTTGTGCAGGTCTACAATTTTATCCCTGATGTCCTTACACAGCTCTCTGGTCTTGGCCATTGTGGAGAGGTTGGAGTCTGTTTGATTGAGTGTGTGGACAGGTGTCTTTTATACAGGTAACGAGTTCAAACAGGTCCAGTTAATACAGGTAATGAGTGGAGAACAGGAGGGCTTCTTAAAGAAAAACTAACAGGTCTGTGAGAGCCGGAATTCTTACTGGTTGGTAGGTGATCAAATACTTATGTCATGCAATAAAATGCAAATTAATTATTTAAAAATCATACATTGTGATTTTCTGGATTTTTGTTTTAGATTCCGTCTCTCACAGTTGAAGTGTACCTATGATAAAAATTACAGACCTCTACATGCTTTGTAAGTAGGAAAACCTGCAAAATCGGCAGTGTATCAAATACTTGTTCTCCCCACTGTATATATATATATATATATATATACAGTAAGTTGTATCTACAGTAAAACGTAGATTACACCAGTGACTCGAAGACTCTTTATAAATATAACCATGACTCCTGTCCATCGTCATATACACACTCAGGACATCTGCAACTAGCAACCACGAGAGCTGCTGAAAGAGGTTTGAATCAACAATTAATCAGTTTTGATTGTGCTAAGTGCGTGTTCTATGTACTTCACGAAAGACGTACTGTAGTTTTGTCAGAGCAAAGTGCAACACAAAGGTAAGCGCATTGTTGTTATTTTTTTGTTGGCGGATTATTGTACAGTATCAATGAATGACGCATTTTGGCAGAGGTGTGTGCATTAACGTGTGTGAAATGCCTGTTAATTACGTTGCTTTTTTTCGATCTCTTATATTGGGCACTTTTTGCACTTAAATTGGCTTATTCTTACTGTTGACATTGAAAATGATGCACGTGTTTTTCTGAGGGATTGCGTTTTGACAGTTTCCACCTGGACATAGTCATATTTGGTCCGTTTTCCTGGGAATTTTTTTTATTTTTTATCATCAACATTATATTTTAAGGAGATAAAATGGTACTTATCAACCTTGATTGGTATGGCAATAAAACAATATCACATCATTTTGGCAGGTAAAGTTTTGGGCGTTTTGTTCTTGGAGTGGGCAGGTTTTAGTGAGCTTTTGGGCTGGAAATCGTCGACCCAAACTGGCAACATTGATCACACATGTACATTTACATTCCAATAAAGGTTACTGATAACATGCCTCTGAAGTTTGACTTTTTGCACCATTACAATACTTATAGGCTTTAGGCAACTAGTCATCATATCTTCCGCTCCATGAAACACTTTAATGCTCAGTAGTACACATATATGGTCCTTTAATGTATTTGCATTGTACTAAAATGCGTTTATTTTCAATGGGCATATATGCGGCTAAAACAGGTAGCCTAGTACATCCCAAATTTTTCAACATTAACATTTTAATATAACATTATAGTCGTTATGGCCTTTAGAAAAATGTTTTTTTGAGGTGGGGTAGTGCACTATAGGCCCCTGTGCCGCGGCCTAAACTTTTGTCCTTGATGGCATTTTTTTTCCTTACATTACTTTTACTTTTATACTTTAAGTAGTTTTGAAACCAGTACTTTTACACTTTTACTTGAGTAAAAAGCCTGAGTTTATACTAGTATTATATCTACAGAAGTCTTTTTAAACCCTAGTATCTACACTCACCTAAAGGATTATTAGGAACACCTGTTCAATTTCTCATTAATGCAATTATCTAATCAACCAATCACATGGCAGTTGCTTCAATGCATTTAGGGGTGTGGTCCTGGTCAAGACAATCTCCTGAACTCCAAACTGAATGTCAGAATGGGAAAGAAAGGTGATTTAAGCAATTTTGAGCGTGGCATGGTTGTTGGTGCCAGACGGGCCGGTCTGAGTATTTCACAATCTGCTCAGTTACTGGGATTTTCACGCACAACCATTTCTAGAGTTTACAAAGAATGGTGTGAAAAGGGAAAAACATCCAGTATGCGGCAGTCCTGTGGGCGAAAATGCCTTGTTGATGCTAGAGGTCAGAGGAGAATGGGCCGACTGATTCAAGCTGATAGAAGAGCAACTTTGACTGAAATAACCACTCGTTACAACCGAGGTATGCAGCAAAGCATTTGTGAAGCCACAACACGCACAACCTTGAGGCGGATGGGCTACAACAGCAGAAGACCCCACCGGGTACCACTCATCTCCACTACAAATAGGAAAAAGAGGCTACAATTTGCACGAGCTCACCAAAATTGGACAGTTGAAGACTGGAAAAATGTTGCCTGGTCTGATGAGTCTCGATTTCTGTCGAGACATTCAGATGGTAGAGTCAGAATTTGGCGTAAACAGAATGAGAACATGGATCCATCATGCCTTGTTACCACTGTGCAGGCTGGTGGTGGTGGTGTAATGGTGTGGGGGATGTTTTCTTGGCACACTTTAGGCCCCTTAGTGCCAATTGGGCATCGTTTAAATGCCACGGCCTACCTGAGCATTGTTTCTGACCATGTCCATCCCTTTATGACCACCATGTACCCATCCTCTGATGGCTACTTCCAGCAGGATAATGCACCATGTCACAAAGCTCGAATCATTTCAAATTGGTTTCTTGAACATGACAATGAGTTCACTGTACTAAAATGGCCCCCACAGTCACCAGATCTCAACCCAATAGAGCATCTTTGGGATGTGGTGGAACGGGAGCTTCGTGCCCTGGATGTGCATCCCACAAATCTCCATCAACTGCAAGATGCTATCCTATCAATATGGGCCAACATTTCTAAAGAATGCTTTCAGCACCTTGTTGAATCAATGCCACGTAGAATTAAGGCAGTTCTGAAGGCGAAAGGGGGTCAAACACAGTATTAGTATGGTGTTCCTAATAATCCTTTAGGTGAGTGTATACTTCTACCTGAGTATTGAATGTGAATACTTTTGACACCTCTGGTTATAAGAAAACATTATGCTACTCTAGCTAATAGAGCTATAATAATAGTACTAATAGTAGCAAACAGGGTGAAGAATTGCTATTTGAATTTATGGATTTTATAATTAAAATAGAATTATGTTCTGGAATTAAAAAGCCTGTCAAGACAAAGAAACAAGTTTCATCTAGACAAACTATGAATGCTTGACAAATCCATGTCTAAAAGTTATTATAAAAAACATTTAACTAGATAGGTAGATCACTATTTATTCTCATTGCTGTCTAGGAGAAACTAGATATCAAAGCAGTATTAGTATCATCTGTGTGTGTCCTGTGATTGACAGTTGTTTATTAGATTTTCTTTTATCTCAGTACACAAAGTGAAGCACTACAGGGCACTGTGTTCTCACACCCATGTGATCAGACATGCAACACAGACACACTCAAGCTGATAATAAAGTACCATATGTCCAGAGACAGATGTGAGTGAGCCTGCCCTGGCCTGAGCCACACGTTTATTCTGACGCAAGCAGATCCATATGGGTCTTGGCATATAAGATGAAGGCAACAACACAGCACTGATTCTGCAAACGTGGTGGGTCTGCGCTGGGCTTGATGATAATGCACAGCAGTTAACCTTTAGCAGCTATTTTTAACTAAAGGTGCAGAAAAGGAGTGTGTAAAAGAGCGAAGACAGAGTGGAGGTTGGGGTGTGAGCAGACAGACTTGCATAACACCTCTAACACATCGTTTTATGGCTTAACCAGCATCACTCTCTCACACATTCCTTAAAGGGATAGTTCAAGCAAAAATGAACATTCTGTCATTTACTCACCATCATGAAATCTTAAAAATAAATTTTTTTTATTTTTTTTATTAGCATCTATGGTTCCATGAAGAACTTTTAACATCCATGGAACCTTTCCGTTGCACAATAGGTTCTTTGTAGTGGAAGAAGGTTCTTTAGATTTTTTAAATGTTCTTCACACTAAGAAAAAAAATAGTTCTTTTAAGAACTGTTAACTGAAAGGTTCTTTGGAGAACCAAAAATGGTTCTTCTATGGCATCTCTATACGAAAACCCCCTTTGGGAACCAATAGTTTTAAGAGTGTGTCATTCCAAACTGTTATGATGTTCTGTCTTTGTGGAAAACCAAAATAAATATTTTGAGAAATATGTTTGTTGCTCTTTTCTATGCAATTACAATGAATGTGTACTGAAGCTTTCAAGCTTTAAAAAAGACACAAGCATCATAAGAGTATTGTAAAAGTAGCAAAATATTAGCTTTGGGTCATTATTCAGTAAAAATATGTGAATAATGCCTTATGCTTTATTCACACATTTATTAATGCTTATTAAAGGGTTAGTTCACCCAAAAATGAAAATTAGCCCATGATTTACTCACCCTCAAGCCATCCTAGGTGTATATGACATTCTTCTTTCAGACGAATAAAATCTGAGTTATATTAAAAATGTCCTGGCTCTTCCAAGCTTTATAATGGCAGTGAATTGTTGGGTAATTTTTGAAGTCCATAAAAGTGCATCTATCCATCATATAACTGCTCCACACGGCTCTGGGGGGTTAATAAAGGTCTTCTGAAGCGAAGTGGCATGTTTGTGTAAGAAAAATATCCATATTTAAAACTTTATAGACTAAAATAACGAGCTTCCGGCGGTCAGCAGTGCGCAAGTCGACTTACGGTGAAAGAGTAACCCCTGACGCATCACAAGCTTTGAAGCCTCTCGTGGATAGGGCTGGGCAACAAATTCAAGCCCCTCTTCTCTTATATCGAAATCCTCCGCCATTTCTCTTTAAAAATTCTCGTTTTAGACTTCTAATTCATGACCGGTGTTTTGTTTTGCTTTATCCTCTGCGCTTCTGCATTTGTCAATACGTATGTGTCAAGGGTCAAGGGTTACTCTTTCACCGTAAGTCGACTTGCTACCGCTGACCGCCGGAAGCTCGTTATTTTAGTCTATAAAGTTTTAAATATGGATATTTTTCTTACACAAACGCGCCACTTCGCTTCAGAAGGCCTTTATTAACCCTCCAGAGCCGTGTGGAGCAGTTATATGATGGATAGATGCACTTTTATGGACTTCAAAAATGACCCAACAATTCACTGCCATTATAAAGCTTGGAAGAGCCAGGACATTTTTAATATAACTCCGATTGTATTCGTCTGAAAGAAGAATGTCATATACACCTAGGATGACTTGAGGGTGAGTAAATCATGGGCTAATTTTCATTTTTGGGTGAACTAACCCTTTAACGATTTGTTCACAAATATCAAGATTTCTTATGAAACTCCAGTCTGTTTCTCAACCACAACTATGTGACTTCACTCTTGAATCATATTTATGGTACTTTTGTATCCTTTTTTAAGCTTGAACGCTCCATTTACTAATGGAACATGGCACATTATTCAAAATTTCTGCTTTTGTACTCCATGGGAAAAAACAAAATTCAAACAGAACAGATTTGGAACAACATGAGGGTGAGTAAATTATGACCGTATGTTCATTTTTGCATTAACTGTTTCTTGAAATCTTCGTCAATTGGTTGTTATGCAGATTGATTTGGCTTTTTTCTTTCTCATTTCTCTCTCTCTCCTTCTTTCTCTCTCTGAATCAGCATCACTGTGCTCAACTGGAGTCATGAAGATGGAACATAATAAGTGAAAAACTTTTTCTTTTTTCCCTACTGAAACGCTTTTCTGGCTACCAGCAACAAAAGATGTGTTCCCAGAAGGGCATCTGCCTTCCTGGTAGCAGCGCGCACACAAACACACACACACACACACAAACACACACACACACACACAAACACACACACACACACACACACACACACACACACACACACACACACACACACACACACACACACACACACACACACACAGACAGACACAGACACAGACAGACAGACACAGACACAGACAGAGACACGTAACCTTATGCACACTGAATGATAGAAGGAGAGTGTCTTCTTTCATGGTCTAAGGAGATGAGAGATGAGAGGAATTTCTCTGGGATTACCTACAGTACAGCAGGCTTCCCAGAAGTCCACACACCAGGAAATGGATTTCTAGGAAGTGGTGATTAGAACAAAGTGGCAGAACGCCAGACAAGTAGGATCACCCATCAGCAGCTCCTCCCCTTCTGATGCTCTCTCTCTCTCTCTCTCTCTCTCTCTCTCTCTCTCTCTCTCTCTCTCTTCTCTTCTCTTCTCTTCTCTTCTCTTCTCTTCTCTTCTCTTCTCTTCTCTTCTCTTCTCTTCTCTTCTCTTCTCTTCTCTTCTCTTCTCTTCTCTTCTCTTCTCTTCTCTTCTCTCTGTCAAAATGCCTGCTAACTCAAGGACAGTAGTAATGCGGCTATCATTGTATTATTATCAGTATCATCCTGATAACATTGTCCCAACATGCATTGCAGATAATACTTGAATACAGTTAACGCTTGAATGAGAATGTCTGGAGACAATCATCGAGAGATTTTTCAGAAAAACACCAGCTCATCATGCCCCAAATCACAATAAATGATTAATTGCACAAGGTTTGGTGCTGTATTGGTGTAACATAATTTACTCGTTTTAATGGTTATGTAATAAGTACCTGGTTTCGAAGCCTTGGAGTTCAAACATTGACATAAGTAAACAGCTATTCCACCTTATTCAGTTGTTATATTCATAGTTTTATTTTATTTTATTTTTAAAGAGACTGTATAATTATCAAATTGATCATTAATGTGAAGCATTATTTTCTCATTCATAGCTGGAGCAGATTTTATTTATTTATTTTTTACTGGGAAAGGACAGTAATAATTATCACATTTTAATTAAGGTGAGGCATTTTTTTTTTCTAAATCATGGCTGGAACATGAATTATTTTATCTTATCTTATTTTACTTTATTTTATTTTATGAAAAGAGACTAATAATTTTTATATTGATAATAAATGTGAAGCATTTAATTTTTCCCTCATTCATGGCTGGAGCAGATTTTATTTTGTTTTATTATATTATTTCATATTTTTATTGAAAGAGACTGTAATGATTAGCAAATTGTTAATGAATGTGAAGCATTCATTTTTTTTCTCACGAGTAGTTTTATTATTGTATTTATTTCTTACACTTCCCTTGTTACGGTATGTAATACTTTTTTCTCAAAGAAGGTCAGTGTTTTAACTGTTTCTTCCTGTTTGTCTTTCTTGCTTTCTTTCAGTCTTTCACAGCCTGTTTGTTTGCCTTGCAGTTTAGTCTCTCTCTGTCTTCACATGCGTTTGGCACTTTTATTTAGTCAGGCGGAGGGAATCGACTATAAACACTGAACTGGACCTAACTGAATCACTGCAATATGGTTCAATCTAATTTGTGGAAACAACCTCACAAATAGTTTTTCATATCTAATGGTAATTCCAAGAATGTTTGCTCACAGATTGTTTAATGGCTCTATAAAGAGTTGAACAGAATACCTTTGCACAGAGGTGTCACCTGTCATGTTAGCCAGAGGGTGAAGGCCATTCGTGTGAACTGTTTAGGCTGTTAGGTTTTATGACCCTTCTCTCTCGCTCTCTCTCTCTCACACACACATGCACAAACAGGAGAAGTGAAATGATGAGTTTGTGTGTGTGTGTGTGGCTTAGGGTTTGTCGATATTATTGGGACCAAATATCCCTACAAAAAACATTGTGTGGAGTTCCCATGAGGAAAATAGCTTAATAAATATGCTAAATAATAATCAATTAAAAATGCAGGAAGGTTTATGTGACAGGTTTAAGAACAGAAGATAAAAATACAATTTGCTCAGTATAAAAATGAAAGGAAATGAGAAAACGTAAAGCTCATTAAAACGCGCACAGTCCTCCCAACAAAAACAGAACACCCTGTCCTCTGCCGTGCTATTTGGTCTGGTTTATAAAACATATTTGCGCTTATTCCATAATTATTTTCAGTTTCATAAATATTTCCATATTTCTATTCATTCCTGCACATAAATCTCATTGGGCCTCTTCAGGGACATGGTGACAGCCTGTGGCGCTCCGTCTGCGAGTCGGATCTGTGAGGGGCGGTTCAGACGAGGATTCTGAGAAATCTCCATACCCCTGAATGTGCAGATAACAAGTATTAACCAGGGCTTATTGGAAGCAGATGCCCTTTTCCCCAAAACCTCAGTAGGGTTAATTTCTGAGAGTTCAGGACTGCGTCTTTCTCTGCTGTGATCCAGGGGAACATTCATGTGTGTGTGTGTGTGTGTGTGTGTGTGTGTGTGTGAGCGCGAGCACTGTGCTGTTCTGTGAATGATGCTCCAGTTCCTTGAAGGGCTTGCTGATGCGTTTCTCTTGCTGATGTGAAACATGAATCAGTTTACAAATTCATGTAATCATAGTAGTGGCCAAAAGTGATGTCCAGCCTAGGAAAATTGGCATCTTCACCCTTTATTCAAACATTATTAAAATTTGGTAAAGATTTTGTAAACATATTGCACAGTTGTGCTTGGAGTCTATTGTTTTATTTGTTATTAGGCTTTCATACAAAGAAATTATGAACAAGAGAGAACCAAACCAACTGAATATTAATAACTGATTGCTTTTTCATATGAGCTGTTTGTTTTGCAAAGTAAAATAAAACCTGTAGCTTGCTTTTTTTGCCATATAGGTTTGTCAGATAAATACCATAACCAAGTTTAATGTTTTGTTCTTCCCTCATATTTAAAATATTTAAAGAAAATATAAAATATTTGACCCATATTTTGATGGTTTAATCAAATTTGTAGGGTCATTAAAAACAAATATCCCCTCTAGACATCACTTTTGGCCACTATATATATGTAGTATATATACACAAGGGGTGAATTAACAAAAACGTACCCCCTCAGACTCTCCATCCAGCTCTAAATGATCTGTATGAAAAAATACACATAACCCAAATACGGTTGTTACTATTGATAATACTATTGATCCTTCCACAAGTGAAAAACTCAGGAATGCGGCTCGTCTTCTTGCTATAGCGATAGCAGTCTTTCCATACCTTTATATTTATCACTGTCTGATGGATTGTGTCTCAAAGCATGAGCTGTAATTGTACGAGTGTGTATCTCTGCGTATTTGTGGGCTCTATCATCAGTGCTGATGCTTTTCTGCCAGAATAATTATGGTAAATTGAGTTCTTTGAAGCAGTTCTTCTTTACAAAGGTCATTTGAAGTGACTCTATTAGCAGAATAATGAAACTGAAAGAGAATGAAAGAGAAACTGTCTAACATCAAATACGGCATCGTAAGATTTAGAGCAAACATTGAGTTTTGGTGTTTTTCTTGGTTCCATCCCTCAATTTGTGTTCTTTTATCACCTCTTAGTAGGAATCTTTCCATTTTGTGAAATTTTTGAAGATAGGCACATTTATTTTGGCACACATTTCTGTATGTATTACTTAATATTTAGAAATAAAGTATATTTATATTGCAATTAATAGCTGAGATAAGTCATATAACTGTAGTAATAATCTGAAAAGGACTTGATAGAAAAGCATTGTAAAATGTTTATTTGTAATTATACTCTTTTGCAGAATACTGATTACATCTTACATTAAAAAGATTAATAAGAGAACAATGGAATTGTGTAGGTATATAATGAAAAAGATACACTCAAAGCCTTCTACTAAATAACTGTACTACAGTACTGAATAGCAGACTTGCCTTCTGTAGGAACTTTGAATAACCGTTTTTACAGTGGATTAAAATAAGTGAGTCTAAAGCGCCACCTGCTGTCTGGAGAACAGCTCCACAGTATGGATCTGACAAGATCAGAAAGGTGAGATATGAGATAAGGATAATATTACTGTGGTGATCACTATAAACAGGACTTTAACAGCATAATTTTACTTATAAAGGCTGTATGTTTGTGCGTATCTGAATTGCAGTGGCCACTGAATAGGAAAAACAGATTGGATATTGTGTTACACCCGAAAAATTGATAACAAAATGCAAAAGATAAGAATAAAAAATAAGAATATTAAAGAAAATACTATAGAAAAAAACACCAAATATTCTGGACGTTCTCTCGTCATGATATGATAATAATTCCCAGTGCTGATCTGAAATGACAATGACAGAAATTATCTACTCATAAAATATCTCATGAAGTTGACTTAGCATCAAGTGTTATTAAACTTAACAAAAACGTGAATAGTAAAACTATAAGATTCTCCCCCCCTCACATTACAGTTACCATATGCAAGAAAATATCAAAAACAGACTTACATTGAGTTTGTCCACTGCTGTGACGGCTCCTGACTCTCCTTTAATCTTACAGATGATGGCATTGGACTCAATCTTCTCTAAAACACACTGATACTGCTGATCGCCCTGATAACCCATCACATTCACCTCAGTCATACCCAAATTGAGCTCATCTGACTTTTTCTGAGAAAGAGAGAGGGATGGTGTGGAGATTGTGAAATTCACATGCTGATGTGCAGAAACACTGACTGCTCACAATAATATTTACTGAGACCAGGGGCCAGTAAATGTAGGAACACATGCCAAAAGATGCAGACTGTACGCTGATGTTAAACTCACTGTATCACTAAACTCACCTTAATGTTCACCTGTAGATCATTGGCCACCTGTAAGGTGGTGAATGCAATGAATATTGGAACAGACTCGTAGCCCAAACGCTCACAGTCCACAGTGGAGTTTCCAACATTCAATCTAAACAAATCACCGTATTCTGGTGAGTGAAACCACACGTCCTGAAAAAGACAGACAATGAAAATATGACTAAACGAAGCTACATGTGAGCTGTGAATACTATAAATAATGTTTTGTTTGAATTAATACATTTTGGCAGTCAAAGAAGTACATTTAACAATTATACTTGCAGTAATGAAACAATCTGACAAAATTAGTACTTATGCACTATATGTGTAAATACAGCTGTTTGACTGCCCTTACAAAAATATGTTTATTCTTAAAGTATACTTAAAAGTATAATTTTATACACTAAAAAGTGGGTCAATTTAGTCCCAACCAAGCAGTACTGGAATAATACACTTTCAAATATACTACGAGTACATTGATATTAGTGTACTTACTAAATAAAGTATACTTAAAAATATACTCTAACTTGAAGTATACTTATTTTTTGTAAGGGTGTTGATCTCCATATGTAAGATTAAGTGCTGTAAGCTGCTAGAGTGGATGCTGTTTAAGAGTAAAGCTCACTTTTAGCCGAATGCAAGCAAGAGTAATAAGCATGTCTTACCCCTGAGCTCAGATTGTATTGTGTTTGGACCACTGTAGACTCACTGAAAATAACTGATTCCACAAATTCCATATTGCTCCCCTGAACATTAATCTTCCGTCCACCTCTGAATGAAGACATATTTAAAACAATTTAATCAAAAAGAACTCTTCAGATTCAGGGAAGGGGAAACTCTATAATGGTATAAAATAATACAATATAAATAATTCAAATATATATTATAAAGTATAATGACATAGATATTAAATAATATATAAAATAATATATAATATTTATATGAAAAAATGTACATTGTGGAGACCAAATATACCCATGAGGATATTAAAACAAATATTTACATAATAATTATACTAAAAAATTCATTTTAAAGAAAGGTTTCTATGAGGGATATGGGACAGAAAATATCTGAATAACTAAAATAATTCTAATCAGTGGTGGAAATACCCGTGATTCACTGATGCGACCCTTTGGGGACTTATTGTATACTTTTAAACCATATGCAGAAAATGTATGAAATTTGCACAGCATTTGGAGGCTATTACGTAGATAAACTGGAACACCATTCCCCCTTGAAATATAATAATATAAATAAAGTCAATAAAAAGTCCTTACAATGACAGAAAAACAAACATGCATATGTGTGGAAGCTGATCTGCCAGTGGTCTGAAATGCTCTTACTTCCACCAGGAGACTGTGGGCTGTATTCCTGTACAGCTGGGCTGGGAACTGTAAGTGATGATGCTGTTACCATGACATCGGCCATCAAAAGTAGCAACACACACTTTCACTGTTCCTTTAGTTCCACTGGGAGGAATGTGGAACCTTAAAGTGTCACTGGAGCGATTAAACACTGGAGATCTGAAGGGAAACATTTATTTACAGCAATACAGTATAATTTATCTCAGTCCACACACATTCATAAATACAACAACACAAACACACAGAGTCTCACTCTTTAGGAATACAGTTCATATTCCCTTGAAAATGGATTTTAGTGACAGATTCCAGGTTCCTTCCTCTTAGTAAAACGTTGTTTCTGCCATGGAAAGAAACTTTGTTGGGCTCCAGAGAGAGAATCTCTGGCTCCTACAGGACACAAATGGTGGGCTCATTGAAAACATCATACAGACAAAGACACGAAAAAACACTATATGATATAGCACAGTATATAAGTGATTGAACATTTTGTTATAAGATTCAACAAAGTATATTAAAGGATATTATAAAAACAAAATGTTCAGTACTCAGTATGACACTTACTTTATAGACCTTGTCTGAGAATAGATCTTTACATGCATCCTAAAAAGCAGAAAAAGAGAGAGAACTCTGAGCGGTTTATTTACTTCCTGGCTTCGCTTCAGTCAACGCAATGATATTTCTGCTATCAACAATAAATTTAGTGTAAATAGCCTGCTTTCTTCGCAGAGGCCATTTACTCTAACTCTGGACACTGTTTTCTGGTTGAGCTAGACAAAATTACAAAAGAAATTGTGCTGATAACAGAAGTAGTGGCGTCTTTTTCTGAACTCATTCTTCTTCCTTTTCCCATCGCATGCCAGCTCGAAGAGGCATTTATTTTAAATAAAAATCAAGAAATCAGGTATCTGCCACTATTTGCACTATAAGTATAATTAGCATATAACTACTATTTACACTTAATTCAAAGAAAATACTGCTATTTTCATTTGTGCAAATAGCCGCTGCCATAAATGAATCATCTTGACTCTTTATAAAGATTGTAATTTCTCAATAAGCATATAATGAAGCATTGGATTATAGGTTAAACATTCTCACCTGTATGTGTAACTGCAGTCCAGGTCCATGTGCCCAATCACAACGCTGAGAGGAAGAGAACCACTGACACCCTGATGAGATACACTGCACACACCTGCATTCATTCATGTTACAATGTGACCGAAATGTGTAAAACACTTTATGCCATTTTAAATGAAGCATCTCTTTTAGGCTGTGCAGTTCTTACTGTGTATATGAAGAATTTGGTGAATTATTAGTGATATTCAAGCAGTTCCTCAGCGTCAGCGTCTCTGTGATCTTCTGATCCTCAACAGCAACTATAGCTGAGACTTTTAAACCTGAATGAATTACAAAAAAATAATCAGAATGAGATTTTAAAAATGTTTATTACATGGCTGTATATAGTTAATCATTATCACAAAAATAAACACAGGATTTCTTACACTGTATGCATTTGCCATTTTTATCCAAAGTGGCTTACATCTATAGATATACTATATTTTATTATCTCACATTTGTCTAATTTGTTTAGCTTGTATTTGCGGCTTCAGAGGTGTCATGAGGGTTACTACCATGGATACGGTTGCTGAGAAAGTGAGAGGAAATAACTCGTGAAAATAAGATGTGTGGTTATCTGTAGCTCATGTGCGGGCGCTCTGTGGTCATAGAACTTAAACTAACACTTTATTTTAAGGTAGTTACACATTACTACATGAAATTACTATAGTAAGTAAATTATGTATAATTACAAGTAACTAACCCTAAACCAAACCCTAACCGTAACTCTATAGTAAGTACATGTAGTTAATTAATATTACTCAGTACTTATTTGAGTAAGTACAATGCAACTACATCACCTTAAAATAAAGTGTAACCTAACTTAATTTCCTCCCTACAACAGAACAGACACACATATTACCGAATCAATGTTAAAGTCCCTGTGTTTAAGTCCCTGTGTCTGAAAAAAACAACTAGGATAAAACTCTGATTGTGAATTACTGCATCAGTAGTGCAGGCAGTTTTGGAATACAGCACATTTTATGTTTGTTGTCATCATAGGTTATGTATTGCTGATTTCTGAGTCTGATGTTGTGTATTTACATTTTCTTGATCTGTTATTTGTGCTAAGTGCCTTTTATTCACCTTATTTTAATCTAGCAGAAATGGCCATTTTTAACTTTGAATTTGCGAGGCTCCTGGTGTCATATGCTTCCAGTTATTTCTGCTGCTTGATGTTGCAAACTGGTATTTGTTATTATATTATTCTAATTTATTATCGTAATCATACACACTGGTTTGTTGCACAAATAGTTTTACCATTTCCTGCACTTTGTTACTCTTCCAGTTAATTACCTATAGCAGCTAATGAATCGGAAATTTCTCATATTCACAGAAAACAGCTTAATTCCACATTAAAAAAAAATAAGATTGATACAACAATATCTTTCAGCCTTTCTATAAACCCTTGTGAAAAATAAGTACAATTTAAAGTGCCTAATGATGCTCAGGTCAGAGATTGTAAGCTTGGCATTGACAAAGGTCACATTTGACAGAAACGTTTGCCCTTTTTTTCAGTAAAGGATTGATTTTATCACATTTGAAGACCTTTTCTTTGGTAGAATGTGCAGACTCTCTTGAAATGTTTTACTATTTGGAATTTTTTTGTCTACTCACCTCATTTGGACTAGTTTGAAGGCGCGGTATGTTCCTGACCATTGCACAGGTCAAAGACCATGGGTGTGTCTCAATCAGCTCCCTAGTTCAGTAGTCAGGACACTGATCAGGGAGTCAGCCCATTGACTTATGTCCTGATCAGTGCCCTGACTACTAAACTAGGGAGCTGATTGAGACGCACCCCATGTATATCTCATGATCAAAGAATCTAGACACCAAAAAAGTGCTTAACACAGCAGAACTAACAGTCATGTGATTTGCTTAGATCATTAATCACCAAAACGGTATAACCAATTACAGTGAAGAAGATTTGATTTTTACTCAACTGTAAGGCATAAATGTACATGTATCTTTCTGTTCAGAGAGTCTCTCTTGGTTGTTGTGACCAGGAAGCTCCCGGCCGTGAATAAAACTTTATTCCTGCAAAGAGCAACTTGGGAGTCGTGTCTGGTAAATGCTGCGTAGCTGCAGAATAGAAGTACTAAAGATTCTACGCTCAGAGGACCAGAGCAGAGACAGCGATAATGCTGGAAGACTAGATCTGACCTCGGGGTGAGGCTGTAATACTCAGTTAGTATTAATGATCCTGTATCGGACCAGCAGACACCTGAGAAGGGCGCTGCTAAAGACCTGGTGCTCACGTGTGGGTTGAGGTAGTGATAGTAGTCAATTGACAGGACGCGTCACCATACTTCGGGAGGGTAATTACCCTGAATTATTGTATTGTATTGTAAGTATTTGGGAAGGGAATTACCTAGAGATATATAATTGTATTATACTGTATTAAGAACTGGAAGTTGTTTGAATTGTCTGTGGTGAAATAGATTAGTAGGTTGTATTCATATTGAGAATTTCCACAACAAAGTGTACTCTCGTTAATATATATATGCACAGTTATATGTAAAATATACTTTTAAAATATGAAGTACACTACAAGTGCACATTCAATACAATTAAGCAAACGAACAACTACACCAATCCAATGCACTGACAAAAAACCAACCTCCAGAATAAAGTAGGTGGTCAGAAAAAGTACAGTAGCAGTGTGGGAAAACTGCAGTCAGATCAGACCCGTCACACAGGTTCACACTTCCTGTGGTGAAGGAACATGAGAAGGTGGGATTTCCTGTGCTCTCCAGACTCAAGGCAAGATTTAGAGTAATCTATGTAGGAGAGGGTATTGATATGTCAATAGGAATTGCTAGTATGTTGTCAAAGCAATGAAAAATAATTATATTTCATTCAAATATAATACCTTTCTGGAAGATTTGTCACCCCTAGCCTGAAAAGAAACCAGAGGTTCCCGAAGAAAGTCTTTTGGGGTGGACATCCATGAAGATTTTGAACATTCATCTTGGGTGGAGCATCTAGACAAGCAGAAATATATAATTTAGAGTTGTTACCAGGTTGCATTATGTTGGCCATGTTACTGTTTTTTTTTTTAGTAGCTAGCATATTAAATATAGTTGCAAAAGATATGAATCTGACCTCTGTGCATTCACACACCAGCCGCAGAGAGGATCTAGAGCAGCTCTGCAGTCTTTCAGAGAGCTGAAATCAGCACACTGAACCACAGAAACTCTTCTTAACTACATCAAAAACATGAACACCCTAGTAAAAAAAAAACCTATACCAAGATTTAAAATACATTTATTTCACACTATAGTACAAAACCATTAACATATTTACTGACAAATCGCTTGAGACTTACTGATATAAATATTACAATTAAACTTTATTTGGAGCCTATTTATTTACTGCACAATGCATATTTCTTAATACTAAGCCTGTGTTTTAATATTACTATTACTAAGGATCGTATCATCACTGTATAATATCCGCCTTTAAATGCAAGATATTTAAAGTGTACCCTGAGTATACTTGCAATGGTTCCATTTTAGCACAATCAAATATACTTATTTGGACCTTTTTTATATATTTAGTTGGACTTCAGCACTACTTCTGGATAACTAAAGTGCATTAAATACAAAATTAGTTGTTCCAATTTAGCAGACTTTAAGTACATCAATTTAGTATACCAAAAGTACAATTGCAGGGTATTTATATTAAGTACATAAATATGTAAATGTATTTGTAGTATACTTAGCATAAAATAAATGTATTTCAAATACATTTTGGTATATTTTTTTTTTTACTAGGGTAGAAAGCAATAAAACATCCACTATTGCATTCCCACAACTTTTCAAAATAATAATAATAATAATAATAATAATAATAATAAAAAAAAACAGATTACAGCAGTCAGAAGAAATAAAGTTGTCAAACGTACAGTCGTTCCTTCAGCAGCTCTAGTAAAACCCATTGCAGCAATGTTAGTTAGTTTCTTAATTTAATGTCAGGATAATATAACGTTAGGTATGGTGATATAAATATACATTACATTTGGGAAAAAAAAAAAAATTATTTTAATAAATGGCTATATTTACAGTTAATAATTGTGTAAATGCAGCATCATGTAAAAAGGTGCCATGGTCTATATGCTTCACAAATTTTGCATGAACAAACAACAAATTAAACAAATATATATATATATATATTAAATGTTGAGTACCACTTTTTATCAACTGCACAGTTCTAAACCTCACCTCTTTCCTCAGAGCGATGTAGATATGTTTGAAATCTACTGGATCAAAGTGCATTCTGGGAAGCACTGCTCGTTCATCATCAGATTTGTACACCACTATTGGACAGCCTGGTGTGAATTTCTCATCCAAAACCAGCTAGAAAAACAAACACCATCATTATCCAAACTTTATTCAAACCAAATCATTATATGATTGTCATGCTTTATTAATGTAATTTATTCATGTCACTGGTCATTGCTAAGATATCGACTACCTATTACTGTATGATTATTCACATATTCCACAAAAGTGCTCAAGAAACTAAGTTAGGGTTGTGGCTATTTGAGTTACTTATTGTTTTTAACAATAGCCTACTTTATAATGCATAAGGCTTATAATGTTATCTCGAGACCAGACTGTTAACATAAAGACAAAAGAGAGTCAGGGTGAAAATATGAGCAATTTACGAAGCACATGCTTATATTAATTCAATTATTTTTCCAAGTTTCTATGTGTAGGCCCTATTTAATTTGCTGATCATATTTTTTACACATAGATACATAATTTTTACTGATGTTAAACGTCGCCAGAACATATAGAATGGGGGGGGGGGGGGGGGTATTTCATATATATATATATATATATATATATATATATATATGTTGTATTATATTAATTATGTTTCAAGTTCCGTTTGTAAAATAATGTGTTAAATATGAGTTTTCCAAGTCTGATTAATATTTCTGAAGATAATGTGTTTATCTGGTACCAAGTTACCAAGGTGTTATCAAGTTACTTTTGTAGAGATTAGTGTTCCTATCAGCTAAATGCTGCTAAAGACATTTCGTTATGGAATATGTGAATGGCCAAATTCACAGAAATAATATTTTTTTTGCTCTCAACAGTAAGTTCAGGGAAGAAACCACTTGTTGTGTTTGCAGTAGTTATAGGCCTATCATATTAATGTAATGACAATTTTTCCTCCTCTAGAGTCCATTTTCATGACCACGTGAATTAAGCCCTCACAAACACACAGGCCAGGACTGCAATAACATGAAACTTACTTACAGCCTTATTCTATCTACAGAGGAGGGTTTTTCAGAAATTAGTGAAAAGTAAGATATGAGGCAGACCTTTATCAGTTGACCATCACTGGTTCCTATGAGCAGCACAATCCAGGATCCACTTCTAACTGCTGCCACTGATGACATCGAGCTGTACTTGAACACCACAGAGAGCGGCTGAAGGTTACTACCACTCTGCAACACAAAAATAAAATTATGACTTTTGTGAATAGTGAAATTAGGTTTTGTCATGCAGCATATTATACTATATGTTCTACTACAATTATTATATATAACTCAAATCAATAAAACTACTTAACATTTGTAAAAAGCATGTATATTGAGCACATGAATGCTGATTTTCCAACCTCAGAATCACATTTTATACCAGGAGAGCAGAAACCCTTCACTTTGCCTTGAACTGTACTGATGTCGTACAGAGCCAGCGCGGTGTTCTCCGGATCCTGCTGATCCTGCGCACTGAACACACCTGCCCAAATAACGGCGCTCACTGAGGGAATAACGGTGGAGGCGACGAGCACTGGACGAGCTTTATCATTGCAGCACTGTATCGTTGCAGCCTGTAGGGATTTGAAGATGCCTGTCTTTTTATCTTTAGAGCTGTCCATCCACAGGACGTGCACTTTCCTCTCCGAGTCAGTCTCTGCGTTGAGAAATAAGTACAACTCTGAGGAAGAAACTCTCTGGAATCCGTCAACAAACTCCACATCTCTAGCGGTGCTCTGGATGAAGGCGTCTGCCCCGTCCCCTATGTTATTGAAAATCCCACCAACTTGAGACTGTAAAGTGTTCCACAAGTTAACAACGGGATACGGAGGTTTTCCATCATCGTCCTTTTTCCCAACCAAAAGGTACCTACTGGTACCTGTGCCTGTTATGAACGCAACAAATTTCTTATTCTGTCTTGGTCCTACCGATATACTTTCATAGTAAATACTGTCTGTAATGTCACTGAGGTCAAGAACTTCACAATATCCATCTCTAAAGGTCCCACAGGTTATCAGGGTGTCGTTGTCATCAAAAGGCACCAGAATGTTGACTGTATTTTGATGAGTGGCATTAGTGATGTCTTTCCTCTTCTCCTCAGAAAGATCGAGTCTCATCTGATGAAGTTGATGGTCAGTAAGAACGAACAACTTACTTTTACCAACTACAAAGTCCTTGATGTTTCCATCAAAGTTCACCACATCACCGCAAATGCAATGTTTCAAAAGTACAAGTATTCCAAGTAAGTATCCTCTCATCTTAAGTATCTGAATGAGCAGATGGAGAGGCCTACTAATGTAAGATCTTGTCACAGTGATCAACTGCGCTCAGATGCGTCCGCTGGTGAAGTGAGTGGAAGTGAAAGCAGTGCTGTGAGAGGAGGGCGGGGGTCTAAATGCTACAGAGAAATTGTAGCCTACTTTCTGAAACGTTTATTAACTCTCCAAAAAGTTACTTGAGTAAAAAAAAACCTATCTGCATTCATTTGTATACCAAAGCATAAATTAAAAAGTAGAATAGACTTAAATGTTTTAGAAATTGTATGATGACATCAAGAGGAAGGGTTTTTTTTCCACACAGTTTGTAAAACAACTTGTTTAATAATAATATTAATATTAGTGTTATGACTCCTGACTATGTAAGGCTCTTGAAAATAAATATGATAGGCCTACAAATATCATACCGGACATATCACACACTTCACAGACGATAAAAAAAGCAGGCCTACATTTGTAGCCTACAGTATATATGCAGAAAGAAAGTAGGCTATATAGCCTAAGCCTACTAGTTTTAGGACATACTACAACTTCTTTAAATTGAAAATCATAATTTAACTCATCAGTTCATGCAACACTGATGATGAACACTGGCATAATAATAATGATGACAATAATAACAACAACAACAAAAACAGCCTAGTAATAATATAGTGATAGCAGTCTCTCCAGTCCAATTTATTTTTGTAAGATCAAATCAACTTTAGTTTTTGTGTTATTCAATTTAAATATATGTATTTGTCAGGATTTTATTCAAAGCGATTAGTTAAATTGCTTAAAGAACACTTAATCGGTTCAAGTTTCCTCTGGAAATGGGTCGAAACCATTATGTTAGGGTTGCTATAGTGCTATGCTATACTGTTTGAGCTAAAGACTGTTTTTTTTGCCATTGTTCCTCCTCATTTTAAAGTTTTGAGGCACTGATAAAATAGCACACAGGCGGTTTTGGTGTATTGGCCTATGTTGTATTTTCTCAGCTGAACTAAGCTGATATTTGCACAATTTTGTATATGTGTTATTGAATGAAAATGTATGAAATATAATGGCACTACTATGAAATATTAAAATTATATTCACAGCAGCCACTGGTAAGCATTCTATGTTTGGTAAAAATGTGGAATCTTCATAGTAAACAACATGGACATGTGATGATGACACATATCGAACAATTCAGATCTGTGTTTAGAAGACCTTTTAGTGTCCTTAAGATATTTAGGGTATATATTATGTTAGACATATATAGACATAAAGTATGTTATATTATATTATTTTATAGTAACCACACTGTGTGCTCTGAAATGTGTGCTGATGGCTTGCATAACTAAAAGCATGTTAGTGTGAGTTCATGTGTGCTTGTTCATTTAAATCAGACCAGACTCTTTTCAATGGGTTTTATATGTTTGCCATGTTTATTAATAAGTATAAGTTGTAAGGCAGTATACTGATAACATAAATCAGAATAATAACAAACATTTTGTGGGTGTTCGATGAAAAAGATACAATGAAAGCATTCTCCTACAAAATAACTGAACTGCAGTACTAAATAGCAGACCAGTCCTCTGCAGGAACTTTGAATTGATTGCTTTGTGTGTAATAAATGAGTATATAGCGCCACCTGCTGTTCAGTCTCAGGATTGCTCTCACAGGATATTTGAATTCAGAGGTTGTTGAGATTAAGACATTAAGTTTTTGAAGTCCATAAAAGTGCATCTATCCATCATATAACTGCTCCACATGGCTCCGGGGGGTTAATAAAGGCCTTCTGAAGCGAAGCAATGCGCTTGTGTAAGAAAAATATCCATATTTAAAACTTTATAAAGTAAAATATCTAGCTTCCGCCAGATCGGAAAAAAACGTAACTGGTGTGCAATGTCGTCAGACGTAGCGTAAGCATTTTGAACTGCGAGAGGCACTACACTTACACTACACATACGGAAGGCGATCTGGTGGCAGCTAGATAAGTTTTAAATATGGATATTTTTCTTAAAATAACGCATTGCTTCGCTTCAGAAGGCCTTTATTAACTCCCCGGAGCCGTGTGGAGCAGTTATATGATGGATAGATGCACTTTTATGGACTTCAAAAACGAAGCAACAGTTCACTGCCATTATAAAGCTTGGAAGAGCCAGGACATTTTTAATATAACTCTGATTTTATTCGTCTGAAAGAAGAATGTCATATACACCTAGGATGACTTGAGGGTAAGAAATCATGGGCTAATTTTCATTTTTGGGTGAACTAACCCTTTAAAGCATATGCCAAAACATAACTGTATTATTTAAAGCTGAGCAATATATATATATATATAAAGAAGAATATAAAAGAAAATGAGCAAACTGCTCAAATGTATAAAATTCCATAGAAATACACAGATATAAAAAAATATAGAAGTCTGTAGTCTTAGGAATAGCAAATAATGATGGGGCTCTTTTGGGAATTTATTTTTCTGTGAGTGTTTTCATTGCTCTTTCATACTTGGCCAGGTGTGTTCTGTGGACTGAGGCAGAACAAATCCTTTGTATTTCCCTTCCCGAGAACATAATTCCCAATCGTGATCTGAAATGAAAATGAAAGCAATGCCTTTTCATCTCATAAAGTTGAGTAAGATTTACATTAAACTTAACACAGCTGTGTTTGCAGCAATTATCAAGTTAAATTATGAACTTCCATGTCTATAGATTTAGCAAAGAATTGAAAATATCAAGAACAGACGTACAGTTATTGAGTCCACTGCTGTGATGGCTCCTGATTCTCCTTTAATCTTACAGATATTGGAATTGTACTCAAAAATCTCCAAAAAACACTGATACTGCCGATCTCCCTGATAACCCATCACGTTCACCTCACTCATACTCAAATTCAATGCATCTGCCTTTTTCTGAGAAATAGACATCCACAAGATTCATTTGTGTTCATTCAAATTCTAAAGAGTAGATCTTGGTCAGTTTTTAGTCATTCTTTACCTGAATGTTCACCAGTAGATCGCTGGCCACCTGTAAGGTGGTGAATACAGTGAATTCTGGATCAGGCAGATAGGAAAAATACCCACAATCCACAGTGGAGTTCCCAACTTTCAATGACAAGCTTAACAGACCACTGCCATCATAACGGGGGAATGAAACCACACGTCCTGAGAAAAGAGAGACAATGAAGGTATGACTGTAATATGACTTTAATTAAATGTTTTTAAATTCACTACAAATTTTACAATTCACTCAAAAATTCACTACAAAATTAGCATTTGCTGATTTTCTACTTCCTCCTCAATGTGACGTCACATTGTAGTTAATATTTGTAAGTGAACCTATTAATATAATATAAAATGCATGTTGTCACCATTTAAAAAAATAAATGAATTGCATATTTAGAGTTACTGAAGTGTACAATTATATGAGTACAAACCCGATTCCAAAAAAGTTGGGACACTGTACAAATTGTGAATAAAAAAGGAATGCAATAATTTACAAATCTCATAAACTTATATTTTATTCACAATAGAATATAGATATATCAAATGTTGAAAGTGAGACATTTTGAAATGTCATGCCAATATTGGCTCATTTTGGATTTCATGAGAGCTACACATTCCAAAAAAGTTGGGACAGGTAGCAATAAGAGGCCGGAAAAGTTAAATGTACATATAAGGAACAGCTGGAGGACCAATTTGCAACTTATTAGGTCAATTGGCAACATGATTGGGTATAAAAAGAGCCACTCAGAGTGGCAGTGTCTCTCAGAAGTCAAGATGGGCAGAGGATCACCAATTCCCCCAATGCTGCGGCGAAAAATAGTGGAGCAATATCAGAAAGGAGTTTCTCAGAGAAAAATTGCAAAGAGTTTGAAGTTATCATCATCTACAGTGCATAATATCATCCAAACAATCTCTCAATCATCTGGAACAATCTCTGTGCGTAAGGGTCAAGGCCGGAAAACCATACTGGATGCCCGTGATCTTCGGGCCCTTAGACGGCACTGCATCACATACAGGAATGCTACTGTAATGGAAATCACAACATGGGCTCAGGAATACTTCCAGAAAACATTGTCGGTGAACACAATCCACCGTGCCATTCGCCGTTGCCGGCTAAAACTCTATAGGTCCAAAAAGAAGCCATATCTAAACATGATCCAGAAGCGCAGGCGTTTTCTCTGGGCCAAGGCTCATTTAAAATGGACTGTGGCAAAGTGGAAAACTGTTCTGTGGTCAGACGAATCAAAATTTGAAGTGAAACTGAAACTGGGACGCTATGTCATCCGGACTAAAGAGGACAAGGACAACCCAAGTTGTTATCAGCGCTCAGTTCAGAAGCCTGCATCTCTGATGATATGGGGTTGCATGAGTGCGTGTGGCATGGGCATCTTACACATCTGGAAAGGCACCATCAATGCTGAAAGGTATATCCAAGTTCTAGAACAACATATGCTCCCATCCAGACGTCGTCTCTTTCAGGGAAGACCTTGCATTTTCCAACATGACAATGCCAGACCACATACTGCATCAATTACAACATCATGGCTGCGTAGAAGAAGGATCTGGGTACTGAAATGGCCAGCCTGCAGTCCAGATCTTTCACCCATAGAAAACATTTGGCACATCATAAAGAGGAAGATGCGACAAAGAAGACCTAAGACAGTTGAGCAACTAGAAGCCTGTATTAGACAAGAATGGGATAAAATTCCTATTCCTAAACTTGAGCAACTTGTCTCCTCAGTCCCCAGACGTTTGCAGACTGTTATAAAAAGAAGAGGGGATGTCACACAGTGGTAAACATGGCCTTGTCCCAACTTTTTTGAAATGTGTTGATGCCATGAAATTTAAAATTTAAAATCTAAACTTATTTTTCCCTTAAAATGATACATTTTCTCAGTTTAAACATTTGATATGTCATCTATGTTGTATTCTGAATAAAATATTAAAATTTGAAACTTCCACATCATTGCATTCTGTTTTTATTCACAATTTGTACAGTGTCCCAACTTTTTTGGAATCGGGTTTGTAGATAAATGACAAATTCTTCCAAATAAGACCTCACACACTACATGTGTGAATCTGGGCTGTTTGAAGACTCACTTAAGTTATAAATAGCTGAGCTCTGTCTATCAGATAAAGTGCTGTGAGTTACTCCAGGAGTAATAAACACGTCTTACCCCTACCCCTGAGCTTCTGCTGTATTGTGTTTGAAGCTCTTTATTAGAGGGACGGACAATAACTGATTCCACAGTTTCCATATTGCTTCCCTGAACATGAATCTTCCTTCCGCCACTGAATGAACACATACAGTGGGGAGAACAAGTATTTGATACACTGCCAATTTTGCAGGTTTTCCTACTTACAAAGCATGTAGAGGTCTGTAATTTTTATCATAGGTACTCTTCAACTGTGAGAGACAGAATCTAAAACAAAAATCCAGAAAATCACATTGTATGATTTTTAAATAATTAATTTACATTTTATTGCATGACATAAGTATTTGATCACCTACCAACCAGTAAGAATTCCGGCTCTCACAGACATGTTAGTTTTTCTTTAAGAAGCCCTTCTGTTCTCCACTCATTACCTGTATTAACTGCACCTGTTTGAACTCGTTACCTGTATAAAAGACACCTGTCCACACACTCAATCAAACAGACTCCAACCTCTCCACAATGGCCAAGACCAGAGATCTGTGTAAGGACATCAGGGATAAAATTGTAGACCTGCACAAGGCTGGGATGGGCTACAGGACAATAGGCAAGCAGCTTGGTGAGAAGGCAACAACTGTTGGCGCAATTATTAGAAAATGGAAGAAGTTCAAGATGACGGTCAATCTCCTTCGGTCTGGGGCACCATGCAAGATCTCACCTCGTGGGGCATCAATGATCATGAAGAAGGTGAGGGATCAGCCCAGAACTACACGGCAGGACCTGGTCAATGACCTGAAGAGAGCTGGGACCACAGTCTCAAAGAAAACCATTAGTAACACACTACGCCGTCATGGATTAAAATCCTGCAGCGCACGCAAGGTCCCCCTGCTCAAGCCAGCGCATGTCCAGGCCCGTCTGAAGTTTGCCAATGACCATCTGGATGATCCAGAGGAGGAATGGGAGAAGGTCATGTGGTCTGATGAGACAAAAATAGAGCTTTTTAGTCTAAACTCCACTCCCCGTGTTTGGAGGAAGAAGAAGGATGAGTACAACCCCAAGAACACCATCCCAACCGTGAAGCATGGAGGTGGAAACATCATTCTTTGGGGATGCTTTTCTGCAAAGGGGACAGGACGACTGCATCGTATTGAGGGGAGGATGGATGGGGCCATGTATTGTGAGATCTTGGCCAACAACCTCCTTCCCTCAGTAAGAGCACTGAAGATGGGTCGCGGCTGGGTCTTCCAGCGTGACAACGACCCGAAACACACAGCCAGGGCAACTAAGGAGTGGCTCCGTAAGAAGCATCTCAAGGTCCTGGAGTGGCCTAGCCAGTCTCCAGACCTGAACCCAAGAGAAAATCTTTGGAGGGAGCTGAAAGTCCGTATTGCCCAGCGACAGCCCCGAAACCTGAAGGATCTGGAGAAGGTCTGTATGGAGGAGTGGGCCAAAATCCCTGCTGCAGTGTGTGCAAACCTGGTCAAGAACTACAGGAAACGTATGATCTCCGTAATTGCAAACAAAGGTTTCTGTACCAAATATTAAGTTCTGCTTTTCTGATGTATCAAATACTTATGTCATTTTTGTTTTAGATTCCGTCACTCACAGTTGAAGAGTACCTATGATAAAAATTACAGACCTCTACATGCTTTGTAAGTGGGCAAACCTGCAAAATCGGCAGTGTATCAAATACTTGTTCTCCCCACTGTATTAAAACCAATTTCTGTCAATAATACATAAGAAACAATATTAAAGTACAGTATTAACATTTTAATTCCACCCACTAACTTTCCTGCATGTAACTTTCACATACACAAACAGGAAACAGGCTGTCAGGAAGCAAGTTGCTCTTACTAAAATAAAGACTAGTCTCGGTCACACGCGAGTCAGTAAACTGCAGCTCTCACAACTAAGACAAAACATACAGGAAATTACCCGACCCCTTTACTTCTACTTTCATTGCTTGCTGTGTTTTTTTCATCTGTTCTAACAGTAACTCTGCAGATCATTACATTGCAAATCTTATTTTTCCACATTAACAGCATTCTTGCAAATTCCGTGACTAAAATGGGCTGTATGACATTAGATTAACTAATTAAAATGTGCAGTTTTCATCTTGAGGCACTGATGGGGTATAGAAGCTGATCTGCTAGTGGTCTGAAATGCTCTTACCTGCTCCAGGAGACTGTGGGCTGTATTCCTGTACAGCTGGGCTGAGAACTGTAAGTGATGATGCTGTTACCATGACAGCGGTTGTCAGGAGTAACAACACACACTTTCACTGTTCCTTTAGTTCCACTGGGAGGAATGTGGAACCTTAAAGTGTCACTGGAGTGATCAAACACTGGAGATCTGAAGGGAAACATTTATTTACAGCAATACAGTATAATTTATCTCAATCTACACACATTCTGCGAAATACTAAAACACAAAAACACGGAGTCTCACTCTTTAGGAATACAGTCCAGTTCCCCTTGAAAATGGATTTTAGTGACAGATTCCAGGTTCCTTCCTCTTAGTAAAACTCTGTTTCTGCCATGGAAAGAAACTTTGTCGGGCTCCAGAGAGATAATCTCTGGCTTCTACAGAACACAAAGGGTTGCACATAGAAAAAGAAAGGCCATAAAGGAAAAGAAAAAAATCAATTTCCACTCAATATGACCACAGCAGTTTCAACAGAGGTTAAAAGTAACTTTTATAATAAAAATTATATAATTAGATAATAAAATATAAATGTTTACATCATTTAAAAAGTACGGTGACGCATTGCTGCCACATACATATTATTTTTTCCACTCAATTTTGTCGTATTAACGAGATATTATGTCGTTAAAACGACATATTTTTCTCGTTAAAACAACATATATTTTTCTCCTAATAAGGACATAGGTTGTATAGTGATGTGTACAAAATATGCCTTTATCTACATTAGAGAATTTATAGCCTATGTGCCTATGTCATACTTCTATGTTTGAAAAGCAGAAGCAAGCTCTAAAATAGGCTTCCGCTGCCTGTATCAATGGCAGTGCCCATAGCATGAAATTGTTGTAATTTATTGATGTCTACAGTTCATAACAGATAGCCTTCATCTAAATCGAAATTTCTCAAACTTTTTGGGGCCATGGACCGCTCATGATTAGCGTAACTTAACCTAGTAATACCAACGGACCCCGGTGCAGCAACAAATATAACTATCTATAGGCCTACTGTAATTAAGACATATATTCAAGAAATGTATTAAAAACAGAAAGACGCTATAGTTTCAGCCTTACTCAAAGGCCGCGGAAACAAGCAAGTGGTTTCGTTACGCACGTCAATCCATTCCCGACGTTCTTGGTTTGCTTCTTATTTATTAAATATACAGGCAATTAGTTGATGAAACACTGATCAAAATTAAAATACAATTTATACAAAACGAAATTCACTTTAAAGAAAGACTTTCTACAAAACAAAACTCAATGAAGTGGTCAAAATCATGTCTGACACTCCATGTCTCCCGACATATTATTGCGCATCTTATGATGTAGCCTATCTTACTCATGCTGCTCACTTTTCGTAATCAACATAGATGAAATTTAAAAAAATAATATTATAGGCTAATATTTAAACATAGCCTAAATATGAAACTAAATAGCCTACGTTTTCTTTAGCCCTCTGGCCGACAAAGGCGCCGGCGCGTTCTGATGGATTTCTTCCTCATGACAACGGAAACAACTCACAATACTCCGTCATTTTTAGCCATACAGATAAGTGCAAGACAAATTATAAACTATAAATTGTCTACTTTTATTTGTGTACACTCACAATAACAACAAAACTTTGTGCTTTTTAAAAATAAATAAAAACAGGGTGCGCCTTTAGCTCTGCAAGAATCTTTCTGAAACACATCTCAAAGATGAACTGAAACTCGGCGAATACTTATCACATAAACGTGAAACATACGTCTAAAAAAAGCTTGAAATCGCCAATTTTAAATAAAATAATTCACATTTTAGAGTGAATTACTGGTAAACATGTTTACAAACATTATCAACATGTATTTTAGGCTATTTCCACAACAAATCCTTTAATGTAACGATATTCAATGCAAAACAAGAATGAAAAATATACTCTTATTTGAATGACCATATGTGTCGACCTTTCGTATTAGGCCGTGGATTCAGGGAACAGATTATTTTGCATGCACTCCCCTCCAAACGCTGTCTTTATTTCAAAAATGTATTTTGTTTATTAAATGCAAAGTTTCTAATTTCAAAAGCATTTCTAAATTCAGTTAATATTTCCAACAAACGAAAATCCAAGCCAAAATAACAAAGTGGTAAAAAAACTGTGAGTTACCACCATGCAAATTCAAACATTTCGCCCTTCTCCCTCCCCCACCCAAGTGCAAATATAGAAACATTTGGATTTATGCAGAATGAGAGAGGAGCAACTCTGGTTTCAGTTTCGCTTTAAATAGGCTGGCCTAAATTCGTTTAGGCTTTAAAATAAATATTGCTTGAAGGCTAATGAATGGCACTATAATTTATGTTCGTTTTACATTTATATTTTTCATTCTTTCATTCTTAAAGGATTTGTTGTGGAAATAGCCTAAAATACGTGTTGATAATGTTTGTAAACATTTAGTTTTTACCAGTATTTTACATTAGTTTTGAATGTAATAATAAAATGCGACTGACACACCAGGGCTGCGTTTCCAGATAACGATGGATCTTCGCACTTAAGAGCGTTTTCTACGAGCGATATTACGAACGTTCGTTTTGCTTTCACGTGCGTTTCACAAACATGCACTTAACACGATCACCCGCAGCTGTGCTTTAAGTGCTACTTAAGAGTCGCTGTCCGTTTGTCACCTTATAGAATGGCTCGCAGTTGTAGCACACGCTTATATTTCAAAATGTTTATCCTAATTATAATTTGCTACTAGGTCAAAAATCTATATAGCACAGACAAAAAAAATGGCTGAATCAAAACAAAAAACAAAAACAAAGAAAATACATTTTTCAAAAGGAGGAAACTAATGTTATTTTAGAGGTGCAGCTAAACAAACATAATTTTCAGCAGGTTTAATGGCAGTCATACAAATAAACAAAAACAAAAAATATTGCTATAAAACTAACTGCAAGCAGGGGGCATTAAAAGATCAGTGAAGGAGGTCAGGAAGAAGTGGCAGGACTTTGCAAGCCTCGAGTACCACAGAGATCAACAATTAATAAAACAGGTGGTGGGCCCAATGACTCCCCCCTTCTTACACTGGAAGAAGAAAAGGCACTGTCAATACTTGGCCTCAGATGGGATTTGCGGTGGTATTGACCTCTATGGAGGAGTAGGGATGCCTGAACCTGAACCAGGTCCATCATGCTCACAGGAGCAATCAGATTCACCTCCCATTGTAATACACCTACCATCTCCCAGTCCTCCCAACAGCCTATCCATGCTCAAGCCTCCATCTTCAATTGTCAGACCACACCTCAGCGCTTTGAGAATGTCTGTGGTTGTAGTCAGTACTTAGTGCATCTGAAAAGGGAGAAACTAGATGTCCTAAGAAAATCAGAAAATGTCTTAAAGATGCCATTGAGAGGGACATCAACTTTCAGCAGCAGCTCACAGACCTCAAGAAGGCCAAGCTGGCTTTAGAAAAGAGGAGACTGGCACTGGAGGAGATGAGGTTTGCAAGGCCCTCCATTTTGGTGCCAATTATCTTGCCAGATGATTCAGGTAATATTGTTTAATGTTGGTTAATCATGATTAATTATATGTTTTAATAATCTCTTGTGCAACGTGAAATATTCTTTTCCATTGTGCAATGTCTTTTGCAAATCCTGACAAACAACAAACTCAAATAAATTTAGATTCAATGGTTTGATGTCCTTGTGTTTGTTGAACCACTCAAAGACTAAGGCTCTATGAAATACTACAGTAGAAGTATTCTTAAGTGTTTCAAATTTAAATGGCTACTTGTAGTACTGAAAATAAGCATACAAGCCCTATGAATGTCCATACACAGCAGTGCACTTTTCCTTAATTTATTCAGTGTTCAGTCATGTAGTTTTTATTTTTTTTATTTATTCATTATTATTTTTTCATTTAATTATTCAAAATTAATTTAATCAAACAAAAAAAAGTTTAGGTGCAATTGCCGGTGACCTCATAGCTCTGTCTCCTTATGATGCACTTAGGGATTTACGATTACTCCAGAGCACTCGTAGTTCTATGAAGATTTTCAAGTACTACTTAAGTTACGATGGTTTTGGGATACGGCCCGTAAGTCTAAGATGATTCGTGCGATCGTTTTTACGATCTACTTAGGCTTACGATGCTTTTGGGAAATGCAGCCCAGTGCGATTTACCTGGGTTTTTTTTTTCTCAACAACTTAAGTCTTACCCAGTGCATACTCAGGTGCGACTCAGTGTGACAAAGGCACATACAGTGGTGGTCAGAATTATTGGCACCCCTGGTAAATATGATCGAATATGGCTGTAAAAAATAAATCTGCATGGTTTATCCTTTTGATCTTTTATTCAAAAAATTCACAAAAATCTAAACTTTCATTGAAGTAAAAGAATTGAAAGTGGGGGGTAAATCACATTATGAAATAAATGCTTTTCTCCAAAACACGTTGGCCACAATTATTGGCACCCTTTTATTAAATACTTTTTGCAACCTCCTTTTGCCAAGATAACAGCTCTGAGTCTTCTCCTATAACGCCTGATGAGTTTGGAGAACACCTGACAAGAGAGCAGAGACCATTCCTCCATACAGAATCTCTCCAGATCCTTCAGATTCACAGATCCATGTTGGTGCTTCTTCTCTTCAGTTCACCCCACTCATTTTCTATAGGGTTCAGGTCAGGGGACTTGGATGGTCATGGCAGAAGCTTCATTTTGTGTTCAGTGACATATTTGTGTGTTGATTTTGATGTTTGTTTTGGATTGTTGTCCTGATGGAAGATCCAACCACGGCCCATTATAAGATTTCTAGCAGAGGCCGTAAGGTTTTGATTTTTTTAACTGTTGGTATTTGCTAGAATCCATTATACCATGTATCTGAACAAGATGTCCAGGACCTCCAGCAAAAAAATAGGCCCACAACATTAAAGATCCAGCGGTATTTTTAACCGTGGGCATGGGGTACTTTTTATCCCCGTTTGCACCAAACCCATCTGGTGGATTTGCTGCCAAAAAGCTCTTTTTATAGTTTCATCTGACCACAGAACCAGGTCCCTTTTGAATTTCCAGTCGTGTCTGACAACTGAATATGCTGGAGTTTGTTTCTGGATGAGCAAGAAGGATTTTTCTTGAATCCCTCCCAGACAACATGAGGTGATGTAGGGGGTGTTTGATTTTTTTTTTTTTTTAGGCTTTCTGACCCCAACTAATCTCTGCGATTCTCCATCTGTGATCCTTGGAGAGTCTTTGTCCACTCAAACTCTCCTCCTCGCCGTGCAAGACAATATAGACACGCGTCCTCTTCCAGGCAGATTCGTAACATCTTTAGTTGATTGGAACTTCTTAATTATTGCCCTGATGGTGGAAATGGGAATTTTCAATGCTTTAGCTATTTTCCTACAGCCACTTTCTATTTTGTGAAGCTCAACAATCTTTTGCTGCACATCAGAACTATATTCTTTGGCTTTACTCATTGTGATGAATGATTAAGGGAATTTGGCCTTTGTGTTTCCCCATATTTATACTCCTGGTATAAGACATCATAGCTGGACAATTTCATGTTCTTAGTCACCCTGGTGTGCTAAAAAATGTAAATATTAATGGGAATATACTTCAGAGATATTTTACTCATAAAAAAATCTAGGGGTGCCAATAACTGTGGCCAACGTGTTTTGGAGAAAAGCATTTATTTCATAATGTGATTTACCCCCCACTTTCAATTATTTTACTTCAATGAAAGGTTAGATTTTTGTGAATTTTTTTAATAAAAGATCAAAAGGATAAACAATGCAGATTTATTTTTTACAGCCATATTTGTTCATATTTACCAGGGGTGCCAATAATTCTGACCACCACTGTAGGCTATATAAATTCTCTAATGTGGATAAAGGCATATTTTGTACACATCACTATACAACATACACTACCAGTCAAAAGTTTGTCAAAAGTCAAAGACTGTACTATTTTGATTGTTTTTGAAAGAAGTCTCTTCTGCTCACCAAGGCTGCATTTATTTGATCCAAAATACAGCAAAAACAGTATTATTGTGAAATATTTTTACAATTTAAAATAACTTTTTTCTATTTGAATATATTTTAAAATGCGATTTATTTCTGTGATTTAAAGCTGAATTTTCAGCATCATTACTCCAGTCTTTAGAGTCACATGATCCTTCAGAAATCATTCTAATATGCCGATTTGCTGCTTAAGAAACATTTATTATTATTAATCAATGTTGAAAACAGTTGTGTAAATTTTTTTTTCAGAATTATTTAATGAATAGAAAGTTCAAAAGAACAGCATTTATCTTAAATATAAAGCTTTTGCAACATTATAAATGCCTATACTGTCACTTGATCAATTTAATGCATCCTTGATTAATAAATGTATTCATTTCTTTAAGTTCTTTCCCAAAAAAACAAAAAACAAATTCTTACCGACCCAAAACTTTTGAGCGGTAGTACAATGTTACAAAAGCTTTCTATTTCAGATAAATACTGTTCTTTTGAACTTTCTATTCATCAAAGAATCCTAAAAAAAAATTCAACATTGATAATAATCATGAATGTTTCTTGAGCAGCAAATCATCATATTAGAATGATTTCTGAAGGATCATGTGACACTGAAGACTGGAGTAATGATGCTGAAAATTCAGCTTTGCATCACAGGAATAAATTACATTTGAAAATGTATTCAAATAGAAAAGAGTTATTTTACATTTTAATAATATTTCACAATATTACAGCTTTTTTGTATTTTTAATAACATAAATGCAGCCTTGGTGAGCAGAAGAGACTTCAAAATAGAACAATCAAAATAGTAGTTTCCAAACTTTTGACTGGTAGTGTATGTCCTTATCAGGAGAAAATATATGTTGTTTTAATGAGAAAAATATGTTGTTTTAACGACATAACATCACGTTATTACGAGAAAAGATGTCGTTAAAACGACATAATTGAGTGGAAAAAAATAATATGTATGTGGCAGCAATGTGTCACCGTAAAAAAGCATGATGATTGTGACCAATTGTTTCTTTTTTATTTCTGCTGATATGATGTACAAGAAAATAAGTAAAACAAAAACCTCTAACTCTAATGTATATTCATTTGAAATAGGAACATACTGAAAAAACAACATCCCTATTCTGTGATGTTGAGTACATAATCAGTAACACTTACTCTGTAGTCAGAGAGTAGATCTTTACATGCATCCTAAAAAGTAGAGAAAGAGAGAATTTACTTTTTGAGTTTTCTTTAGACAATGCAATGATATTTTAGCTATCAACAATGAATTAATATCATCTTGAATCTTTATAAAGGTAACACTATTTCCCAATACGCATTTACAGTAACGAAGCATTGGAGTGTAGAATACATTATGTCTCACCTGTATGTGTAACTGTTGCCCAGGTCCATGTGTCCAATCACAACGCTGAGAGGAGGAAGACCACTGACACCCTGATGAGATACACTGCACACACCTTAATAAATGCACATATGATGTGTTAATAATATCTGTTATCATTTCTGCATTATTACATTTTTCACACTGCATTTCATTTTCTCACTGTGTATAAGAAGCATTTGGTGAATTATCTGTGATACTGGAGCAGTTCCTCAGTGTCAGCGTCTCTGTGATCTTCTGATCCTCAATAGTAACTGTTGCAGAGACTTTTAAACCTGAACAGATTATTAACAAATGTTAATGATTATAAAAATATATTCTGACTACATAAATGTGCTGTATAATAATAGCACATACACAACTTAACTGAAAGAAAACCAACCTTTAGAAGACAGCAGCTTGTCAGGAAATCTACAGGAGCAGTTTGGGAAAACTGCATTCGGATCAGACCTGTCACACAGAATCACACTTCCTGTGGTGAAGGAACATGAGAAGGCGGGATTTCCTGTGCTCTCCAGACTCAAGGCAAGATGTAATGTAATCTATGTAGGAGAGGGCAATGGTTGGTAAAAAGCAGTCTTGTAAATAAATTCTAAACGATAATAAACAAATACATTTAAATAACAATGTCTACCTTTCTAGAAGATTTCTCTGTCATCTGAAAAGAAAGCAGCGGCGTCTGAAGAGAGTCTTTTGGGATGGACACCCATGAAGTATTTAAGCATTCATCTTGAGTAGAACATCTAGATAAAAACAGCATCAATCAATATATGACATACAGATCTGTTTGCACACTCATCATGTCCATATGATAAGGAGTTAACACACAGTTCTATAATTAACCTTTAGGCATGTGATGATGCAGCCAAGAGCTCATGTGTGATGTGTGAAAAGTCACATGTGATAAAGGCAAGCTGACCTCTGTGCATTCACACACCAGCCGCAGAGAGGATCCAGAGCAGCTCTGCAGTCTTTCAGAGAGCTATATTCAGCACACTGAACCACAGAAACTCTTCTTAACTACATGAACAACGTGAGCAGAAAGAGACAAGTATGACGATTCAGTGTAACACACAAATAGAGTATCTGACATACTGCCAATGGTTTGTTTGTTAATTGCACAGTTCTAAACCTCACCTCTTTCCTCAGAGCGATGTAGATATGTTTGAAATCTACTGGATCAAAGTGCATTCTGGGAAGCACTGCTCGTTCATCATCAGATTTGTACACCACTATTGGACAGCCTGGTGTGAATTTCTCATCCAAAACCAGCTAGAAAAACAAACAGAAATACAAATTATAAATTGTAATTGTAGTTTCAAATGCAGAAACAACAGATTAAATGGAGGCCAGGAATTTAGAAATGGAAACTTATAGAGAGGTGAAGGAGACCTTTATCAGTTGACCATCACTGGTTCCTATGAGCAGCACAATCCAGGATCCACTTCTAACTGCTGCCACTGATGACATTGAGCTGTACTTGAACACCACAGAGAGCGGCTGAAGGTTACTACCACTCTGCAACACAAAAATAAAATTATGACTTTTGTAAATAGTGAAATTACGTTTTGTCATGCAGCATATTATACTATATGTTCTACTACAATTATTATATATAACTCAAATCAATAAAACTACTTAACATTTGCAAAAAGCATGTATATTGAGCACATGAATGCTGATTTTCCAACCTCAGAATCACATTTTATACCAGGAGAGCAGAAACCCTTCACTTTGCCTTGAACTGTACTGATGTCGTACAGAGCCAGCGCGGTGTTCTCCGGATCCTGCTGGTCCTGCGCACTGAACACACCTGCCCAAATAACGGCGCTCACTGAGGGAATAACGGTGGAGGCGACGAGCACTGGACGAGCTTTATCATTGCAGCACTGTATCGTTGCAGCCTGTAGGGATTTGAAGATGTCTGTCTTTTTATCTTTAGAGATGTCCATCCACAGGACGTGCACTTTCCTCTCCGAGTCAGTCTCTGCGTTGAGAAATAAGTACAACTCTGAGGAAGAAACTCTCTGGAATCCGTCAACAAACTCCACATCTCTAGCGGTGCTCTGGATGAAGGCGTCTGCCCCGTCCCCTATGTTATTGAAAATCCCACCAACTTGAGACTGTAAAGTGTTCCACAAGTTAACAACGGGATACGGAGGTTTTCCATCATCGTCCTTTTTCCCAACCAAAAGGTACCCACTGGTACCTGTGCCTGTTATGAACGCAACAAATTTCTTATTCTGTCTTGGTCCTACCGATATACTTTCATAGTAAATACTGTCTGTAATGTCACTGAGGTCAAGAACTTCACAATATCCATCTCTAAAGGTCCCACAGGTTATCAGGGTGTCGTTGTCATCAAAAGGCACCAGAATGTTGACTGTATTTTGATGAGTGGCATTAGTGATGTCTTTCCTCTTCTCCTCAGAAAGATCGAGTCTCATCTGATGAAGTTGATGGTCAGTAAGAACGAACAACTTACTTTTACCAACTACAAAGTCCTTGATGTTTCCATCAAAGTTCACCACATCACCGCAAATGCAATGTTTCAAATATAGCCCTACAAGTATTCCAAGTAAGTATCCTCTCATCTTGCATATCTGAGCGAACAGTTTAAGTTTAGAGACTTTACCACAGCGATCAACTGCGCTCAGATGCGTCCACGGGTGAAGTGGATGGAAGTGAAAGCAGCGTCTCTGACCTAAGTTGCCAGATGACTTCCGCGCAACACACCAACAAATCTGTAGCCTTGATTGCGACATTTAGATGTTTTGTAAGTTATACCATTTCATGATTAAACACTTGTCATGATCCTACACAAAATACGAGACAGGAACAAGTAGCTACTCTCTCTTGAATTAATTGTATTGACATGCAGCAAACTTTAATATTTAATATTTTTAAAGTTCTGCAATCCTTTTTTACTGCTGCACATTTGTGGTGTAAAAACAGGTTCATATTTAGAATGTAATAGAATTATTGCCACTTAGATTAAAGTGGTTTGAGTGAGTAGTCTCTAACCTGGCTTTTCAGAGCAGGGGCTTTGTAGAAATCTACATTGGTACTTCAATAAATAATGAACATTATGTGAATAATAATGTGTTCCCTTTCAGTCGGTCACGTTCGACGTACGTCGGAACTGACCGACGAATTGGGGATCGTTTTTTAAAACGAGCCAATGAACATTGGCATGCGGTTCACGCATTCCACGCTCCTCCCCGCAGGGCGGGTATAAATAAAGTGGAAGCACCGCATCTTTGCTTTCTGCTGTGGTTTTCAGCGTTGTTTCCTACGAGTCTGCCTTTGGAGTTGACGTCTCTGGTTCTGGTTCTGGTTCTGGTGCGGGTGATATAGCACAGTCAGCGGTGGTCGCGTAACGTTTGACGAACAAACAGCTGTTTTCACAGCTCAGAGCTGGGCGTCTTTAAGGAGACTGAGTGCTCACAGCAGGCTTGCACTTTCGAACTGCTGTGAGTCGCGGCCATTCCCCTGTGTGCTTCAGCACTGTCAGAGCCTTTCCTCTAAAAGAGCGGTTTGACCCTGCGTCTTTTTCAAGATGTCATTCAAACCGCGTGTTTCACCTTTCTTGTAAGGGCTTGAGCGTTCAGCGCGCCGTGTGCCGTCGAGCAGCCGGCTGACAGCGCGGGTTGTCACGGCAACCTAGCGCGTCACTCGCCGCTCTAGATGCGCGGTCGAGACTATGAAACCTCAAACGGGGTTGAGTCCCTTTGCCTATTCCCCGATCTAGTTTCTTTTCTGGTGCTCCAGAAAAGGGCTACTTCGGCTAATAAGCCTTGGTGACCTGAGGATTACAGTGGGGCTACAGTGGGCCCCCCACTCCTCTATCGCATCGCAAGCATGCTGAGACTGTGTTCATGGGTGGTTCATGTTCTCTCATGAGAACATGACCACGTCGGCACGTTGTTCGTCTTGCCTTTTTCATAAGGGCTTGAGCGTTCAGCGCGCCGTGTGCCGTTGAGTCTGACGGCCACGCTTACTGTCTCACATGCCTGCTGGTAGTTTAGATGGGATTGCTGGTCCTTATAAAAAAGGGACATAGCGTTTCATTTGGGGCTCTGGCAGAGGATAGATGTCAATTGCTGCATCGGCGAGAGGGCTGTTATGCGCTGGAAATGAAGATGATGCTGAGATTTCCACTATAATAGTGTGTGCTCATGCTGAATCAGATTCAGAGTTGACAGCCATGCTTTCCCAGGTGGCTGAGGCGTAGTGCAACGCGTAAATCGCATTGCCTGCCCCCGTGCCTTTTTTTTTCCCGGATGTGCATTGGAAAACTTAGCAGTATGGAACTATTTGGTGCCAAAATATGGAACACCAAGTGGGCCATAATCTGTATAAGTTTTCCCCTCTCTCACTACCCTCGATGGTGGGGGTGGCAGTGCCACTGGCAGGCCACCTCTGTCCTGCACTCTTAATGCACGAGGGTAGTTCCGACCCAGGGGTTATGCAGGAACTGCTTACGGCGACGGATCTCACTCTCCAGGTGACGAAAGTCACCGCACTCTCCCTGGGTCGGGCGACGTCCACAATATTGGTCCAGGAATGCCATCTGTGGCTAAACCTGGCAGATATGCGTGAGCCTGACAAAGTTCGGTTCCTCAGTGCCCCTATCTGTCAGGCTGGCCTCTTTGGCGACGCCATCAAGAACTTCGCCCAGCATTTCTTGGTGCCCCAGAAGCAGACAGAGCCGGTTTAAAAACATCCTGCCCGACGACCAGCTGCTGTCTCCACCCAGTCGTCGGCAACAGCGCCTCTGCCTGCTCGTCGCCAAGGACATCCCCCTGCGTCCGCCTCCGCCCCTGCTAAGCCCAAGCAGCAGCCTTCACCCGGGCAGCAGGTGGCCGGGCGTAAGGGAGTCGCCCAACCTGTCCAGGGTCCCGCAAAGTCCGCTCACAAGCGCAAGCGGCCCTGAGACGGGCAGCCCAGGGAGAAGAGGAGCTGCTCTCGGGGAGGTGGTGTCCGCACCCCTCCCTCCCCCAGAGGAGGACCGGGGGGGAGAATATTTTTTTGTTTGGTTTCCGTTCTGCCGCTGGCTCCCCAGAGTCCAGTGGTACCCACATTCTCAATAAAAGAGCAGTTTTCTCACTCTCTGGGCCCCAAGAGGGCGAGGTCGGCAGTGTGCGACGCTTCAATGCCTTGCCACTCCCTTCCTCCTCTCCATTCGCCAGGAGGCAGCAGTGTGCAGCCCGAGGACACCACCAGGCCTTCTCACCCACACTCTACCCCACCCTGGAACACTCAGTCCACACTCCAGGCTGCCTCCGGGCCTCCCGAGTCGGGTCCGTGTGTTCCACCTCGCTGCCCCACCCCGGGTACGTCTGTGGTCCCGTTGGTCCCGCTTGTTCGGTCTTTGGGGGCCTGGCTAGCGCTCCCCAGGCCATCTCGCTGGCTCATCCGTACCATCAGACTCGGCTATGCGATTCAGTTCGCCTGGCGCCCTCCCAAGTACAAGGGCATCCACTTCACCTCAGTGCGAAGTTGCGATGCTCATGTCTTGCGGGCAGAGATCGATGTCCTACTGGTGAAGGACACGATCGAGCCGGTTCCTCCAGCCGATATGAGGTCGGGGTTCTACAGCCCCTACTTCATTGTACCCAAGAAAGGCGGTGGGTTACGACCAATCTTGGACCTGCGTGTCCTGAATCGGGCCCTGCACAAGCTCCCGTTCAAGATGTTAACGCAGAAACGCATTTTCGAATGCATCTGTCCCCAAGATTGGTTTGCAGCGATCGATCTGAAGGACGAAAGTCCTCCCAGTTGGCTGTCCCTGTCGCCTCGCGTCTTCACGAAAATTGCAGAGGCAGCCATTGTTCCGCTCAGAGAACGCGGCGTTCGCATCCTCAACTATCTTGACGACTGGCTCATACTGGCTCACTCGCGGGATCAGTTGTGCAAACACAGGGACCTGGTGTTCAGTCACCTCAGCCTGTTGGGACTTCGGGTCAACCGAGAGAAGAGCAAACTCTGCCCCACGCAGAGGATCTCTTATTTCGGTATGGAGTGGATTCGGTCAACCAGACTGGGCGCCTCACAGAGGAGCGAGTCCGGTCAGTGTTGAACTGCTTGAATATGTTCAATGGCAGGACAGCGGTCCCACTGAAGTTATTTCAGAGGCTCCTGGGGCATATGGCATTTGCAGCCGAGGTAACGCCACTTGGATTGCTTCATATGAGACCGCTTCAGCACTGGCTTCACTTAAATGATTGATCAGGATGAATTGATTGATTGTAATGTTAATGTAGCTACATCAAGTTAATCAATTTAACTGATTCAAATATTCATAATTAATCATAATGAATAATCATAATGAGTTATGAATAATTAATATTTCCCCTCTGAGCTAATTTGCTACATTTTTGGTGGCTCAGAGGGGAAATATTAATAATTATTCATAACTCATTATGATTATTCATTATGATTAATTATGAATATTTGAATCAGTTCATCCTGTGAACGTTCAGTATTGATTAATAATTAATTCTAAGCAAAGGATATTTTTCATGGCCACAGAAAAATAATTCTTCCTTTGTAATTACATAAGCGCTTAGAGTGCATAACAAGATCGATCATTTAAGTGACAATTTGTTTGCAGGCAGGGAGTCAGAACCAACATATATTGTGCACAAACTTTAATAACTAAATCGCGGACAAGATTAAACGGACATAAAACATACAGACACAAAACATACATGGCAAGAGGTAAAGTTAAAGTGGTTAGAAGAACCGGGTCAGTACAGATGGATGAAGTTATGCAAAGAATCTAAACCTGGGAGAACCATCCCTGATAAGCTCCTTTGTCTGAGCAAAGGAGTTTACAGTTTTACTAACTACACAGCAACTTGTATTTCTTAGTACATTACTTGCATTTGCCCGGGAAGGCGTCCAGATATACAGTTGCAGGAGAAAGTCTTGATGGTTCCGTCCGATGGCTTTGTAGTTGCGATCGTTTCCTTCTGTGTTGAGCGAAGGAACGACGGTGAGCTTGCATGGTTGCTTTGACTCCATCGAGGTTGAGGAAGTTGCACACGCCGTGAGGTAGAAGAGAAGGAAAATCTGTGTGCCTCTCCTTAAGAGTCTGCAAGAAGTCCCACCCTTTATGATCGAGTTAACCAATGGGATTGTTGGGATTTCCCAGCGGGAAATTTCTCTGTGGGAGATTTATGGCTCTTTATTTCAAGCAGGATTCAATGGGTCTGTGCCCAGTTATACTCCAATTAATGCAACAAACACATACTGCCTCTTACAAGGAAGTGACATACATGAAAGTGTAAGTCGTGAAGTGAGCATTAATTTGATAGGAGACCCGACATATATGAGGTTACATGAACTAGCAAGTTGCTCATAAGACCTGCATAAACGAAATAACATACAAGGGACACTTTACAAGACAGTTATATGCGTACATACAATGTCCTGGAGTGCATGTTCATTTATAGACGGGTTGTCTATAACTTGAGGTAAAAACGTGTGTTTTACAGGCTTTGTGTCTTAACTATGGCCTTTTCCATGTGGCCACATTTTTTAGGGCCATAAAACGTCTTATCAGTTGGTATCCAGGGTAACTGAGGACCTTTCTCTGTTGTGTTGGGGGAAGGTCTGTTACTAAGCACAAAGCATTTAAAACATATTTCTTAAATGTAACAGCCGATTATGTGTCTGATTTGCCTCAGTCGCTACATCTATGCTCCCGCCGCATGTTGCAACTCGCCCACCATCTCCTCCTTTGGAGCCAGAAGCATCTGAGGTCGCTTCGGGCCATTCACATCCCTAGTGCGCTCAATCGTGCAGCCGACGAGCTCTCATGACAGTTGACACTTCCGGGAGAGTGGCGACTCCATCCCCAGGCGGTCCAGCTGATTTGGGACCTCTTCGGAGCCGCACAGGTAGACCTGTTTGCCTCTCCGGACTCGACCCATTGCCGGTTGTTTTATTCCCTGACCGAGGGGACCCTCAGCACGTATGCACTGGCACACAGCTGGCCCCGGGACCTGCGCAAATATGCGTTTCCCCCAGTGAGCCTTCTTGCACAGACTCTGTGCAAAGTCAGGGAGGACGAGGAGCAGGTCTAGTTAGTTGCGCCATACTGGCCCAACCAGACTTGGTACGCCGAACTCTCACTCCTCGCGACAGCCCCTCCCTGAGGAAGGACCTACTTTCTCAGAGACGGGGCACTCTATGGCAGGTTCTAGGTGGCCTGCTACAGGCTGTGGTAGACACCATCACTTCTGCTAGAGCTCCCTCTATGAGGCGCCTCTATGCGTTGAAGTGGAACCTGTTCGTTGAATGATGCTCTTCCTGCCGGGAAGACCCTCGAAGGTGTTCAGTTAGAGTCGTGCTTTCTTTCCTGCAAGATGGGCTGGAGCGAAGGCTGTCTCCCTCCACCCTCAAAGTGTACGCCGCAGCAATTGCGGCGTATCACGACGCAGTTGAAGGTAAGTCCTTAGGAAAGCACGACCTAATCGTCAGGTTCCTCAGAGGTGCGAGGAGGCTAAATCCTCCTCGTCCTAACTCGTTACCCTCTTGGGACTTATCTCTGGTGCTCAGGGCACTTCAGAGACCTCCATTTGAGCCTTTGCAGTCCATTGAGTTAAAAATCCTGTCCATGAAAACAGTGCTCTTGACGGCATTGGCCTCCATCAAGAGGGTAGGGGACCTGCACGCATTTTCGGTCAACGAATCGTGCCTAGAATTCGGGCTGGCCAACTCTCACGTTGTCCTGAGAACCCGGCCTGGATACATGCCCAAGGTTCCTACCACTCCCTTCAGGGACCAGGTAGTGAACCTGCAAGCGCTGCCTTCGGAGGAGGCAGACCCAGCCCTAGCTTTGCTCTGTCCCGTCCGCGCTTTGCGGGGTTACGTGGACAGAATACAAAGCTTCAGGACCTCAGAGCAGCTCTTCGTCTGTTACGGAGGCCAGCAGAAGGGAAAGGCTGTCTCCAAGCAGAGGTTAGCCCACTGGATAGTGGATGCTATTGTCTTGGCGTACTAATCCCAAGACGTGCCTTGCCCGTTCGGGTTGCGAGCACACTCAACTAGAAGTGTAGCTTCCTCCTGGGCGCTGGCGCTGACAGATATCTGTAGAGCTGCGGGCTGGGCAACACCTAACATGTTCGCTAGATTCTATAGCCTCCGTGTAGAGCCGGTATCTTCCCGTATACTCGCCCCCAGTGGCCAGTAGCGCGACGGACCCGTTCTAGTGTCGGCTTGCAACACCACTCCCGCCCGCTGGGCCGGATACGTGCGTTTATTGTCTCCAGTTGTGTTCCCCAGAAATGGTTAACCCTGTCCCCTTTAAAAAATGTCTTAAGCGAATGTTTTACTAGGCTGCCAGAAATGTTTTATTAATAAAGGATAGGTCTGACTGTATGCACTGTATTTTATTTTTTCATCCTCCTTTTTATTCTGAACTGTTTTAATATATTTTATATCATTTTTATTCTCACCTTTTATTGTTATTTTTATTTCTTTTGATTATTTTAATTCCTTCTATGTAAAGCACTTTGATTAGGCTACCATTGTGTATGAAATGTGCTACATAAATAAACTTGCCTTGTGTGTGTGTGTGTGTGTGTGTGTGTGTGTGTGTGTGTGTGTGTGTGTATCTATATATTTCCCTGATTATTTCATCAATCAGTATGTGTAGTATTGGTGGGGATTTTCAGTGGCTCTTTCTGCAGACTGCAGTTGAATTATGCCTGTTGATGGCGACAAGTGACTATCTATTTGTAAACTATGAAGCGCCAACGTCTATAGCAATGTCATAAGATACACATTGACAAATAATATTTGTAGTGTTTATTTATAAGTAAATGATGATACTAGTTCACTAAAGATTATAATAAAATGATTTTAAAAAATCTGTTAAACTTCAGTTCAAGGAAGTTGAACCAGTTGTGACAATATAGATAGAATATAGAAGTTTCACCAAAGTTTATCAAATCTCTCAATTTCATCTATAAGTGCACTCTAAATGCTGGGTTAAAAACAACCCAAGTTTATGTTGAAAATGGACAAACCCAGCGGTTGGGTTAAATGTTTGCCCAACCTGCTGGGTAGTTTTATTTAACGCAACTATTGTTTAAAAATTACCGTATTGCTTCCTTAAAATGAACCCAAAGTATGTTGGAAATTAACATTTATTAATATGTTTAACAAATGAACATTAATAATAAGTTTAATGAATAATAATTAAACAACATTTATTAAATTGCTTATTAATAAATGTTCACCTTTTGATTATTATTGTTGCCTCTAGTAATTATGTGTATGATTTTTAATTTCCAACCTATTTTGGGCTCATTTTAAGCCAGCCATATAGTAATTTTTAAACAATAGTTGGGTTAAATAAAACTGCCCAAACATTTAACCCAACCGCTGGGTTTGTCCATTTTCAACCCAACCTGGGTTGTTTTTAACCCAGCATTTTTTAGAGTGTGGCAATAAATTCAATTCAATTCTATTCCATTCTAAATATGAAGCTGTTTTACACCACAAGGGTGCAGCAGTAACCAAAGGATTGCAGAACGTCGCAAAATTAATAATATTAAATATAAAGTCTGCTGTCAATAAAATTAATTTAATAGAGAGTACATACTTGTTCCTGTCTCGTATTCGTATTTTGTGTAGGATCATGACAAGTGTTTAATCATGAAATGGTATAACTTACAAAACATCTAAATGTCGCAATCAAGGCTACAGATTTGTTGGTGTGTTGCGCGGAAGTCATCTGGCAACTTAGGTCAGAGACGCTGCTTTCACTTCCATCCACTTCACCCGTGGACGCATCTGAGCGCAGTTGATCGCTGTGGTAAAATCTCTAAACTTAAACTGTTCGCTCAGATATGCAAGATGAGAGGATACTTACTTGGAATACTTGTAGGGCTATATTTGAAACATTGCATTTGCGGTGATGTGGTGAACTTTGATGGAAACATCAAGGACTTTGTAGTTGGTAAAAGTAAGTTGTTCGTTCTTACTGACCATCAACTTCATCAGATGAGACTCGATCTTTCTGAGGAGAAGAGGAAAGACATCACTAATGCCACTCATCAAAATACAGTCAACATTCTGGTGCCTTTTGATGACAACGACACCCTGATAACCTGTGGGACCTTTAGAGATGGATATTGTGAAGTTCTTGACCTCAGTGACATTACAGACAGCATTTACTATGAAAGTATATCGGTAGGACCAAGACAGAATAAGAAATTTGTTGCGTTCATAACAGGCACAGGTACCAGTAGGTACCTTTTGGTTGGGAAAAAGGACGATGATGGAAAACCTCCGTATCCCGTTGTTAACTTGTGGAACACTTTACAGTCTCAAGTTGGTGGGATTTTCAATAACATAGGGGACGGGGCAGACGCCTTCATCCAGAGCACCGCTAGAGATGTGGAGTTTGTTGACGGATTCCAGAGAGTTTCTTCCTCAGAGTTGTACTTATTTCTCAACGCAGAGACTGACTCGGAGAGGAAAGTGCACGTCCTGTGGATGGACAGCTCTAAAGATAAAAAGACAGGCATCTTCAAATCCCTACAGGCTGCAACGATACAGTGCTGCAATGATAAAGCTCGTCCAGTGCTCGTCGCCTCCACCGTTATTCCTTCAGTGAGCGCCGTTATTTGGGCAGGTGTGTTCAGAGCGCAGGATCAGCAGGATCCGGAGAACACCGCGCTGGCTCTGTATGACATCAGTACAGTTCAAGGCAAAGTGAAGGGTTTCTGCTCTCCTGGTATAAAATGTGATTCTGAGGTTGGAAAATCAGCATTCATGTGCTCAATATACATGCTTTTTACAAATGTTAAGTAGTTTTATTGATTTGAGTTATATATAATAATTGTAGTAGAACATATAGTATAATATGCTGCATGACAAAACGTAATTTCACTATTCACAAAAGTCATAATTTTATTTTTGTGTTGCAGAGTGGTAGTAACCTTCAGCCGCTCTCTGTGGTGTTCAAGTACAGCTCAATGTCATCAGTGGCAGCAGTTAGAAGTGGATCCTGGATTGTGCTGCTCATAGGAACCAGTGATGGTCAACTGATAAAGGTCTCCTTCACCTCTCTATAAGTTTCCATTTCTAAATTCCTGGCCTCCATTTAATCTGTTGTTTCTGCATTTGAAACTACAATTACAATTTATAATTTGTATTTCTGTTTGTTTTTCTAGCTGGTTTTGGATGAGAAATTCACACCAGGCTGTCCAATAGTGGTGTACAAATCTGATGATGAACGAGCAGTGCTTCCCAGAATGCACTTTGATCCAGTAGATTTCAAACATATCTACATCGCTCTGAGGAAAGAGGTGAGGTTTAGAACTGTGCAATTAACAAACAAACCATTGGCAGTATGTCAGATACTCTATTTGTGTGTTACACTGAATCGTCATACTTGTCTCTTTCTGCTCACGTTGTAGTTAAGAAGAGTTTCTGTGGTTCAGTGTGCTGAATATAGCTCTCTGAAAGACTGCAGAGCTGCTCTGGATCCTCTCTGCGGCTGGTGTGTGAATGCACAGAGGTCAGCTTGCCTTTATCACATGTGACTTTTCACACATCACACATGAGCTCTTGGCTGCATCATCACATGCCTAAAGGTTAATTATAGAACTGTGTGTTAACTCCTTATCATATGGACATGATGAGTGTGCAAACAGATCTGTATGTCATATATTGATTGATGCTGTTTTTATCTAGATGTTCTACTCAAGATGAATGCTTAAATACTTCATGGGTGTCCATCCCAAAAGACTCTCTTCAGACGCCGCTGCTTTCTTTTCAGATGACAGAGAAATCTTCTAGAAAGGTAGACATTGTTATTTAAATGTATTTGTTTATTATCGTTTAGAATTTATTTACAAGACTGCTTTTTACCAACCATTGCCCTCTCCTACATAGATTACATTACATCTTGCCTTGAGTCTGGAGAGCACAGGAAATCCCGCCTTCTCATGTTCCTTCACCACAGGAAATGTGATTCTGTGTGACAGGTCTGATCCGAATGCAGTTTTCCCAAACTGCTCCTGTAGATTTCCTGACAAGCTGCTGTCTTCTAAAGGTTGGTTTTCTTTCAGTTAAGTTGTGTATGTGCTATTATTATACAGCACATTTATGTAGTCAGAATATATTTTTATAATCATTAACATTTGTTAATAATCTGTTCAGGTTTAAAAGTCTCTGCAACAGTTACTATTGAGGATCAGAAGATCACAGAGACGCTGACACTGAGGAACTGCTCCAGTATCACAGATAATTCACCAAATGCTTCTTATACACAGTGAGAAAATGAAATGCAGTGTGAAAAATGTCATAATGCAGAAATGATAACAGATATTATTAACACATCATATGTGCATTTATTAAGGTGTGTGCAGTGTATCTCATCAGGGTGTCAGTGGTCTTCCTCCTCTCAGCGTTGTGATTGGACACATGGACCTGGGCAACAGTTACACATACAGGTGAGACATAATGTATTCTACACTCCAATGCTTCGTTACTGTAAATGCGTATTGGGAAATAGTGTTACCTTTATAAAGATTCAAGATGATATTAATTCATTGTTGATAGCTGAAATATCATTGCATTGTCTAAAGAAAACTCAAAAAGTAAATTCTCTCTTTCTCTACTTTTTAGGATGCATGTAAAGATCTACTCTCTGACTACAGAGTAAGTGTTACTGATTATGTACCCAACTTCACCGAATAGGCATGTTGTTTTTTCAATATGTTCTTATTTCAAATGAATATGACTTTACATGTATAATATATTATTTATATTTACATTTATATTTTATTATTATCTAATTATATAATTTTTATTATAAAAGTTACTTTTAACCTCTGTTGTTCATTAAAACTGCTGTGGTCATATTGAGTGGATATGGATTTTTTTATTTTCCTTTATGGCCTTTCTTTTTCTATGTGCAACCCTTTTTTGTCCTGTAGAAGCCAGAGATTATCTCTCTGGAGCCCAACAAAGTTTCTTTCCATGGCAGAAACAGAGTTTTACTAAGAGGAAGGAACCTGGAATCTGTCACTAAAATCCATTTTCAAGGGGAACTGGACTGTATTCCTAAAGAGTGAGACTCTGTGTGTTTGAATTTAGTATTTCGCAGAATGTGTGTAGACTGAGATAAATTATACTGTATTTCTGTGCATAAATGTTTCCCTTCAGATCTCCAGTGTTTGATCACTCCAGTGACACTTTAAGGTTCCACATTCCTCCCAGTGGAACTAAAGGAACAGTGAAAGTGTGTGTTGTTACTCCTGACAACCGCTGTCATGGTAACAGCATCATCACTTACAGTTCTCAGCCCAGCTGTACAGGAATACAGCCCACAGTCTCCTGGAGCAGGTAAGAGCATTTCAGACCACTGGCAGATCAGCTTCTATACCCCATCAGTGCCAGCACATTTTAAATGTCATGCTCATAGTAATCTAATGGCATTTTAATCATGAAATATGCAAGAATGCTGTTTATATGGAAAGGGTTTATATGAAGGTTTGCAAAGTAATAATCTGCTGAGATACTGTTAGAACAGACAAAAAAACATATACACTCACCTAAAGGATTATTAGGAACACCTGTTCAATTTCTCATTAATGCAATTATCTAATCAACCAATCACATGACAGTTGCTTCAATGCATTTAGGGGTGTGGTCCTGGTCAAGACAATCTCCTGAACTCCAAACTGAATGTCAGAATGGGAAAGAAAGGTGATTTAAGCAATTTTGAGCGTGGCATGGTTGTTGGTGCCAGACGGGCCGGTCTGAGTATTTCACAATCTGCTCAGTTACTGGGATTTTCACGCACAACCATTTCTAGAGTTTACAAAGAATGGTGTGAAAAGGGAAAAACATCCAGTATGCGGCAGTCCTGTGGGCGAAAATGCCTTGTTGATGCTAGAGGTCAGAGGAGAATGGGCCGACTGATTCAAGCTGATAGAAGAGCTACTTTGACTGAAATAACCACTCGTTACAACCGAGGTATGCAGCAAAGCATTTGTGAAGCCACAACACGCACAACCTTGAGGCGGATGGGCTACAACAGCAGAAGACCCCACCGGGTACCACTCATCTCCACTACAAATAGGAAAAAGAGGCTACAATTTGCACGAGCTCACCAAAATTGGACAGTTGAAGACTGGAAAAATGTTGCCTGGTCTGATGAGTCTCGATTTCTGTTGAGTCAGAATTTGGCGTAAACAGAATGAGAACATGGATCCATCATGCCTTGTTACCACTGTGCAGGCTGGTGGTGGTGGTGTAATGGTGTGGGGGATGTTTTCTTGGCACACTTTAGGCCCCTTAGTGCCAATTGGGCATCGTTTAAATGCCACGGCCTACCTGAGCATTGTTTCTGACCATGTCCATCCCTTTATGACCACCATGTACCCATCCTCTGATGGCTACTTCCAGCAGGATAATGCACCATGTCACAAAGCTCGAATCATTTCAAATTAGTTTCTTGAACATGACAATGAGTTCACTGTACTAAAATGGCCCCCACAGTCACCAGATCTCAACCCAATAGAGCATCTTTGGGATGTGGTGGAACGGGAGCTTCGTGCCCTGGATGTGCATCCCACAAATCTCCATCAACTGCAAGATGCTATCCTATCAATATGGGCCAACATTTCTAAAGAATGCTTTCAGCACCTTGTTGAATCAATGCCACGTAGAATTAAGGCAGTTCTGAAGGCGAAAGGGGGTCAAACACAGTATTAGTATGGTGTTCCTAATAATCCTTTAGGTAAGTGTATATGTGAGATTGAAAGAAAATTAAATCAGAAGTGAGAGTCATTAAGTAATTTCCTGCATGTTTCATAATTCTGAGAGCTGCAGTTTACTGACTCACACGTGACCTTAGACTAGTCTTTTTTAAACTGTTAGAGGTTTAGAAAGAGCAACCTGCTTGCTGACAGCAATGCTGTTCTTAATATTTTGTATTACTGGCTGAAATGGTTAATATCTCTATAATAAATATTTTAATATATATTTTTATATCTCTTCATTTAGTGGCGGAAGGAAGATTCATGTTCAGGGAAGCAATATGGAATCTGTGGAGTCAGTTATTGTCCGTCCCTCTAATAAAGAGCTTCAAACACAATACAGCAGAAGCTCAGGGGTAGGGGTAAGACATGTGTTTATTACTCCTGCAGTAACTCACAGCACTTTATCTGATACACAGAGCTCAGCTATTTATAACTTCAGCGAGTCTGAATGTTTCCCTTTTTTTAGCGTTTTGTCACTTTGCAGCCTTGCTGAATAAAAGTATTAATTTATTTATATTATATATATATATATATATATAGTCAAGTCAAGTCACCTTCATTTATATAGTGCTTTTACAATATAGATTGTTTCAAAGCAGCTTTACAGTGATAATAGGAAATTAATGGAAGAGAGATTGTTTTGGTTGTACATCAGCTCTAGAAAAAAGTTAATGGCCAGCTAAAGTAAGTTTTTGATTGATTCATTTCCATTGTAGGAGATCATTAGCTATTTACTTTGGGGCCACTTAGACAACACCATTTTCATCCAAAAAAGAAATGCGTTTCGGCCACTCACCCGCACGGCAACAGCGCCCGGCAGCCAGAGAGCGCAGACCCTGAAGTAGGTGTTGAAATAGTTTTGAAACGATACTGCCATCATCCCCGTGCAAGCATCAAAAAACGCAAATCCATGAGAATGGCGACGGCATGCACGTAAGCACCACATGCTCAGTCCACAGGCAAGCACGTTTGAATACGAATGTGTGCAGGCGCATAGTTTTCTTTTACAAAAAGACTTGTCCGGTATGCATAATAAAGCACTTTTAGTAGTTTCCAATAATTTCGGTAACATTTTCATCTGTACAGAGGGAAAGTGAAGTGAAGGAGGCCTACACAGGGGAGAGTCTAGTTGACACGGTCTCTGCTGACAACTTCAGGGCTGCATTGTGGTCGTCTCTAGGCGCATTTCCACCATCTGATCTGGATACTGCCTGGATCCGGCAGACTACTGTAAACCTCGGGATAAACAGAGAGACTAATATTAGCGTAGATGCCATTCTTCTTATGATGTAATGAGTACATCAGGTGTTATAGGAAGTGTTCCCGGTACCAGCAGACCTAGTTAATGCAGCCTAAAACAATCATTTAACTGATTTGAATAATAGAAATTGATAATGTTCTATGTGTATGCCAGGTTAAAGAGATGCGTTTTTAGTCTAGATTTAAACTGACAGAGTGTGTCTGCTTCCCGAACAATGATAGGAAGACTGTTCCAGAGTTTTGGTGCTAAATAGGAAAAGGATCCACCGCCAGCAGTTGATTTTGATATTCTAGGTATTATCAACTGGCCAGAGTTTTGAGACCACAATAGACGTGAAAGAGTATAATGCTTTGAGAGCTCGCTCAAGTACTGGGAGCTAAACCGTTTAGTGCTTTGTAAGTAATCAGCAAGATTTTAAAATGTATGCAATGTTTAATAGGGAGTCAATGCAGTATTGACAGAACCGGGCTAGTATGGTCATACTTTCTGGTTCTAGTAGGAACTCTAGCTGCTGCATTTTGGACTAGCTGGAGTTTATTTATTAAGTGTGCAGGGCAAGCTTTGAGGTCATGAACGCATGAACTAACTGTTCTGCATTTTGCATTGAGAGCATACAGTATGTCGTAATTTAGATACAAACCCGATTCCAAAAAAGTTGGGACACTGTACAAATTGTGAATAAAAAAGGAATGCAATAATTTACAAATCTCATAAACTTATATTTTATTCACAATAGAATATAGATAACATATCAAATGTTGAAAGTGAGACATTTTGAAATGTCATGCCAAATATTGGCTCATTTTGGATTTCATGAGAGCTACACATTCCAAAAAAGTTGGGACAGGTAGCAATAAGAGGGCGGAAAAGTTAAATGTACATATAAGGAACAGCTGGAGGACCAATCTGCAACTTATTAGGTCAACTGGCAACATGATTGGGTATAAAAAGAGCCTCTCAGAGTGGCAGTGTCTCTCAGAAGTCAAGATGGGCAGAGGATCACCAATTCCCCCAATGCTGCGCCGAAAAATAGTGGAGCAATATCAGAAAGGAGTTTCTCAGAGAAAAATTGCAAAGAGTTTGAAGTTATCATCATCTACAGTGCATAATATCATCCAAAGATTCAGAGAATCTGGAACAATCTCTGTGCGTAAGGGTCAAGGCTGGAAAACCATACTGGATGCCCGTGATCTTCGGGCCCTTAGACGGCACTGCATCACATACAGGAATGCTACTGTAATGGAAATCACAACATGGGCTCAGGAATACTTCCAGAAAACATTGTCGGTGAACACAATCCACCGTGCCATTCGCCGTTGCCGGCTAAAACTCTATAGGTCAAAAAAGAAGCCATATCTAAACATGATCCAGAAGCACAGGCGTTTTCTCTGGGCCAAGGCTCATTTAAAATGGACTGTGGCAAAGTGGAAAACTGTTCTGTGGTCAGACGAATCAAAATTTGAAGTTCTTTTTGGAAAACTGGGACGCCATGTCATCCGGACTAAAGAGGACAAGGACAACCCAAGTTGTTATCAGCGCTCAGTTCAGAAGCCTGCATCTCTGATGGTATGGGGTTGCATGAGTGCGTGTGGCATGGGCAGCTTACACATCTGGAAAGGCACCATCAATGCTGAAAGGTATATCCAAGTTCTAGAACAACATATGCTCCCATCCAGACGTCGTCTCTTTCAGGGAAGACCTTGCATTTTCCAACATGACAATGCCAGACCACATACTGCATCAATTACAACATCATGGCTGCGTAGAAGAAGGATCCGGGTACTGAAATGGCCAGCCTGCAGTCCAGATCTTTCACCCATAGAAAACATTTGGCGCATCATAAAGAGGAAGATGCGACAAAGAAGACCTAAGACAGTTGAGCAACTAGAAGCCTGTATTAGACAAGAATGGGACAACATTCCTATTCCTAAACTTGAGCAACTTGTTTCCTCAGTCCCCAGACGTTTGCAGACTGTTATAAAAAGAAGAGGGGATGCCACACAGTGGTAAACATGGCCTTGTCCCAACTTTTTTGAGATGTGTTGATGCCATGAAATTTAAAATCTATTTATTTTTCCCTTAAAATGATACATTTTCTCAGTTTAAACATTTGATATGTCATCTATGTTGTATTCTGAATAAAATATTGAAATTTGAAACTTCCACATCATTGCATTCTGTTTTTATTCACAATTTGTACAGTGTCCCAACTTTTTTGGAATCGGGTTTGTATATTTTTAAGCACGCCCAGGTTCCTAACTGACGACGAAGACTTGGCAGAGGAGCCATCAAGTGTTAGACAGTATGCTAGGTTACTACGTGCAGAGGTTTTTGGTCCAATAATTAGAATCTCTGTTTTTTTAAGTAGTTAATTAAGTAGTAAGAAATTACTAGTCATCCAATTTTTTTATATCAGCTATGCATTTCGTTAATTTTGTGAATTGGTAAGTTTCGTCAGGGTGCGAAGAAATATAGAGCTGAGTATCGTCAGCATAACAGTGAAAACTAACAGCATGCTTCCTAATGATATCTCCCAAGGGTAGCATGTACAGGGTGAAAAGCAACGGTCCTAGCACTGAGCCTTGCGGTACTCCATACTGAACTTTTGATCGATATGATATCTCTTCATTTACTGCTACAAACTGATGGTGGTCAGATAAGTATGATTTGAACCATGCCAATGCAATTCCACTAATGCCAAAATAATTTTCGAGTCTATTTAAAAGAATGTTGTGACCCATAGTATCAAATGCAGCACTAAGATCGAGTAACACTAATAGAGAGATACAACCACGGTAGGATGATAAGAGCAAATCATTTGTGACTCTAATGAGAGCGGTCTCAGTACTATGATACGGTCTAAATCCTGACTGGAAATCCTCAGAGATACCATTTCTTTCTAAAAAGGAGCATAATTGTGAGGACACTGCCTTTTCTAGTATCTTTGACAGAAAGGGTAGATTCGAGCTCGGCCTGTAATTGACTAATTCTGTAGGGTCAAGTTGCGTTTTTTTAATAAGCGGTTTAATCATAGCCAGCTTAAAGGTTTTCGGTATGTATCCTAATGACAAAGATGAATTAATGATATTAAGAAGAGGATCTATGACCTCTGGCAGCATCTCTTTTAGTAGCTTAGTCGGTATAGGGTCTAGCATACATGTTGTTGATTTAGATGATTTAACGAGTTTAGACAATTTTTCCTCTCCTATAGCAATGAATGAATGCAAATTTTCCTTAGGGACACTACAATGCACTGTTTGATGCGATACTGTAGTAGACGGTTGCATAGTTATAATTTTCTCTCTAATATTATCAATCTTGCAAGTCAAGAAGTTGATAAAGTCATTACTGCTGTGCTGTTTGGAAAAATCAGAAGTTGAAGCTTTATTTCTTGTTAATTTAGCCATCAGATGTGTTTGTTTTCTTCTAAGAGAGTCGAAAAATAAGCAGATCTAGCAGTTTTTAAGGCCTTTCTGTACACAATCGTGCTCTCTTTCCATAAAATGCGAAAAACCTCTAGTTTTGTTTTCTTCCAGCTGTGCTCCATTTTTCTGGCTGCTCTTTTAAGGGCCAGAGTGTGCTCGTTGTACCATGGCGTTGGACTATCTTCTTTAATCTTCTTTAAGCGAAAGGAGCAACTGTGTCTAAAGCGCTGGAAAAGAGAGAGTCAATAGTTTCTGTTGCAACATCAAGTTCTTCTAAGCTATCTGGGATGCTGAGGAGATGAAACTGATCAGAAAGATTATTTATAAAGCAATCTTTAGTGGTAGGAATGATAATTCTACCATATTTGTAACAAGGCGACGGCTTTGCAGCCTTGGCTAAATGGAGTATACACGAGACTAGATAATGATCTGAGATGTCATCGCTCTGCTGCAGAATTTCAACGACATCAACATTGATTCCATATGACAATATTAGATCTAAAGTATGATTACGACAATGAGTGGGTCCTGACACGTGGTGTCTAACTCCAATAGATTTTAGAATGTCTCTAAATGCCAATCCCAATGCGTCTTTTTTATTATCTACATGGATATTAAAATCACCAACAATTAGGGCTTTATCTGCAGCCCGTACTAACTCTGATAGAAAATCAGCAAATTCTTTGATAAAGTCTGTATGGTGCCCCAGGTTCCTGTATACAGTAGCCAGTACAAATGTCAAACAGCAACCCGAGCTTTATCATTTGATCATCTGTGTTGTATCATTTTTTTTATTTGTTGAATATCAATAAAATTTTTACCCTTAAATGGGTTCGAGAGTTTTTTGTATTTACTAGTTCGGGGAACAGACAGTCTCTATGTGATAATATCTAGGTGAAAGAGTATCTATGTGTTGGGATTTATCTGACTTCTGTGACATGAGACAGCTAGCAGACGGCCGGTTTAGCCAGTCTGTCTGCTTCCTGACCTGGGCCCCAGTTAGTCAAGGTTCAACTTTAAGACTATGTGCCTTATTACTAGAGAGAAGGTCGGCACCATCCCAGGAGGGATGAATACCATCTCTTTTTAACAGGTCAGGTCTGCCCCAGAAACTTTTCCAATTGTCTTTGAACCCTATGTTATTCTGCGGGCACCACTTAGACAACCAGCCATTGAGTGATGATAGTCTGCTAAGTATCTCATCACTCTAGCGAACAGGAAGGGGGCCAGAGCAAAAAAACAGCAGCTGACATCTTACTTGCGAGTTCACACACCTGTTTAATGTTAACTTTGGTGATCTCCGATTGGCGAAGTCGAAACATCATTAGTGCCGACGTAAATAATAATCTTAATATTTTAGCATTAGCCAACACTTTTAAATTTGCTTTGATGTCAGGCGCTCTGGTTAATAGAATATATATATATATAAAACGGTGTATATATATATATATACCAATCAGGCATAACATTATGACCTAATATTGTGTTGGTCCCCCTTTTGCTGCCAAAACAGCCCTGACCCGTCGAGGCATGGACTAATATCTGTATCTGGTATCTGGCACCAAGATGTTAGCCGCAGATCCTTTAAGTCCTGTAAGATGCGAGGTGGGGCCCCCATGGATCGGAATTATTTGTTCAGCACATCCCACAGATGCTTGATTGGATTGAGATCTGGGGAATTTGGAGGCTAAGTCAACACCTCAAACTCGTTGTTGTGCTTCTCAAAACATTCCTGAACCATTTTTGCTTTGTGGCAGGGTGCATTATCCTGCTGAAAGAGGCCACAGCCACCAGGTAATACCATTTCCATGACAGGGTGTACATGGTCTGCAACAATGCTTAGGTAGGTGGTACGTGTCAAAGTAACATCCACATGGACCCAAGGTTTCCCAGCAGAACATTGCCCAAAGCATCACACTGCCTCCGCCGGCTTGCCTTCTTCCCATAGTGCATCCTGGTGCCATGTGTTCCACAGGTAAGCGGGCCATCCACATGATGTAAAAGAAAATGTGAACGTGACGTGAACGTGATCTGACCAGGCCACGTTCTTCCATTGCTCCGTGGTCCAGTTCTGATGCTCATGTGCCCACTGTTGGCACTTTCGGCGGTGGACAGGGGTCAGCGGCTATGCAACAAACTGCAATGCACTGTGTATTCTAACACCTTTCTATCAGAACCAGCATTAACTTCTTGAGCAATTTAAGATACAGTAGCTCGTCTGTTTGATCGGAGCACAGGGGCCAGCCTTTCGCTCCCCACATGCATCAATCAGCCTTGGCCCCGCCCATGACCCTGTCGCTGGTTCACCACTGTTCCTTCCTTGGACCACTTTTGATAGATACTGACCACTGCAGACCGGGAACACCCCACAGGAGCTGCAGTTTTGACCCAGTCAAAAGATGCTCTGACCCACTTGTCTAGCCCTTGTCAAACTCACTCAAATCCTTACGCTTGCCCATTTTTTTCTGCTTCTAACACATTAACTTTGAGGACAAAATGTTCACTTGCTGGCTAATATATCCCACCCACTAACAGGTGCTGTGATGAAGAGATAATCAGTGTTATTCACTATATTAGTCATAATGTCATGCCTGATCAGTGTATATATATATTCATATATAATTAATTTATTCATATATAATTCATTTTTAGACTAAATATTTTAGAATTTTAAAACTTAATATTTTAATTGTAATATTTCTTGTCAGTTACCACTACCTGTAACATGAAAAAAATTATCAGTTTGTCTGTGTCAGCTCATGCAATTTTCTTGTGTTTTATTGCTGACACGGAGCTTCACGTGTCACATGTATTGGAGTCATACCTTCATTGTCTCTCTTTTCTCAGGACATGTGGTTTCATTCCCCCCGTTATGATGGCAGTGGTCTGTTTAGCTTGTTAATGAAAGTTGGGAACTCCACTGTGGACTGTGTGAATTATTTCTCCTACAAACCTGATCCAGAATTCACTGTTTTCACCACCTTACAGGTGGCCAATGACCTACAGGTCAACATTAAGGTGAGTTTAGTATTACAGTGAGTTCAAGATCAATGTACAATCTGGATTTTTTGGCATGCATGCCTATATTTACCAGGTTTCTTAAAACCTCTCAGAAAATATTATTATTGTGAGCAGTCATTGTTTTTGCGCATCAGCATGTGAATTTCACAACCTCCACACCATCCTACACTCTCTTTTTCTCAGAAAAAGGCAGATGCATTGAATTTGAGTATGAGTGAGGTGAATGTAACGGGTCTACAGGGAGATCAGCAGTATCAGTGTGTTTTAGAGAAGATTGAGTCCAATGCCATCATCTGTAAAATTAAATTAGAATCAGGAGCCATCACAGCAGTGGACACACTTGTTGTGAGTCTAAATATTAAATATTAAATAAATATGTATTTATGCAAAATTTCTTGTTATTAATTATTGACCCTTGCATATTAAATTTTTTTATTTTACTATAATTTTCAGATAAATGTTGGGAATTTTTCTAAAAACCTTGAGACTCAAAGTGGTATAAAGTACTTATACATCCTTGTCGCATTGATTCTGCTCGTAATTCTAGGTGCTGTTGGTAAGTGATTTCAGATTTACGTCACATATTTTAACATTAATCCTGCAGGGATTAATATGTGGTTTTGCTCATCTGTCTAGTTGGAACTATTGTTCACCGTAAGAGCCAGAGACAAATGAATGAGAGAATGAACAAACAACTGGAAATGCTGGAAAGCAACATCAGAAGGGATATACGACAAGGTCGGTCATTTTTTAAATGCTGGTCTTTGTGGTGTGGTGTTTGCAAAGGCAAGTGTCACTATTATTATTGCTCATATTGAAAGGGATAGTTCACCCAAAAATGAAAATTAGCCCATGATTTACTCACCCTCAAGTCATCCTAGGTGTATATGACATTCTTCTTTCAGACGAATACAATCAGAGTTATATAAAAAAATGTCCTGACTCTTCCAAGCTTTATAATGGCAGTGAATGGCTGTTTCTGTTTTGAAGTCCATAAAAGTGCATCTATCCATCATAAAAGTGATCCACACGGCTCTGGGGGGTTAATAAAGGCCTATAATAAAATTAAATAAAAGCGATGCGTTTGTGTAAGAAAAATATCCGCATTTAAAACTTTACAAACTGTAATCTCTAGCTTCCGCTAACTGTCGTACGCGCGTTCATGAGAGACTGGCATTCCAGCGTATGACGTAGGGTGCAGGCGTAGCGTAAGTTCCGGTGACGAACTGTTAATGGAGCATTTCCCTTTGATGTCGAAGCACATAATCTTGAGACTTTTGCTTTGTTGAAGCAACCCGGATATAAACACGAAAACACCATTTTCAGACTAATAAAATGTATAGTATAGCTCAAACACTTCAATTCTTCACATGGATGTCCTTTGATGTCAACAAACTTGGTTTGCGCGAGAACTAGCATATTCTCACCGGAGCGTCATACGCTGGAACGCCAGTCTCTCGTGAACGTGCGTACGACAGTTAGCGGAAGCTAGAGATTACAGTTTATAAAGTTTTAAATATGGATATTTTTCTTACACAAACACATGGCTTCGCTTCAGAAGGCCTTTATCAACCTCCTGGAGCCGTGTGGATTACGTTTATGATGGATAGATGCACTTTTATGGACTTCTGTTTCAAAACAGAAACAGCCATTCACTGCCATTATGAAGCTTGGAAGAGCCAGGACATTTTTAATATAACTCAGATTATATTTGTCTGAAAGAAGAATGTCATATACACCTCGGATGACTTGAGGGTGAGTAAATCATGGGCTAATTTTCATTTTTGGGTGAACAATCCCTTGAAGGTTAGTGATTTGAACAAACAACGAAATCCAAAATGCAGTATTAAACTTTGGTACATAACTCGTCCTGCACCTTTGTGCTACGGACACAAATGATATGAATTAGTAGCCTGGATGCCAGCTGAACTTAGCCCCGCCCACAACATTTGAGGTCAGGAAGTTCGGTCTGGACTTGATTCGTTGTGGAGCATCTATGCTCGAACCAGAGCTGTTTGGACCAATCAAATTGTCAGGGCGGCCTTTATACGATGATGGACAGATGATCAACAGTAACATAATCATCCACGTCACCAAAGAGTGCTTGGGTTGAATTCGTTCTAATCCTAAATGGAGAACTTGTTCGTATATGCATTCACCTTTACTATTTCTCTCAAAAATGATGATCGTGTTGGTAAGTACTCCGTGTATCCTTAAATTCTTTTTACAACACCGGCAAAGATCGTTTACACTCATCTTCTTCTTCTTCTACTTCTTCCATGCATGCAGTTGAGTTCTGTTGACAACTATGCGTCGTTTAACATACGTCACTTACTCCGTTGCTCTGATTGGTTGTAGGTCTATCCAATTGAGTGCAAAGGCATTTTCTTTCCTGGTTCGGTTGAAACACTCCCCATAATCACAGCCCAATGGAGCAGTATCAGACTCATATTCTGACTAGAATCTGAGTATGACGACATCAGGCTAATGAATTAGATAAAACATAAAACATTTGCGAAAAATCACAGTTTCCATACCATGTGTTATGTGTAAAAATAACATAGCAACACCTTGGCAACCACACACAATACAAGTGGCACATTTGCAGGCAAACACCAATTATATAGTATGTTTTGCTAAAAACATAAAATGTTAAACCCTTCAGTGCTCATATTGTTGTCATGTTACTTATTATTTGATGTCTAGTTGTGTGGGATTACATTATGCATTTATGTTTGTTTGTTTTTGACAGGCTTTGTTGACTTGCAAACAGAAAAATCTGACTTGATTGATAATGTTGGAGCCATACCTTTCCTGGATTATAAGCACTTTGCCTCAAAAATCTTCTTTCCTGAGGTTTAAGAGCTTTATCACTTTTTGATTCAAATTTAGGCCTACTTTTATAGATTTACCATATGTGCTTGTTTGTTTAATATATATTTTCTTATTTCTCTAGGCTAGTCCTCTGGCAACAGCCATGATTAAAGACATTGGGCAGGTAAGATGCTGCATTATCTAGCAGTGTATGAAGTATAAACATATCACACTGTAAAAATATATGTTTTAACTATTACTCTGTCATTATTTTTTTTTTGTGGTCAGGACTCGGAGCAGACAACTGTTGATGAAAAATGTCAGGCTTTTGCTGCGCTGATCAGAGATAAGCAGTTTCTCAGTTGTTTTGTGCATGCATTAGACGAACAGAAAAACGTCAGCATAAAAGACAAGTGAGTCGAAGATGCTTTGACACTTTGAACCCATTCTCGAACCATGGCAGGAAGTTTGGATCCATCCTCTTATCCAGATCCTGTCAGAATATCTGTTTTATCAAAAAACTGTCAGTAGAGTTTTGTCTCATATCCAAAACCAGTAACACTGTATTTTGGCGGCTACTCAAACTTGAATTACCTAAAAATCTTTTCTCAGTCTCAGAGGTTGACAGAGGCAGCCAGGCAAAAGCGGGAAGCAGGAGATGAAGTTATGATGATAAAAAAAAATTGCAGGGTTTATTGAATAATCTTAGTTGCATATGTTTCAATGCATAGACTTTGTTGGACCAGCACAAATCCACCAAGTGTTATATCAAATAGCTTCACAACAACATCTCATAAAACCTTGAAATGGAGACATTACATCTTATCTCTTATTCGTGAGGACAAATATTCCATAAAAACCCACAATCATAAGATTAAACAACAATGGCAAGCATCACAAGAGTGAGGAAAATCATAAGTAATATAAAATATAAAAAAAACAATGACATAAATGATCAAATGATACATGATATAAAAAAATGAAATGATAATAAAACAAAATTAAGAAAATAAAACACAACACAAATGTATGTTTGCTCTCTTGAAACACACACAGGTTGCTACTGAAACATCAAATTAGATCCTAAGATTATTATACTATCGAGATCAGAGTTGTGTTTTTGTTCCTCTCTTTATATCGCTCTTTCTGTTCCTCTCGCTCTCAGATGTACATTGGCGTCTCTTTTGACTCTGGCCCTCCATGGAGACCTGCTTTATCTCACAGAGGTAATGGAGGACCTTCTGCAGAGTCTGATGGACCAGTCCAGTAATGCAAATCCAAAACTTCTCCTGCGCCGCACAGAGTCCATAGTGGAGAAGCTTCTTACCAACTGGATGTCCATCTGTCTGTACGGCTTTCTCAGGGTCTGTCCATACATCCAGTTTATCGTGGATTTATAAAGCGCATATTCTCTTACATTACTCATGTTTACTCACATGTTTATGCACAAAATGTGTGTTTCCTCCACAGGAATCAGTAGGACAGTCTCTCTTCCTGTTGGTGTCAGCTCTGACTCAGCAGATCTCTAAAGGGCCAGTGGATTCAGTGACGGAGAAAGCTCTGTACACCCTTAGCGAGGACTGGCTTCTCTGCCAAGCACAGGACTTTGAGGCCCTGGTCAGTATTTTCTTTTTTACTGTTTTTTTTTTATCCAAATGAAGAACTGTTTGCAAAATTAAACAGTTATGGAAAGTAACTTCAAAAATACCTTAAAGGTCCCATATTGTACACCTTTCTGGAGTTTTATTTTAGGTGTTGATGTCCTTAAAAATATATATTTGCAGTATAAGTACCAAAAACCATCGCAATATATTTTTACAGCTTCTTTCTCAGGAGCTCTGATAAGAACAGGTCAATTTTGGCATGTCTAATTAATATTCATGAGCCTCTCTTCTGATTGGCCTGTTGTTTTTGGAAACTATGATGCAGGGTTGTCAGTTAGCGGCCGTGGGCGGGGCATGAGGAATGTGACGTCATTTCAGATATTTTGTTAATCAAGTTTCTTGCTAGCTGTGTACATATTAAACCTCTTAAGTTTGCTCATAAACTTCTGCTTTTTTTTGTTACCGAAACCAAGACATCCTGTAACTTCCTGAAACTTCTCTTCGTTGCACAACATTTCTTGCTCAAGTGCTTCGGGCATCATTTTCCGACTGCTGTGTTGCTTTCCTACATGCATACTTCTTACACTTTGTATTAATTGTTTATTGCAGGCCATAGAGATTTTTATTACAGCATTTATTTGGTTCCTGACATTTTCTGTTCCTGATTCTTTCCTGACCTGTGATTTTCATATTGACTGGGGTTGGATGGTTGTTGTCTAGCTGCTCATAAACATTTGAATAAGCAAGAAAAGAGGAAAGATTAATGACAGTATATGTACAGAATCATGTGACCAGGCCATCTTCCCCCAAAAATCATCAGCAGCCTTTCATGGTTAGACTTGTGAGACCATTGTGCTTCTGCATTTTGTCTTCTGCAAAGGATATCAGTTTTGCACAAGCCTTCCTCTCACAAAACCGGACTGTACCTGTATTGCCAAGCAAGTAACTGGCATTCCTCCAAGGGTACATATTTGTGTCAGAAGATGATCTAATATATATATATGGCTGATTGCCTGTTTTCTGTGCTGGTTTGTTTCCATAGTCATTGATTAAGTTATGCAAGTGTTTCTTAACATTAACAATCTCTCTGCGTGTATATAAGCCCTCAGTTCATTCTGTTCTTTGTTCCGTGTCGTCAATGTTTGTGCTAAGTGGTTGTTACGCTAATTCTCCTGTGTGTTCTCTTTGATTATTCATTTTGACTACTCCTTCGTTGTGCGCTTCCTTGATACAACCACACACGTGATATTAATAATATACATTCATTCTTGCTTTAACAGATTGTGAAAAAACAAGGGAACATATATGATTTTGTTTTTTTTAGCTCTTTGGATGTTTGTCCTCTAAATTGTTTCCTTCTCTATTCATTATAGTTAAAAGAAGAACTGTTAAGATATTTATGTGCACATTTATAATGGGTAGTTCTTCTTTAGCCATTAAATCGTTTTGTTCATGTTTTCTCCCCCTGTAGAAACTGAAGGTGGTGTTTGCTGTGGGGACTGGAGGAGAAGTCAGTGAACCCTTAGAGGTCAACACACTGTCCTGTGACACAGTACAGCAGGTCAAGGAGAAAATTTTACAGACCTTCCAGCGCAAGTTTGGTTTCCCCTACACACAGCAGTTCAGGGATATAGAAATCGGTTAGTAGGCTCCCTGTTTATTACTATTTCAGTGTTGATTATCTCATGATTATTTCATGAAATTTCCTTAGGTTTAAAACTGATGGGGCCTATTTGTGTTGTTAACAAACTGTTGTTTCAGTTGCCAGTCACACTATCCGCAGAACTAATTCCTGTTTGATGTCTTTGTTTTTTGTTGTGCACTCACAGAATATGAGAAGGAAGGAAAGTTTTTCATGCTACAGGAAGTTGATGAGACCTCAGAGATTCGAGGGCATGTTACCATGTTAAACACTCTAAAACATTATCAGGTGAGTGCATGAGAACCAAAAATGGTGTAAACATCATTTTTGAGAAGTGTACTATATTCTAAGCAATCAGACAACTGAATAAATCCCATATACCTACATTGAAGATGGGACCCGAGCCATATCTAGAGACCAGAATATCATAAAGAAGTTCTTTTTCGTTCTTCGCATCCTGACGTCGCCCACTGTTGGGAGCAACATGTAGATATGTGCTGCAAGTTTTTCTCAACAATAATGGCAGCAGTGTGAAAACAGCAGTTCAGAAAGCATCAGATCATAGGGATGTAGATGTTTGCATGAGCTCTGCAATTCACCACTCCAGTCAATTTATTTATATAGTACTTTATCAAGCAGATTGCTTTAAAGCTAGCAGCTTTACATTATTAAGCATGAAAAAACCTTGTCAGTGAACTTTCAGTTAGAATTAGAACTTCTACTATAAAGTAGCTCTCCACTGTTCATGTTTTTACCTGTGGACGTCTGACCTCGACAGACTGAACTGAAGAAATGAAACTGAAGATTTCCACGTCAAATAAGGCGGAGCCTCAGCGCACAACTACCTATTACATAGTCGCCATGAACCAATAGATTTTCTAAATTTTCTGTAATGTTCGCTTTGGCAAGCTGTTTCGAACTCCCGAAACGAACTCCAAACAAACTTTGTTTTGGCCTGATTTTGGTCGAAATAACATCACACCATTTCTTTCTGCAATTTCGCTTCAAGTATATCGGGGCCTTTAAGGTGTTGGGCACTTTTAACTTAGGCCGTTAAAGGTGCAGTGTGTAAATTTTAGCGGCATCTAGTGGTGAGGTTGTGAATTGCAACCACCCAGCGCTCACCCCACCCTTTCAAAGCACATAGAGAAGCTACGGTGGCCAACACAGGACAAAAATGTCGTCGTCGGAGAGATTGGAGAGTGACTAGCGCTCTGTAGAGCAGTTTGTCCGTTTAGGGCTACTGTAGAAACATGACGGCGGAAAATGCCGACTTCACTGTAAGGGGACCCGCGGTGTATGGAGATAGAAATGGCCCTTTCTAAGGTAATAAAAACATAACGGCTCATTATGTAAGGTCTTTGCACACCACTGACAGCATAGTTATGTATATTATATTGCATTTCTGTCAATAGATCCTCATAAATACTGCACACTGCACCTTTAAGTAACTACACTGAACACCCAAGCAACCCCTAGCAATGCCTTCTCAACCACCCAAAAAAACCCAGCAGCTACATAGAAACACCCAAAAAACGTTCTTTGGAAAATGTAAAAATATAGACAGATAAAGAATTTCTCTATAGAACAATTTAAAGATGAAAGACCACAAAAGACGTTTATTTGAAATTGTTTTACACAGTATTTTTATGTTCTCAAGAGTGGCTGTTGGCTTTATTCTAGGTGTTTGAGATTGACCTTTCACTTGCAAAGCTTGTATCACAAGGCCAAATAAACCCAGATTAAGCTAAACTGTTGTGTAAACCCATAATACATACATAGACTACAGCGGCACAGTAGTTTTTCTGAGATTTTCATAGTTTATGTGCTTTTAAATATGTATTTCCATTCAGGTTGGGGATGGAGCATGCATTAAAGTGATCACAACAAGAGTGCAAGCCCCTCTGAGGTCTCAGAACAGTGTAAAGGGTGAGTCACATCCATTTGAATCATTCCCCATCTCAACTGAAGCAATGTACAATGTATTGTTGTTCCTCACAATAAATACATTTAGGCTGTTTGCATTCTGAGTGTAATCTGTACGTGCCTGGTTGACAACTCATATTATAAGTTCACTAAAAACAACCAATCAGCTCACCACAGTACTGTAGCTTTGCAAACACCCCACCCCACTCTACAAAAACATTCAGTTTTGCCACATATAATGTAGATTACCCGGTAATCGAAACAATATTTTCTTCATGAAACCAGCTGTGTAACACTATTACATCAGCTGGGAGAAGATCAATTAAAGGGATAGTTCAGCCCAAAAATGACAATTCTGCCATCATTTACTTACTCCATCTCTTTCAAAACAGGACTTTCTTTCTTCCTTGTAAAACAAAAGAAGAATTTTATCTGAATATCCAAACTTAATTTTGTCCATACAATGAAAGGGAATGGTGAACACAGCTATCAAAGAAAGATTTTCAGAGCCTGAATAGTGACATAAATTTCAATGTGTTCCTCACATAAGCTTTCATATGACATCAGAAGACTTATGAATATAGTGCATGAGTCATACAGACTTCTTTTATGGTGGTTTATGGTGCTTTTGGAGCTTGAAATCCTCTGGTTTCCAACTACTTTAATTATATGGAAGAGAGCAGTGTCAATAGTCTATAAACATCTGTTTTTGTTTTGGGTTTGGAATAACCTGAGGATGAGTAAATAATGAAAATATTACCATTTTAGGGAGAACTGTCCCTTTAAAAGAGATCTGAACTAGAACTATGAGCTAAAACAGCTCAGACAATATTTATATGTGTGCATCTTGTCACAATGAGGCATAAGGAATAAATATGGCCTTGTGTACAGGAAGTGGTGGTCTCAGTGTTTTTTATACCACGTTACAGCACGTTATTTCTGATAGTGCTTTATAATAACTTTCATTAAGTCACTGAAACATTTTATATGCTTAACAGATCAGTAATTGCTCTACATTCAAATATGAATATAAATGAATCAATGACAATTCAGTTTGAACATATATCAATGATATGTTCATCATCATATGATGTAATAATGTTTTTTTTAATATAAATCAGTGTCCAACATTTTGATTTGTCTGTATGAACACTGATGTGTTGCATGTGTGTTGCAACTATATTGTTTGAGTGCATCTGCATTGTGCAGGTTTGGGTGTAGACATGTGGACGTTTCTAGTTCTCACTCAAACCCACTGTGACCACACCAGTGATTCAATAATGTAACACATTCTTCTGTGTAAAGCAGATGATACATAAATGTTGGGACAATACCAGCTTGACATTGCTTATTTATTTACTCATTGTCATGGTGTTTTGTTGCACAGATGATGAGAACTTCTCTATCAAGTATTTCCATATGGTGAGTAGCCGTTCATACTTCTGTATAGCGTCGGTTTTGTTGTGTCCTTCTCTATGCACTGACACACCTAATAATATGGGAAGCAATGACTGTGCTATGTTTTCATGCACGGGTCATTGTCGAGGGTTCATGAGTTATATCTAGTTGGCATCGCTATGACACTGCAGTGAAGCGAGCGTTGGCGTGTGATACTTTCGGTTTTGCCATCGCCTTCCTGTTCGAATGAGAGGAAGTGCTTTTAAGTGAATCTGAACATAAGAATCTCAGTGCAGTTTATATTGTTCAAAGAGACACCAAACATGTTGCCTCTTCTTATAATAAAAGACATAATAGCTTAAACATTTATATTACAAACACTGTCGGTACACATAAGAAAACGTTGTATGCATAGACAATTTCAACAAATAAACCTAGTACATTTTTTGGACATTTTTGTTGTCTAGGTTGATCCAGATATCGACACAGACCTGAGCAAACATCCAGAGAAAAAAGCAGTAAAATTCAAAGAGATGTACCTCACCAAGCTGCTCTCCACCAAGGTGAGAATCACTGACGCATAGAAGAATTTTATTGTATATTGTATAGATAGATGTATAGACCGATGGGCGAACGAACAGACAGAGATATAGATACAGACAGACGTACAGTTGTGGTCTGAATAATTGGCACCCCTGGGAAATATGATCAAAGATGATGGCTGTAAAAATAAATCTGCATGGTTTATCCTTTTGATCTTTTATTAAAATTTTTTGCAAAAATCGAACCTTTCATTGAAGTAAAAGAATTGAAAGTGGGGGGAATCTCACATTATGAAATAAAAGTTTTTCTCCCAAACACGTTGGCCACAATTATTGATATTTACATGTTTTAGCACACCAAGGTGACTAGGAACATGAAATTGTCTAGCCATGAATTCTTGTTTCACAAGAGTATAAATATGAGGAAACACAAAAGCCAAATTCCAAAACCAGAGTAAAACCAAAGAATATAGTTCTGATGTGCAGCAAAAGATTGTTGAGCTTCACAAAATGGAAAGTGGCTGTAAGAAAATAGCTAAAGCATTGAAAATCCCCGTTTCCACCAACAGAGCAATAATTAAGAATTTCCAATCAACTAAAGATGTTATGAATCTGCCTGGAAGAGGACGTGTGTCTCGTCCTAATGCACGGTTAGGAGAATAGTTTGAGTGGCCAAAGAGAATTGCAGAGATTATTTGAGTCTTGGGGTCAGAAAACCTAAAAAAAAAAAATCAAACAACCCCTACATCACCACTAGTGACGGCTGGTGCTAAAAAAATCATATCTCTGTATTTTTGGGCTGAATAGCGATGTACGGTATAATCTCAGTATTTTCTACATTTTTCTATTTGAATTAATAAAAATGTGTATTTAATTTAAAAAAAATTAATTTCACATCCTGCCCAAATTGAAGGCTATGAAAACAAACATAGTGAATGTAACGTGTATGCTATATAATAGGCCTATTATGTGCAAAAAAGGGGTAAATCACATTACATTCTAACATTGTAACATTACAATCTAAAAACAAAACGCCGGTTTGAGTCGGTTTGCTCGAGGGCTCGTCCACTCCTGACAGCAAAATGGAAATATTTGCTCGACTTTCTAACATTTACAGATGGAGAATATGTCTGTGATATGTAACGTATGCACTGAGGAAATTATTGTATGTCACTTCAGCTTAAAGATTATTAATAGAGTTATGTTTGTTCCCACTAATCGCTGCACAAGTTAAGATTACGTATAATGACGAAAGCACGTTAGTGCTAGCCCTCCTGGAACCCATAGAGAATGCATTGCAGTGCCTGCAGTTCGGGAAAAAAAAAATTGTATGATGGTCTATGAGAACAGTCTGGGCGATTCTTGGCTATCCAGAGGCAGAACAGTCTAGAATAGTGACAGCTATCGTAACTCTGTGGTTGAATGTGATTGAAAAATCCCTCCGTTTCGCACTTTAGTGGAGCGTTGCCCTATCGCCCTAATGAAGAAACCGCCTCTGATCACCACATTTTGTTTTGCAAGGGTTTCAAGAAAAATCCTCCTCGCTCATTCAAAAACAAACAGGGATAAAAAGTACCCCATGCCCACGGTTAAATATACCTCTGGATCTTTAATGTTGTGGGCCTATTATTTTGCTGGAGGTCCTGGACATCTTGTTCATACATGGTATCATGGATTCTAGCAAATACCAACAGATAAAAATCAAAACCTGACGGCTTCTGCTAGGAATCTTATAATGGGCTGTGGTTGGATATTTCATCAGGACAATGATCCAAAACAAACATCAAAATCAACACAAAAATGTGTCACTGAGCACAAAATGAAGCTTCTGCCATGGCCGTCCCAGGCCTGAACCCTATAGAAAATGAGTGGGGTGAACTGAAGAGAAGAAGCACCAACATGGAGCTGGGAATCTGAAGGATCTGGAGAGATTCTGTATGGAGGAATGGTCTCTGATCTCTTGTCAGGTGTTCTCCAAACGGAGATTGCAAAAAGTATTTAATAAAAGGGTGCCAATAATTATGGCCAATGTATTTTGGAGAAAAGCATTTATTTCATAATGTGATTTACCCCCGACCTTCAATGAAAGGTTCGATTTTTGAAAGTTTATGAATGAAAGATCAAAAGGATAAACAATGCAGATTTATTTATCTTTGATCATATTTACCAGGGGTGCCAATAATTCTGACCACAACTGTACATGCATACAGATGGATAGATAGACAGACAGTCTGGCAATACATACATATTTTTGTTTACAGCTTATAAATGCAGAAAGTTTTCTGTGATGGGTAGGTTTGGGGGTAGTGTTATGATAGTATATACAGTTTGTACAGTATAAAAACATTATGTCTATGGAATGTCCCCATAAAACCCAAAGTGTGTGTGTTTGTGTGAAATATAAATGAAACATGTTCTCGATGTGTCCACCAGGTGGCAGTCCATTCTTTTGTCGAGACCCTTTTCAAGAGTATCTGGGGATTGCCCAACAACAGGGCCCCATTGGCTATCAAGTACTTTTTCGACTTCCTGGATGCACAAGCAGAGAGAAAAAAAATCTCAGATCCAGATGTTCTCCACATCTGGAAAACAAACAGGTGCTGGATAACACACCTCCATTGAAGTACACTTTGCGTAGATCCACCAATAGCTGCATTAATCGCTGACTATCAAATGTCTCAAATTATTTAATAACTTCTATATGTTATATGCTATCAGCCTTCCGCTTCGTTTCTGGGTGAATATCCTGAAGAACCCGGACTTTGTGTTCAGTGACATGGAAAAGACGCCTCACCTGGACGGCTGTCTGTCCGTCATCGCTCAGGCTTTCATGGACTCCTTCTCACTAGCCGAGCAACACCTAGACAAGGTAACCACTGAAACCTCACATGGAAAATTGTGAATATCACAGAGATTAATGACTCTCTTATTCTCCCACAGTATTCTCCAACCAATAAGCTACTCTATGCCAAAGATATCCCTCAGTACAAACAGGAAGTGAAGTCGTACTACAAGTTAGTGAAGGACCAGCCTACTATCAGCAGCCAAGAGTTGAAAATGTTTCTTCAAGATGAGTCAAAGGTACAATTTGTCAAATACTACCTAGAGATTTAATGAAGCATCTTGATGAAAATATGGTTAAATATGTTAATTTCCCTTCTTCATCAGAAACATCAAAATGAGTTCAATGAATCTGCAGCTCTGCGTGAACTCTGCAAATACATGGTCCGCTACTTCAGTGAGGTACGCATCCTGTGTTATCATCGCTCATCTACTCTTTCGTGCATTCGTGGCAGTTTCACAGGACAGTTTCACAGGATTTTCAGGCATTTCGAAGCCACAGAAATTCTATAAAGGAAACCCATTTTGCCACTTTAATGAAATGTGACAACACTTTCACATCCTGTTTTAGTTCAGGATGTTCAAAACCTGTTTTGAAAGGAGACTTGATACTGTATGTTCCCCTAGAAATCATTTGACGGTTGGGTGGTCACAGTTCTGGAATGATTAAAGATTCAGATTGTGGATTACAATAGCATAACTTTTTCCTTTTAATACTCGGTCTCTACAGGTTTCTCAGAAACTGGAACAGACAGACGCCCCTGCTAGGCTGAAAGAGGACATGCACAAAGTAAAGGAGCTTTTTGACAACATGAAACGAGGTGGTTGGAGCTGAAAGTCCAGATCTTGTTACTCAAATGGGTATTCACACTGTTTGTTTTAAGGTGGTCATTAAACTGGAAGCGTCTCACTCATAGAGACTGCCATCGTCATCAGCCATATAATAGGAAAGACAGATTCACTTCTGTCTATTCGACACTGTAGGGACCAAGTGAATGTGATGTATATTGATGATGTATATTTTATAGAAGCTTATCATTGAGCTTATATTGGACTAACACTGTGCTGTCTATACAATGTATCTCAGCCATATGACTTTGTAATGCAAAGCAATGCAAAACTTGATGATTAATATGGTTTAATTCGATTTTTTTCTGCTTTCTAAAGCATGTATTCTTTTACTACAAGATCTGCCTCTAATGCATTAATCTGCCAGGTCAAGCATTGTACATTCCTCCTTTTTAAAATCTTTTGAAAATAGACGAAACATTTTTTTGGGCAATTTGCTGTCCTCGTCTGCACTATACTAATAAAATGTGTGTAGTTTTATGTAAAGAGATGTTACATGCACAAGTGTGATCACCGTTAATCTGTGTTCTTCTGTCGCCCTCTATTGGTCACATTAGTTATTATGTTAAGTTATTAAAGGGATAGTTCACCCAAAAATGAAAATTACCCCATGATTTACTCACCCTCAAGCTAGGGGTATATGACATTCTTCTTAATACAATCGGAGTTATATTAAAAAATGTCCTGGCTTATCCAAGCATTATAATGGCAGTGAATGGCAGCCCAAAATTTGAAGCCCAAAAAAGTGCATCCATCTATTAAAAGTACTCCACACGGCTCTGGGGGGTAAATAAAGGCCTTCTGAAGCGCATATGGAAGTTGAATACGGAAGGCGGTCTGGAGGAAACTAGATATTTATTTTATAAAGTTTTAAATATGGATATTTTTCTTACACAAACGCATCGATTCGCTTCAGAAGGCCTTTATTAACCCCCTGGAACCGTGTGGAGCACTTTTATGATGGATGGATGCACTTTTTTGGGCTTCAAATTTTGGGCTGCCATTTACTACCATTATAAAGCTTGGATTAGCCAGGACATTTTTTAATATAACTCCGATTGTATTCGTCTGAAAGAATAATGTCATATACACCTAGGATGGCTTGAGGGTGAGTAAATTATGGGATAATTTTCATTTTTGGGTGAACTATCCCTTTAAGGTGCAGAATTTAGCTTGCATTAAACGAAATGGACCAATTAGAGACTACAAACGGGCCGCTAAGCCCCGTCCGTTTGGGTACAAGTTCGGTACTAGTCTATATGTTTTTTTTTCCCAGAGCATAAAATATGTATTGATTAATTATCGAACAATAAAAATATGTAGAAATTATTCAATTATTTTTGGGGCGACGTTTGTCTGTCATAATGGCTGATGTTAGATTTACTATTTGCCCATTTCTGTTTAAAAGTATGGCTTTTCCAATCAATAATAAATAGATTAATTATAACTGTCGTAGTTTGATCAGTGTTTATTCCATTTCTAGAAAAATAGAACATAACAAAAATATATATAAAATATTAAAGAAGAAAGAAATCACAGGTTTTATACGACTATTTATGAATCTGAAACATATCCAATAATGTATCAATATTCAGGACAAGGTTTATCATGCTGTTTATCTTTACTAATGACCAATACCAACACACACACACACACACACACACACACACACACACACACACACACACACACAGTATGAATAAGTTTAAAAGAAATCTCTTTGACCTTATTTACCAATAGAATATAAATATATATTTTTATTAGGCTAAACTTCAAACAAACAAAGTCAATGTACAGGGGTGGGGGTTATGCTAAACATTATGTAAATATATTAATGGGCTCACATATAGAAACAGTTTTAATTGCTTTCTTATTATATGAATGAAAAATAGTCTATTGATATATAGGCTATTTGAATTTCTTTTTCACGAACCAAAAACAAAGGTTGGGTTTTACTGTAGCCTGCTTACATTTATGTACATGACATTTAACCAAAAATTTAATTACATTTATAATATAGTATTCTTTCCTTCTATTTGAGGGGATATTAGTGAAACCAAATATAACGTTTTCTAAACACAAAATAAAAGTAGGGGTCAATGTTATTAATTTTAAATCTAGTCAGATCTTTCCAAAATGTCCTTACATGAGCGCAATGCCAAAATAAAAGAAACAAGAATATAGCTATGATGTGACGTAAACTTCAAGCCGGATTCCTATTGGCTCAACGGAGTTCGGCGAGCCTCATTTTAGTGGGGTGCTGCTGCGCATGCGCGCTTGTCTACCGACGCGTCACTGCGCATTCAACATGGACCCGACGGTAAAGAGGTAGCGACGGACGCCTCTACGAGTCATGTTTATATTCGCCCATTACGACACTTCGTTATTTAGAAGAAAGCACTCCGGTTGACTCCGGAGTGGAAACCTAAGATGTATAGCTTCCAAAATCTACCGCCCGTCCTTGGATAAGTGATTGATGAGATACCGGTCATGGCTGGATTGATCAAGAAACAGATCCTGAAACATCTCTCCAGGTCAGAGCTGATCCCTTACTGACACACTTTACATACATGTCGATGCCTGATAAATTTGAACCGTGGCTCGTAGGCTGGGATGAGTCCTGCTGATGTGGCTGTGCTGGATGACACATGCTGATGGGTCATAACTAGGATTTGACAGTTTGCCAGAGAAAACGCTGTTCCACTGGTTGATGTCAAAACATGCTTTGGGTGTCATGTCTCCAGCCAAACGAGTCTGTCTGCTCTAATCTTATTGTGTTTTTATGGGTCAGTGTGACAGAGCTGGCTAAATCCATTTCTAGATGTCTTCTGCTTTGGAAGCCACCCATCATCCCTTTCAGACAGGTTAAATCTTTAGTAGTAAGTGGATTCAATTATTATTGACATGACAGCCTGACCCCATTTCCAGCCTAATGTTGTATTTAATTGACACTTAAAGGTCAGTTTGTTATCAAGTAGTATGATTTATCCAGATATTTATGATTATGAGAGAGAAATGTCAGGTTTAATAGTCTGAATGTGAAAAACCCATGTTGATAGATCTTAAAGTCAGCATGAAATGAAAATTCACTGTTCATCCATGCATGTTTTTTTTTTTTTTTTTTAATTAAATTTTTCTGACCTTGTAATTTTTAATCAAGATGTCCTAACTAGATCTTCTAGTGCAGTGGTTCCCAACCCTGGTCATGGAGTAGCCACAACACTGCACATTTTTGATGTTTCTCTGATCTGACACACCAACGCTGATGAGTTGAATCATGTGTTTGATTAGGGAGACCAGGACCAGGGTTGGGAACCACTGTTGTAGTGTAAATAACAGATTTCTCCCTGGTGACGTATACAGGACTTCTCTAATCATTTAGTCCACTTAAATTAGGGGTGTCCAAACTCAATCCTGGAGGGCCACTGTCCTGCAGAGTTTAGCTCCAACTTGCCTCAACACACCTGCCTGGAAGTTTCTAGACCTCGATTAGCTGGTTCCAGTGTTTAATTGGTTGAAGCTAAACTCTGCAGGACAGTGGCCCTTCAGGAGCAGGATTGGATTCCCCTGACTTAAGCCCCGCCCCTTCAAGCTCACCTTCATCTGCCTCCATTTTTAAGAGCAACGGCCCCATCTCAAAATCCAATCAACATCCAATGCATAAAACCAAGTCTCCACCCTGTGTTTTTTTTTTTCTCGATAAGCTGTTACACTTGGAAGTACATCAAATTATGTATATTGGGTAGGTGACTTGTCCCCTTGAGTGTCTGTGGTAATTTTGGGTGATGTAACACATCACCAGGTCTAGATCAACAGATTTGGACTTTTTGTGCTAATATTAGGACAAAACCTGCAGAATTTCAGTGGAAATACATGGTAAAAGAGCTGAGAGGTCTGCAAAATCACATTTTTTTTAAAGGTATAGTTCACTCAAAAATGAAAAATCTGTCATCATTTACTCACTCTCTTGTTGTTCCAAATTTGTAGGGCTGGGACGATACACCTATCTCCCGATTCGATACTATCACGATGCTTGGGTGCCGATACAATATGTATTGCAAATTCTTTTTTAAGAATTGCGATTCTACAAGTATTGCGATTCGATATTGCAAAGTATTGCGACATTTTTTTTTTGAAATAGTGATAACTATTTTGATCGCTACCGTAGACATCAGTGTTTATATTTGAACTATATATAAACTTATCCCAGTACTTCTGTAATAATTTGAACTATTGTATCACAGAAAGAATGATACTATGAGGTTGAAAAGACTGTTTGTGAAGCTGTTTCATACATAACTCTCTCTGGATCAGCGGCAGCGCCAACACAGATTTGAATGTTGCGATATGATTTTGTCAAAGGTTTAATAGACAGATGAATTGGAATAAGATCGCGTGGGTGTTTGAATTGAGATCCCAATCTTTTACAGATTAATCGTGCAGCTCTACTGTCTTATCTCTCTCTCAGCATATGAAGTAGCGTGAGGTCTTTTCAGTGCATTCAGTCTCACATCATTTTCACGTGTCCACTTGAAAGGAATATTACATCACTTAACATTCATAGATAATGACACATTTCACCCTCTGTTGGAAGAAAAGCGGGTAACTTCTGTCTACCTCGTCTACAAGCAAGGGCTAAAATAAAGCAATTTAATTTGAATTAATATCGATTCTGGAATAAAAACATCGATTTTCTGAGAAACAAGTAGGCCTAGGTGAATTTAGCATGTTTCCTACATATCTGCAAGCATATTATGGTATTTTTGTAAAGTGAAAAACTTACATACAGCACCTTTAAGATAGTAAATGATGTTTATTTTTGGGTGAACTAGCCTATCTTTTTAATACACAAAACAAGGATGTGCAGGGGATATGTAAAACTCTCTGAAAACTTTCTGAAAATGCATTCCAGTTGTGTTAAAATCCGCAGGACTTTTAAGGTCCATTCACACCAAGAATGATAACTATAACAATAACTATATTAGCGTCCATGCCAATCAACAATAACATTCTGTTCTTGCATCTTCATTCACATATATCATTTGCTGCATAAAATACTCTTTAAAAGTTGGATGGATTCTGATTGGCTGTCAATGATTTTATTGTACCAGATAGAAATAAATAATTGTAAAAGCAATTCAAGTGATACCGTTCCTCACTTGTGGCGTGGACTTGCATATTGTTTTATTATTACAACTTTATAGATATCGTTAGAGTTATTGTCCATGGTGTGAATGGCCCCTTAGACAGTCGACCCTTAAGTTGCGCAGGATGATAGAGTCATGTCTCTTAATTTCTAATGTGTTCAGTTTGTTTTGGAAACTTGAATTAAGTCTGGGTGGATTTGTTAGAATGAGGCCTGGGTTCAATAGAAACAACGTTTCGCCTTTGCGGCCGAGTGCGCATTGTGCCAAATGGTTTCACTATTGTGTGCCATTGTAGTGTCAGTTCTTGAGTCCAACCTACTTGCATTATTTATTCCCTCAGTGGAGCAAATCCAGATGAAATACAATACTACACCTATTCATTCAAAATGACACAAGAGGGCATTTGGTAAAATGGTGAAATGTTGTCTCATTTGATAAGCAATAGCTCAGTTCCACGATGTTGACCAGTCAGCGTGATAAAATAAAGATGTGTGGGTCTCATAAGGGTCGTAACTTTCGGCCATGCCCTTCATTCAAGGTTGAATAGGTTTGGGGCTTGTATATGTTAGTTGCGAACTCTGCATTTTCTTGAATAGTGAGGAATAGAGGAATAGTGGCTCTCAAGGCCTCCTAAAAACGCACTCTATGGACCTTGACTTATTGTTTATGACGTTGTGTAGAATTAATTTACCACTGAGAGACTTTTGCCCAGACTTTGACCTACACAAAATCAAGTTTATATCTTGCGGCAGCACTTTTTCAGTCTGTAATAGTCTCATATTTATTGTTTTAGCTTATCAAACTTTTTTTGTTACTTTGGGTACGCATAATATGAAAATTACTATTATATTATATTATATTATATAATTTTGTTATATTATATATTTACATTAGTTTCTTTTTTTACACATTTTAAATATAAATATATACATTTTTAAACATATTATAGATATTATTTATATTATATATTACTTAATTTATAATGTTTTTGGAGGGTCTGATGTAGTGAAAATCAGAAGATGCCCTGGAGAGGTCTGATTGAAGCTATAGGCGTTTGTGGAATGAAACATGCCTGGCTTGTATTTCTAGTCTGTGGCCCCCATTTTAGAAGATGAAATAGATAACACAGTCCTACTGTCTGTTAGTGTGTGCTCATGGTTATTCATTGTAAAACCAGGGTAAAAACTCATGTGGTGGTCAATGAGGCTGTTTGCCCTCTTAGAACTAGTTTTTCAGATACTGCATGAGCTCCAAGCCAGACTGAGAATATATTTCCATCAGAGAATCATGTGTTATTCTTACGACCAGTGTTGGTCTGAAGGGATAGTTCACCTACAAATGTCATTATTTACTCACATTAGTGTTGTTCCAAACCTGAAAGAGCTGCTGTTTTTCATATAATGAAAATGGATGGAGACCAATCACTATTCATGTTCACTGTATGGAAAAGAGCAGCCTGAACATCCTGCTAAACTTCTCCTTTTGTTCTCCATGGAAGAAAGAATGTCATGCGGGTTTCTAAAGACCTGAGGGTGAGTACAGTAGAGTTAATCATTTTTGACTTAATGTTTGTGTTTATTAAATTAAAGTAACACAATACTCGTTGTACGCTTCAAATGTTTCTTCACAAGGAGGAATAAAATGTTTTAAAGTGGAAGACTGTGTAAAAAAATCAATACCCACACAGGAAAGAGGCAGCGGTCTGACTGACACAATTGAACAGATGCATTCCCAGGTGCATTTTCAACAGCACTTCTACAGAAATGTCATTTACAGTCACTGTTTTAGCATCGATCAGGTTTATTGCAATAGACCCGACAAACAACATGTTGCTTTTTAGCAGCTTTGGTCGATTATGTTGATAAGGGTTACTCCTAGTATAACAGTTACTTCCTGTAACTCCAGGAGCCAAACAGAATCAGGACACAGGTTTTGTTCCACATATTGAGGCTGAGGTTTCACAACACTTTAGTGTGAACTGAAGTGAAACTTAAAGCACCTTTTAATTTATCCGAAAGGAGGGTGTCTGATCTCAACTGCACACCCACACAGACTCAGAAAATGACAGCAAATGGCTGCTTGTGGAGTTTCCCCATGATTCTTTGGTAGTTAGGCTTCACAGTCTTAGAAATAAGGAAATGTAGATCTAGGCCTAGATATGTTTTGAAATTGAGCTGATGGGTTGTGTTTTGAACGACTAGTCAGTCTTAAGAAGGGACAGTGTAATGAAGCTGAGTCAGTATTGAATGTGATACAATAAAAAAAGTCTATGTACCATGCAATAATGGCATGAAACACCTCTCTATTGAGTTACCTGAAAGTAAAACTAATTAAGAGTTATTTTTGTTAATTGAAGTAAAGCTCAAATAAAGTTTAAATATTAGATGAAAATCTTAAACTAAAAAAATAAGTCTGTTACGTACTAAAATTATAAAGCTAAAACTGAAATAAAAATAAAGCTAAATAATAACTAATAAAAAAGGACAAAAACACATACAATTTCTAAAACTTAAACTAAATGAAAATGAAAATGGAAAATATAAAAATAAAAGCTAATTCAGAATTTTTAAACATACTATAGATAAACATAAAACATTATAATAGTATATAATACTAAAATAACACTGCTTGTGGTCTGCATGCAAGACAAACATACAACGCGACCAGTTTGGTCTGATTCATTAAAAAAAAACATTTAAGCTAAATAGTAAATCAAAACTTATTTGAGCTTTACAACACAACCAGTGTAGCCTGATTCACGAAACGATTGACTTTTTTTTTTTTTAATGAATAGATCAAAAAGCTCATTAATCTTGAGTACCTATAGAGTAGTATTGCATCCTTCATATCTCCGAAGATTCTTTAGTTTTATCATATTTAAAAGACAGATACACTGTACCAATTCTTTCCGAAAACACCCGAGCTCGTGCAGGCATGCAGTGGGCGGAGCTAAAGAGTCACGAGCACACACACACACACACACACACACACAAAATACACTCACCTAAAGGATTATTAGGAACACCTGTTCAATTTCTCATTAATGCAATTATCTAATCAACCAATCACATGGCAGTTGCTTCAATGCATTTAGGGGTGTGGTCCTGGTCAAGACAATCTCCTGAACTCCAAACTGAATGTCAGAATGGGAAAGAAAGGTGATTTAAGCAATTTTGAGCGTGGCATGGTTGTTGGTGCCAGACGGGCCGGTCTGAGTATTTCACAATCTGCTCAGTTACTGGGATTTTCACGCACAACCATTTCTAGAGTTTACAAAGAATGGTGTGAAAAGGGAAAAACATCCAGTATGCGGCAGTCCTGTGGGCGAAAATGCCTTGTTGATGCTAGAGGTCAGAGGAGAATGGGCCGACTGATTCAAGCTGATAGAAGAGCAACTTTGACTGAAATAACCACTCGTTACAACCGAGGTATGCAGCAAAGCATTTGTGAAGCCACAACACGCACAACCTTGAGGTGGATGGGCTACAACAGCAGAAGACCCCACCGGTACCACTCATCTCCACTACAAATAGGAAAAAGAGGCTACAATTTGCACGAGCTCACCAAAATTGGACAGTTGAAGACTGGAAAAATGTTGCCTGGTCTGATGAGTCTCGATTTCTGTTGAGACATTCAGATGGTAGAGTCAGAATTTGGCGTAAACAGAATGAGAACATGGATCCATCATGCCTTGTTACCACTGTGCAGGCTGGTGGTGGTGGTGTAATGGTGTGGGGGATGTTTTCTTGGCACACTTTAGGCCCCTTAGTGCCAATTGGGCAATTTAAATGCCACGGCCTACCTGAGCGTTGTTTCTGACCATGTCCATCCCTTTATGACCACCATGTACCCATGCTCTGATGGCTACTTCCAGCAGGATAATGCACCATGTCACAAAGCTCGAATCATTTCAAATTGGTTTCTTGAACATGACAATGAGTTCACTGTACTAAAATGGCCCCCACAGTCACCAGATCTCAACCCAATAGAGCATCTTTGGGATGTGGTGGAACGGGAGCTTCGTGCCCTGGATGTGCATCCCACAAATCTCCATCAACTGCAAGATGCTATCCTATCAATATGGGCCAACATTTCTAAAGAATGCTTTCAGCACCTTGTTGAATCAATGCCACGTAGAATTAAGGCAGTTCTGAAGGCGAAAGGGGGTCAAACACAGTATTAGTATGGTGTTCCTAATAATCCTTTAGGTGAGTGTACATCATGGCATTATCCCTGGATAACTTTCGATTCACTATACGTTTGTGTTGTTGACATTATATGCACTTACGCACAGATTGCCAACAAAACATTTGATGCAGTCACCGCTTGCGGTTTCGACTCATGACCGGGAACAAACAAACACACTTGCAGAACTCCGTTGCTGCTCTGGAAAAACAAACTGCATCCACTGTTTCCTTAATGCTGGGTTATTTGGGAAGCTGTACAAGGTTATCTTTCCCTCACAAACAAAAACACACTTCTTTAGTGACATTGTTGATTTCGTGGACTAAAAACAAAATGACAGCGCTGCCGACAGCTACCGTAACCGAACGAAGCTCGCTGATGGACGTGCTCTTGCTCTCGCTCTGGTTGATGTGCGAATGCGCTCATCCGGGAGAAGTGCCCATACAAGCAATTCCACCCTTTATGAGGTCATACAGGGCCATACTCGGGAAAAACTTTCTGAAACTTATTCGAATCCTGAAGGAGTGTATTTGGCACAGAAATTCTCCGTCATACGTCTAGGGGTGTGCGATACTGACAAAAAAATGATGTCTCGATATTTTCTGGGATTTTCTCGATAACGATAATTAAACGATATTTTGCTGAGTGTGTTATTGTGCCGGTACCTTGGCAGGTTTAGGACTGTCATGGACGGCTGACTCCTAAAGTTTTTGATATTCTTCATATTCTGTGTATATTTCTGTGACAGAAATTATTTTTTCCAATACGTTTTAATGGATATTTTTTTTTTTTTTTTTTTTTTACCTTTTTATGGGCATTTTTACCTTCTATACATTTATTTTTTTTAAACCTAATTATTTACATGCATCTTTTGTCAAAATCATAAATGTAATCAAATTTAATTATAATAATAATAAGACACAATAGGGCTGTTACCAATCAAATTAAATAAGTATCAACAAAATTCATCTTTGCAAAGGAGAGGAAACACAGAAGCTGCATCTGAAGTGGCATTTAGATGCATTTACACTGTTTAATGCAGCTCAGAGGTGACAAATGAATAACCTGCAGTTACAAATGCATAAATGATGTTTTTTTTTAAACATAAAACATTGAATATTGATATTTGAAATGATTTAAAACATGAAGATACTTTAAATGTTAAATTAAAACCGCCAGTAGGTGGCAGCAAGTCACTGTTAACGAGCGAGTCATTGAAATTCAACTGATTCATTCAGGAACTAAGCATTTGACTATCTTAATCTATCTTAGGTCATCGAATCATTGATTCAACTGATTCGTTCAAAATGCTGATTCATTCAGTAAGGAAACACCCCTGTGTGTTGCTCAGAGACGCAATTACAGTTCTGTGGCTTTGTTTTGAACTATTTTCGTTGGCGAAACAAGCAATATGGTGTCTAAAATGTAAGTCACTTATTAACTTCTTGTTTAGTAAACTTGTATAAAATCAATATCACATTTGTTATGCTGATGCCTGAAGAAAAACTGCACTCTTCGTGTGATATTTATTAACTATATTAAATTATATAAATATACACTAACACGCAGTGAAAGCGTGCACTGTAAATGTGCACCCGTGCTAGTCCAATCTACCAGACTACATCATGTAGTGTATGCGTGCGCTCTCTGGGTGTGTGTGAGGATATACTCGATAATGTCAGATTGCACATCGTTAAAACAACAATTACACTGTAAAAAGTGATCAGTTGACTTAAATAAAAAGTGAGGAAACCGGTTGCCTTAAAATTAAGTAAATAAACTTCATGCGTATTGAAAAAAATTCAGTTATGTGAACTTGACAGTTCAACATAACTTAATTTTTTCAAATACTTTTTATTTAAGTCAACTGATCACTTTTTACAGTACAGCAGCTGTGATTTTGTGATCCAATTCTGATACGTTTCTAATTCATTTGGGTATATTTTGGTTGAAGGGGGGGTCTAATGCTATTTCATGCATTCTGACTGTTGTGTCCTCTGAGAAGTTAATTCAAATTTTTTATTGGGCATATGCCTAGTAGGTCTATGTTTATATGCGGTTTAGTTCTGGACTATGGCTCGGGTTGATCAGTGTTTGTAGGCCATAAAAAAGAGCAATAACGTCTTCTGTCTGGAGGAAAGCCCTTAGTAAAGTAACCGTCTGTTCTCTTTTACCACTGTTGTCCTGTTCATCCTTGCTTCTGTCAATGTTATGACCATGCCGACCTTCCTTGGGTTCTGTCCCTCAGCTGTTGTTCTCTAACGACTCCCATTGGATGCTGATTTTTTTTTTCCTGCCTATCATGCACCTCTTGGGCTTGTCTAAAACTCTGTGCTGAGGACGGCTCTATGAGGCCAAATACACTCACATTGCACTTGTTTGTTTATGTGTGTATCACTGTGACATTTGCAAAGGGTCTATGAGGGCTTCTGTCATCCTGTGAATAACTGCTGCGTTTGGGCTATTCAGAGCTCTCCTTCTGTGTCCTTGGCGTAAAGCATTAGATTAATAAGTCACCATAACTGGGGCATAATCTCTTTCAAGCATCTCATTCAAAAGATGCCCACACTTTGAAATTCATCCAGTGAGTGCAGGGATCCAAGCTACTATTGAGTTAGATATGGTCGACAAAATACTGCGAATTTGTCACTTGATAAGTTGAATAGAAACATGAAAATTTCAAATGGATCCTTCTTATTATTCTGCACAATCAGTGCAGATTATTCCTATAAGGGAAAAAATGTTAACATTTGTATTCTGTCATCATGTAGGCCAAAAACTTGCTTCGCCTCTGAAAACCACATTCTGTATCAAGTGACATCATCAAGGCCACATAAGTTTCAACCAATGGTTACAGGCCGTGGTTTCAGGAGTGAAGTTGGTCTCAATTCAGTCAATTCTCAATAAAATGAAGTCCAACCCTACATTTGTTTTTCTTTCTTTTTAAATGCCCGTTTCACTCGAAAAGAAAAAGTTACATTTATGGATGTAAAATGACATAAATGTTGTTTCATGTTGACTTTAAATGGTTTCCTATGTTCACAGACAAGAGCTAAGTGTATACTTTAAAATTTCAAACACACTTATGATGCCTACAGTAGTGGGGCGTCTTATCACAGTGTCACAGAAGACGCTGTATCTGTGAGCTTATTTCCCACAGTGATGCCAAAATGCAAATGATGACATTATTCCAGCTTGATGTCTAATTTCTTGGCAGTATAGACAGAGTGGCCACCATGTTAAACACACTTGATTACTGTATGGTGAATTTACTGTAAAGCACGACTGGAGTGACTTACTCCCTTTATGAAATAGTAGCAGTAGCAGCAGCAACGATTGTATAATTACATTTTAATCAGAAAAAACAATTCGGCAATCAGTAGTTTATCGCTATTTTACAGTAACTTTGAATGTGCCTCATCCACCATTATCAAGTTGAAACAGTATTTTAATAGTTTTATAATAGTTTATGCTTTCAACTGCCTAAACAGTATGTTCTACTCCGTTTAACACATTTGGTCATATTTAAAGCTGCAGTCCGTAACTTTTTTTTGAATCAGTCAGTCAAAATCAATTTTTGAGCAAGTACATAACCAGCCAGTGTTCAAAACTATCTCCTTACCTTGGCCCGATTCACAACGGTAAGCTTGTAATAATATAATTTGAGTGGTACCGGTAGCTTTCCGCAGGAAATTCAAGCATGTTTTTGCGTCATTACGTCACGTCTGTATACATAAAGGAGGAGTCCGGCTAGTACTAATATCGCATGTGAGGATGCTGCAGGTGGCGGATCATTTATAGCCTTTTCTCACAGCAGCTGGAATAATTAGGGCCCAAGCCCTGAAAGGGCGAAGGCCCTATTGTTTTTCTAAGGATCTTTTTTTTTTTTCAACTTCTTGGGCACTTTTGGGGCCCTTACCATGCTCGAAAACTCTTGAAACTTTGCACACACGTCGGAATCAACTTATGGGTTGTTCGGAAAACGCATGCTCTGGAATTTGATATACTCCTCCTAGGCGATTCACCCGATCAGTGCCAATCTCGGGCAGCATGAAGTCAAGACATTGAGGATGCTAAATTGCGAGCGGATTTTTGATATCTCGAACAGTTTGGCCGTGGCGAGGAAACGAATTTATGGCGAGAAAAGGGAAACAGGAAGTGTATTATAACTTCTGCATACATTGATTCATTTTGATGAAACTTCAGCTGTGTGTTCGTTGTAAGAGGCCGATGACATGGATGTGACTATTGTGAGTCAAACTTATAGCGCCACCAACTGGCAGCAGGAAGTGTGTCATTTTCAAAATGCTTTGAAATCACCATCTTATTTTTACCCTATTTGCTTTAAACTTCATCAGTATCATGTCAAAACACAGCAGATGTAAACCTGGTAAGCACTTCTTGATATTGTAAATATTGTTGCCATGGCAACACATCAAACTATAATATTCTTTTTCAATGCTTTTGAGACTCTTACAGTGCTTCAAATTGCATGAAACTCGACACACACATCAGAGATGCCGTCCAGTCAGTAGATACGGGCAAAGACTTAAAAATGGGCGTGGTGGAGGGGCTCAGTAGCGCCATCTTTTGACAAAAGTGGGGGGGTTAGTTTTATCTACAGTCACCACACTCGGTATATATATTGTTCTCTTTGAGCTGGACAACTTTCTAATTTACAGTCATTAGCTCCGATATGCTCAGCCTATTATTCTTCTTCTCCAAAATTAATCACATTTTTGAGGGCCTAAACATGCTCGAAAACTCATGAGACTTTGCACACGCATCAGAAGTGGTGAAAATTTACTTCTGATATGGGTTTCAGAATTAGGCGTGGCAAAATGGTTCGATAGCGCCACCTACAAAATTTCAATTATGAGTATGAGTATGAAAATTCGGTAGACGCATTTAACAGCCCAATACCTACAAAAAAATCCCTGGGTGCCAAATCTGAAAACCCAACAGGAAGTGAGATATTTTGAATTTTCTCTGCAATATTGTTGCAAATTTTGCCATTTCCAGATGTTGTACTTTAACAAACTCCTCCTGGAGATTTAATCAGATCAACATCATATTTACACAGTCTAATCTAAAGGCCTTTGTGATGTTAAATTGTGAAGATCTTGAGTTTTCCCTGAAGGGCGTGTCAGTGACGGCCTGACAAAGTTCGATGTTTCACCATGAAACAGGAAGTTGTTGTAACTCGGACATACAATGTCCGATCTGCCCCAAACTTCACATGTTTTATTAGAGTCCTGGCCTGAACACATCTACATGTCAATATTCAGTTACAGTTATAGCGCCACCTGCGGGCAAAAGGAAAATCCTTGTTTTACATTGTGATTAACTCCTCCTAGAGATTTAACCAGAACAACATCATATTTGCACAGTCTAATCTAAAGGCCTTGGTGATGTTAAATTGAGAAGATCTTGAGTTTTCCCTGAAGGGCGTGTCAGTGACGGCCTGACAAAGTCTGATGTTTCGTCATGAAAGAGTAAGTTGTTGTAACTCAGTCATACAATGTCCGATCTGCCCCAAACCTCACATGTTTGATAAGAGTCCTGGCCTGAAGACATCTACATGCCAATATTCAGTTAGTCATATTTTGAATAATCAGGCTCTGAGTTTTTATAAACTCCTCGTAGGAGATGCATGGAATCGACACCAAACTCAGTCAACATGAAACAAAGACACCGAAGATGCTATATTGAGAACGATTATAGGATATCTCACACGGTGCTGCTATGGCGAGGGATTAAAGTAATGACAAAAAGGGAAACAGAAATTGTCTTATATCTTGTAAAATCATTGTTTGATTTAAATTAAATTAAGATTGTATGTTCGGTAATTTAACCTGGATGAATTTAAAATGAATGTACTATTTTTCAGATCAATATATTTATTTCTTTAAAATATTTCTTCTGAATCTTACTCTCTCTCTCTCTCTCTCTCTCTCTCTCTCTCTCTCTCTCTCTCTCTCTCTCTCTCTCTTTCTCTTTCTCTTTCTGTCAGTCCTTCCCCTCCCCCTATCTCTCACTCTCTCAGGCTCACTCTCTTTATGTGTGTGTGTGTGTGTGTGTGTGTGTGTGTGTGTGTGTGTGTGTGTGTGTGTCTCACTTTCTCTCTTGGTGATAATTTAACCCTTTCATATCATAGGCTATCACAAATAACTATCACTTTAGTGTGAAAAATAAGTAAAATAAATAAATAAATAAAAATGAAAAATATATACAAATACTAAATATTAAATACTTGCCTTCTGGACTTACAAAATTTTGAGCCGCAAAAGATAACTGCACATATTTAAAAAGTGACCTATTATATCCTATGACATTAAAATTCATTTCTAAATGACATCATGGGTGTGGCTTGTGGTCATAGTGGCACCAGCTGCTGCGGTAAATGTGGCATATTCGAGCGATTTTAAAATACTCTCCTGTTTAAATGCATATTGCCTGTCGTGCACAGTTGCCCTGAAGCCACCGGGATGGCGGTGCCACCGGCTTGGGCCCGTCATCGCTGCTTGCAGCTTTAATTAAATTTATAATTTTGATGGCGGATTATAATCCAGAAAGGTCCAAACAACAATCATCAGTGACAACTGGAGATTCACCCGTAGTCAAAAGCAAAAGATTAGAATGTAGATTTCAATTTACGTACAGCTAACGCTAATACACACTAAATACACATAGTCACGCAATGCTGATGTTGTTAGCATTAACAATTTGAGAACAAAGTATAATAATAATTTGCACGGTTTGATGTGATGTGAGCCAAGCGATCGTTAGATTTAATCACCGTTGGTAGCGCGATATATTGTAATGTCTTTTTTTTTTCAGTTGGTCAGAACAAAAGTGGCAGACATGTTACTTGTTCAGATGACATTTTCCAGTGAAAATTCTTATATTGGTTGTACAAGACGTAGAATCTGTGATTCCGAAGTACAGTGTCCACACCGGTTCCGTGACTGACAGCCAGCCACGCAAACTCCTCAGAACATTAGATTCATCCGCGCTGAGGAGCCGTGCCGTTGCACAACCCACGTAAAGATGATAATTCCGCAAACAACTGCAATTGTAGGTTTCAAACAGAGATGGCGACAAAGAGGCAAAACTTACAGACTGCAACTTTAAATGTGTTCTGCAAAATTCAGGTGCTGAAAGAATATATAAAAACTATGCAGATGCTGTGTGAGTCTACTCGTTCTTCTATGTGATTTCAGTCTATGGAGCTTTGTGCATATTATGTGATAGTTGATTGGTATGAATGAGTGTCTGTCCATGTGACAGTGCCGTCTTGTGTTGTTTAGACCCAACACCACCCTCACGTCAGTTCAACAGTGCTGGTATCACTGGGACAGAATGTGTTGACTGTTATAACACTCTTCATTTCGTAGGAGGTTGATTTTTATAGTCTTTCAATGACCTTCTTGTCATCTAGGATGGGGCAGTATGACGGTATACAACATGCAATTGTAAAAATGTGTGAACTTGTAATACTCAATTGACTTGTCCTTCCCACTGGTTTTGATCTTCAGACCCTCCTTGTGTTTTCAACATTGAAGTAAGTAATAAAGATTAATTTACCTCAGATTTGCTATACTAGATTACCCAGGTGTAGTTGAGCTGAGCCCACCTAATGTCACATGGCTGGCACCTGTCCGATCTCTTCACTGTAGTGATGGAGCATTCTGACCCGATATCTGATATATCAGGGACTGAATGTAGGCCGTGTCTGAATGAATATTTAACCGTTCCCAGAACGCAGCTACGTAACGCGGAGGCCAGATTGTTCATGTTTCATTTTGAACTGACATGTCTATGAAAGTTTGCATGTTTTCACACTTTTCGTCTCGTGTTTTTGTTTCACACACGGTGTAATGAACAAGCCCCCGCAGCGGCGGTTTAGTAATTCACACCACAGTCCTGTGGAAACTAAGAAAAGGAAATTTCTCTGCCTCATCACGACTCCACCCTTTCTGTTTTTTTCCCCTCCTCAATACTTTCATTTTCATTACAAAAATAATAAGTTTCATAATCTCGTTTTATAAAAATAATAAGTCAGTTTTATACAAGTTTTGTTTTGTGTTTTCATTTATTTTTTCTATTTATTTATTTTTTTTAATTACATTTTTTTTTTTATTCATATAATATATATTTTATTCATATAAACTATTTTGTTTATGGTGTAATTGTTTTATTGTTTAATTTATAATTTATTAATTTATTATTTTATTTAATTTTTAGTTTACACTCCTTTTTTATTTATTTTATTTTATGTTTTTTATTATTTTATTTTATATTTTCCATTGCATTAAGCAGGACTATAAAGAGAGACTCTCAGGAAAATGAGTGCCACGGTTTCCGACCTTTTATACAAGTTTTGTTTTGTGTTTTTATTTATTTTTTCTATTTAATACAATTTTTTTGCTTAATTACATTTATTTGTTTTATTGTTTAATTTTTTTTATTCACTTTTTAAAATTATTTTTATCTATTTAATTTAATTTAATTTATGGTGTAATTATATTTTATTGTTTTTCTTTTCTATTGTTTAATGTTTTATTTATTTATTATTATATTTAATTTTCAGTTTACATTTATTTATTTATTTTTAAATATTTTTAATTATTTTATTTTATATTTTCCATTGCATTAAACAGGACTATAAAGAGAGACTCTCAGGAAAACGAGTGCCACGCTTTCCGACCTTTAGCCACTATAATCCTTATTCAGTCTTTGGAAACACAGACGCTGTGAACTTTATCATCTATCTTTACATGAACTGAAGTACAGTTGTTTCTAGGTTTCCAGGTCAGTGGTTACCTCAGGGCAGTTTTTTTTCAACTCTTAGTTGCCTCTATTTGAGAAGCTTTGACGTTATTGAAGGGGTTATTATTGTTTTGTCACTCAGTAATTAAGCTTTAATACAGCTCAAACACAGATTACACCTAGTCTGGGACCTAATTACACATTTAACAGTGACTCTCAAAGGAGCCATCATTTTAAGTCTATCTTTCGGTTTAATCTGTGTCAGAAAGACTTAAGCGACTCTGTGTGTTAGTGCTTTTAAACTGGACTGAAGATCAAATACACAGGCCATCCAACATCTTCAAGCTATTCATGACACAACAAAAAATTTTTGCCCAGACTAGCATTTACCTTGGCCACATCATAGGCTTTGAGTGACCGGTTTTTCCACACCCTGACCTGTTTGTGCCATTAGCCCGCCGAGCGAAAACAGCTGAAGGAAATGATAACAAATGAATTGTGTTATCAACCCCGGGCGTTGAGAGCCGCGCAGAGAACATTGCTCTTGCGGGAACACTCTTAAACATTAACTGAAAAATCAATCAGCTTACAAGCAGAAGGTCACGCCATTCAGAGCTCTGCTTACGTTCTCCTGGTCACTGTTGCGGATTCAGATCCTCAAAGTTGCTATACGTTCAAGCTTAGCTTCAGAGAACTTAGAATTTCAGAGAAATCTATTGATTTCATTGTGCATGGCATGTCAGCAGTACATAGGTGAAAAACTTTGCTTGTCTGCGATCTCCAAATGCAAATGTACCAACTTTGCCCTGTTGGCAGTTGTATTAATTTCAGTTGTTTATGGAGCCGCATTTTCACCCATTAGATATTTTTTTGCATCTTTAGTAAAAGAGCGCAACAATGGGATCATTTGCTGTCCAATTGATGGATGGTAATCCCATGATAGAATGGATTGATGGATGAATGGATGAATAATGAATGAATAGCTTCCCATGTAAAACAAATGGCCAGCAATCGTTTTGGATTACCCAAGGCTACGGTGTTAAATGACGTAAATACACTTTTCTGACTCCTTTATTCATTAACCATCTACTCTACAGAAGCAGCTTGTGTGTATGATGAAATTAGACAAAATAAATTGAAAATTCTCACTTCACATTAATAGTTTTATCTGTAATACATCATCTTATTATATTAATAATATAATGTTAACATAATTTATTTTATATTAATTATTTTTCGTTATATTATTATTATTATTATTTTTTTTTTTTTAATTAATCTTGAAGTCAATGCGGCTCTCCATTGAAGATCAATAACTTCCAGTCAGGGTTTTTTTTTTTTGTAATCAGTGAAAAGCACTTTGTCTAGTATTTGATCACCCTTGCACTGTGTACTTTAATCGGTGAACTGTCATTATTGAACTTATTAATGTGTGAAAGTGTCCACACACACACACACACACACACACACTCGAAATCTCACAGCTCAGTGGTGGGTGGTGACAGCATGACTGCTTGCTTGTAAAGCTGTAATTACAGTCAAGAGAAAGAGCCATTAAACCATAATGGAAAACTGCAATGTGTTGTTTTTTTTGCCTCCCCTCATTCTCTTCATTCATCTTACTGATTGTATTCCCTCATTTCTCCCTGTTCCTCTTTCTCTCTCTCTCTTTCTCTTTTCTGCAGGTTTGCTAAGAACCTCTCCCCAGATAAGATTAATCTGAGCACTCTGAAAGGGGAGGGCCAGCTTACCAACCTGGAGCTGGATGAGGAGGTTTTGCAGAACATGTTGGATCTGCCCACCTGGCTCGCCATTAATAAAGTCTTCTGCAACAAGGCCGCCATCCGGGTATGAGACGCCATGGTTTCTTGATAACATCATCACTATGAGTCCCTCTGACACTATAATCATAGGATCTGCTGGGAATTGCTCTGCTGATTGAGCTTAACCCTCTAGATTTACACTATTGGGCTGCATTGAAATTTGCGTAATGTCCATTCTATGTTGTATGTACCATATCGTTTATCAAACAGTTTGTAGAGTTTTTTAATTTATGCATCGTTTCGGACAATATTGTTTATTTAATTGTGTATGCTGTTTTCCCTTATTTTTACGCTTTAGATTATCTTTGCTGTCATGTAAACCTCACTTAAAGTTAATCTTTAAAAGGTAACAATTTAATAACACTTAATTTAATAATATCTTGAGCAAAATTTCTATGAAATTTTTGAAAAATTTAAATAAATTATTATTTTTATTATTTTTTTATAATGATATCTATGACTAGATAATGTTGTAGTGTTTAAAAGTTCATTTTTCAGTGTTTTACTTTTAATAAATTTTTAAAAAATATATAAAAAATATTTTAAAATTAACATTGGCTAAGATATTATTACTATAATAATAATAATAATAATAATAATACAAGTAATGCTAAACATATTATTAATATTGATTATAATAGTCAAGATTATAATAAAGATCGCATGTAATCTTTCGCGAGTATCATAATAAATAAACATTTTTCATAATTGTACATTATAATATTGTTTAATTAAATTCATGTGTAGTTTAAAATCGTTTATTATTTTCTAGCATTTTATTTTTAATTTATTTTAACAAATTATATTTAAATTTAACATGAATTTAAATTTAACATATCAATTTAACAACTTGATTTTTATAATAATAATAATTTATTAATATAATTATAATATTATTGTTGTTGTTGTTAGTATTAATAATAATAATAATTATTATTATTATTATTATTATTATTATTACTGTAATAATAGTGATAACAATGTAATATTATTAATAATTTTTATTTTTAATACTAATTATATACAGTATATCTAGAGGCTTGCAGCAATATTATTATTATTATTACACAGTATCATAGACATGACTACACGCATCATATCTCAGCAAAGGTTTTGCAGTGCAAACAGTGCCTAATTACAGGCTGTGTACTTTAATTACAAAGGACCCTGTTGCATAAACTGTAAATATATTTTTCCTGTGTGTGTGCCCTAGATCCCATGGACCAAGCTGAAGACTCATCCAATCACTCTGGTAATAACATTTTAGTCATTTCTTTCTATTTATAAACCTGTGTATATATTAAATCTTTTTATTTAATTTTGTTTTGTTTATTTAATTGTTTGTGTTTCTTTTTTTGTTGTTCAAATCACTGCTTACATTTTCTGCAGCTTAATTATTGAGGCTGTAAATCATTTCTTTCAGTCTTTGGATAAAGTTGTCATGGAGATGAGCACCTGTGACGAACCTCGCCCTCCCAACGGTCCATCACCCATTGCAACAGCCTCGGGTCAAAGGTCAGTTTCAGTTGATCGGCTCTGCCTTGATTCGTATCTCTTTTCCGCTGCTTCCTATTTTCATGTTTCCCTCTGTTATGAAAAACCTGGATGTATAAATTGAAAATCCTTAGAAAATATTATTGTTTTATGTTATATGTTTTTGTTTGTTTGTTTTCTGGGCTAGATATTATTTTTTGGTGAGTGATTGTTGTAGTGTAAAACTTGTATTATGATATTATATGTTTATTTGTGGGTTTATTTTGTTATCTTTTTCTCTTTTTGCCAGTGAATATGGTTTTGCGGAGAAAGTGGTGGAGGGCATCTCACTCTCTGTGAACTCCATAGTGATACGCATCAGCGCCAAAGCCTTTAATGCCTCCTTCGAGCTCTCGCAGCTCCAGGTCTACAGCGTCAACACCAGCTGGGCCACTGGTGACCTGCGATACACACGCATCCTGGACCCAACACGTGGAGAGGTGACAACGTAGATCTCTCTGGTGTTATGCTGAGGGCATGAGGCATGTTTCTGTGCTAACACTATGATGCATTCTAGATCCTAACGTTTAAGGAAGTGAGCTGGCAGATGATCAGGATTGAAGCAGATGCCATTCAGAACACAGAACATGAGGTCCTCAGAGCCCCCATACGCCTCATTACCAACCAATCAAAGATCAGAGTCACATTAAAGAGGAGGGTAAGGATACACACACACATTCGTTACACACCCTCAAACAGTAACATACGGTTATGCACAGAATTAGATCCAAACTGTCGGATCACTATGTACTAGCGTGTATATTTATTAGAATGTGTGTAGCACTCGTTCTTCTATGGATCAGTTCTGAGCTCTGCGGGCAGCCGGGATCCATTTCTCTGTTGGTAGTTGGCAGCTGATTAGAGGGTATTATTTTGGTAGCATTCAGATACACACACAAACAAAACTCTGTGCATTAGTATGCTCAAATTTTGCTAGATTAAATTAAATGCAGCGGTGTTTGAGATCACATAGAAAATCTGGGTTTTAAATTTCTTTGCTAACCTGGAATTTTTTTAAATATATATTTTTTCAAATAAGAAAAAAATTATTCCTGTGATGGCAAAGCTGAATTTTCACCCTTTTTTCATTACTCCAGTCTTTAGTGTCATATGGAAAGCTTTTGTAACATTATAAATGTCTTTTCTGTCACTTTTTATCAATTTAATGCATCCTTGCAGAATAAAAGTATTAATTTCTTTAATTTCTTTCCAAAAAAAAAATCTTACTGACCCCAAACTTTTGAACAGTATTGTATAATGTTACAAAAGCTTTCTAATTCAGATAAATGCTGTTCTTTTGAACTTGGGGGAAAATGGTACACAACTGTTTTCAACATTGATAATAATAATAATAATAATAATAATAATAATAAATGTTTCTTGAGCAGCAAATCAGCATATTAGAATGATTTCTGAAGGATCATGAGACACTGAAGACTGGAGTAATGATGCTGAAAATTCAGCTTTGCCATCACAGGAATAAATTACTTTTTTTTTTTTTAAATATTCAGTTATTTTAAATCTTAAAAAACCCGATTCCAAAAAAGTTGGGACACTGTACAAATTGTGAATAAAAAAGGAATGCAATAATTTACAAATCTCATAAACTTATATTTTATTCACAATAGAATATAGATATATCAAATGTTGAAAGTGAGACATTTTGAAATGTCATGCCAAATATTGGCTCATTTTGGATTTCATGAGAGCTACACAATCCAAAAAAGTTGGGACAGGTAGCAATAAGAGGCCGGAAAAGTTAAATGTACATATAAGGAACAGCTGGAGGACCAATTTGCAACTTATTAGGTCAATTGGCAACATGATTGGGTATAAAAAGAGCCTCTCAGAGTGGCAGTGTCTCTCAGAAGTCAAGATGGGCAGAGGATCACCAATTCCCCCAATGCTGCGGCGAAAAATAGTGGAGCAATATCAGAAAGGAGTTTCTCAGAGAAAAATTGCAAAGAGTTTGAAGTTATCATCATCTACAGTGCATAATATCATCCAAAGATTCAGAGAATCTGGAACAATCTCTGTGCGTAAGGGTCAAGGCCGGAAAACCATACTGGATGCCCGTGATCTTCGGGCCCTTAGACGGCACTGCATCACATACAGGAATGCTACTGTAATGGAAATCACAACATGGGCTCAGGAATACTTCCAGAAAACATTGTCGTGAGCACAATCCACAGTGCCATTCGCCGTTGCCGGCTAAAACTCTATAGATCAAAAAAGAAGCCATATGTAAACATGATCCAGAAGCGCAGGCGTTTTCTCTGGGCCAAGGCTCATTTAAAATGGACTGTGGCAAAGTGGAAAACTGTTCTGTGGTCAGACAAATCAAAATTTGAAGTTCTTTTTGGAAAACTGGGACGCCATGTCATCCGGACTAAAGAGGACAAGGACAACCCAAGTTGTTATCAGCGCTCAGTTCAGAAGCCTGCATCTCTGATGGTATGGGGTTGCATGAGTGCGTGTGGCATGGGCAGCTTACACATCTGGAAAGGCACCATCAATGCTGAAAGGTATATCCAAGTTCTAGAACAACATATGCTCCCATCCAGGCGTCGTCTCTTTCAGGGAAGACCTTGCATTTTCCAACATGACAATGCCAGACCACATACTGCATCAATTACAACATCATGGCTGCGTAGAAGGATCCGGGTACTGAAATGGCCAGCCTGCAGTCCAGATCTTTCACCCATAGAAAACATTTGGCGCATCATAAAGAGGAAGATGCGACAAAGAAGACCTAAGACAGTTGAGCAACTAGAAGCCTGTATTAGACAAGAATGGGACAACATTCCTATTCCTAAACTTGAGCAACTTGTCTCCTCAGTCCCCAGACGTTTGCAGACTGTTATAAAAAGAAGAGGGGATGCCACACAGTGGTAAACATGGCCTTGTCCCAACTTTTTTGAGATGTGTTGATGCCATGAAATTTAAAATCAACTTATTTTTCCCTTAAAATGATACATTTTCTCAGTTTAAACATTTGATATGTCATCTATGTTGTATTCTGAATAAAATATTGAAATTTGAAACTTCCACATCGTTGCATTCTGTTTTTATTCACAATTTGTACAGTGTCCCAACTTTTTTGGAATCGGGTTTGTATATGTATATGTGTATGTATGTATGTATGTATGTGTGTGTGTGTGTATATATATATATATATATATATATATATATATATATATACCTGTATCTGTATATATCTATATCTGATGAAGAAATTAAGAATTTAAATGTGCACATTATGTATGTCATGGCTGTATGTCCATTTATTTTCCAGATGAAAGACTGTAATGTTGTTGCATCAAAGCTGATTCTGATCCTGGATGACCTGCTGTGGGTGCTGACAGACTCTCAGCTTAAGGCTATGGTGCAATATGCTAAGTCTCTTAGTGAAGCCATGGAGAAATCAGCCGCACAGAGGAAGAGCATGGCCCCCGATAGCACACAGGTGTGTGTTTCAGGGCACTTCCTCATCCCTTCCCCAATCAACCACACCACCTGTTTCAGACTACCTCTTTTTTATTTTTGCTTCTATTATCCGAGTAATATTTTGGTGCCCCCCCTACTGATTAAAACTTTTAATCCTAGATTTTGCAGTGGGTGATGTGTCAAATGTCGTAAATGTCTCTCTTTGAATGCGGTACAGTATATTTCAACTTTGTTGCCGTTTTTAGGTAACACCGCCACCCCCCTCAGCCCAGCAGGTGCGCGCACAGCAGGCTTCAGCCACAGCAGATCAGAACGCTTCCATGGAACGGCTGTTCAACTCCTATGATGTTCGTGAGACCTCACACCACCTCCAAATCACACACTTGGACCTGCATATTTGTGATGACACCAATACCAAGGACAGAGGTACCACATGCCCCCACATGTAATACTGTTAACACCAAAGTGTGAGAGTCTGTTGTTATGCTAAAATGTGTCTTTTTTTCCCCTGTGCAGGAATTAATAAGAGATTAGATGGTGGCGCAATGCAGTTGTCTTTCAGTTCTATCACTGTGGACTATTACCCCTTCCACAAAGCTGGTAAACTCCTCAAACAAAATAGATTCTTCCTTTTAATAACCTGTTGAACAGGAAGATGTTCAGATTATTAACTAATGCCTTTCTTTCTCTCAGGTGAGGGCTGTTTGCATTGGATGCATTACAGCGAGGCCACAAAGTCTCGTGAGACCTGGGCCCGTTCTCTCCTGGAGGAGTTTAAGTCTAATGTGGATATGCTCAAAAACGTAGTCAATGGCCAGTCCCAGAGCTCCCCTCAGCACGGTGAGAGCGTCCTGCCCATTAACATGATTGGCTCATTGTGACTAAAACACAGAAAATGGATTCAGTTTCACGCAACCTATCCTATATCTGGATCATATTTGAATCAAAAGAAAGAAAGTATTTTCGGACCATAAATATTTTTTGCATTGTGACATTTTCATGACAGTTGAACACATTTTCCCATATTACTGTAATACAAAAAAAAAAAAAAAAAAAATGTTTATACATCATAGTATTATTGATTTAGCAGTACATTTGTACTACATTATTACATTTATAGTATTTACATTAGTAGATTTACTAGTACATTTCACTTTCACAGTTATAATACATTTAAAAATACTGTTTTATTGTAATGAGAATCGCCGATGGGAATAATAATGGGTATTGCAATGCTTAAAAACACATTATTGGTAATGAGAATTTGGGTGCAAAATGTGTATTTGTCATGAAAATAATACAAAATTGTATACATTTTATTTATTTGTTGTTTTTTGGGGGATTCTTGGTTAAAATGTGATCTGGACACTGGTTACTTGATTAACAGCTGTTCTTCATAGATGCATAAATCTGGATATCCATCCATTCCAAACATTATTAATATGGCAAGAATTTGTGACGCTTTATTTTAAAGGCTCTTCTCAAAGACTGTAGGGCACTTTTAGATGACACCGACCACACAGTTATGGGTTGCAGTTATGTTCAAAGTTTTTCATATGGCCTCTGAGAGTGTAGCAGAGTCTTTGTATAAGGGCCTTTAGCTAAAGTGTTCAGTTTTTAGCTCAGTAGCGCAGTACGGCTAATGTTTATGAGCATGTTGTAATCATGGCTTTAGATTAGTCCTTAGAGTGTGTTTTGCAGTGGTCATTAAGTGTGTCCTGATAGCAGCTAACACCTGTCCTAGTTTGAGAGGTTTTTTTTGCGTAATCGGTTCTGTGTCCCCAGTCCGTCAGTCGATTGTCTTAGAGGCGCAGGGTGAAGGGATAATGGTTAGGGAGCTGGACTCAGGCCCAGATGGCTTGTGGCCGCTCTCCCCCACGGCCAACTGCTGCTGGTGTCTGGAGACAGGTACCTCTCTGGTGTGCGTTTGAGGTGCCACACAAACACATGGCTGCGGTTTGTGCAGATGGTCCACTGTGATTGCGACTTTTGAGTTTGTGTGTTTCCTACAGGAAAGATCTCCACTAGCTCCAGCACTTCCTTCTCGCCTCCATCTGCACCGAGAACCCAACTCATGTCCAGCTCAATTGTGCTACGGATGGCAGATTTCAGCATCTATCAGGTTTGTGTGGATAAACACACTAGGGACGGGCGATATCTTATCGTTTGCGATATACCGGTAAAAATTCTCCCCACGATAAGAATTAGTCTTCCCTCGTTAATAACGATAAAGCCTAGTTGATGACACGACCCATTCGCAGCTCACGTGCAGAGCGAAAACAACTACGGCAGAAGCTGCGGAGGAGTTTATCGCTAAACGAGGAGCAACCTCTACAATCTGGAACCTGTACACACAGATATATTTTCACTCGCTGAGCACTTGGACTGAGCGCTTGAGAGATTCGCTCTTTGTCAAGCGATCCGTAAAGCATGCTATTTCAGTTCATCTCAATAAATGCACAGTGTATTTGACGCACAGTAAACTATAGTGTGAGGCGCCCGACTGAGAGCGCTCAGTGTTTCTCACACACTCAAAGAGATCGCGAGAGAGTCTTACATACCACGCAGAATTGACGTGCTACATGTAAACAATATTCTTTGTTGTATTTTCCTGTAAAATAACAGGAACAGTTTTTTTTTTTTTACTGAAACAATGAATGACCAACAATGTCTTAAGCACCACCACCAGTCCTAGTTTCAGTTAAAATGACAAATACAAACCCGATTCCAAAAAAGTTGGGACACTGTACAAATTGTGAATAAAAAAGGAATGCAATAATTTACAAATCTCATAAACTTATATTTTATTCACAATAGAATATAGATAACATATCAAATGTTGAAAGTGAGACATTTTGAAATGTCATGCCAAATATTGGCTCATTTTGGATTTCATGAGAGCTACACATTCTAAAAAAAATTGGGACAGGTAGCAATAAGAGGCCGGAAAAGTTAAATGTACATATAAGGAACAGCTGGAGGACCAATTTGCAACTTATTAGGTCAATTGGCAACATGATTGGGTATAAAAAGAGCCTCTCAGAGTGGCAGTGTCTCTCAGAAGTCAAGAAGGGCAGAGGATCACCAATTCCCCCAATGCTGTGGCGAAAAATAGTGGAGCAATATCAGAAAGGAGTTTCTCAGAGAAAAATTGCAAAGAGTTTGAAGTTATCATCATCTACAGTGCATAATATCATCCAAAGATTCAGAGAATCTGGAACAATCTCTGTGCGTAAGGGTCAAGGCCGGAAAACCATACTGGATGCCCGTGATCTTCGGGCCCTTAGACGGCACTGCATCACATACAGGAATGCTACTGTAATGGAAATCACAACATGGGCTCAGGAATACTTCCAGAAAACATTGTCGGTGAACACAATCCACCGTGCCATTCGCCGTTGCCGGCTAAAACTCTATAGGTCAAAAAAGAAGCCATATCTAAACATGATCCAGAAGCGCAGGCGTTTTCTCTGGGCCAAGGCTCATTTAAAATGGACTGTGGCAAAGTGGAAAACTGTTCTGTGGTCAGACGAATCAAAATTTGAAGTTCTTTTTGGAAAACTGGGACGCCATGTCATCCGGACTAAAGAGGACAAGGACAACCCAAGTTGTTATCAGCGTTCAGTTCAGAAGCCTGCATCTCTGATGGTATGGGGTTGCATGAGTGCGTGTGGCATGGGCAGCTTACACATCTGGAAAGGCACCATCAATGCTGAAAGATATATCCAAGTTCTAGAACAACATATGCTCCCATCCAGACGTCGTCTCTTTCAGGGAAGACCTTGCATTTTCCAACATGACAATGCCAGACCACATACTGCATCAATTACAACATCATGGCTGTGTAGAAGAAGGATCCGGGTACTGAAATGGCCAGCCTGCAGTCCAGATCTTTCACCCATAGAAAACATTTGGCGCATCATAAAGAGGAAGATGCAGTTGACAGTTGAGCAACTAGAAGCCTGTATTAGACAAGAATGGGACAACATTCCTATTCCTAAACTTGAGCAGCTTGTCTCCTCAGTCCCCAGACGTTTGCAGACTGTTATAAAAAGAAGAGGGGATGCCACACAGTGGTAAACATGGCCTTGTCCCAACTTTTTTGAGATGTGTTGATGCCATGAAATTTAAAATCAACTTATTTTTCCCTTAAAATTATACATTTTCTCAGTTTAAACATTTGGTATGTCATCTATGTTGTATTCTGAATAAAATATTGAAATTTGAAACTTCCACATCGTTGCATTCTGTTTTTATTCACAATTTGCACAGTGTCCCAACTTTTTTGGAATCGGGTTTGTATATTTATATATATATACATATATGCATTCATACGTTTTCATTCGCACATTAATACCAAGTTTTAGTTCAAATTACTTAATTTCTATCATTAAATCATTATTTGCATTCTTTTTGTAATCTGAAGACATGGTTGGGATTATTACTTTTGCTGTTTGCACCATGAGAATATGAATAAATACAGAATGTGTTTACATTTCAAACTTGTCATTGATTTGAATTATTATTGTTTGTATTGTGTGATGTTTTTCATCACAGTTGCACTATTTATACATTACCTGCACTTTTACAGAAGAAATGTATATCTGCAATTTTTCCATTTCTGAAAAGGCTGGTGTTTGGATTTTTACTGTTTTTTTTTTAATTTATTCTTTTATGTAATTTGTTTATTATAGGAGCCTATTTGATGATGGGTACGTTTTACTTTAGATCATTGTTTGTTTTTCTGAGGCTCTCAAGAATGCATGCAGCTCTCACTTGTAGCCAAAAACATGGGGAATGGTACTAAATTTATCGCAGTAAATACCAGAAAGTATCGTGATATATTTTTAAGTCCATATCGCCCATCCCTAAAACATACATACAACACAATTTTCTGCAATCTACATACTCATTCATAAAAAAACAAGAGCACATATGAGTTGCATGCTATGGTATAGTGAGAATTTTCTCCTCTGCAAAAGCTGTTTAACGCCATTTGTTCAAGTCAAATTCAAATATGATGTGGCGCCATGTTTGATATAAACACAAAACATGTGAGAACCAATGATGTCATCATTGACATCAAACCAGATGCAACACGGTTTGAATGCTCAAAATGTGAAAAACCTTTTAAAAGTTGTTTGTTCTGCTATGTTGAAGGTGTCTACAGCAGACCAGCCACGCTCCAGTCCTCAAAGCATGATATCCTGCAATAAGAAAACCCTCTATCTCCCCCAAGAGATGCCGGCCATCCATGCCGAATTCACAGAGTACTACTTCCCGGATGGCAAAGAATATCCCAGTAAGACAAAAGTGACCACATGCATCATTAACACTGACAAAATCAGAATATTCACTTAATATCAGTTCAACTCAAGCATTATCTGAATTGACATGAATAAACTCTCTCCCTGCAGTCCCTTGTCCCAACCTGTACGTGCAGTTGAACGCGCTACAGCTGGTGCTTGACTCGCGCAGTCTGGTTTGGCTCAATCTGTTTGCGCTGGACCTTCGTCAGAGCTTAGAACAATTCATGGAGCTGTACAAACTCAATGACTCGCAGAAACCTGAAGAACATGTAGATATCAGAGTGGACGGACTCATGCTGAAGGTAGAAATTAAATTACGTTTGCATACTTCCAGTGAAATGTGGTTTGCGGTGTCTGTCTCAAATTGTGGGTAGCTAAGGTACCTAATTTTGGCCCAAATTTGAGGTAACATCACAACTATCTTTCCTAGATGCCCCTGTAGGCATTAAAGAGCGAGTCAATTCACTAGGTTTTCTTTCTTTGAGGAAGAGCTTTCGCACTGGAGGAACCTTTTCATAGTTCCTAGAACTAATGGTGGAAGTACCCGCTTTTTGGCATGTTCGCACCTCAGGAAATAGGAACGATTTTAGTTCTAGGAACGCCTTTTGGGGGAACTAAATTAACTCCTACTTCAGAGTAGGATCTAACCCAGAACAATAGGAACTACCTATTAAGGGTGCTCCGATCAGTATTTTTGGAGCCGATCGCCGATCGCCGATCACAAGAAGCAGTATCTGCCGATACGGATCACCGATACCGATCTATTTGAAGTCTTCTTTTTATCATGTAGAATTATTTATAGGGATGCTCCAATCAGGAGTTTTTACAGACATTCATTCAGGCCCTGAATTTCTTTTTTGAATCCCCCCTTAGGTGACTCTTGTTTTTTATTTGAGGTGGAGGGGGCCATTTTGACATTTTTCAAAAAATATATATAATTATCTCACCTAAATGTTTGATCATGCAGTGCATTTTTGTTTTTACAATGGGGTAATTGTTGCACAATAGCTTACACACAGGACAAGCCTGATTTCACTCTGAAATGAATTCACAAAAAAGACAAGTAAACAGTCAGTAATAAAATAAGAACAAAAACAATTAACAAGCAGTAACACAAAAAAAATAAATAGAATAAAGATAAATAAAGATAGAATAAAATAAACAGTTCTTTAAGTTTTTTTTCAGGTAGGTCTAACAGTAGTATTGAGGTAAGAAATAATAAAGAAATTTAATAAGGAATCAAATGTAAAATAATATTGGATGGTCTTCCCTGAATAAATTAAATACAGATTAATCCTTACAAAAGACAAAGAAAAAACAGAGACAGCAGCAAGATTATTAGCTGCTGATCTCTGTTCTCAACTGTATAGGTTCACTTAAGACAAAACCGACTGTGTTGACGTGTATACTCGTCAAGACGGTAATTTTGTTCATACATTTGTTTGTATTTGACCATTTAAGCGCAGTTTTTTCGCGTTCTGTTTGTGAGGCGGCCTATGCGTGTGCGCTTTGAGTGTTCATGAGCGCGCCGTCTCTCAGAGAGCGCACGAGTGCTGAGGGGTTAAACACTGGCAAGACTTAAAAAGAAATGCAAATTATAACTTTAGTGAGAATCCAGCACTGCATTGGTTGTGCAAGTGACAATTCCTGTGTCACCTATGCAGCGTGCAGCCTGCTTATAGTGCAGACGTGATGTGCTGATGTGAAGCTATTTGCGCATGTTGAGAGGGAAAGAGAGAGCACGCGCGCGATTCACTCACGCTGTTTGTGAAATGACGTTCACAGAAAGTTTTCAAATTACTGTGTAAGCTATTTAATAAAGAAATATGAATTGTACCTCACCTTCAGCATTATAATTATCAATCAATTGGAGCACCCCTACTACCTATTGACGTAAATGGACGCTGATTGGACGAACGCACGCGAAACACCAGCCCCCGCCATTTTTAAAAATGCTGTGTACACGCACAGATTAGCCTATATATTTACTCCACAAACTAACTCTACGAACATGGAAAACAGTAATAGATGGACCTCTCAACCTTCATATACTGTCTACTTTCTTTGTATAACAGTTCTAATTAATAACGTATTAGACAGGACTGTTAAACAGATCGTAAACTAATGAAGACAGAGAATGGGACCGCTGTGGCTAAGTCGCTCTCAGCGCTGTCAAAATAAATGTCCACCGCTCTGTCAGAATAAAAGTCACAACAACAAGAGTGGCTTACGTCACTTCAGAGTTCCTACTGGCGGTGTGAATGCAACCAGGAAAATGGCCTTAGGGGAACATTTAGTTCTCGGGGAACCACCCTGGTGGGTTAGGGTTAGAGTTAGGGTGCGAAAGTTTGTTTTAGTTTTGATATCAAGGTTCCTCTTCAAATCTTGCCCTAAAGGGCCACTGCCCTGCAGCGTTTAGCTCCAGCCCTAATTAAAGACACCTGGGCAAGCTAATTAAGGCCTTCATAGTTATTAGAAAACTACAGGTTGGTGAGTTTGATCAGGAGCTCTACAGGCCCTGATTTTAGGAACTATGCTGTACATGTCTTGTACCATCTTTTTTGCATTTTAATATATAACTCTGTGTTTTATTTGTTTGTAGCTGGTGATCCCTGCAGACCAGGAGAAGGCTCAGCTTGGCCAACCTCGCTCTGTGTCAGTGCAGACTTCTGAGATGGTAGCCACTAACACACGTCACTCTACCGGATGCACTCGGTCCAGTCTAGAAGCTCTTTTGCAGGCCTTCCAGGAGCAACCCTTCTTCACCTCCCTCTCTTCCTCCTTTCCTCATGCCCAAAACTCCTCCTCTGTGCTGCATGCAGCCTTCCAGCGGCATGCTCATGAGCAGGATACACGTGTTCATGATGTGTACCGGGGCCTCGCTCCACCATCTCTCTCCACCAATGCCCTCAAAACACCAGCAGCCACTGACTTGTGGGCCGTGCACTTCTCTCAGTTCTGGGTGGACTATGAGGGCTCACGCAGTGGGCGAGGTCGTCCGACACCTTGCGTGGACTCTTTCCCTCTGACACTTTGGATATGCCACCCTGCCCGATATACACAGCACAATGAGAGGCTCAGAGCAGGTGTAGGGTCGGGCTGGTTGCCTCGCAGTGAGTCAGCAGAGATTGCCAATCGTCTGCAGAGGAAGAAGCTTCTTAAGGAGTACTACAGCACTGATGCATGTCCAAGCAACACGCCAAGCAATGGTCTCCACAAACCACACTCTCTGGATGGACTATTCAGTGGCGACTCTTCGTCTCTTTCCCTTGATTCCTCGTCCTCGTCCAGTGAAGTAGACTTGCAGGTGCTAGTGCACGTTCAGAAGCACCTGAGTGCTCAGGTGAGCCATGGGCAGTATATGTTCCTGCTCAGACTGCAACATGCTGTGAAATCTCTGCAACGCACTTTACAGCAAGATCTGGAGCAGTACGGCTCCAAGCTTCAGGGTCCTACACAACCCTTCAGCGCCTGCGTGGGCGTGCTCATGAAAAGTGCAGAAGTTGCACTACTCTTAAAGCCTATTCCCCAACCGGATATAAGCACCAGCCCCCTGGACTCTGATGTCTCCCCCTCAGAAAGCAGGACCACTCTTGAAGCCGGGAGTGAGGTAGGTGAGGGACACGAGATACCCTCGGCTGCAGGAGAGGGAACTCCAAACGTAGATCAGCTCCTCTTTACAGGCACGCATGGCATCAACGTATCTCCTCTCCTTCCTTCCTCATCCCCATCTCCTGCTCTGAGAAAGGCGTCTATGGATGAGAGGAGTAGTGTGGCATCTGGAGGGAGGGTGCTGTCTGAGGAAAAGAAGGAATTGAGAGAAGGATCTCCTGATGGAGAGGGCAGCAGAACTGAAACCAAAGGACAACAGAGTGAAACCTCACAAGGTGGAACTGCGATAATAGATCCCATCGCAGACACTTCTTCTAGGGAGTGGAACGACAAGAGTCAGGGAGGCAGGCTGCCTCAATCCATGTCCAGGTATTGCAGTGTTTGTGTATTTAGAACACAACTACCCATTCTTTCCTGCTTGGTTTTTGAAAATTGATAATGGAAGTAGAGCTGCATGCCCCTGTCCCAAATGCTGACGTAAGCCTTTACGGTCCACCTTGGAGTACACACTTTGGTGACATAATGTTGCACTAATGTTGTGGACTATTGGATAGTTGACGAAAGTGCAGCCTTCATTATCGGGTGCATCACAGGCACAAAGAGGGTGCTTGTGAACATTTTGTTATACCTTAAAATGACAAATGGGACAACATACAGTCTTGTAGGCTACACAGACAGGGGTAGCCAACCCTGCTCATGGAGAAATACCTTCTTGCAAACTTCAGTTCCAACCTTGCTGATCATGTTCTTTAGGATTATTAGAAACTTCCAGGCAGGTTTGTGGGAACAAGTTGGAGCTAAACTCTGCTGGAAGGTATCCCTTCAGGAGCAGGACACCTCTGCCCTAAACCCTTAAAATGCACAGTATGAGGGTTACTATCTAACCTAGGGGTGGGCAACTCTGGCCCTCCGGATCCACTGTCCTGCAGAGTTTTACACCTGCATGTAATTTTGAAGCAATCCTGAAGACTAATGAAGTATTATTAAGTATCTGTACTTTATCAGAGTATTTTTATTTTGGGAAAGTTTTACTTCACTACATTCCAAAGCGTAATATCATACTTTTTACTCCAGTACATTTGATTAAAAACATGATGTTCCTCATTATGTCGAACTGAAGAAATCGTCACCCGCTCCAAGATATGAGAGCGGTGTCCAATTCGTGAAAGCTGATTGTTTTCAATTAACATGCTAAATTGTTTTAACACACAAATCGAACTGAACGATTCATTTATGAATTGGACTGATCCGATTACATCTGTTCTTGAGTCAACAACTCGCTAGTTCAAATGATCCGGTCAGAGCGAGTTATAAAATGAAACATTTCTTACTTGGAGGACAATACATATTAAGTGTCTGCATAATCTTCCTTATTGACTAGTGCTGGCTACTTCACAATTCAAAATAATTCATAATGATGTTAGACTGAGCTGTAACCTATAATCTGTGTGTCTAGTACATTATTTTAATTCCCCAATTCCACTCCCTTACTTTTGCTCAAGTACTTGATTTGTGTATTTCATCCACTGGATTTTTCAGGTGTGTTTGACTAGGGTTAGATCTAAACTCTGCAGTAAAGTGGACTCCAAATATGGACTCCTGCAAGTATTTACATCAAGTGGGACAGGGCCCATACTGAAGTGTTCAATATATGTAAGGTGCCCCGCTTTGTGCCTGACAGGCTAATCAGTTTTAATGGCTCAATGAAGTTAAGATTAGAGGTATGTATAAGATCATCAACCTTTGAGACACACCTTTTCACTATTCGGCAATCGGCGTAGAATTGAATCTGGTCTTTATTACGGGATTGTGAGTTTTGTAGCTTTGTTTTATAACTGAATGTAGATGTGATTGATGCAGAAATAATGTAATTGAATGTTATGAGAGTATGTGTGTGTATTTGGGAGTAAAACCCAATACACAACTGCTTTCTTGCTCTGAATGTGATCTCTGGGTGTGTGTGTGTGTGTGTGTGTGTTTAATCTCTCTTCTGAAGGAAAGGCAGTTTATCAGTGGTCTCTGACCTCTTAACCTCCACGCACAGCAGGTCTACCTCCTTATATTCCATGTCCAACATGTAAGACACCCTCTGTAGGACTCTGTGCCCATCTGTGTGTGCGTGAATGTTTGTGGACAAAACCGTGGTATTGGTATTGTGATTGTGATCATTATTTCACACTAGCTTGTCCCTTGTACTGTTGTGTCTAGAACCGTGGACGTGTGCAGAGTTTGCGGACTCTTGGTGTTTTGATTTTGGCCAAAATTACTTTTTTTTTTTTTTTTTTTTTTTTTGTATCATTCTTGGTGTTTTATTTTCTTCTTCTTAGTATTCTTTATATTAGTACTGACGTGCGCTCACTGTACTTACTTTTTCCTGCTTTTTGTGCATGTACTCTGCAGTGGTCGTTTGATGCAGGGCAAGTCACAGTCAAGTTTCTCCGTGTCCTTTAAGAACATGAAGAAAAGCCCTTCGTTACAGTCTCTGGATGATCTCTCCATAGACAGCTACTCATTAGAGGACTGTGACAGCTACAGCCTGCTGGAGAGAGGTACATGCATGCACTCAAGAACGCCACGTTTTACTGATGTGTATTATTGTCTCTTAAGCCCGGGACACACTGCACGATTTTCAGCTGTCCCAGACGAAAGATTGCCATCGTGAAACAATCGTGGCGATTTCTGTGATCGTGGCTCCTAAACGTTGGTCCTATGTCGTATAATGAGAGAGGTTCAAAGACGGCCGTTGTCACAGTCTTGCGACCAAAGATAGCTTTACGATAATTTTCTAACAGTGTCAGAAATTCAGCATGATCATCGCACAGTGTGTTTGCTGCTACGGCCTACGTCTACTGACCAACCAATAAAAATGCGACATGAAATCAACGCGACATGGCGCTAAAACTTAACTTTTCCCTTCCTCTTTCGCCGCATCCTCTTTTTTCCAGCACACATAAAAACTACAACTGCCAGAGTGTGATTCATCATGGTCTTTTTGTTTACCACTAGCGCATGCTGATGACGTTTTATTCTCCTATAGAAACTTGCACTGTAGCCTACGAGTCAATAGGTGTCATCATCGTACAGTCTACATATATGTCGTATTCAAGTTTAATAGATCCATGTCACACAGTGTGATTTGTAATGATCTTATAGAATTGCTAAAATCATGCAGTGTATCCCCGGCTTTATACCAGAGCCGTATTATGTTTGTGACCACAAGGGGGCAGTATTGTAACTTCTATAGGTTTTGGGCTATTTTGTTCCATTGATGGAGCAATATGACTGTATTTCTTCATAACCAGAAATTAATTCAGATTTACCATTTAGCACAAGCTAAACATCAGGTCCAATCGTGATGGGAAAATTGTAATTTATTTGTATGTTTTACTTTATATGCAGTTACACTCTCTCACTCTAATCAAATAATATGCATATGTGTGTTTTGTTATAGATGACGTATCGATCTCTGGCTTTAAGGAGGCTCTAAATGAACAGATTTCCACAGAAGGGGCTAATGTGAGTCTCGCTCAGGAGGCAGATGAGGCCCAGTCACCTGACGCCATCAGCGCTGCCTCACAGAGCATAGACGAACCCACAAAAGACCTTGTAATTTCCTCTCTCCTTTCATTCCTCTTTTCCCAAGTTAACTTTTTTGTTATCCTCAATGAAAATGAGATTGTAAGTACATTCTCCGATTGATGACACATCCAGAGCCATGTATATAATACCTGTATTGCATGTGTTTGCAGGTGTCGGTACTGGTTTTGAAGATTCACTCGGTCTGCTGTTCCCTGGACCTGAAGGGTGATGACACAGCAGTAGCTCTGGAGGTGGGGCGGATCCGACCCAATCAGCTCGGCAACGTCAGTTTGCGGCAGTATCTTAGCAACCGCAGCCTGGGTAAGACCGATTGACACATCTGTTTGTGTGTGCGTGCACGTGTGTCAATGTTACACCTGATAAACACTTGCTGTTTGCGTTTCTTCAGGTTTAGTGTCTTCAGCATCAGTCGCTCAGAGTGGTGAAGGTACTTTAAGTGTGTATCTTCATATGTTTACATAGTGTGTGTGTGTTTATGCGCACGACACGCTTGTGAGTGTAGATGCTGTCTGTGAGTTTGCACGAGTTGTGTGTGTTGTGTGATCACTCTCCCAGCACTTTTTGTGTTTGGTTTGAACACATACACTACAGTTTGGGGTCGGTTAGGTTTTTTTAATGTCATTGACAGAAGTCACTTATACTCACCAAGGCTGCATTTATTTGTGAAATATGCAGTAAAACAGTCATATTGTCAAATGTTATGACATACTACTATTGTAATACATTTTAAAATGTAATTTATTCCTGTGATGCAAAGCTGAATTTTCAGCATCAGTCTTTAGTGTCCCATGATCCTTCAGAAATCATTTTAATATGTTGATTTGCTGCGCAAGAAACATTTATTATTATTGTCAATGTTGAAAACAGTTGTGCTGTTTAATATTTTTGTGGAATCCGTGAATTTTATTTCAGGATTCTTTGATGAATAGAAAGTTCAAAATACATTTTTTTTAAATCTGAAATATAAATCTTTTTAAACATTATAAATATCATTAGTCACTTTTGATCAATTTAATGCATCCTTGCTGAATAAAAGTATTAATTTCTTTAAAAAAAAAAAAACCTGACCCCAAATTTTTGACTGGTAGTGTACTGATTTTACATATTTTCATAAACGGCTAGTTGGTTGGTTTAGTCGACTAATTGGTCTAAAGGAAGCTTTAATGTAGAATGCAAAAACATGTATTTGTTAATGGAGAAAGGTGCTAATAGGATAAGTATCTGTCATAGAAACTAAACTATCATAGTCCTCATAGAAATGACCCCTAATGATTATTTATAATAATGTATAAAACAATATTAGTATTAACATTTGATTTAGTCCAACAGTAATTCTCTTTTACTTTATTGTTGTGAGTTTTAGCTTATAGCTTTATTGTTCTGGATTTAGCTTATAGTGGCGGTGCTAAATTTAAGCTTCTTTAATATTAATATCTAATATTTAGCTTTAGTGCTTCTAGTAACAGTGCTTTAAAGGGGTGTTTTAGAGACGCATTACGTTTACACAACAACGATGTACTAAAAATGGAAAAGTTTTTCCTTTTGTGTTTTTTTTCGTGTACAGACAAAAACATTGTCAAATCGATCCCCGTTCACACAGATCCGCGAAAACGACTAAAAATGCTCTATTATGCTGCCAGGCCAGTAGGTGGTCAGTAGTAGATGTAAAGAAACATTTCAGGCCTATAGACTGAACATGTAATACGCGTGCGCATGATGTCAATGTTTTCACAAATTCACGTTTTTGTAGTTTACACAGAGACTATAACGGTATTGTTTTCAAAAACTTGCACTTTGAATCTCGTTTTCAAAAGTTTGCGTTTTCAGTCCCCCAAAACACTGTTGTCGTCTAAATGAATGGCCAAAATGCATTAAAATGTTTTTCCGTTTTTAGTTGTGTTGTGTAAATGGCCCCTCAGTCAGTGGACAAACACTCTTCATTTAAATCATTTTTAACTTTTAAATAAATAGACTTTTTTGCAGCAGTATAGTAAGTTTGTGTGTTGTGTAAATTCTAATTGAATTCCCAGGTCTGGACCCAGGTCTTCTCTTTCACCCTCTCTCTCTCTCTCTCTCTCTCTCTCGCTCTCTCTCTCTCTCTCTCTCTCTCTCTCTCTCTCTCTCTCTCTCTCTCTCTCTCTCTCTCTCTCTCTCTCTCGCTCTCTTCTTTAGCTGCTCTGGTTTTGTGTTGTTGTTTCTCTGCTGTCACAGACCACTGGGTTCTGCAGTCCCAGAACTGCTGGTTCAGGAGACTTTGTACACACATGAACACACACATACTCACTCTCATCTTATCTAGGCTGTTTCAGAGCACTGCCTCTTTCCTCTCCAAGCATTAATCTTTAGGCTTTTCCATGCTCATTTTCTCTGGACTGATTCTGACTGATTTTCTCTGTATCTTTCTCTCACCTTCTCCCATGTTCTCTATTTTCAGTTATTCTCACTCATTCACTTTCCTCTTGCAGCATTTTTGCTGTTCTTCAGTATCTCAGGAGGGAAAGTGCTGCGAGCCTTTCTACCTGCACTATTTCCACAGAGGACATTGAAGAAGTTAACGTTTGATATCACAAACATGCAACTCTCATTTGTCCTAGAGCAAAAAAAAATCATGCACATGCACAAAAGCCACCCCCATTTTTTTTAACAATACTTAAATGAAATCTTACATGCTCGCAATACTTGGTTGTTTATCATTAATTAAAGAGATAATTAAAATTATTTCATTATGAAGTAAAAAAAAAGTTATAATTTACATTCTATTATAGTTATTTGAATTATTAAAAGAATAAATACAAATATAATTCAAATAAAAATATACAATATACAAATTCATAGGTTGAAATTCCTGATTGTTTAAAAAAAATAATTTTAATTTAGTTCATTAAGTCAAATTCCTTATTCAGAAAAATATTATACCCACATTTTTTATGCATGTATTTTTGTGATTTTGGGACTTACAAAGGGACATAATACTATGGTAATACCATATTTTTGTACATGTACCATAGTGTTCCTTCAAGTGCTTTGTTTTACCGCATATACCACAGTATATAAATGTGGTATCATTGCCAATTTATTATGTTAGTAACATCTGCTTTAATTATCATACCACCACAATATTATTTTGGTAAAGGACTTTTTCCTGTCTCCCCATTTCTTATTACTCTGTTATGTCTTATTTAACACTTCTGCTGAATAAGCATCTGCACTATTTCTCCCTATCTTGGGCAGAGGAGGTGAGGATGTTAATGCAGTCTTAGTTTCAGAGCTGATGGTTCTCGAAAGGAGGTACATGAATTCAATATAGATCAGACAAAAACCGTGGACTCCTCTGCCATGGGACCCTCTGGGACCGCTGAACTGCCCAGCTCAGATATCATTTGATGTCTCCTTTCTGCCCTCTGCTGTAGGAAATTTCCATGAATTTCAATGAGATTTCTATTCATTACCACAGGCATTGTTGCGCTGACATTTTGGATTCAATGCATAATTTAAATGCAGCGTTTCAATGTTTTGGATCTGTCTATTTTTAGACCAGTGGTTGTCTCCCATGTCCTGCTTTCCCGTCTGGTTCCACAGCGTGTGCAGCGGGCCCTTGACTTCCACTCATTAGTGATCCCTTGGTTTCCTGCATGACTGTGTACACACTCATGTATTCCTGTAGTTCCAAGGCTTATTGCATTGCATGGAGAAACATGGAGTAGATGGTGTTTTCAACATGTGGATCTTTATTATTGCATGCATTTTTTGTAATGGCATCTATGCTGAGGTATTATGGGGCGTTCACACTGACAGTGATTTGCAGCGACAAAGAGACCTGGAATCATTAGTGCAATGAGAGCAATGGGAACTGTAGTTGAGAAAAGTTTAACCATATGCAAATGCAAAGTGACACGTCAGGCTATTCAGCAGCAGGAACACTTACTATCGACCTAAAATCTCTTGCTGCCTTCAAGTGCACCTGGTAGGCTTGTACCTTCAAGTTGGGCTTTTATTATTATGACTTATTGCAGCGCTCTCTGAAATGTTTGATTCTGATTGGTCAGTCGCAACATTCAGAGGTCTGTTATTCCCTGATAATGACCATTGTCAATAGCAATGCTGTACTGTATAACAGTCCTCTCATCCGTGTATCTGAAGCCAGAGCTTCTTTGTCATGTGTATCACACCTAGACTGTAAAAAAAGATGGATGACGCGCCTTCACTCTCTTCCATTGACGTAAGTGAAGCCGCCAGTGTTCAAATATGGCGCTGACATCTTGGGTCTCGAGTCTGCGCTGTAGCAACTTGGAGCCCGAGTCTGCGCAGTAGTGAGCGTGAAGTGGAGTCGCAAACTTTTTGTGAGATAAACAGTTATGGAAATGTAGAGATTAAAGATAAAGCTCCAATCTCCTCCCGAAGTTCCCGAAAAATGTCTGTTAGTGCCTCAGTGACTACTTCACTCAGAGAAGCTGTCAATCTCAGCTGTCAATCATAACGTCACACCCCCCTTTTTATAGCATCAAATAACTAACTAAAAACAAACTTATTTAAAGAACGAACACTTGAACTAACATCAGCGTGATACAAACAGCCTAAAATGACAGAAACCATCTTTGGAAAAATTTATTTGAAGTGTAATTTGATTGTTTAGTTTGTCTATGTCCCATTACATTTCATGGTGAGGGCGGGCTTTATGAGCTATACTGCTTACAGTCACCTGGAGGCGATCGAGACGCTTTGGCTTCACTTTTCAGGACTTGTGTGGCACATTTGGTATCACACTACAGACTCGCTCTCACTTGTTTCATACAAAAGAAGCTGGTGCAATCTTGCGTCTTTGTTACAGTTATCGATTATATTGAAAAAATGAAATCAGAGGGCTTCAGTATTAATAGTACTGTAATATCATTGTAGCATTCATCTTCCTGCTAGGATGATTGTTGTGTACGCTTTAATGGATTATAAGTTAATAAATGGGTATGAATAAGATTTTAAAACAGTTGTATCTCAAAAATCAATATTTCATGTCCCTGTAATTATTTGATATGATGAAAAAACATGTAATAAGTGGTATGATTGTATATTATCCCTTAAATGGTCATCTTGTTTGAACTTGTTTGTTCGTTTTGCCTCAAAGCACGTTTTTCTTCGCAGAGACTTTGTTAATTGAGCTAATAAAATATGTAAACTCAAATCAATCATTTATTTATCATTCAAGTAGGAGTGTAATAAGTGGGAAAACATTATCACTTACATGTCACTCATTCAAGTTTGAAACAACACGGAAGTAGCCTAAACAACACAAAATAATTATATTGTAAATAATAAACCCAAACAACTACATCTGAATTCAAAATGATGAAAATTATTCATTTCTATCAGTTGTTTATACACCCTGAAACTTGAGTGACTAATACATATTTTGTGTATATGCTGTTTTGTACGTTGCTGCTTTAAAGGTGCACTGTGTAAATTTTAGCGGAATCTAGCGGTGAGGTTACGAATTGCAACCGTTCACCCTCCCTTTTAACGCACATAGAGAAGCTACGGTGGCCAACACAGGACAAAGATGTTGTCGTCTGAGACAGCAGAGAGTAGCTAGCGCTCTGTAGACAAGTTTGTCCGCTTAGGACTACTGTAGAAACAGCAAAATGGCGATTTCACTGTAAGGGGACCCGCGGTGTGGAGACAGAAATGGCTCATTCTAAGGTAATAAAAACATAACAGTTCATTATGTAAGGTCTTTATACACCACTGAAAACATAGTTATGTATATTATATTGCATTTCTGTGAATAGATCCTTATAAAGGCACAATATGTAAGATTTTTAATTTCAGATATCTAAAAATCACTAGAACAGTGTTATATATTTGACCTGTTGACCTGTGTACTTGCATTATCCCAGACGTTTCCAACAATGTTTAAATCCAGAGAAATCGGCTATTTTAACCAGTGTTACGGACCGCGTCCTTGCGACACCTGTCAATGAGGTCATATCCGCGCTACCCTCGATTTCCGTAGAAACCATGGAAACACCAAAGACGCTTTAATATAGTATGTATTTTATTAGACAGGCGAGCAACTGTTTGGATTTACATTTATCAAAAGGAAAACCAATCATTGTTATACAGCGCAACACGGTTAGTCTTATTGTTTGAATCGCTTGTTTTCTTGATTCACCGCGAGTAACGTTTTTACCATGACTCAGAGACAACACTATTTTGTCAAGTGGCTAACGTAGCATAATCAGAGAGAGCTTTCTCCATCATACAATATATTTTAAAATGAATTGCTTGTAATATAGAAACTGTCATGTAGATATCTTGTTTTATTAATATGATATTCTAATATTGATCTAAATTACTGCAAAGTGCAACAAGTGTCTCATAGCAGCCACCGAGCGAACTCACATAGTAACGTTATAACATAACTTTCAACACACTCAAATGTATTTAGTATGATTGTTTTAACCATGTAAAACAGCTCTGCATTACCCCACATATGCAACGAACAGAGCGGAAGCGGCCGACTGCAGCATAAGCATAATAAAAGCTCTGAGACCAGTGTTTTGCGCAGGTCTCTCTTATTAGCATTCGCTCCCACGGCTCTCGGCGCGTCCTGTTTCCTGTTTCATACCACCGTAACGTTAATAAAACTTTAATACATTCGCTCATTCATGAACATGATTTTTGCCCGAATCCATCGGATTTCTTTCCATCGGCTGTGGAGGTGAAGAGTCAAGACTACAACTCCCATGATTCCACGCTCATTCATGGCGTCATCAAGCTACGCCTTTTTGAATAAGCGACCTCTAGCGGCGAAACTTACACACTGTGCCTTTAAAATTATTGAAATACAGCATGTAAAATTAATGTGCGAAATTGTTCATTATAATTAACTACAGGCTTGCATCCTGCTCACTGATCTGTATATATGGATTATTGGTATAATATAAGATACCATCAATATTATAGATCAGTTTTCCACCATTACTCGGCAGCCTGTGTAAGATAGTTTCTCACTTGTAAATATGACTTCGCTCAGTCAATCATGTGCTTGGAAATCACTATTGCGATATTTCCAACCTCACTTGAAGGCCGCATTTGTCAGTGTGAATGAAGCATTTCATGGCTCAAAACTGAGGACCTTTAAACCAACAAAACATTTTTTTTAAAATCCAAGTCTGTCAAAGATGACATCAGCACATTACCTCATTTCTAATTTTATTTCTTTCTCGCAGGCTCTGGGTCAGGGTCAGACCCCAGCATGGTGTTATTAAATCCAGAGGTGCAGGTGAGGCTGGAAAGCGGCCCGGGGGCTGCGGTTTACTCTCCTCTTGCCGAACAGAACGGCTTCCTGCAGTGCCGCCTACAGGCCTTCAGTGCCGACTTCCTCATGACATCACTGCGAAACCTTGCCCTCTTCCTGGGGGATGACTCTGCCTCCCAGGTTCTCCCTATGGAGATCACCATCAAAGATACACACGTGAACCTCAAGGTACATTATGACACAGAACACTCAAGATATCATATTTCACAACACGATTATTATGGCCGAACGAATTAACGATAACAATATTATCGCAGTGTCTATAGAAATTAAAATAATGGTATCAGTCAAATTCAACTTTCACTTCGTTTATTTTGTGTTTTCTCTTTTTTGGTCAGTAAAATGAACTCAAAAGTGTAGGTCTTGCTTTTGTCTGCCTTGTCCTTGACATGTTAGTGGCGCTAGATTATTTACAATATTATTCTAGTATATTAACATAATATTGGTATTTCATTTTTTTATTATACCGATACCGATATTTTGTGACATACTTCCCTCCATACATTGTGTGAATGTACACAGCCCTTCTGTTCCAAAACCTAGTCAGCTGCAATCCCAGAATGCATCTAACTTCAATGAAAAAAAAAAATGTAGTAGACAGCAAGACAGCTCAGTTTTTCAAACAGAACCAGTATGCATGTACTAATATATGCGTTTAAATCAGGATGATGGTCCCCGTGACAAAGCATCAGAGCCAGAGGCCACGCCCATCGCCGTGCATATTCATAATCTGCTTATCCATCGCCAAGACGACGGCTCATTCAGCATTGGAGGAGGTTATTCATGTCCCTTACTTCCTGTTTATCTCTTCCTGCTTCCTTCTTCACTCCTGAACTATAATTGCTCCTTATAGCATAATTTCCCCCCTTTAAATCCCTCTGGCACATGCATGCACTCTCTCTTTTACTTTAAAGTTTGCCTCCATTTTGAACTATTTTGAAATAGGATCAAAGCTCAGGAATGCACGTTCTAAATGCATCCCTCCCCTCTCTCCCCTCGGACAGCTGAGCGTGCTCCAGACCCAAAGCTTCAGAAGGCGGGGCCTGTGAATGACAGCAGGCTCAGTTCTGTCCCTGAAGTTCCTGTAGGTGTGGCCAGTGAGCCGAAAGCCACTCAGACTGCACCTCTGTCACCCACAAGCCCCACCCCCTCAAGTAGAGAACAGGTACAATTTGCGATATGTAAATGATTGAACAGTTTTGCATGATGTAATGCATCACAGGGTACGTCCACATAAAGCTGGACTTGTAAAAATGCAGTTTTATGTGAACGTTTATATACAAATGTATGTCTGTAAGCCTTTTTACCATGTCTTGATTGCCTCTTTTAACCCTCTAAAGCCTGACATATGAAATCATAGTCAGAAAAATAATAAATAAAAAATAAAAAAAGTTTATTGAACCTTTAGACTGAATATAAAAAAGATTTTTAAAAAGTTTACACGGTTTTTTTTTTTTGAGTATCATATTTGATACATCAGGCTTTTATGGTTCATATAGAGGAGAATATGGAGCTCATACTCAAGAAGGAGACACTATAAAAATAACACTCAATAACACACAAACTGAGCAAAATATGCAATTTAGTGCAGTTGCTAATATTTATATGACCAAAAAGTAGGATGAAATTATGATAGCTTGTAATGGAAGTCAATGAGATCTTTATAACAGTGTAACAGACTACTTGCATAAAATGCATATACAGTTTCTGCCAATCTCATGTTAATCTTGAGTACCTATAGAGTAGTATTACATCCTTCATATCTCCGAAGAGCCTTTTGTTTTATCATATTTATAAAAGACAGATACGCTGTACCGATTCTTTCCGAGAACAGCCGAACTCGTGGAGGAGTGCAGTGGGCGGCGCTGAGTCGAGCACAGCGCGCACACAATACATCATGGCATTATCCCTGGATAACTTTCGATTCACTATATGTTCGTGTTGTTTACATTCTATGCACTTATGCGCAGATTGCCAACAAAACACACATTTGATGCAGTTTCACTCACTGCCTGCAGTTTCGACTCATGACCGGGAACAAACAAACACACTTGCAGAACTCCGTTGCTGCTCCGGGAAAACAAACTGCATCCACTGTTTTCTTAACGCTGGGTTATTTGGGAAGCTGAACAAGGTTATCTTTCCCTCACAACCAGAAACACACTTCTTTAGTAACATTCTTTAGTGACATTGTTGATTTCGTGGTCTAAAAACAAAATGACAGCGCTGCCAACGGCTCTCGTAACCCGAACGAAGCTCGCTGATGGACGTGCTCTTGCTCTTGCTCTGGATGATGTGCGCACACGCTCATCTGGGAGAAGTGCCCATACAAGGAATTCTGCCCTTTATGACCTCATAGAGGAACATACTCAGAAAAAACTTTCCGAAACTTGTTTGAATCCTGAAGGAGTGTATTTGGCACAGAAATACTCCGTCATACGTCCAACTCATTTTTTTCAGAATACATGAAATAGCATTAGACCCCCCCTTTAAAATTAAAAATACTTGAACAACTAACAGTAAGAGTAAAAAGCTTGTGCTGTTCCTGGTTAAGTGTAGCACCTACAGCTCTACATTACCAAAATAGGTTACGCTTTATTTCGATGGTCCACTTTAGACATTCTACTAACTATAAGTAACTTTGCAACTACATGTTAACTAACTCTCATTAGAGTAGTATTAGTAGACTGTTAGGATAGGATGTAGATTTTAGGATTCGGGTTAGTAGAATTATAAGTTGACATATAGGTGAAAAGTTACTTATAGTCAGTAGAAGGTCTGTTGCTGGACCATCAAAATAAATAAAGTGTTAGCAGATATTAAGCACACATGTAGTAAAATCTCTAAAGTGGACCATCGAAATGAAGCATTACCCTAAAATATACTAAAACTTAAATGTTTATTTCTAACAAGGTGCCAGATCATTGTAGTCTGATCTTAACAACTTGTGCAGCACATAAAGAGAGTGTTTACATAAGTCTTAAAGGCACAGCAGCAAAAACAAAAAATTTAGATTTAATTCTAAGGGTCAAAGAGAGTGTAGAAAATGGACATAGCAAATAAATTATTATTAAGTTGTTGGTGCAAAAGACCCTGACTAATATTTATAAGTGGACCTCAGATAAAAAATTAAATAAAATGATAAAAACATGACCCATTTAACATCAATTATACAATAGAAATTATCATTCAAGCAAAGCATCCAGGCTGATCAACAATAAACACTTTGTGTGCCAAGCTAATGATCTTTTCCATCCACACAGCTGCTCACAGAGGAGAATGAATGCTTGAAACTGGAGCTGTCCAAAGCCAAGATGGCGCTAGCGGAAGCCCAGATGGAGAAAGACTCTCTCCAGCATCAAATGAAGAGTCTCAAACTCACCAGCGGGGGCAGCAACAGCTAGTGGCAGTGCATGTGTGTGTGTGTGCATACAGGATAGGCATTGCCACAGGGGGGCAGCAGAGTGCTTGGAGGCGCCCGGCGCCATAAAAACTCCAAACTCTGCACCCGAGAGGAGAATGGTATGTGTACCGCAACGGAGCTCTCACTTCACTCGGGAACCAGACTTTATAATCAGTGGCATCTGCTTACTATAGTGTACACACAAAGCTTCAGAATCAGAAAAACTCTTCGGACAGCCTATGGCATTTCACATTCTCTCTTGATGTTTTGTTGCTCTTGTCCTGTTTTTATTATTTCTTTCACTTCGTTTCTTTGTGTCGACAAGGCCTGCAGATGCACCCCTTAAATTATCATGGGAAAGTGTAAAGGGGTGAGGAACACTCTTTATATCTCTAACCATTCATACACAGTGTAGGAGCACATTCCACCCTTGACCTTTAACCCCAGGACAGTCTTACACACTGTCAGGGTGTGTGATGTTGAATGTCATATCTTTTGGAGGAATGTCTTAAAAAGTTAATTTGCACTTCTCTGAACTCTTTTGTTTAACAATAACTAAAAAAAAATTTTTTTAGCAACTATAAATTTGTGTTTATGTATAGTAATTGTGATATACAAGAATGTTTTTTGTTAATAAGTGCGATTGAATTGGTGTACGCAAAATTTTTACTATTCATTCTTATGTTTAGCTTCTCAAAAACGGGAATATGTTTTTGGAATTATGTTCACGAACACACTACAGGATTCGCATTGCACAACTTGATTTCTCTCACTATATGGACAGATATGTTGAAGTTTGCAGATATCAGTTCAGTATTTGTAACTAAACACACAGTGTCATTCCATGTTTGTCTTTTTAGATGAACGTTTGGATGGCAACTGTCAATATAGGAGATTAATTATTCATTTACAGGTGTTTAATTTGAACTTGGAATGGTTAGCCTTTGCTTTGTCACATTGTTGATCTGATTACCAGCATTTCTGCACAAAGAAAAAAAACAGATGGATGTTGGAAAATAGCTCAACAGATGCATTTATGGGAATTCTAAGAGTTTGTGTTAGGTTGGCTTTTCTTATTCATGCTTTAAAAGAGAAGGGCCTATCTTATGATGAAATACAATGGCAAAAATGTTCTTTGCTCTCTCTCCTGCCCTTGTTTTTTCTCTTTCTGTTTTTCCTTTCTTCAGCGGCCAGCAAGTGCCTGCACACCTTCTCCAGAGGTTCTGCTTGATTTTTCTCTCACATCTTGTTCTTTAAATGAATGTTTTAATGCTCTTCACAACACAAGCTTCCATCTGGAGAACATTTTTCAGATGTTTGGACTTGAACATTGAGAGCTGGATGACAAACACCTGATTGTAGGAAACAAAAACTTTTCTTCTGTAGTACTAGGCCTCACCCCTATGACACTAGCCCCACCCCAATATGTAATAGACACGCCCCTTAGAGACGGAGGCCCGCCTCTTTAGCACAAATGAATAATGATGCTCAATCAAGCAAACTTAAGAAATGATTATTTCTTGTGTATGTCAGAAGCTGCTGAAGTATATCGAGACATCTGAAATAAAATGCTGAAATAAAGTTTAGAACATTTTATTCGTATTTGCTCTGCTCTTTTTTTTTTTGTGATAATAAATGATGATCAGATGCTGTCACATACTCTCAATCATATGCCTACCTACTTATTTAGAAAAACGTAAAAAAAAAAAATTTCTTTTTTTGACCTCACCATTTTTGTTTTTTTTATTAAAATATCATAACTAGATTTTACCTTCCAACGAAACATCAGGCTTCTCTATTTTTCATTAATACAATTCACTTGGATTACGTCACAATACTGAACAAACAAACTGGTCTCACAGGGAAAACACAACTATGTTACAAGGTGGCAATTTTGTATGAATTCATACAATGTGAATGCACAAAAATGTATGATTATTAGGAAAATATGTAAACAAAAAGGTCCACCCCTAAACATACGTCACTGAGATGTGCAAAGACGTGCATGAGACTCTACTGAAAGAAAAGATATGTCGCTACTTCTGTTGCTTTGTGTGATGTTTTGCATTTTAACTAGTATCCTGTAACTTGTATAATTTATAAAGTTATGAAATGGGAGCTAGACTATGTATCATGCTTTTACTTCCACAATGGTTTGACTTCTACATCGACTTCTGACTTTTTGGGGGATGAAACACTTTTGCTAGGTGCTACTAAAAAAGGTAACTTTTCCCCTGGGATTCCTAAAAAAAAAAAGGTCTTTCTGTCCATGTAATCTCAGTTTGGTTTGGCTTCACCTTCATACAACCTCAATCTCATGTGGTACTCTCATGAATTGTAAACCCAGGCCTGCAAGTGTGTGTGTGCGCTCCCACTTTATGCATTGCCTATTAAGGCAGATGAATACTGCTCTGTTTGCTGCTCTATGGAGGAGTTTATTCCTGGAGTTAGAAACTAAATAGACACTGAACACCCGCTTGTTTTTGTGTGAGTAATGGAGAGAGCTTGCACACAACTGCCTCCTAAGATCCGGTTGTTTCTGTTTCTTGGCAAAGTCGAAAGCTAGTGATTCTGTCCAACACCCAGTGGGCTTGCAGCTGTCTCTCTCTCTCTCTCTCTCTCTCTCTCTCTCTCTCTCTCTCTCTCTCTCTCTCTCTCTCTCGCTCTCTCGCTCTCGCTCTCGCTCTCGCTCTCTCAAACACACACGCACACCAGATCATCTCTTTCATTTCTTGTGTTCCTCTTCCAGTATTTAGCAGTATTTTTTTCCTCTCTTAAAGACTGCACAGCTGAACGGCACAGGAAGTAATGCTGTGGAGATGTAAGTAAAGTTGTAAACAACACCCTGAGAAAGTCTGCAATCTGTGTTCATTCAGTATTTCAATATTATAGCTCAGAAACATGCAAGCTCTTATTGAAAAAAAGTACAGTGGTGGTTCCATGGGAAAATTATGGAATTGGATTGTGAATTTCATGGCAATTTATTGTATACCATTGTACTGACATTGTAGTGGACATTGCAGTCTGATTTATGTATTTACATGTATTAATATAATGATTGTTGGTTCCTGGTTATTTATGCTTGTAAAAAGATGTTCTTCTAGAAAGAACATTATTATTTGGTTCCCCAAATAATAGCCAACTGGAACCAAGTATTAACATTAGGGGAATGTTCTGTGTTTGCTGGGAAGCCCAGATGTTTGTTTGTTTTTTCAATTTCTATAAACTGCAATATTGGCTTAATCCAGTTATGACAATTGTATAATGTTGTAGCGTTTTGAGTATGAGAAATGCTCATTTCAAATAGAATATATTATTATTTTTTAATTAAACATGTTTACATGAAACCCATATTCTATTCCATATTCAGATTAATCATCTGATTAATAATTGGAATATTCTTGTGCATGTGTAAGATAAATACTGTTGATTCTTGATTATGTTTGTCCCCAAATAGAAGGTTACAGTGTATCCTAAAAAACATATGATAGTTTTTGAATTACCTTGCTGTAAATATCATGGTACATTACCATTAGTAGTATTATCATCTCTCACAGTACTAGTAGTGTGTAAACGTTCCTTATTATAATGTGACATAGGCTATCTTTTCCTCGTGTGTCAATGAAATCAAAACAAGGTTACAGTAACAGTGTTTCAATGACTCCACGCCCAGCCAGATCAGCTCTCTCCTCTCGTAACGAAATACAGGGACCGAAAGAGAGAAACACTGATGCTGGGCCGCCCTGCTGTCGGTACAACAGCGCGCGCGCACACACATAGAGAAAAAGAGAGAGAGCGCGCGCGCGGAGAACAGCGTGTGTACGGTGACCGAGAGCGCACGGACAGAGCTGCTGGTGAGTGTGATTTAACCCGCGTCTCCAGGCAACCGGCCCGTCTGGAGGACCATTATCCTCCCGTTCAGCTCAGCTGCACCGGGACCGCGTTACTACATATCCGGTGCATCATTCCATCATTGAGCTCCGGTGTGGACTAGCGGCTTTATTCATACAGCAGCGCACGGTGGAGCGTCTGTTTGTCGGTAACATGCTGCAGAAATACTAATAGGAAACCTCGCCGTTCAGTCCGGATTGTTTTTGTTCTCGTGGATTAAACTTGTGTCCGGGATGGGGAAGGAGCAGGAGCTGCTGGAGGCGGCGCGGACCGGGAATGTGGGGCTGGTGGAAAAGCTGTTGAGTGGGAAGAAAGGATTGCTGGGCTCGGGCTCCGGCTCCATACCTCTGCCCGGGTTACTCAGGTATGAAAACAGACCGTAGCGAACAAGTTTATTTCTGTTTGTCGTCGGATAAAAGGGCTTTCCTGGAGCCCACCGGTTCCGTGCAGTTTATATCAATACAGACAGAGCGATTGCAGTTGCTTGAGCAATGCAATACATCACACACACACACACACACACACACACACCTACTCTAGGCATCCCCGACCCACTGCGCCCCTCATACACTGTGTGTGTCGGGATATATGGGGTTGGGGAGACCGTTTGTGACACATTTCGTTTCAACGTGTTCTTTTGCTCTACATGTCTCAAATTTTAATATGACATCCACATATTTGTCTGATTCAAATCAAAGCAGTTTATAAATCCTCAACTCATCCCTAAACTGTGCACATTAATGTCAAGCACAAAGAGTGCTATTGTTTGTCATCTTAATGAACACTAATAGACTTTTATTCAGAGAAAATCTCACGTGTCTCCTCTGGAGTTTCAGAAAAGATCGCCGCCAACTGTGCTTGGATTTGCCAAGACAGCAAAGTCTGCAATCAAAAGTCTATGGTATTAAAGAGATTATGGTATTAAAGGGATATTTCACTCAAAAATGTAAATTCTGTGGAACATTTAAAAGAGATATGTCTCAGAGAAATGTTAAAAATGTTCATTTCTGTCCCTTAAACTCAAGCATTTCTCAATAAATACTTCCCAAATGATCTGGGCTATACTGTCCACATTTATTTCATAGCTCTGTAGCAGAGGGGGGAACAGGACAGGAACATGATGAGAGGGACCCGCCACAGGCCTTTCTGATATAGCATTGGGGGTGGTGAAGCCCACCCATAAAATTTTTGTCCCAGGCCCCAGAAAATTATAATGACAGCTCTGATCTTATGTCTCCTAAGACATTTTAGGAGAAACATTTTAGACTAAATTGATACTTAAAGGGGTAGTTCGCCCCAAAAATGAACATTCTGACATTCTGTTTACCCGCCCTCATGCCATTCCAACCCTGACTTTCTTTCTTCGGTGGAACACAAAAGAAGATATTTTGAAAAATGTCCATGCAGTAATTATTCCAGTGACCAATTTTGGACCCCATTGTCTTTCATTATATGGACATTCGTTATATATTATATATTTTTTTTCCTTCTTTTTTTTAATTATCCTTTTTTATTGCAGTACATTACTGGGAAATCATATTCATACATCAAAATAACAAGAAATGAATAAAGTAGGCTAGAATAAACAAATAGTGGAATAAAAACAGTTTTAAAATTAAATTACGTCTTGAAATAATCTCATAAAGCATTACAAATCTTTTTTTATTATTGTGTAGAGGCTTGACATTAGAGAGTTTAATTCAAGAAGAAATAATGGAAAACACAATGGAGATTTAAACCATTTTTGTTTATAAATGAAAAATTTAGTATACAAAATAATGAAGTTTGTAACATTTTTTAAGAGATACATGATCAGGGTTTACATAATAAAAAATAATATCTTTGAGAACAAATGAGTGGATTGCTTCTGGAGGCTAAAAATAAAAGAACTTAAATCAGCTTAGAATTTATTTTCTTATTTATAAAATGTGTTATTTATTTTTATTTTTAAATTTTTCTATGAAATATATTGGACAATCTCATTAGCTATGACGTCTGAGCAATAAAAGGCTTTTTTGGAATTTGTTGAATGCTTATTTGCAGTTAGTTAATGGAGGGTTAATGAAGCCTGATAAAAGGACAAAACCCTTCATTTCTTTCTTTCAGAACAAACTTTAACACCCTGTATTGTTAGTAATGAGTGATTTCTCCAGTTCCTAGCATGTGTTGCTTGGTTTGTGTGTGTTGCATCGCTCTGTGATGTGTTTTATCAGCTGTTCATGCATGTGTTTATGGTTCTCAGGTACAGTATATGATCTCGGGAACATGTTCTATCTTCACATCAGTGTGTAAAATGACAAGTGTGTGGAGCAGAGAGAAGGAAACGTATGCTTCTGGAATGGCCAGGAAGAGATGGGGGGAAGGGCACCTGGGACCGACATGCCTGCTCGCGTCTGTGTGAGCTTGTGAGCGAGAGAGGCCGATTGAGCAGAGAAGTGTGCCGCCCAGCTTAGGCATCAGCCACCTTGCTGGTTAAAACAGCAAGTACAATCAATGCCGCGCATGTGCTGCCTGGACAAAAGATCCTTCTCCCTGGTAATCTGCATTTTTCCAGCTAAACGGCTGACATAATCTCGCTGCTCCTCTAATTTAGGCGCAGAAGGCATATTCTGTTGTTTTGTGGTGGATCCTTGCGGTATATGTGATTCAAGCTGGGAATTGTGTGCTGCCTGGACAAAAGATCCTTCTCCCTGGTAATCGGCATTTTTCCAGCTAAACGGCTGACATAATCTCGCTGCTTCAAGCTGGGAAGTGCGTTTGTGTTTTTCTCTTATTGGGTCAGGACTATTGGCCAGAGCAATGGGACAGTGCGGTATAACGCAAGGTCTGACTCCGTCCATCTGTCCACGGTGCTGGAAGTTGTGCTGTTATCTCTCTGAGAGCTCTGCAGTGTCACAGTTAGTGACGGAGCATCGCCCGGGGAGGATTCGCATGGCCTTATCTAAAAATGAGGCAGGGTCTATGACAGGTCAAAGGTCATTGAAGAAGTTCAGAGATGTGATTATGTTCAGAATGGAATACTAGATTGCACTGTATGCTTCCTACTAAAATTTTTTTTAAATGATAGAAATTCACAGGACCTCGTTAAAGTGAATGGTGTCCAGTTATCCACTTGGAAATAATCTTCTTCTAAAGTCTTTATATATACAAACCCGATTCCAAAAAAGTTGGGACACTGTACAAATTGTGAATAAAAACAGAATGCAATGATGTGGAAGTTTCAAATTTCAATATTTTATTCAGAATACAACATAGATGACATATCAAATGTTTAAACTGAGAAAATGTATCATTTTAAGGGAAAAAATAAGTTGATTTTAAATTTCATGGCATCAACACATCTCAAAAAAGTTGGGACAAGGCCATGTTTACCACTGTGTGGCATCCCCTCTTCTTTTTATAACGGTCTGCAAACGTCTGGGGACTGAGGAGACAAGTTGCTCAAGTTTAGGAATAGGAATGTTGTCCCATTCTTGTCTAATACAGGCTTCTAGTTGCTCAACTGTCTTAGGTCTTCTTTGTCGCATCTTCCTCTTTATGATGCGCCAAATGTTTTCTATGGGTGAAAGATCTGGACTGCAGGTTGGCCATTTCAGTACCCGGATCCTTCTACGCAGCCATGATGTTGTAATTGATGCAGTATGTGGTCTGGCATTGTCATGTTGGAAAATGCAAGGTCTTCCCTGAAAGAGACGACGTCTGGATGGGAGCATATTTTGTTCTAGAACTTGGATATACCTTTCAGCATTGATGGTGCCTTTCCAGATGTGTAAGCTGCCCATGCCACACGCACTCATGCAACCCCATACCATCAGAGATGCAGGCTTCTGAACTGAGCGCTGATAACAACTTGGGTTGTCCTTGTCCTCTTTAGTCCGGATGAAATGGCGTCTCAGTTTTCCAAAAAGAACTTCAAATTTTGATTCGTCTGACCACAGAACAGTTTTCCACTTTGCCACAGTCCATTTTAAATGAGCCTTGGCCCAGAGAAAACGCCTGCGCTTCTGGATCATGTTTAGATATGGCTTCTTTTTTGACCTATAGAGTTTTAGCCGGCAACGGCGAATGGCACGGTGGATTGTGTTCACCGACAATGTTTTCTGGAAGTATTCCTGAGCCCATGTTGTGATTTCCATTACAGTAGCATTCCTGTATGTGATGCAGTGCCGTCTAAGGGCCCGAAGATCACGGGCATCCAGTATGGTTTTCCGGCCTTGACCCTTACGCACAGAGATTGTTCCAGATTCTCTGAATCTTTGGATGATATTATGCACTGTAGATGATGATAACTTCAAACTCTTTGCAATTTTTCTCTGAGAAACTCCTTTCTGATATTGCTCCACTATTTTTCGCCGCAGCATTGGGGGAATTGGTGATCCTCTGCCCATCTTGACTTCTGAGAGACACTGCCACTCTGAGAGGCTCTTTTTATACCCAATCATGTTGCCAATTGACCTAATAAGTTGCAAATTGGTCCTCCAGCTGTTCCTTATATGTACATTTAACTTTTCCGGCCTCTTATTGCTACCTGTCCCAACTTTTTTGGAATGTGTAGCTCTCATGAAATCCAAAATGAGCCAATATTTGGCATGACATTTCAAAATGTCTCACTTTCAACATTTGATATGTTATCTATATTCTATTGTGAATAAAATATAAGTTTATGAGATTTTGTAAATTATTGCATTCCTTTTTTATTCACAATTTGTACAGTGTCCCAACTTTTTTGGAATCGGGTTTGTATACACCGATCAGGCATAACATTATGACAGGTGAAGTGAATAACATTGATTATCTTTTCATCACGGCACCTGTTAGTGGATGGGATATCTTAGGCAGCAAGTGAACATTTTGTCCTCAAAGTTGATGTGTTAGAAGCAGAAAAAATGGGCAAGCGTAAGGATTTGAGCGAGTTTGATAAGGGCCAAATTGTGATGGCTAGACGACTGGGTCAGAGCTCTTGTGGGGTGTTCCCGGTCTGCAGTGGTCAGTATCTATCAAAAGTTCCAAGGAAGGAACAGTAGTGAACCGGCGACAGGGTCATGGGCGGCCAAGGCTCATTAATGCACATGGGGAGCGAAGGCTGGGTCGTGTAGTCCGATCAAACAGACGAGCTACTGTAGCTCAAATTGCTCAAGAAGTTAATGCTGGTTCTGATAGAAAGGTGTCAGAATACACAGTGCATTGTAGTTTGTTGCGTATGGGGCTGCATAGCCGCAGACTAGTCAGGATGCCCATGCTGACCCCTGTCCACCGCCAAAAGCAGCAACAGCTGGCACGTGAGCATCAGAACTGGACCATAGAGCAATGGAAGAAGGTGGCCTGGTCTGATGAATCACGTTTTCTTTTACATCATGTGGATGGCCGGGTGTGTGTGCGTCGCTTACCTGGGGAACTTACCAGGATGCACTATGGGGAGAAGGCAAGCCGGCGGAGGTAGTGGGATGCTTTGGGCAATGTTCTGCTGGGAAACCTTGGGTCCTGCCATCCATGTGGATGTTACTTTGACACGTACCACCTACCTAGGCATTGTTGCAGACCATGTACACCCTTTCATGGAAATGGTATTCCCTGGTGGCTGTGGCCTCTTTCAGCAGGATAATGCACCCTGCCACAAAGCAAAAATGGTTCAGGAATGGTTCGAGGAGCACAACAACGAGTTTGAGGTGTTGACTTGGCATCCAAACTCCCCAGATCTCAATCCAATTGTGCATCTGTGGGATGTGCTGAACAGACAACTCCGATCCATGGAGGCCCCACCTCACAACTTACTTAACTTAAAGGATCTGCTGCTGACATCTTCAGGGGCATAGTGGAGTCCATGCCTCGACAGGTCATTTAAGAAAAGAATATTATATAATTTTAATATCTGTGCATCACAGTTATTTTCCTTTTATTTAAATTTTGTGTAAAAATGTATTTTCTTTTGGCAGATCAGTCAAAAATCAACTGCTGTAATCAATTCTATTTCATTGTTGAGTGCATTGCATTGTGGGATACAGTATTCTGTGCAGTGTCCTCACTTGAAAGTTCAAAAATAATATATATAATCTTTTTTTAATTATTAATTATAATTTAATTTTTTTATAATTTTTTTGTTGTGATGTCTCAATTCACTTGTAGCATTTAAAGTGACTGGTTTTATTTTTAATATTTATTTTTTATTTATTATTATTATTATTATTTTATTTTTTTGGCAGATGTCAAAAATTTGACTTCATTACGCATTTTTGAAAGCATTGCATTGTGGAATACAGTATCCTGTGCAGTGTTCTCTGTTGTATACTGCACGTTTTGGCAAATGTAGTAGTAGGTCATTCAGATATTCTATCCATGCTGTTAAAGTCCCTTTAAGGCAACTCAGCTTGCACAGTGGTCATCTTGGAAACGCCTCAGGCTGCTAATTTCTGTGTATAGTAGGCATACAAATAAAGCATGTTCCAATGACATAGATTTGTGGCTTTAACCTCTGACACACATACACTGTTGCAAGGGGGACGGGACCCACTGCTGTATGATCAATGTTTTGTGCCCTCATAGTGCTAATGGATTAGCCCATCAATAATGACAGTGTGAATGCTGCATTAGGCAGCACTGCACTTAGAAACACGATTTCAAATGATACTACATTCATACGCTCATTGCTTCATATGATAATGATCAACTAAATTGCATTGCGATTATTTGTCTCTCTATTAAAATGCCGGGTCAGGAATCAGATTTGTGAGGCAGTAGTTGGATAGTATTTTTAAGTCTGAATGTTATTTTTTTTTGTCCATTTTCTGTCTTAATAGCATGGATATATAAAGCATCACTTACTGGCATTGATTCAACATGATGGATATTGTGATGATGATGTTGGTTATGGGAAACAAGATCCCCTCGGCTACCAGTCACTTTGCTGATTGCCTTATTGTCTAATTTGAGTAGTCATTGAGCATGTCAATCATGCTTTGCAGACACACTCCTGGTGTGAAGGTTGTCTTTAGCTTAACTTAATAATGTTGCCGTCTATGATACTTTAATTTATTCAAATGCAGCATGTACTCTTCAAAGAAAAGGAAATCCCAGCATGCATTCCATCAAGCTCAGTGAAAAAAATCATAAAAAAAAAATCAAACATACAGGATGGTGGAAGAGGTGAGAAAAATGTTGATTATAAATTTCATTCAATACAAAAAAATGAAGAAAAATACTATAAAAGTTCTATCGTACATTATCGTAAGTTCTATGGTACGTTCTATCTATATAGAGCAGTGCTTCTCAAACTTTTTGACTCCCCGTTGTTTTGCAATTTTTTTATTAACAGAAAGTGTGAGTATTGATATATTAAATTAATTAACCATAATTCATTGTGATTTCAGAAGTTTCATGAACTGTATGCTATTCAATAAAAGATATTGAGGGGAAAAATATTTTATAATTTGTTATTTTATTATTTATTATTTTTATTATATTATAATACACTCAAAAAATTAAGCCTTTTTTCAAGATTAACGCATTTCAAATAGTAAAATTCCATCAAACTGAATTGAATAATCCTTACATATTATTCATGTTATGAATTAAGAATTTTAAATGAGTAAAAAAAACTAGAGCTTAATAAAACATTTTGTGTAAATCTTAATGGAACAAGGGAATGGACCATTAGTTTATGTGATTCATATTCATTAAAAAAAAAAATGCTTAAATTTAAGTTTTAGATTTATAAAAAAAAAATTTATTAAGCTCTAGTTTTTTTTTTAACTTATTTAAAATTCTTAATTCATAACATGAATTATATGTATGTCACATTATATAAAAAATGTGAGGGAGGATGTGTTTAAAACGGCAATTTTTCTGAGCGTTTTACTTTACAAACCGACTAACAGCTAAAGCACAATCCACTAATTAAGACACTGCCCCTAAATCTTTGTTACCTTACTAATCAGCCAATCGCTTGTTAGACGACGAGTCAACCATCGCGAAACTTCCCTACTTGCTAATAGAGCAGTTAGCATCTGTTTTCTGTCTTGGCTGGTCTGGGCAGTCACGGATTCGTCATGTCCCTGCGGTTTATCAAAATAAACATTCAGAACCATTACCCCCCGTCTTATCAGGCACAGAAACAGACCGCTGAGCGACACAGACTACGCCATACTGAGCCCTGCACACTTCACTGTCAGAGCTGCTTACTAAAAACATGGACCGCTACCAAACCTTCTGGTCTGGAGCGCAGCCGTCAGCTAGTGTGGAGGAGTGTTCTCAGATAGAGGGAAAGACGGAGGAGGACGTTTATATATCACCATCCATTAAGAGACGAGTAGACAGACAAGAAAGGGGTGGCGTATTGGGGTCAGAGGTCAGATTTGTGGGGAATGGATGTTCTGTTTGTGTGCTAGGAGTGTCGAGTAGGTTTGTCTGAGACACATTCTGTCTGCTTCTAAGTGCTCGCTTGAGTGTGAGCATGCATAAATCACACTGTGACGGCGAGTAAGAAAATGACCCTTTCCAAGAAAGTTTCACTTTGCACAATGACTCAGCATGGGAACCAGACAGTTGCAAACTAGCCTCTTCCCAGCAAACATTTGGACGTTTAATGACAGTTGAAAAGATGGTTGAAAAATAGTTCCAAAATGAAAGTTGAACAGACGTATCTGAATGCATTTTTAGGAAACGTTCTGTGTTACATATTTGTACCGATTTATGCCGTCCTACCGCGACTATTTTTGGCCAGGGACACGACGTTGCCGTCAGACCATTGTTTGCTGGGATAGAGCTAAAACTTCACTTACTGGAATAATTCTGACATTAAATAAAATATAAATATTAGATGAAAAGCTTAAACTTAAAAATAAAACAAACATTAGAAATGCTGCACTGGCAACTAGCTTAAATAAAATAAATAAATGTTCTAAAATGACTACAACTGAAGCTGAAATAAAAATAAATTTAAGCTAAATAGCTTAATTTAAAACCTTTTAAATTAAATAAAAAAATTGAAAACTGAAACAATAAAAAATAAATGCCAATTCAAAATATTAAAAAACACTAATAGTATATAAATAATACTAAACTAACACTGTAGTGGACTGATAAATCTTTCTACTTTTAATCCAGGAAGTTTTCCAATTGAATGCAATTCTTCATTTGCAAGTCTTCTTTTTTAAGTTGCTTTGGTTAAAAACGTCTACTCTAAATAAATAAATGTAAATGAAATGTAAATTTCAGAAAGCTATTGTAATTTTTGTGTGCAATTTGCATCAGATAATAAGAGGAAGATGCGAGGACGTGTGCATTCTGAAATGGAATTTCATGGAAAGTAACGTGTCTATTTGTTTCATTAACATGCTAGCAATGTTCTTCTGTGTTTAGAGCAGATCAGGAAGATTTTTTTCCTCACTTTCAAGCTACCTCAATATTGACATGTGATCAGAGAAAACTCATGCACAGCAAGTTGTTTCAATTGTACAATATTTATCAGTAAGTAAATAAAATAAACAGAATAGTAAGTAATTAATATACATGATGTTTAAAGAGCTTCATAACAGCACTGCATAATGGGGACCATCATTCAAAACATACTCTTTTCAACAGGGGACTTAACACGTTACATGTAACACGTTATTCTGTTAATAAATTTGATGCAACCGTTAATCAGACTTAACAGTTTTTACAGTTTAAAAGAGCTTCATAACAACACTGCATAATGGGGACCATCTTCTAAAACATACTCTTTTCAGCAGGGGATGTAACACGTTTTACATGTAACACGTTATCCCATTAACACATTCATTGCAAACATCATTCAAAGAGCTAAAAGAGCCTCATAACAGCAATAATCCGGCATGATGGGAACCATCATTCAAAACACTCTTTTCAGCAGGGGACGTAACACATTACATGTAACACAATATTCTGATAATAAATTTCATGCAACCATTAATTAATCAGTTTTTACAGTTTAAAAGAGCTTAATTCATAACAACACTGCATGATGGGAATTAACAGTAACAATTTATTTTACAGTGTCTGTTACACACGTTACACGTAGTTACTATAGTAATTACTATAAATCGTGCTTAATTATGTTACTAACCTAAACTACAACCTAACCCTATAGTAAGTACTTGTAGTTAATTATTATTACCCAGTTTTTAAATTTATAATTACACTGTAACACAGACACCTTAAAATAAAGTGTAACCGAATTAACTTCTAAAACATTCTTTTCATCAGGAGATGTGACAAGTGTTACATTTAACACATTATCCCGTAAACTTTTTTTTTTTGCGAATGGTTACATTTTATTTTAAGGTGTCATTGTTACAGTGTAATTATATTTAAGTTCTAATATTAATTAACAACATGTACTTACTATAGGGTTATGGTAGGATTAGGGTTTGGTTTAGGGTTAGTTGCATGTAATTATGCATAATTTAATGTTTTTACTATGGTAAGTACATGTAACATATGTAACAAGGACACTGTAAAGTAAAGTGTTACCGTTGCAAACATTACTCACTGTCTCAACACTTTTCACAGGTTAAAAGAGCTTTATAACTGTATTGTATAATGGGAACCATAATTCAAAACACTCTTTTTAGCAGGGGACGTAACAAGCGTTACATGTAACACCGTATCCAGTTAACATATTTGTTTCAAAGATCATTCACAACACTTTTCACAGGTTAAAAGAGCTTCCCTCCTGTTCCCTGATCAGTTTAGCTGTTTCTCCTCGAGCTGTGGCAAGAAGTGTTAAGGCTAACTGCTCCGTGGAGGAAACCCATCTGTGCTAGCGTGGCCTTGATTAGCTTAGCCTCTGTGTAATGTTCCTGCCATTGATTGTTCTACTCCTCAGAGCATGCTTGCTCTTTGTTTGAAAAGCTGTCATAAATCAACCTCTCAGGCCCTCATCCTTTAGCTTAGCGTAGCTTATGGCCTGGCGTTTTCTGTGCTGATGAATGGCCATCACAGTTCTGTTTAGACAAGTGTCCTCCTGGCAGTAGGGTTCAGATAGCTTGTCTTTCCCCTGGAAAGTTCTCAATCACATGATCACACATGTGACCACTGGATTAGCAGGCTTCATGGAGATTTGGGTAGAAAATACTAGTGTTCCTCTGAAACTGGAAATAACTTGCAGTTTACCGTGTAGTGAAAGATTTTGTCTTTTGCTGCTATGGTGTTTTCAATTCAGCAGCAGCACAAGAAACACTGAATTTTGATTCGACAACCATGAGCCTTTTGTGGGCAGAATGCCCATGTTCGCTCCAGAGTGTAACCTACATTCCTGGCATATCTGACATTCCGAAATCACAGGACCTCATTAACAAAACCATGTATTTATGTAAGGTTGTTTTTAGTGTTTTATAAGGAGCAAGAAAGTAGGGTAACACTTACCTTTGACCCTCCATCTGGAGAAGTATGTGTGAGGACACTTTACAAGACCCCTCAAGATGTGTCTAATTTAGTCCTTCAGCCAGGCGCCAAGACGTGTGTATAGATAAAGTCCCTCTTCTCCTTTTTGTCTCTTGTCTTTTACAAATCCCCCATCTTATCTTTCAATCCCTCTCTTCTTTCCACTCTTCCTTTCTTACCTCTCACTTTTCAGTTGGGATCTCAATGCCATTGGTAGCAGGGCCTCCACTGAAGTATCGATCAGCTTCTCTCTCTCTCTCGCTCCCTCCTGATTGAACCTAAGACTCAGTTTACAGTCCCATTAGAGGCCTGGTCAGCACTGCCTGCCAAACAGAAGAGAAAGACAACGGGTGCAAAGAGAGCTCAATTACTGTATTCCTCCCTCACACTCTATCACTCCTTTCTCCTCTTTTTCTTGATATAAACACACATGTTCTTGGAAGCCTTTTCTGTTTTTTTTCTAATTTAATATTTTATTTAAATCTTAAAATAAATAAAGTTTTATTAAAATCAACATAAATTAAATTCAGTAAAAAAAAAAATCATAATTACTATTACAATTGTTTAAAATATGTACAGTGGCAGAATGCAAAATAGTCTTCTATTTCTTCATGCTAAATATAATTTTGGAATGAAATAACACCCATATATTTCTTAACAGTTTTTGTGAGATTTGGCACGTTTTAGAAAGTGAGTTGGACAGTCTGACAGAAGAATGTTTCATTCCCTGAGTAAGATCCACTTAAAGCTGAGTTAACACCAGCTTACTGGTGTAACCCAATTAGCATTGAGTTGGACATTAGCGGCTGGTCATGCTCTCAGTATATGTGTGCCCTGGAAGTTGCAGAGTCATATGTTTAAACGGATGTATGCATCTCCGCTTCAGAGCTTGTCCTGTGTACATTACGCAGCCTTGATCGTTGTCCAGTGTTTGTGCACAGACAAAGGATGTCCTAGTGATAGTGATGATGATGTGTTGTGTGTGTAAAATGACAGTCCAGGGTTACCGCAATATCCCATGATGCTATTTCCTTCCAGATGAGCCGGTCCAGCTCAGTCACACACACACATGCTGATAATGATTGCTTGATATAGAAAGCACAGGATGTTGGGATAGTTCTCACAGATGTATTCACATGTGTTGAAATGTTTATTAAAACATCCATTTGGCAAAAGAAAAAAAAGCTTATATATATTCTGACTATTCCAAACCCTGCCTATGGGAAAGACAGATGTCTAACTCTCTCAGATCATCTGTGTGATGGGAAATTTTGTCAGTAGTAGTCAGTATCAGTAGTAGTGACTAGAATAGCGCAGGACATTTCTTGGTATATATTCATTGTTTTAGCAGACCAGTGATACAGTGACTCACTGACTGAATCCTCAACTCTGTTTCCTCATGCCATACAATGCACATATACTGTACACACACATCTGCAACGTTCAACATAAACCAGCATCTGTACCACCTGTGAGAAAGGTGCTGAGGAGAAATGTGTGAAAAACAGATGTGTTTGACATCTGATGTGAGTATTAGTGTTAGGGACACTTGGCTTCACACCTTTAAACTCACAAACACCTCAGTAATCACATTACTTAAAAGTTACTTTTTTTGTCTGTGAAGCAATTGTGTTGTAATGATACAGTTGCAGACCTGCCATTTTAATTTTAGAAAGTGACTATTTTCTTTCATAAATCAATGAAATTATATAGACATATATAGGAAATATTACTTCCATGGCCACAGGTGTATAAAATCAAGCACTTAGGCATGCAGACTGCTTCTACAAACATTTGTGAAAGAATGAGTCGCTCTCAGGAGCTCAGTGAATTCAAGCGTGGTACCGTGATAGGTTGCCACCTGTGCAATAAATCCATTCATGAAATTTCCTCACTACTAAATATTCCACGGCCAACTGTTAGTGGTATTATAACAAAGTGGAAGCAATTGGGAACAACAGCAACTCAGCCACGAAGTGGTAGGCCACGTAAAATCACAGAGCGGGGTCAGCGCATGCTGAGGCGCACAGTGCGCAGAAGTCGCCAACTTTCTGCAGAGTCAATAGCTACAGACCTCCAAACTTCATGTGGCCTTCAGATTAGCTCAAGAACAGTGCGTAGAGAGCTTCATGGAATGGGTTTCCATGGCTGAGCAGCTGCATCCAAGCCTTACATCACCAAGTGCAATGCAAAGCGTCAGATGCAGTGGTGTAAATCACGCTGCCACTGGACTCTAGAGCAGTGGAGACGTGTTCTCTGGAGTGACGAATTACGCTTGTCTGGCAATCCGATGGACGAGTCTGGGTTTGGTGGTTGCCAGGAGAACAGTACTTGCCTGACTCATTGTGCCAAGTGTAAAGTTTGGTGGAGGGGGTATTATGGTGTGGGGTTGTTTTTCAGGGGTTGGGCTTGGCCCCTTAGTTCCAGTGAAAGAAACTCTTAATGCTTCAGCATACCAACACATTTTGGAAAATTTCATGCTCACAACTTTGGAAAACAGAGAAATGGGAACAGTTTGGGGATGGCCCCTTCCTGTTCCAACATGACTGCGCACCAATGCATAAAGCAAGTCCATAAAGACATGGATGAGCGAGTTTGGTGTGGAGGAACTTGACTGGCCTGCACAGAGTCCTGACCTCAACCCAATAGAACACCTTTGGGATGAATTTGAGCGGAGACTGCGAGCCAGGCCTTCTCGTCCAACAACAGTGCCTGACCTCACAAATGCGCTTCTAGAAGAATGGTCAAAAATTCCCATAAATACACTCCTAAACCTTGTGGAAAGCCTTCCCAGAAGAGTTGAAGCTGTTATAGCTGCAAAGGGTGGGTCAACTCCATATTAAACCCTATGGATTAAGAATGGGATGTCATTAAAGTTCATGTGCATGTAAAGGCAGGCGTCCCAAAACTTTTGGCAATATAGTGTGTGTGTGTTTATGTATATATATATACACTGAACAAAATTATAAACGCAACACTTTTGTTTTTGCCCCCATTTTTCATGAGCTAAACTCAAACATCTAAGACTTTTTCTATGTACACAAAAGGCCTATTTCTCTCAAATATTGTTCACAAATCTGTCTAAATCTGTGTTAGTGAGCACTTCTCCTTTGCCGAGATAATCCATCCACCTCACAGATGTGGCATATCAAGATGCTGATTAGACAGCATGATTATTGCACAGGTGTGCCTTAGGCTGGCCACAATAAAAGGCTACTCTAAAATGTGCAGTTTTACTGTATTGGGGCCAGCCTAAGGCACACCTGTGCACTGAGAAGTGCTCACTAACACAGATTTAGACAGATTTGTGAACAATATTTGAGAGAAATAGGCCTTTTGTGTACATAGAAAAAGTCTTAGATCTTTTGAGTTCAGCTCATGAAAAATGGGGGCAAAAACAAAAGTGTTGCGTTTATAATTTTGTTCAGTGTATATATAATGATGTTTGATCTGTTAGTACCTTTGTTCCACAAGTCTGACTTGTCTCCTAAAATACTGCTATTAATCTATATTTTTAAATATTCTTTTATTAAAAATTATTACAATATTTTACATTTTTTAAATAAAAGATATAGCTTTGCGTCCATTAACTCAAGTAATTGAGACTCATTACCCGGTTAAATTCCTGCCTCTACTTGTCTGTGCGTTTGTTTTTGGGTACGTATCTGGAGACTGGCATTTACTGCAAGGTCATATCTGGTGCTTGTGCTATTTGTCAGTGATTACCCATAAGGGAACAGAGACTCATGGGAAAATCTGAATGTTGTGTGATTTGTGAGAGTGCTCAGAACTGTTAGAGAGTGATATATGACTGTTCTCCTCTGTTTTTACACTGCCTAGACTGTTTTACAGAAATGTTTATGGGTTGTAGTATTGATGGGCATGTATGGTTGGCCAGTGTGGTTATGGTTATTTGCTGTAATCTCAGTAAATCATAATTATTTACTCTTGTAATGAGCAGGACTTACCCACTGATCTGTGAATGTGAGTATTGAATATGGACATTTATATAAACTATATGACCTGCATACATATATCAAACACACATAACATACACATTAGTGCACCTTTTTCATCTATTAGTTACTGTGTCTGTGTGTGTGTGTTTGCGTGTGTGTGTGTGTGTGTGTGTGTGTTCATGTTTTTCTATCCTGGTGGGGACACTGACTCATGGGGACTCGTGTCACTGTGGGGACCTAAATTAAGGTTCCCATGAGGAAATAAGCTTATAAATCATACAGAATGTTTTTTTTGAAAATGTAAAAGTGCAGAAAGTTTTCTGTGATGGGTAGGTTTAGGGTTAGTGTAAGGGGATAGAATATACAGTTTGTACAGTATAAACCATTACGTCTATGGAGAATCCCCACAAAGATAGCGAACCAGACTGTGTGTGTGTGTTGTTTTCCTTCAGTAGGTTCATATAGAGCACAGAAGACTAATCTCTCAGGCCATTTGAAACAAATGAGCCATTCTTAACCAGTCACACACACAGCCTGAATCTCAAAATCTCTCTGGCTGTATTCGAAATGGAAACAAGCCTATTGCTTACTGCACAGTCTACACTGTATACTGCCTACAATTTAAAAAAATAGTATGTGAAACATGAATGCAGTATGCAACAATATGTTTCAAACAGTAGTAGGCCTATGCTACATGTCATATGACCTCATTACGCTGCATAATTAATTCAGAAAGTTTATGTAATCTATCTTTTTGCATATAAAGTATCGTCCATTTAGAAAAGGTATTCGTAAACTATTCAATCCACTTAAAATCATGGAAATAAGCAGTTATTTTTGCATTTTTAATGACTTTATGTATAAAAATAGCATGACAACACAGGTTTTGAACCTGACTCAAGTCTATCTTAAAATAATAACATTCAACATTTGCACAGCGATAAATCAAGCATCAACTGATAGGCCGGATGGTGTTACGTAACCTTGAAGGTGGAAAATTAAACACTGTACGTTCCACAAATGAGACACAAAAAATGGCCTGTAATCCTTTTGAGAACTCCTGGGAGAGAAATGTATTTTAACACACATATGTCAGTGTTAAAAGGGTGTTGTTGAGTTCAAACCTTATACAGTCTGATCACATCAGGAGTCAAGAAAGAGATGTTAAAAGTCATGGTTTATATTGCTGGTCTGGTTGATTCGTCACGCTGTATATGGAAGGTAATATTGAGTGTGTTGCACATTTTAGCAAACGTAGTAATAGCAGGTCATATGGGTATTCTATGCATACAAAATCTGCAAACACTGCACAGTATAAATACTATATTTAATAATGCTGAAATAGTAAAATTAGTATGTAGTATGCAATTCTGAAACATGCCCTCTCTCTCTCTCTCTTGTATGAGGTTAACAGCATGTGTTGTGCGCTTTCACTGGTTTGTTTCTAGCTTTGTGTATGTTGTGTTTGTGTTCATGTGTGTGTTCAGAAGTTAAATGCTGATTCTCTCTCTCCTATAGTTGCTTGTTCATCTATATGGCTGCTTTTGCTGATGTAGTCGAGTGTAAGCAGAGAAAAGAGTCTGTTTTTTGAGCGAATATACTGTACAATGGCATTGGGCCCACACACATTCTCACACATAATTCTCATAACCACTGACGACCACACATAAACCCCTAGTGCAAATATAAAAAATAAAATTAAATCATATACCATATAGATTGCATTATGTTGTGTATTTATGTCGGTGTTCATGAAGTTATCTGTAACCTCAGTCTCAGGCAGACTTCCCATGGACCACCCACACAATTTTATTTTATTATTATTATTATTTTAAATTATTTATGTTTTTATTTTTTTAGAAAATTAATACATAAAGTAAAAAAAAATTGCCAGGTTATTGAAAGCACAGCTTTGTTGGAGCACTTCTTAGCAGGTAAACTAATTATCAACTAGTTATCTATGTCGGCAGGTGGTCTCAATTCCAGGTGGTCTTATTCTTGTCCAGAATAAGCTGCAATTGTCAGAGATCAGCCAGGCTCCACCATCACCCAATCACAGCGTTCGATGTCACCGGAGTTCTAATCACACGCACCTGCACCTCATCTCCTCATCAGCACAGACTCATATAAACACACACCTCACACAGTCACTTTGTCTGGTCTTGTTTTGAGTAAGGACTCACCTTCCTGGTTCCACTTACCTGATTCCAGCGAATGTTATCGGTCTGTGTTGTATCTCTTGATTCTCCATGTCTCCATCGTCTTCCTGGTCCTCTGTGTCTGCAGTTCGTCTCCGTTTCCAAGTCCCCTTCCAGTCATCAGTTCCTTCACCGAGGTGTGTGTGCTCCAGCTTCCGTCTTGTTCGCCATCCACGACCTCCTCATCCATCTTCAGAGAGAAAGACTGTCAGTATTCCTATTCTCCATTCATCTGCTTAACATATCAACAGATACTCACCACCCTGTCTTCATATTCTTCTGCTGTCTGAAACTTATTTTTAACATCATCCTTGTTGTGAGTCTCTGTTCTGTAACAGCAATGAGGACCGGACTTTAGTCTGCTATGCAAGACTATCTGTGACTTTATGAAACAATCGCCTGCTTTTCCCGTGTTTTATTCAGATGTGAGTAGCAGAAGAGTAATGATTCTTTTTAAACATTGTGAAATATTTATGGCCCTCAGAGCACAATGAAAAATAAAGACTATTTAATTTTTCAGTGCTTTTTTTTTTTTTTTTCTTCTTCTTTCAGCCCCATTAAGCACATCGAAGGGCAATTTCATTGGTTTAGTGGCATATTGAACAGAAACTACATGAGAAAGAAACTTCGTACCAACCTCTGTTTTCATCAAACATTACTGAGAAACAAAACTCACTCTCTGTCTAGATCAGTGGATCTTAGATGGTTTTGCTTTAAAGGTTCAGTATGTAGTATTTATGAGGATCTATTGACAGAAATGCAATATAATATACATAACTATGTTTTCAGTGGTGTGCAAAGACCTTACATAATGTACCATTATGTTTTTATTACCTTAGAATAAGCCATTTCTATCTACATACACCGTGGGTCCCCTGTGGATTACTTTTGATAGATAGATGCACTTTTATGGACATCAAAACAGGATTTTTATTTTACAAAATCTTTATTTTGAATGTTTTACATGAATGCTATAGAATTTAATAAATTCCAAATAAGAGACTTGAGGTTTTTTTTTTTTTTTTTTTAATTCACCGTCACTATCAGTTACGTCCATTTTATTTATTGTGATGCAACATTACAAAAATAAGAGAACTGAATTCATAAATCAAAGCAGAGATCATGACAATATGGCAACAAAAAGCATGAACAAAATATCCCAGTTGGTCTTGGCTGGTCTCCATACTGGTAAACTAATGATGGCTGATCTGAAACAATGTATGAGAAATGGTCATGAGTTTCTCATCTAACTTTGTTCATGGACAGATGAGGTAACAACTTGTGCAACAGCAGTTATTCATAGTTATTAGATCTATGTAATGCTGGGTACACACGAAAGGATAATCGGGCCGATTTTGGGCTGATTTCTCCCCTTCCGACAATCCTAGGTAAAATCCCGATTATCTTGATGGTTCTACAGATTATCAGATTTTCCTGTGGTGTGAGGTGTGTTAAGAGTGATTGAACCTGATCGGAAAAACGTCGGAGCCGCCCCGATCTCAAATCGTAAATATTCAACATGTTGAATATTTACGATCAGAAATCCTGACGTGTGGGGGGGAACCCCAAGGACACAAGCGAGCGCTCTGGAGATTATCACGTGAAACGAAACAATACCCAATCAGAAAGCAAGCTGACGGAAGACTCACCTCCAGCTCGCGCTGTAACATGTAAAGTTCATTTTCACACTGTCTCCATGACTTCATCTAAACATTTTCCTTTCCCCCCCGCAAATTTTCTGTAAAAAGCATTCCATACACTATAAGTGCAATTTCTTCTTGCCGGTTGTCCGCCATGTTTGTTTACTTTAAAGTCACGTTTAAGATGCGAGAGATTTTGCGAGATTTCCCGTGTTCACGCGAAATAACACGGTCTGTTATTTGTGAATGAAATCTGCTCGTGTGTGGTGTGCTTTCCTGGTCACATCGCGGAACTCCACACACAAAATGGTTAAATCTATGTCATGTTTGTGGGCTCTCACATTTTGAAACTCTTATAAGAGTTTAAAAATCTTTTCATGTGTACCCAGCATAAGACAGCGAAAGCACTGGCGAAGTCATGCAACTGGTTAGCTTCATAGAAGACCTTCCCCTTAATGCTAACCATCCAGTGGGTTGCAGACATCTGACTACTCCCTAAAACAAAGGCATTTTCAGCTAAATTGTTGCATGTAATAGAATTCTCAACAACTATTTCTCATACCTAGCATATCACCTGTGGTGTGGTAGGCAAATGTCACCTCCTGCTCAACTGACATCTTATGCTGCTTTCACGTGCTATCGGAATTATTGTAAATACTAGTTTCCTAGTTAAAAAATTGGACATGAACGCCCTCTCAAGTCAAAATTTGAATGCGACGAGCTCGTAATCACAACTTCAGAAGTGGGAAGTAGGAAATTTCCAATAGCACATAAAGGCAGCATAAGACAAGGTTGGCTGAAAATAAAAAAATAAAAGTCTCTCAGAAATTGCAAATAATTAAATACTTGCACCTGTACATACTTGCAAGCTTAGTTTTTAGTTCAGGTTTTAGTTCTAGTGTAGCTTTGTCCGTTTCTCTGTCTATTCCTCAGTCTCTCTGTTTTCTGGTCACTGGTTGTAGGCCTATATGATCTGCATATAAAATAATGTATACATATTTTTAAGTGCATGCAATGAATCATTTTTAATTACTTTGTCATGTTATGCAGTGGCATAGCCCACATGAGACTAAACAATCACAACAAGATAACAAATAGTTGCCAAGTAGGCAGAAATGTAGGCAGTTGTTTTATTGTTAAAATAATAAAATGTTATGCATTAAAAGACGTTAATCACATAATGTTAGTCAAAATATATACTTACAAAGCCAAAGATGCTCAGTGCTGTGGCTCTTTGGGGTGTAGTTAGCTCCTGTTGACACAGGCAAAAAGAAGAAACAATTTTCATCAATGATTATTGATGACTAAATGTTATGAACATGATAAATCACGGATATAGGATGACTGCTAGATTGATCACTTACACAATCAAATGACAATCAACACTGAAAAAAGAGAGATAATAATGAAATAATAACAAATAAGGAATGCATTTTCATTCTTGAATTAATTATTTTACTTGAATATATATTAATCCTCTGGACGTATACACTGGCGTAAATGTTTTATTTACGAGAGAGAGAGAGCGAGAGAGAGCGAGAGAGAGAGAGAGAGAGAGAGAGAGAGAGAGACACCGCGCTACTTCAAATGGCGTCACACACATTTAACTGACGACTAAAATATATAACTATAACTGCCCGTAAAAAGACGGAAACCATTGTTCGCGTAAATACTAGATTTGGTACATATAATGAAAAAGGCAGGCAGTCAATTGTATGAAAATTGAATGGGTTATGAAAGCAGCAGTTCTTGAGGAAAACGAACAGTTCCCCGAGACTGTCATAGTAATAGCAATTCGATTTTATTATTTACTTTCTTCATATATTTAGTTATATTTAATTGATATTGGTTTACGTTTTAAAAGTAACAAAGAAATTTGTTACAAATTTGTTAAGTAAAAAGTACTTACCTCAGGAAAACTCGCAGCTGGCGTCTAGCGATCCAGTCAGCGGGGACGTCCGTTATGCGCGCACTCTACACAATCCTCAGTTTATATGCCCTCTGCCAGGTGTTTGCGCGGGCTTTGCACGCGAGTAACAATTTAAATTTTGTGAGGTGTGAGTTTATATTTTTTATTTTTTAATCATTTAAAAATTACATTTATATAACCACACTTGTACTGTTATTACCCTGGCATTAAAAAAAATATATAAATAAAATAGAATGACTGCCTATTAGCCTATTGAGAAATTGTAGGAATGTGGATTTTATAGGAGAAAATATTAATATAAAAATTACTTCTTTGTCTCCCACAAAGAACTCATTTTACATCCTTCCATCCTGTGTGTGTGTGTGTGTGTGTGTGTGTGTGTGTATAGGCTATATATCTGTCTTCTTCGTTTACAGTAGCACTACTGCTTTTACGTAAACAGTAAAATACTCCAAATTCCCATATACAGTAAGTTACTGTAAATTTCTTTAAAATACCCATAATGCTGTGCATATTACAGTAGTTAACCGTAAATAATATAAATGGTATTTTACTGGGCTTTTTTGCGGTAAGTAACTGTAAAATTACGGCAAAGTCTAACAGTGTAGGGCACAGCTGGAAGTGTAGGGCGTGAGTATCTTTTGTAAAAGAGAGGCAGATTCTCTGAAAGAGTATTCCCAGACAGGATTCTGGATGATTTAGCTGGGAGCTCCTCTCTCAGACTAAAGCTCAGATACACACACTTCGCTTAGAGACCCCTCTGGGTAAAACCCAGACTGCTTCTGTCTGAGAGGAATCACTGCTGCTGAAATCATATTTTGACATTGAATAATCAAGCAGAATTGTCATATTCTTTTCGAGTTTTTAAACTCATTACTTTTTAATTTATTTTTGAGCAAGGTTCAGATTGTTTATTCACACAATATATTGACTTCTAATGCCACTTTCTGTAATGTTTATTTAATCATATCCACCATAGCAATGTCTTGGAATTATCTTATTTTTGGGGCTTTTCTCAACAAATATTGATATATTTGATTAATTAATTGAGAAATCATGTATTTAATTTGATTATTTTTATTTCAGTTGATTCAATCCTAAAAGAAATAGTTTGTTTAACATCTTGAGCTCACTCAGAGGTCAAAATATAAGGATGTGAATGTGTGACGGGAGCATGTCTCTCTTACTGTATTCATGCTTTTCCATCTCTCTGTCAGTTTAGCCGTGTTTGCCACCCAGTTCTTTACACAGTTTTGCACCCACACACATTCATTTACAGAGTGTGTGTTAGTCTATTTCATGTTTCATGCAGACGTATTCTGCACTGTTGAATTGAGCTGTATTGAACTTGTGGTAGACACTGTTAACAGCTTATAGAGCCTCAAGTAGCACACACACACACACACACACAGACAAACAAAGACTCAAAAAAGATGGAAAGGATTGATCTTGATCTTGCAGTGGTAAGCCAATTGATGTCTTCCATGTTAATAAACGGGACATATTATACACTTTTATGACATTTTATTAAAGTAAATATACTGTATTCTTCCATGTGGGAATGTCACATGAGGACAAACAATTTCCCTGTGAAAATTTCGCAGGATTTGCCACGTTGACCAACAGAAAGCTGATTTGCTTGAGATTTTGATTTGAAAGTGACTTCTGTGTGATCTGTGCTTCATACATCACTACACTATTAATAGACAATGGACCTTTTTTGCCCATGAAACGTGACTGCATCTTTAGTCAAGGTTTCTTGCACCAAAAATAACTTTTGTTTAGTTTTACGTGATCCTTTTCCACCTTCCACCAAGCTTTTTTCTACTGTACCTTTAAGACTTCTATATGCAAATTACCTCTGTTATGAATCTGATTGGCTACCCAGCAAGCAATTTTGAATTTAAAAGATGTCTAATAGTCGTCCGAATACAGCCCTGATGTCTAGGCTAAAACAAGGCATTTGGGCTGTCAGTGAAAATGTAATTGATGTCTAACCATAGCAAAAGAATAGACTAGTAATCTAGAACATGAACATGTCAAAGAAATTAAATCAAACACCTTGTAATTACTGTTTCTTACATGATGGAATATCATACATCTCGCAAGTTATTTTGGCAAAAACAACATGTAACCAAATTCAAGGTTATTGTGGCTAGAGGTTGGTTACTCATAGCTGGACTATAGTTAACTGAGACGGTGAAATGACGGCTATTGCTTGCTGGGTAATGACTTAGAATGTTATTTCACAATCATGAATGACCCGCTTTAGCTTTAGCTTATAAGCCTTATGTATTGTCTACACTACATTGTCTTTTATGGCCCCTATAAAGGGCCTGAAATAAAGCGTAAAGTGTTGACAAACAAACACGCATGTACGCACAAGTACACAAATTCACTTACTGTCATGATTTGAAACTCTAGAGGTTTACACTTTGCCTAAATTGGGGGATGGGTTGAGATAGAGAGAGTGAGAGCGAGCGAGAGAGAGGAAACCAATTATATGTCCAATAACAGAGTGGTATGGATTTTCCTCTGGGCTTGTAGCCAATCCCTCTATCTTTTCTACTTTCTGTCTCTCTCTTCACTCTCTTTGTCTCTTCCTCCCTCCCTCTCTCTCTCTCCCTCCCTCTCTCTCTCTCGCTCTCTCTCTCTCTCTCTGTCTTGCTCTGTCTTTCTCTATCTGTCTGATGTATGCTTGATTAAGGGAGGTGAATGAGCTATTGAAATATGTGGCTGTTAGTATATGTGATGGGAACGATCGGGGACGTTTCATCAATACTTCTTATGCTCCTCAAAAACTCATTCACAAGTATAAAGAGACCGCTACAGAGTGAAGAAACAAGCTAGAATACATTCAGTAAATCAATTGAGCCACTGTTCCTCAGGAAAGCATTTGTCATCATCTTCACTGTTAGTGTTAGGAAAGAAAGATATAGAAAGAATGAACGTACAATATAATGGATTGCAAAATTAATGGATTGCAAACTTGCGTATTTGCGTAAATACGCAAGTTTGCAATCCATTATATTGTACGTTCATTCTTGCACTGCTGTTAACAAAGGGGGTGATGGAGTTGCCTTCAAAGTCGAGCTGTTGCTCTGCCATGACTGAAAGAGAACTAGTGACACACGTTGTCATATTCGTTGTGAACTGCTCATTATCACTCCTTGTGGCAAAGCTGAGAATGTTTGTATTTGCATTGCATTATGAATTTTGAAATAAAACTTGCGTAGGTAGTACATACTGACACATACCAGGACTTTAGACTATCAAGGGCCCCAAGCGGTGACAACCTGCCCCTACCATTAACACATATAAAGCAATACATTGGCCCTTGTTTGTTTTCTATGTACTGGCCAACATGTAACACAGGGCCTCAACCATGCACAGGGGCCCCTAAACTTACATTTGTTGTATTATGATTACATATGATTACATACGGCTATGGAAGGCCCCATACTCTAGCACAGGGGCCCATAAACACCCAATGTTGTTAAAGGAATAGTTCACCCAAAAATGGGTGTCATCACTTACTCATCCTCAAGTTGTTCCAAACCTGTAAGTGTTTCTTTCTTCTGCTGAACACAAAAGAAGATATTTTAAAGAATGCTGGTAACCAGACAGTTGATGGTTATAGCCATAGACTTCCATTTTTTTTCCTACTATGGAAGTCAATGGCTATACCTCAACTGCTTGATTACATTCTTAATCATAAACACTCATTAGAATATCTTCTTTTGTGTTCAGTATAAGAAATAAATTCATACAGGTTTGGAAAAACTTGAGGGTGATTATAAAACGGTTAGTTCCAGTCCTTGATTCTGATTGGTCAATAGCTGTGTTTTATTCACAATAAAGCATGAGCGGTTCACCCAACACTTCTGTGTATCACTGCAGCCACTCTTAGCCACATGAACATATGTTTGTTGTTTTTTGAAGAAAAACATAAGAATTACAAGGCTAAAATGATTTGTGAGTAAATTTTGATTTACTAGGCGGCATGATAGTGGATGAGTGGTTTAAGGAACAATTTGAAAAAAATTAACCGTCATGCTCCAGTCCTGAAATTATTACTACATGTAGAGAAGAGCATTATGAGAGAGAGAACAACTAAGCGAGTGTATTACCTATGTCTGATATAGCATTCATTCTTCATGTCAATCTTATATCCATAATAATAAATCAGTTACATTGTCCACTGAGAAATGTCCATATCCTTGTCTTAGTTCTTTTAACAGTTAAAGGATTAGTTCATATTTATAGTTTATAGTTGTATTAATAAATATCCTGATGCTTCCAAGCTTTATAATGGCAGTGACGGAGTCCACGAATTTGAAGCGAGTTTGCATCCATCCATCATAAACGTACTCCACACGGCTCCGGGGGCTTAATAAAGGTCTTCTAAAGTAAAGTGATGGGTTTTTGTAAGAAAAATATCCATATTTAAAACTTTATAAAGTAAAATATCTAGCTTCTGCCAGACCGTCTTCCGTATTCAATTAGTCCTTTAAGGGTATTTCCCATAACAGCACTAGTCAATGCATTGGTTGCGCCTTATAACGTGTTGTTTAAAGTAAAAATAATGTCCTTGTTTACAACCTTGTTTCAGTCCCTTTCAATAGCAAAGTCTTTGCTACTTACTCACTGATAAAGACAGTCTTTGCCACCATCTAATGGCGTAATAATGCAATTTTCACAAGTCAAAAATCACAATCACTAACGGACGAAAATAAAATATTATTTATTGAACAATAAGCCTCTCACACCTTATTGCTTAAGTAGTAAGTGATTTTCATTTTTTGGTGAGCCATCCCTTTAACATCACCTTTAAGCTACTCTGTGATGAGTACTTGATAGTGATGTTACTTTATTTTTACTTTATTTACAAAAAGTTTTCCTTTTCAATTTTCAAAGCTGAATTTTCAGAATCAGTACTCCAGTCTTCAGTGTCACATGATCCTTCAGAAAACATTCTAATATGCTGATTTGCTGCTCAATAAACATTTCTTATTATTATCAATGTTGAAAACTAGAAATTTCTTTCAAAAAACAAACAAATAAAACATCCTTATTGACCCAAAACTTTTGAACAGTAGTGTGCTTTAGTGTGTAGTGTGCTTAGCTAGTGTGTGTGACAACATGACGAGAGTCTGAAAAGCAGGTTTTGTGAAGCGAGAATGAGGAGGACACAGTGATGATTAAGACCGTGTTTTCATTTCCATAAGAGCAGCTGTCTGTTAATCCAGTCTTTAATTAAACCCACTGACCCTTTTAGCTGTCACTCACCTGGCACTGCATAATGGACACACAACTCCGCTATTGTGTGCTGTAGTCATTTAAATGATGAGTCATTGTGAAATTCATAGCGAAACGTGTGCGAGTGTCACATGAGTGTCGTTTCTGTTGCAGCGTTTGAGTGCATGTTTTCCCGCAGGGCTAAAGCAGTAAAAGGCCCCGTAAAGCAGAGCTGCAAATGGCTCTGTGAAACACTCACTTAACCTCATGATACCATCATATTGCATCGATACTAAAACTACAGTACACCACCCTCAGACTGTCTGTGTGTGTGTTCGTGTGGGTGTGTGATAATAGCAGCAGTTAATGTATGTGTATATTGCTGGATGTCCCTCCTAAATGCTATTCCCCATTTTGTATAGTCCTTACTGGTTAAACCCGTTCAGCATAAACACACACTCCAGTTGTCGGTTGTTTGAACACTCAAGTTGGGGCCACGTTGGGCCACTTAAACAAAGTTTTGACCTCAAGGTGTAGTCTGTCTTTTTTTGCTTGAATTGTTTGGACCTCAAAAGTTCTTTGTAAGGTTGTTTGGGCACTTATGAACAACCAAACACGACTCTAATATCCTAATGATCCTCCTCCTAAGCCGGTGTGCAAGTAAAAAGGAGGGACAGAAAGAATGAGTGAATATGTTCCTTTAGTCCAGATTTGTTTTGTATTGAAGGGTGGGAACGGATGGATTTAAGAAACAAGCAGAAACCAACACCTCTAGGTGGAGATTTTACTCATAGAAGATGACCATATGGATGTTTTTGTTCATTTTTTTATGCAAACTCATGCTTGACAACTAAAATAAACAACTTAGTGTTAGTTGAAGAACTAAAAAAGTAAAATGGAAATAAAAATAAGACTAAGAAATATTTACGTAACAAAATTACTAAAACTTCAAACTGAATAAATACTATAACAGTATACAGTATGAATAATATTAAAACACTGGTAAACAGTTCTCTTGCTATGGAAAAATGTTCTCTGTGTGTGCGTGTTTTGGGAGCATTCCTTCTGGACTGCCTGGAAGGGCTGTAAATAGCATGGGAAACTTTTTTTATTAAGAGACCCTGAAATGCCAGTCATCTGAATGACCATCCCCCAACATTAATCTGTGAATTTATGCAGCTGAGATTTGAGTTCATTTAGTATCTGTGCATTTGAGTTTTACTATGTGAGTGAAGCGTCCTTCACCCTGCTCCTCGCACTTATTCACAGTGATATAATGCCGTTCCTTCACAGAGTGCACAATTAATTGCATTCTGGGGATGTTCTGCGTCTGGACACGTTTTTTTTTTTCTTCTCTCTGTTCTATTCAAGAATTTGGGCACTTAAGCCACACTTAAATGTTTGAATGTCAGTGCATTGCATAACAAAATTTTAAACTAAGTGGCATCTGCAGTATGAACAAATGAAAAACAAATCTTTTAACTTTTCTGAGTCATTTTTATTGCTATTACTTTAACCAATTGTTGTAAAGGTGATTTTTAGTGAATGAAGTCCTCAAGTATAATGTTCCTTTAATGTTCACAACAAAAAAAAAAAAAATCAGTAAACCTTTTTAAACCTATATTTTTTGTTTATAATTTAAATGCTTTCTTATTTTTTTATTATGTTTTTTATTTAATTCATATATTTTTTTATTTTATTTAAAAAAAAAATACAATACAGTAAATATTTTATTTTAACATAGCTTAAGTGTCACGGTTATGTGCAGGTAGGAAGATGAAGATGGAAGACTCACTCCAAGTTTAATTACAAACATACAAGGCAAGCAGGGTCAACATAACATAGCATAATGGTTACCAGACAAAGACTGAGTGAAAAGGGAGGAACTATGGCCACATCCACACGAAGCCAGAGCTTTTCCTATCCAATCTTTTTTTTCCCTTGTCTCAAGAAATATCTGCGTACACACAAAACCACTGAAACTGACTCAAAACGATGTAGTATACATGCCAGACCAGTATGTGGCGCTGTAATTCTGCCACAGAAATACACTAAAAATGGAGAAGACTTGGAGCATGCGCGAGACGTGGTGTGATGACATCACCGTTTCACAAAATATACGGATTGACTGTACACACGAAAACACAAGGTTTCAGATTGATCCACTCTGGGACCTGGTTTCAAAAAATACCGGTTTCATTTTCCCAAAACGCCGGATCCGCCTGGACGAAACACTGAAACGATACAAAATTTTTACGTATACAGCTAAACACGTCTCCGTGTGGACGGGGCCTATATAGTAGACCGAAACAAGATAATTAACTAAACACAGCTGAACAGAACTTAACTAATGAGGGTAACCAAGGAAACAGACAAGTGGTGGGAAACTGATACAAAGGAACACATGTGACCTGAACAAGGAAACAAACTTAAAGTCCATGATAAGGCAAACTAAACATGACTGTGACATTAAGTGCTTAAGCTCATTTTTTGAGACGATTTTTAGATTTCCCACCATATTTATCCTGATTTATCCTGACTTATTATTACAGATAATGGGAAACAACTGGCTAAATTAGCAACTAATACTTTTTTGGCATTTCTACCATTTTTATTGTGTGCAAACTGCTAGGCCACAGTTACGACGAGTCCTAAGACATTTTATTTAAATGGCAACAAAAAGTTTTCCAAAACAAATAATAAAGGTCATTGATTGACTGTGGAAAGAATGATGTCAACATGAATGCTGCTTGTATTCTCATAAAAGAGGACCAAGAAATTTGAGCATTTCACTGGGCGCAGGGAGAGAATTTGAATCACGAGACTAGCCTCAGGGATAATACCCCCAGTGTGTGATCATCTGCCGTATGTTTTTATGTGTTTGCATGCACAAATATGACATGAGGTGTGTGTGTCTACTAACAGTCAAAAATAATAGGCAATTTATATCTAAAAAGTATGTGATATTAGTGGAGGGACATTCTAAATCTTGTGAGCATTTGATTGGACAAACATTTGTAGTGCATGATGAGTCATCAATATTTTTGGTCTGTTTTTAGTGTTGTTATTGTTAACTAAAACTATTAAAAATTATTTTTGTTAATAGATATTAAGCTAAAAAAATTAAACCTAAAAAAACTTAAATAAATCTTGCCTTGGGAGCAAACTAAAATAAAATAAGTTTACTTTGAAGTATAATTACTAAAACTGAAAAAAAGCTTTATATATATATATACACTCACCTAAAGGATTATTAGGAACACCATACTAATACTGTGTTTGACCCCCTTTCGCCTTCAGAACTGCCTTAATTCTACGTGGCATTGATTCAACAAGGTGCTGAAAGCATTCTTTAGAAATGTTGGCCCATATTGATAGGATAGCGTCTTGCAGTTGATGGAGATTTGTGGGATGCACATCCAGGGCACGAAGCTCCCGTTCCACCACATCCCAAAGATGCTCTACTGGATTGAGATCTGGTGACTGTGGGGGCCATTTTAATACAGTGAACTCATTGTCATGTTCAAGAAACCAATTTGAAATGATTTGAGCTTTGTGACATGGTGCATTATCCTGCTGGAAGTAGCCATCAGAGGATGGGTACATGGTGGTCATAAAGGGATGGACATGGTCAGAAACAATGCTCAGGTAGGCCGTGGCATTTAAACGATGCCCAATTGGCACTAAGGGGCCTAAAGTGTGCCAAGAAAACATCCCCCACACCATTACACCACCACCACCAGCCTGCACAGTGGTAACAAGGCATGATGGATCCATGTTCTCATTCTGTTTACGCCAAATTCTGACTCTACCATCTGAATGTCTCAACAGAAATCGAGACTCAGAATCGAGAATCAGACCAGGCAACATTTTTCCAGTCTTCAACTGTCCAATTTTGGTGAGCTCGTGCAAATTGTAGCCTCTTTTTCCTATTTGTAGTGGAGATGAGTGGTACCCGGTGGGGTCTTCTGCTGTTGTAGCCCATCCGCCTCAAGGTTGTGCGTGTTGTGGCTTCACAAATGCTTTGCTGCATACCTCGGTTGTAACGAGTGGTTATTTCAGTCAAAGTTGCTCTTCTATCAGCTTGAATCAGTCGGCCCATTCTCCTCTGAACTCTAGCATCAACAAGGCATTTTCGCCCACAGGACTGCCGCATACTGGATGTTTTTCCCTTTTCACACCATTCTTTGTAAACTCTAGAAATGGTTGTGCGTGAAAATCCCAGTAACTGAGCAGATTGTGAAATACTCAGACCGGCCCGTCTGGCACCAACAACCATGCCACGCTCAAAATTGCTTAAATCACCTTTCTTTCCCATTCTGACATTCAGTTTGGAGTTCAGGAGATTGTCTTGACCAGGACCACACCCCTAAATGCATTGAAGCAACTGCCATGTGATTGGTTGATTAGATAATTGCATTAATGAGAAATTGAACAGGTGTTCCTAATAATCCTTTAGGTGAGTGTATAAACTAATAAAAATGACAAATGCACATAAAAAATACTAAACCTTAAACTAAAATTAAAATGAAAACTGAAAAAAAATTCAAAATATGAATAAGTACTATAATAGTATAAAAATAATACTAAAATAACTCTGGTCTGTTTTCACAGACAAAAAAGAATATATTTTTAAAATAGTATATCTGCTAGAAGTTTGTTTTGTCAACTTTTATGAGTTCTCTAGCATATAGATGACTTCAGTACCTCAAGACATGTACTAAAAGCTCTAAAAATGAATGTGATGGATCCCAGAACAGACCGATGACACTCACCTGTGACTACAAACAAGAAGAGAGCATGAAACCCACAGATCCCAGATCAGAACATATAGGAGCAGTAGATGAAAGGAAAAATTTGATTTTTGCTTGTTGTTTTTCTGTCATGATAGAATGAGGCTGTGGCAAATCCATCAAAGCGCTGACAGTGACGAGGAAAGAACGATTACTCGGGTAGCTGCATGTTTGTAATTCTAATATAACACTACACTAGTACAGGTGTGACAGTCCATTCCTCAGCAGGACAGATTCATTTCCAAGCAGCCCAAAGAATATGCCTGTTTTATCACTCTCCAGGCAAAAATCGTACAGCGCACCTTTTTGAAGTGTCGTTAATGTTCGAGAGCGTTTTAGTTGATCGGTTTAGTCTATATTAGTGCTCTGTAAGTGTTTTTTCTTGGCATCTCAGCGGGGTTTGCTTTCGTGAATCCCTCACCACAACTGACTCGTCACATGGTCTTTCTGTGCTTGTGTGTGGGGGCAAAGAGTTCATTAGGAAGCATTACTGTCCACTGCTTTAAAAGGCTAATGGCTTGCTAATATAGATGTAATTACAGTGTGTGTATGTTTGTTTGTGCTGAATATGTGTGTGTTTGCTCTGTGTATGTGTGTATTGTGTTCATTTTAAGCCATTCGAGACTCGGAAACGAAACTAGAACATAAAGTAATTACTCGTAATGCCACAAGGGCCTTGACTCAAGGGTGTATGTGTGTATTTGTGTAGGGGAAGTGTTTATTTTGAGGAATATCTCCAGCGCTAGTATGCTAATATTTCTTGCAGTCCCTCAGGAACAAGTAAATTATGCTTTTGGTTTGGCAGTGGTGTGTTTAAAGATGTAATTTAGTTGTAGTGTGTTAGTGTGAGAGATAAATGACCTGCATGTGCAATAGATTTTCACACTCAGTGAATCCGCTAATGCAGATGAGCAATTACATGTAATTGCTCTAAATGTCTAAATTATTTTAAGTGAAAATGAAGTTAAAATTAGTTTTAATGTAAGTAGTAGTACCAAATTTGTTTATTCCATGATATATGAAAATGGTCATCATACAATACTGTGGTATATATAAAAAATACCATTCATATATACACTCATGGCCCAAAAAAAGTCGCTGTTTGGATTTCAATGCAAATGCTTAAAGGCCTGTTCACACCAAGGACGATAACTATAAAGATAACGATAAAGATATAGTTCTAAAAATCATTCTCAATATTAAAGAATAGCAGAATCCACACCACAGCTATAACGATAACGGCACAGAGAAACAATATCGTTTGAATCACTTTCAGAACGATTTTTTGGATAAAAACATTGACAGCCAATCAGAATCCATCCTGCTGTAACAAGCTTGACCATTTAAAGTGACAGACAAGCACGTGCTTAGAATAAACACACAATATCTGTCTGTTGGTGTGGACGCTGATAGTTATCTTTATCGTTATCTTTATAGTTATCATTCTTGGTGTGAACGGGCCTTAAGAGTCTATGATTGCAGTGAATATTTTGTTTCTAGCATGTTAGATGTTTGGCAACAGTTCTTCTAACCCTAATTGATGGAGTGTGTCGCTTTTCATCTTTTAAACAACCATGTAGCAAGACACATCATGGCCATATTCCAGGGTGACAATGTCAAGATTCATCAGGCTCAACTTGTGAAAGAATGATTGGGAGGGAGCATGAATAATCATGTTCACACATGAATTGGCACCTCTGAGTCTAGACCTTAAATTCATGGAAAGTCTTTGGGATGTGCTGGAGGAGATTTTACAGAGTGCTTGACTCTTGCATTTTAAATACAATACGATGGAAATAACATCACAACATTTATTTCATTTATTATGCATACTGTATGAACATCAGGGGCGATTCTAGGATTTCAATATTAGGGGGGCTCAGCCCCCAATGAGGGTATGATTTAAAAAAAAAAGTAATATATTGTTTGTATATGAGGGTAGGCATGAACAATACAGTAACTTTCTACACTACCTATCAAGTCAATAATGAATATTGAATTAATTTCTAATCATTTTAAATAACCAGCAAATATTCATTAATATTTATTAAGAATATAGACAAACTTTTTATTACTGTAATTGTCTAAATTGGCATTATGTGGGTAAAAAAATTTTTTCAACATGTATAATGTTTTAAACACTTTTGAACTATATTTTCGCAGTAAAATTGACTTTAAAAAAAGATCTACATTTATCATTTTCATTCATTGAGATAACATAAAAAAGTGCCATGGTTTAGTGGAGGATTTCTGTCACCTGGTGGAAAACAAACACACTTTTAACATGAAAATGACATGAAATTACTACTATAACCAGTAGATGGCAGCAGAGTACCATTCATTAGCTTTTATATCTCTTTTCGGATGTTTTGCTTTTGAGTTATTATAAAATGAATATTGTAACAAATTTTAGCAGTTTTATTGTACTGAAGTAGTATAGCAAGAGTAGGAAAAGTTACAAAGTCTCATGCCATTTAGATGAAAGGAATTTTAGTAAATAAATAAATGAATACAGATTTTACTGTGGATGGAAAACCGTCTTGAATTGCTCCCGCATCATATTATTTAAACTGCTTTTATGACAAAGAACTACACAGATGCATCATGTAGATATCATAACAATATATCAGTAAACGCACGTTGTCCTCTGCTTTTGACGCTGATGCTGGCGCTGATGCGGATTGAAGAACACGCTGGATAACGCAGACTACAATACGGGGATGAGCCGAAAACTGCCGCCGGTTTCATATGAGTTTTAAAGGGGACTGAGGCAATTATGAATTAGTGAACAGATTACAGAGTCAATCGCAAATTTTTAGGGGGGCTGGGTGGAAATATAGGGGGGCTAAAGCCCTCCTAAAATTGGCCTAGTGGGCTGATGAACATTATTTATATGGAAACCCGTGGAAAACATGACTTTATTTCTTCTGTTTTAGTTCTTTCGTTAAACATTTTGAATTTACTTTAGTTAAATTGGCTAACCCGTTTCATATTGCCAAAAGTTTTGGGACGTCTGCCTTTATATGGACATGAACTTTAATGGCATCCTATTCTTAATCCATAGGGTTTATTATGGAGTTGGCCCACCCTATAACAGCTTCAACTCTCTGGGAAGGCTTTCCAAAAGGTTTAAATTTTGGGAATTTTTGACCATTCTTCTAGAAGCGCATTTGTGAGGTCAGGCACTGATGTTGGACAAGAAGGCCTGGCTCGCAGTCTTCGCTCTAATTCACCCCAAAGGTGTTCTATTGGGTTGAGGTCAGTCAAGTTCCTCCACACCAAATTCGCTCATCCATGTCTTTATGGACCTTGCTTTGTGCACTGGTGTGCAGTCATGTTGGAACAGGAAGGGGCCATCCTGAAACTGTTCCCACAAAGTTGGGAGCATGAAATTGTCCAAAATGTCTTGGTATGCTGAAGCATTAAGAGTTCCTTTCACTGGAACTAAGGGGCCAAGCCCAAACCCTAAAAAAAAACCCACACCATAATCCCCCCTCCACCAAACTCTACACTTGGCACAATGCAGTCAGGCAAGTACCGTTCTCCTGGCAACTGCCAAACCCAGACTCGTCCATCGGATTACCAGACAGAGAAGCTCTAGAGTCCAGTGGCGGCGTTCTTTACACCACTGCATCCGACGCTTTGCATTGCACTTGGTGATGTAAGGCTTGGATGCAGCTGCTCGGCCATGCCTCAGCATGTGCTGACCCCGCTCTGTGATTTATGTGGCCTACCACTTTGTGGCTGAGTTGCTGTTGTTCCCAATTGCTTCCACTTTGTTATAATACCACTAACAGTTGGTCGTGGAATATTTAGTAGTGAGGAAATTTCACAAATGGATTTCTTGCACAGGTGGCAACCTATCATGGTACCACGTTTGAATTCACTGAGCTCCTGAGAGCGACTCATTCTTTCACAAATGTTTGTAGAATCAGTCCCCATGCCTAGGTGCTTGATATTATACACCTTTGGCCATTGAAGTGATTGGAACACCTGAATTCAATGATTTGGAAGGGTGTCCCAATACTTTTGGCAATATAGTGTACATCTAAATATTGAGATATAGTGAATTGTATTGAAAATTGTCTGTTTTTAAAAATATATTTTAAAATTGCCCTAGTACCACCACAGTACTGCTCAATCACTTGATCATTTAACACACTTCACCATCATATTATTTTTGAATAGTTAATGCTTTTTTCATTCTTAATTTTGTTTTTATTTGAAGACAAAACAAATGTTTGGTCGACTTCTTTTGTATTTCTATCTTGAGGCATGTTTTTCTCTCTCTCTCTCTCTCTCTCTCTCTCTCTCTCTCTCTCTCTCAGTATGTCTGCTGTATAGTGATAACATGCTCTTCGGGCATTGCAGCAGGCGCAGAAGATGCCCATGTAATGTCTGTCACTGCAGAGAAAGCACCTGTCTGTCACTGAAGTGTCTATCTGTCATGAAAGCGTCCATCTGTCTTAGATTTCCTATTGTAAAAGTGCCTGTCTGTCATTACCGTATCTACTGTTTAAGCATAAGCCTGTCTGTCATCTGTTTTTACACTGAAACACAACATTGCAACAGGCTGACAGTGAGGATGTATGGTTTTGTGTGGTCACTGAGAAATTTTTGAGAAATTAATTCTCTCTAACACTCTCTTTCTCAGTCTCTTGAGTGAATAACTCTTCTGTTGAAAAAATATTTTTCTTCTTGCGGTTAATGTGAAGATAATTTAGTGAGAACAGAGAATAAGGAGAGAGAGAGTGAGTGTGTGTGAAAGAGCGAGACCAGTCTCTGCATACATCAGCAAATTCACCTGGAGAAATGTTCAATTACTCTCTCAGAATTTCTTCTTGTAGGTTTTTCTTATCTTTAGAGTAAAGAGAAGAATTCTGCAGTGACTACACACACACACACACACATACACACACACACACACACACACACACGGATTTCGGATATTGCCATCTTTGTGGGGATATTTTGTCCCTATAACGTAGGGGATACCTCAACCACACGCACACGCACACACACACGCACACACACACACACACACACACACACACTCACTCACTCATGTTGTGTTTTCATGTTTATGGGTACTTTCCATGGACATAATGATTTTTATACTGTACAAACTGTATATTCTATCCCCTTACACGAACCCTACCCCTAAACCTACCCATCACAAAAAACATTTAACATTTTTACATTTTCAAAAATCATAACTTGATTTATAAGCTGTTTTTCTCATGGGGACCAAAAAATGTCCCCACAAGGACAAGGATTTCGAAATGTCCCTTTGTGGGGACATTTTGTCCCTATAATGTAGGGTTTACCAGGACACACACACACACACACACGCACGCACGCACACACACACACACACACACACACAGGGGCAAGTGCTTTAGTGCATGTGCTGTCTAACTGGGTATATGTTTGCTTTCTCATGATGAATTAGACTATTATTAGTAAGGTTAATATAAGTTCGTCCGTGTATTTTACTCACTTTCCCTCTCTGCTGACCCCAGTACTGGCACTGGAGATTACAATATGCACGTAAGCTTAAAGTCAACATAATGGAATATTGCAGTATTTATTATAAATGATTTATCCGTGCATATCTTTTTTTTTTTTTTTTTTTAATTCATGTGCCCTCGTAATCTTTAATCAAAACAACTTCCTCTTCCTCTTGCAATGACTTCTCTTCTCTGATGACATATTTACTGGCACAAGGGCTGGACAACCTGTCACTCACATGAGATCACAGCAATAGCAAACCACAATGATCCAATCAATTCCAGATAGACAAAATCAAGTCCCAACCTGCATTTTTCCTTGTTTGAGAAGCCGCTCCACTCAGATATGTCACAATAGGGAAAAACGACTATATCACAATTTCTGTTACATGCAGACTCTCAACATTTGTTATTTCTGCAGATTGGAAAATATTCATTATATTTATGTCTTTTTAACAGCAAATATAGAGTGTTAAATATAGAGTTTATTATTAAAAATATTTGACAGCAGAATGTCACGATTGACCAATAAGAATCAAATATTCAAGAGTGCTGTCATTGTGTGCAAATGATCAACTTAGATGCTGTGCTAAACAACTTCTTTTGCATTCCACTGAAGAAGAATGTCATAAGGGTTTGGAACGACATGAGCATAAGTAAATGAATATTCATAAGAATATTCATTTGTAAGTGAACTATCCATTTAATGGTACTTATCATGTCAGCTAAATGAGAGTACAAAAAAATCTGATATTCCACCAACTGTGCAGTTCTGATGTATATTTCATTAGGCAGAGCGGACTTTGATATGTGGTTATGGGATGAATTGTTCTCTGATCACAGACGTCTAATGCACACCGCAGATGGACTGTAGTGTGACATCAGCCCAGTGTTTGCGGTGCAGCTGAGCAGAGATCTGTAATTACCATCACAGTATGCGCCCACGATTTAGAACTCATAATACAACAGAAAACGTAATGTTTTATATACAGTGAACTCACTACTCGCTATAAAAAAACCTTGTGTTTGTGTGTGTCTAAGAAGGTCCACCCATCTCTGGATATTTGTTTATGCATCATATGATGTCCTTATATAAGGGCACATGCACTGCTCTCCGCTATACTATTTTTGTGTGTTTGTTTGTGGCACAAACATCCATCTTCACCTCTAAACCATCAGAGCTCAGCACTTCTGCTTGGGTTGTTACTCAGAGGCTTTACTCATGTGTAACAGACTCCACACGCATGCTAACATACAAACCCGATTCCAAAAAAGTTGGGACACTGTACAAATTGTGAATAAAAACAGAATGCAATGATGAGGAAGTTTTAAATTTCAATATTTTATTCAGAATACAACATAGATGACATAAAATGTTTAAACTGAGAAAATGTATCATTTTAAGGGAAAAATAAGTTGATTTTAAATTTCATGGCATCAACACACCTCAAAAAAGTTGGGACAAGGCCATGTTTACCACTGTGTGGCATCCCCTCTTCTTTTTATAACAGTCTGCAAACGTCTGGGGACTGAGGAGACAAGTTGCTCAAGTTTAGGAATAGGAATGTTGTCCCATTCTTGTCTAATACAGGCTTCTAGTTGCTCAACTGTCTTAGGTCTTCTTTGTCGCATCTTCCTCTTTATGATGCGCCAAATGTTTTCTATGGGTGAAAGATCTGGACTGCAGGCTGGCTATTTCAGTACCCGGATCCTTCTTCTACACAGCCATGATGTTGTAATTGATGCAGTATGTGGTCTGGCATTGTCATGTTGGAAAATGCAAGGTCTTCCCTGAAAGAGACGACGTCTGGATGGGAGCATATGTTGTTCTAGAACTTGGATATACCTTTCAGCATTGATGGTGCCTTTCCAGATGTGTAAGCTGCCCATGGCACACGCACTCATGCAGCCCCATACCATCAGAGATGCAGGCTTCTGAACTGAGCGCTGATAACAACTTGGGTTGTCCTTGTCCTCTTTAGTCCGGATGACATGGCGTCCCAGTTTTCCAAAAAGAACTTCAAATTTTGATTCGTCTGACCACAGAACAGTTTTCCACTTTGCCACAGTCCATTTTAAATGAGCCTTGGCCCAGAGAAAACGCCTGCGCTTCTGGATCATGTTTAGATATGGCTTCTTTTTTGACCTATAGAGTTTTAGCCGGCAACGGCGAATGGCACGGTGGATTGTGTTCACCGACAATGATTTCTGAAAGTATTCCTGAGCCCATGTTGTGATTTCCATTATAGTAGCATTCCTGTATGTGATGCAGTGCCGTCTAAGGGCCCGATCAGGGGCATCCAGTATGGTTTTCCGGCCTTGACCCTTACGCACAGAGATTGTTCCAGATTCTCTGAATCTTTGGATGATATTATGCACTGTAGATGATGATAACTTCAAACTCTTTGCAATTTTTCTCTGAGAAACTCTGATATTGCTCCACTATTTTTCGCCGCAGCATTGGGGGAATTGGTTATCCTCTGCCCATCTTGACTTCTGAGAGACACTGCCACTCTGAGAGGCTCTTTTTATACCCAATCATGTTGCCAATTGACCTAATAAGTTGCAAGTTGGTCCTCCAGCTGTTCCTTATATGTACATTTAACTTTTCTGGCCTCTTATTGCTACCTGTCCCAACTTTTTTGGAATGTGTAGCTCTCATGAAATCCAAAATGAGCCAATATTTGTCATGCCATTTCAAAATGTCTCACTTTCAACATTTGATATGTTATCTATATTCTATTGTGAATAAAATATAAGTTTATGAGATTTGTAAATTATTGCATTCCTTTTTTATTCACAATTTGTACAGTGTCCCAACTTTTTTGGAATCGGGTTTGTACCATTTGCAGCTCCCTCTGTGGAATCCAGGATGACTATTGTGGTCAGCAACCTCTGACTTTCCTAGCATTTTGGTTGACCTCTCACAGATTCTGGGTGTGCCTTATTCCAGTTTCTATTTCCTTATGTTGTGAATCAGTATATCGTAAACATGAATTTGGGTGGTAGCAAAATGGCCTTGATCCAATAAAACATTGGTGATTTACTAGACACTGATGATTTACGAAGTCATGCATTAAAATGAAGCTGGTATTCATTAAAAACATAGCTGTGTATTACGTTATCATGCATCTTCATTATAGCTGCTAAAAAAATACAGTGCCAATTATGAAACATGCAATTTATCCTGCATTCTTTTGCAAAAAGATCATATGCATGCATAATAGCATTCAAACATTACAAAAAATATGATACAAATAAAATCGCGCAACATACAATTCTAATTCCTCTAATACTCAAATGTTTCTAATATTGTTTCCTTTGAAGCACATGAATTTATATATTTTTATTAATCAAAGAGTATGCTAACTGAGATATAATAATAATAATAATAATAATAATAATAATTACTACCTATATATATATATATATATATATATATATATATATATATATATATATATATGAAATGGGTTATGTTTTCCATAGGAAGAGGAAATGATACTTCATATGGGCACATGTACACATACATCATTTATAAAGTGGCTAGATTAAAAGAGTGAGCAAGGGAGAGGAGAACGGGAAATCCTTTTGCTCAAGGCTTCCAATCCTATTTCACGATGTTTAACATTAAAGCAGAGCAGTGACAGATATCCGCTTGAGGCACACACAGCACCTGTCATCACCTGCCTAGTTTTTATCGAGTGGCAATGAATTCTAACAAGGTTCATGTACTCATTCAGATTTCCCTTTTCATCATTTTAATCAGACTAGGTCTCCTTCTGTCTTCTCTTTCAGTCCCTGTCCTGTTATTTTCCGTAGGCCTATGTGTGAGCGTAAAAGAGGCTGGCTCTAGTGGGAGAGTTTTTATGGGAGAGCTATTTTGATAGAGTTGATAGAGTGAAAGTCCAAACAGTCTACTGGTGTTTAAAATACTTTCTTGTGGGGAGTAATTGCACCCAGCTGTGTGTCAACAACTTTACACTCAGCCCATTAGACAGAGAAGGTCGCATGACAATCTGTCATCCCAGATGGGTGTCTTTCGCTCTTTCTTTCTCAATTTGCCATTGTAATGTCAAAACACTTTATTGGCATTATTGTTTTACACCCCTTACGAAAAATAACCATGGTTTTATTATAGTAAAAGCGTAGTAACCATGGTTTTTTGGCTAATTGATTACCATTTATATAACCACAGTTTTACCACAAATACCATGGTTAACCTATGGTTAGAGTAGCAAAACCATGGTTAATTTGTGGTTACCATGGTTTAACTACAATAACCATGTTTTTTTAGTTTTATTTGTAGTAAAACCATGGTTCATTTTCGTAAGGGACATAATGATTAGATAGACAGACAGACAGATATAGGGATAGATAGATAGATAGATAGATAGATAGATAGATAGATAGATAGATAGATAGATAGATAGATAGATAGATAGATAGATTGATTTCAGTGTCACTCTTTCAGGTTACATCGTTACGCCAGTAGGTGGCGGCAAGTCTTTATGAGTGAGTCATTGAATACGTTCATTCAACCGATTCGTTCAAAACACTAATAGGCCTACATTCAGGAATGAGTAATTGAATCGTACATTCAAACGATTTGGCTAATTTATTTAGGAACGAAACAAGTTAATAACGAGTCGTTGAATCATTAATTCAAACGCCGATTCATTCATGAGTGAGTTATTGAATCATTTATTCAATCGATTCCCTCCAAAACTCTGATTCTCTGATAAACACCTCAGACGCTCACCGATTCTCTTGTGGCTGTGTTTGGAACTATTTGCGTTGGCGGAGCAAAAACAGCCAAAACCACTAGCAATATTGAGCCTAATATGTAAGTTGCTCAATATTAACTTCTTCAGTTGTATAAAAGAAACATCACACTCATAATCCCTGTTTCTTCCCTCGAATATCACCACGTGTCACTCGGCTTCCAATTCACAGCCGTGTTGATATTCGGAAAAACATAATATGCATCCATCTCTCTCTCTCTGAGATACGTTGCTCCCTTGCAAGATTGCTGATTTTCCTGTGCGTGGGGATGGTTTATGTTCATGACAGTCTCCAGTCATAGACAGTGTAATATATTCTATTCAAATCTGTTGTTTATTATTTGAGTGCGTGACGTGCGGGGACACGTGTATGTTTGTCATGTGATGGGTCGTGTTGACGGCAGTAGTGCTCTCGGAAGAGGAAGGGGGATGTGTACGAACCACACAAACATCAACCCTTTCAAATGTCTATCCCATCATGCCTGAACTGTCAGCTGGTTACCATAGAGAATGGCACAGGCGCGCACAGGTGTAAGATGCTTCATTTTTGAGATTTATGCATACACAAAAACGCTTCTCCATGCATGTTTACGCCTGTTTAGAGGAGTAAAGCTAGTTTTACAAATGCAGCAGTATAACAAAGTCCATATATAGCCATGTTTGTGTGCGCCTGTTTTATGTTTATGTATCATCTCGTGGCCTGTAATTGCTCAGATAAGCTCTTTGTTAGGCAGACAGGATGTCAGCACATGTAACTGTCCTCCCGTGACTGACTGATGACCCGGATCACTCTCAGTAATCAGTCTCCAGGTCATTGTCGGCAACTACAGTGAGGTGATGGATCTCTGACCTCACTGATGGCCTGGAGGTTCATCTGTTTGATCCTCGGCAGGATGGACACTAAGACCAAAAGAGGATGAGAGCATGATCTCTTCATCTCTTAGATCGGTAATCAATAGGTAAGGTCAGGTCAGGCTCATAAGTGCTTGGTGTGGTCAGACCTGGTTCGTCTCCCACACTTTCTTCTCCAGTAGATCAAAGCTAAATCCAGATTAAAGGCACAATATGTAATATTTTTGGATTAAAATATCTAAAAACCACTAGAACAATGTACATACATGTGTACTTACATTATCCCAAATGTTTCCAAGAATGTTTAAATCAAGAGAAATAAGCAATTTTAACCAGGACATGGACCATGTCAGTGCGTAGCCTATCAATGACATCATACCCTCGATTTCCGTTTTATTTTATAGAAACCATGGAAACACCAAAGACGCTTTAATATATTATGTTTTATTAGACAGGTGAGCAACTGTTTGGATACATTCAGCAGCAGAAAATGAATCACTGTTATATAGTTACAGTTAGTAACTCAACACAGTTAGTCTTATTGTTTAAATCTCGTTTTCTTGATTTACCTCGAGTACCATGTTTTACCATGCCTAATATAGATAGCTTACTGCAGTGTGCAACAAGTGTCTCATAGTAGCCGCCAAGCGAACGCACAGAGTAGCATAACATAACTTTCAACACACTCAAATGTATCTAATGTGATAAAACAGCGAAAATTACATATTGTGCCTTTAAGACCCTGGAGTTTAGTCATGTGGCAAGCACTGATGATGACCACCTCAGTCCAGTGCATCAGCAAATTGTGTTTCTAAATGCTTAGGTTGATGATTCTGCATGATGCTGTATGTGTGCTTGGTTTAATGTTATTTTTTCTAACATTTATATAAAGAATCCACAGTCATATGCAAAAACACAAAAGCACTGTTCCAAAATTTAGTGAGCTGCCTATTTAGGCAGACTTTTAAGGCGTCATTGGCATGCTCCCAATGATAAAGCTGTTCTAAAAGGTGGACAGCATAATTATGCTGCCAAAATCCAATGCAGAATCAAATCCATCCTTTGTGTAGCGATTCCAGAATGCATTGGAATCAGTTCAGTGAAAAATACACTACTGCTCAAAAGTTTGGGGTCGATATGATTTTTTAATTTAAAAAAAAGGATGCATTTATTTGATCAAAATTCAGTAAAACAGTAATATTGTGAAATATTACAATTTAAAATTAAAATTTTTCTATTTTAATGTATGTTGAAATGTAATTCATTCCTGTGATGGTGACACTGAATTTTCAGCATCATTACTCCAGTCTTCAGTGTCACATGATTCACAAATCATTCTTATATGCTAATCTACTTCTTCTTATCATTATTATTATATCGAACATTATCAGTAACAGTATCACACTGTTATCTTAGTAACATTGGCAACTCTATTACAATAATTTTGGCTTTCAGTATAAAAAATAGAGATTAAAATAGTTAAATCTAATGAAAAAAAATCGACTGTTTAACCCTAAATACAATATTTGTTTATGTATTTTTGTACTTACGAGTATCACACTGTTAGCTTAGCAACATTAGCAACTCTATTTCAATAATTTTAGCCTACCAAAAAAAGTGATTAAAATAGTTCAATTCAATGAAAAATCGACTGTTTAACCCGAAATACAATGTTTGTTTATGTATTTTTGCACTTACGAGTATCACATTGTTAGCCTAGCAACATTAGCAACTCTATTGCAATAATTTTAGCCTACCAAAAATAGTGATTAAAATAGTTCAATCCAATGAAAAATTGACTGTTTAACCCAAAATACAATATTTGTTTATGTAGTTTTGTACTTACAAGTATCACATTGTTAGCTTAGCAACTCTCTAGTACAAACATTTTAGCCTTCAGTGCCAAAAATATTGATTAAGATAGCTCAGCCTAATGAAAAGTTGCTTATTTAACTAAATATATTTGTGTTTATGTGTTTATTAGTGTCACACTGTTAGCTTAGCAACATTAGCAACTTTGTTGGGATTTTGCCTTAGAAAATATGTAGACACTAGACAGCAATGCAGCATGCTTAGTTAGTACAGAGGTACTGTAAACACATACAGTGGTCCAAACTGAAGCCCATTTGTGACTGGCTGGTCAGGGAGGCTGCATGCATTGTGGGATAGCGGTGGTCAAACACTGGCGAGAACTCTGGTAAGAAGTAACCACAAAATATATGGTTCTCCACACTCAACTGGCCTTTAGCAAAGATGTCACAAGCACACTATGTTCTTACTACTTTGTTCTTGCTTATGTATCATTTAGTCATTGTTTGTCCTTCAAGTAGAGATTAAGACTGTGGTAGGCCTGAGGGATTCATACTGCTCCCTTGTGTTGGGCTTTCCGATTAAGCTTTGCTTACGTGGAGAGCAGCTTGTTAAAATCTAAATTCGGCTTCTGCTCAGATCATTTGGCAGCACTGCATATACAAAATCTGTTCAACACATTCACACACAGACGTAGAAACTTTCCTCGTGGGCTGATGTATTAGCTGAGTGTGCGTGCGCTCGTGTCAGGTTTCCCGCACTGATGATGTATGTAACAACAAATTGCCCCATCATAAATTAAAGCGATTTTCTGTAATTAGATTGTACTGAGAAATGGCTGCTTGTTATGAAACAGACTGCAGGTAGACATGAAAGATCTGACGAGGTATAATTAACACCAACTTGAGCCATGCCAGACTTTGTTGAGCATGTTCATATGTCGGTGATCTCTCATAAGGAGGCCACACACGCCCAATAACACTCAGCGGGCTCATGGGAGAATCAATGACATCAGTGCATTTCCTGTGCCCTCGGGGTACGGTGCAGTTATTGATTGCTCGTGTCTGGTTTTAATTATCCTCCAAGGGAAATGAAAGGAAAGGGGCATCAGCAGACCATACCAATCAATCTGACGCAATCTGATTGAGCCACTTCAAACAATATGGGCCAGTCGACCAATCAGGATGCAGGAAGCCTTATGTTTTGCTTCGACCTTTGTTTTTTTTAAAACACAATAGACGTTTATACAGTGTGTGTACATTCGAAGGCAAATAAGTATCTGTTATAAGTATTACACTTTGGTGTGTAATGGTGCAGTCACATTAACAAAATTCCACTGCAAAAAAGTTCCATTGTCTATTGTCAATAGTGTAGATGAACAGCTCACACAGAAGTCACTATCAAACCATGGTTTCTGTTGGTCAACGTGGCCAACTTAAACCTGTTGCGAAATCTGAGTGGGGAAATCTTGCAAAATTTCTGTTTGCATGGATTCCTATTGAAATTACCAATTAATGTTAAATGTGATCGCATCTTACATTTCCTGCATTGTCATGGACAGTATTGATACCTCAAGTTATGTCTTGATCTACTATGCCATCATACTTCATGAACGCAACAGTCGCAGCTTTCACTTCATAGCAGAGGGGCTAAACGTTGAATGCTTGTTTAATTTGAGAATATACTATAATTCACACACCATTCATATGTAGTGTGTAGTATTAGTGCAGAGTGTATAGTATCATACACCCATAAACAACGGAATATTCAGATTTGGTTGTCAACTAGATTTTTTTTAAAGTTTAGGTTTCAACATGTTTGTTACGTCATAGGCTACAAACAATGCTGTTTCTGAATACACTCATTTTCAGTCACACTTTCCACATAGTGAATTTCTGTGACATTCACTCTGTAGTCAACAGTGAATGAACGAACGATCTGATGTCTATGCACCACTCATATTTCTAAAAAAAAAAAAAAAAAAGTATGTACATTACTGTTCAAAAATTTGAGGACAGTAGATTTTTTTTGAAAGACAGTAATACTTTTATTCAGCAAGGATGCATTCAATTGATCAAGTGTGACAGTAAAGACATTTATAATATTACAAAAGATTTCTTTTTGAAATAAATGCTGTTTTTAATCATCAAAGATTCAACATGCAACTCAACATTGATAATGATAAGACATTTAAATTTTTACCAAATCAGCATAGAATGATTTCTGAAGAATCATGCGACACTGAAGACTGGAGTAATGATGCTGAAAATTCAGCTTTGCCATCACAGAAATAAATTATATGTGACCCATGCTGGCAGAATGAGTCAGAATGCGCACGGGATAATTTAGAGCTACAGGCAAAACAAGTGAAAAATGACGATTTTGAGGTTTTTACAAAAACAGTTCATTAAGCCCTCATCTAGCGATCCCAATGCTCCAAATAGCAATCAAACATCTAAAAGTATCTTTATTTGTACATTTTCGGAGAGGAGTACCTTTCCTTTGTCCATGAAAACGATCTTACTCGCACTGAATGACAGATCCGAAGTGCGCGCACAAAGACGCCTCAAACAGTGCACGATCCCGATATACACATATACACAGAATTATCTGTCTTGGCGAGTATTCATGCAAACATTATCTGTTATGTCTTATGTGAACTTTTGGTTAACTGTTGGGGAAAAACATCTGATGTGTACTAACATTATTCTAGATCCGTGCAGTACAGTAGGTCTTACAGTGGGGAGAACAAGTATTTGATACACTGCCGTTTTGCAGGTTTGCCCACTTACAAAGCATGTAGAAGTCTGTAATTTTTATCATAGGTACTCTTCAACTGTGAGTGACGGAATCTAAAACAAAAATCCAGAAAATCACGTTGTATGATTTTTAAGTAATTAATTTGCATTTTATTGCATGACATAAGTATTTGATCACCTACCAACCAGTAAGAATTCCGGCTCTCACAGACCTTTTCGTTTTTCTTAAAGAAGCCCTCCTGTTTTCCACTCATTACCTGTATTAACTGCACCTGTTTGAACACGTTACCTGTATAAAAGACACCTGTCCACACACTCAATCAAACAGACTCCAACCTCTCCACAATGGCCAAGACCAGAGAGCTGTGTAAAGACATCAGGGATAAAATTGTAGACCTGCACAAGGCTGGGATGGGCTACAGGACAATAGGCAAGCAGCTTGGTGAGAAGGCGACAACTGTTGGCGCAATTTTTAGAAAATGGAAGAAGTTCAAGATGACGGTCAATCTCCCTCGGTCTGGGGCACCATGCAAGATCTCACCTCGTGGGGCATCAATGATCATGAGGAAGGTGAGGGATCAGCCCAAAACTACACGGCAGGACCTGGTCAATGACCTGAAGAGAGCTGGGACCACAGTCTCAAAGAAAACCATTAGTAACACACTACGCCGTCTTGGATTAAAATCCTACAGAGCACGCAAGGTCCCCCTGCTCAAGCCAGCGCATGTCCAGGCCCGTCTGAAGTTTGCCAATGACCATCTGGATGATCCAGAGGAGGAATGGGAGAAGGTCATGTGGTCTGATGAGACAAAAATAGAGCTTTTTGATCTAAACTCCACCTGCCGTGTTTGGAGGAAGAAGAAGGATGAGTACAACCCCAAGAACACCATCCCAACCGTGAAGCATGGAGGTGGAAACATCATTCTTTTGCTTTTCTGCAAAGGGGACAGGACGACTGCACCGTATTGAGGGGAGGATGGATGGGGCCATGTATCGCGAGATCTTGGCCAACAACCTCCTTCCCTCAGTAAGAGCATTGAAGATGGGTCGTGGCTGGGTCTTTCAGCATGACAACGACCCGAAACACACAGCCAGGGCAACTAAGGAGTGGCTCCGTAAGAAGCATCTCAAGGTCCTGGAGTGGCCTAGCCAGTCTCCAGACCTGAACCCAATAGAAAATCTTTGGAGGGAGCTGAAAGTCTGTATTGCCCAGCGACAGCCCCGAAACCTGAAGGATCTGGAGAAGGTCTGTATGGAGGAGTGGGCCAAAATCCCTGCTGCAGTGTGTGCAAACCTGGTCAAGAACTACAGGAAACGTATGATCTCTGTAATTGCAAACAAAGGTTTCTGTACCAAATATTAAGTTCTGCTTTTCTGATGTATCAAATACTTATGTCATGGAATAAAATGCAAATTAATTACTTAAAAATCATACAATGTGATTTTCTGGATTTTTGCTTTAGATTCCGTCACTCACAGTTGAAGAGTACCTATGATAAAAATTACAGACTTCTGCATGCTTTGTAAGTGGGCAAACCTGCAAAATCGGCAGTGTATCAAATACTTGTTCTCCCCACTGTATATAGACTGTCTTTTTAATTAGGCTAATGTTAATCAAACAATTGTGGTATCATGGAAAAAAAGTTGAATATATATTTTTCAAATAGATATTTGGTGTTGACTTGGTGTGTGTCAAATCTGGTGTTATTACCAGGGATTTTAAGGTATGGTTGCTAGGTGATTTTGCTTTGGAACCTTTGGATTTTTCTCAAAATTGACTTTGCTGACTCTATCAACTTCAAACAGGTGTAGCTCAGTCATTTTTTGTCCGATTCAAACAAATCATACATCATTTTGAAGGTTTTTAGAAAATAACAATATAAAATTTGCTGATTGCAACTCATTTTGCCAGCACGGATCACATATTTTAAAATGTATTAAAATAGAAAACAGTTCTTTTAAATTGTAATAATATTTCATAATATTCCTGTTTTTACAATATTTTTGATCACATAAATGCAGCCTTGGTGAGTGTAAGAGACAAAATAAAAAAGTATTTTTGTGCAAAATGATGCATAGTTTTTTAGCGTGGTTTGTCTGTGTGAGATATTTTAAGTTTGTTTTTGTGACTGTCTAGAGAGTTGTCAGTTCTCAGTCTGAGCTTATTTAAGCGTCTCTCTCTCTTTTCGACTTGTCCACATCTATTCATATCCTTCTCTTCAATAACCCTCCCTCATGCGCTTACAACTACTCAAGATTTCTGAGTGTATAGCTATGCCAATTAGTTCTGTGCTGCTGTGTGTGTGTGTGTGTGTGTGTGTGTGTCAGGTTGGGTGATACTGATATACTGTATGCAGTGCAGCACCCCGGTGCTCTCCACACACAGGATGAGTCATAAGCTCACAGCAAAGGCAGGGCTTTCCCTCGCTCTGAGCACAAGAGAGGGAAAATATGCTCAGATTTCCGTTTGTCAGAGTATTATACTTTTATCGCAATCTTTCTGTCTCACCAGAATCATCAGCATGAGACATTCATCCAGCCACATCACAGTCACTGCTGCAGACTGTGACCTCTGCTGAATGCATGGGGAATAAACATTTGCCGTAGTTGATTCTCATTATTTGGAGGAAATACCCTGCATAGTTGCCTAATCCGTTGAGAAACGGCCTTGTTTTGCAGCTCGAACTAATGCTTATAACTAACTCAATTTGTACCTTTTCTGTTGTTCCTTTGATATGTACTGACGCACAAAGGTCCTTCAGAGACTCATCAGCTGCAAACAAATGCTGAAATACATGATATCTGTGCGTAATTGAGCAGCTCATTTGGTATGTGTGGAGTAAAAGCAGCCATTTGGAATGAAACTGAATTTTTGAGGGTTTTTTTTTCTCTGATCGTTTGATTGATAGACTCTCACATTGATGTTTGGTGGTGTCTGTAGTACTTGCTTTGTATGACTGAAGCTTAAGAAATGTTCTGGGTTCAATGTAAGTTCACCTCTAAAGGTGATTTCTGTCAATTAGCACAGAAAATTTTGACTCGTCCCTTTATTTATAAAAGCAAGCAAAAATGACACTTGCAGTATGGGCCAATGACATTTGTCCTATTTATTACTTGATTCATAAAGTAAATGTCATACAGCTGTCCTGACAAAACATTCTTGAAAACAAAACCTCTACCATTCAAAAGTTTGGAAAAGAAATTAATACTTTTATTTTATTAACACAAAGATGCATAAAATTGATTAAAAGTGACAGTAAAGACATTTGCAATGTTACAAAATATTTCTATTTCAAATAAATGCTGTTTTTTGAACTATATATTCATCAAATAATCCTGCAATAATCCTCTTGTTTCCACACAAATGTTAAGCAACACAACTGTTTTCAACATTGATAATAATAAGAAATGTTTCTTTAGCACCAGCATATTAAAATGATTTCTGAAGGATCATGTGGCACTTTTACATTTTATTTTAAAATATATTAAAATAGAAAACAGTTATTTTAAATTGAAATAATATTTCACAATATTACTGTATTTTGGACTTGATGAGCATAAGAGACTTCTTTCAAAACCATTAAAAATATTTTAAATGGTAATATAGTTCAAATATATCTTCTATTAAAATTTAATAGAAAAATTAAATGTTTTAAATTTATGAATGATTTGTATCCTGAATTGTCAATTAATAAATAGAATTTATTGAGGTGGTGAGTGATTTTCTATGTTGTGCTGTGTTGTAGTGAACCCAAAATACTCCTTTAAAGAGTCCCGATCATTCTGGTTCCCTCTCATAGTCTCACACACTCTCAGTTGTTGTCCTCTGAATTAGCTTAAGAAGTTTTCTCATGCTCCTTTGTCTAATGTTGTTTCTGCAGACTATTGAAATGTCTATTTATGGCAGCATGAGACACTGTGTGTGTGTGTTTCCTGTTGTCCTGCGATTGGTCAATCATGTTGTGAATCATATTGTGGGTTGTGGCCTTTGTCCTCCTCATGTCTGTCTGGGGTGAGTCTACTTATCAGTCTAGATGTCAGTACTATTGACTCCTCATGTTCTAGTTATGGACTTCAACTGCAACTGTTCTCAGGTATTAACGTGTGTGTCCTGTGTGTGTGTGGTACAGGTATTCCCCACAAGGATGACAGAAATCTTTGACCTTGTGGGGACAGTCTTTGGTCCCCATGAGGAAAACAGCTTTTTTGAAAATGTAAAAATGCAGAAAGCTTTCTGTGATGGATAGGTTTAGGGTTTAGGATAGAATATACAGTTTGTACAGTATAAAATCATTATGTCTATAGAAAGTCCCCATCCAACATGGAAATCCAACGTGTGTGTGTGTGAAATAGAGAGAAAGTATATTACTTGCAGTAGCCTCGATTAAACTATAAATCAACAATCTTTATACAACAATCTCTCATATGACAAATTCTCACAGTGTGAACACAGTGTGCTTTCTGTTTGTTCTTTAATTGGAAAATGAACGTTGATTGAAAAAATTATTTATTGGAGAATGAATGATTTCTGCCATCACTATATAATTATTGATTTATTTGCAAGAAAATATTCAACACCTTACTGTGCATCCATAGTCAAAATCTGATAAAACTCTTTGAGGACATATAAATAATACAATCATTTATAAATAATACAACATTTTTAGGGCTATCATACTTAATGTGTTAACTTGAGATATTAAATATGTTTACTGCAGTATTTTAACACATTTGTTTATTTGCGTATTCTGTATTTTTATTAAAGGGTTAGTTCACCCAAAAATGAAAATTCTGTCATTACTCACCCTGATGTCGTTCAAAACCCATAAGACCTTCGTTCATCTTCAGAACACAAATTAAGATACTTTTGATGAAATCCGAGAGCTCTCGGACCCCTCCATAGACAGCAAACATCATTAAAATAGTCCATGTGACTCCAGAGGTTCAACCTTAATTTTATGAAGCGACGAGAATCCTTTTTTGGTGCGCAAAAAACAAACAAAAATAACGACTTTATTCAACAATTTCTTGTAGCCTGTGTCAGTCTCCTACGCTGTTGACATAGAGAATACAATGCAGCGCTTTTGAAGCGCTACGTCAGAACACCGGCTTACCATTGGCCGATGCTGTTCACATGAGCACCACAACACATGCGTGTGATGGTGACACAGGAGCTAGCCAATGGTGAGCTGCCATTCTGCCGTAGAACTCGGAAGTGCTGCACTGTTTACACTACGTCAACAGCTTAGGAGACTGGCACAGACGAGGAAAGATTGTTAAATAAAGTCGTTATTTTGTTTGTTTTTTGCCCAAAAAAAGTATTCTCGTCGCTTCATAAAATTAAGGTCAAACCACTGTAGTCACATGGACGATTTTAACAATGTCTTTACTACTTCTGGACTTTTAAAGTGGTAATTAAATAGCTGTCAGAGAGCTCTCCGATTTCATCAAAAATATCTTAATTTGTGTTTTGAAGATGAATAAAGGTCTTAAGGGTTTGGAACGACATGAGGGTGAGTAATTAATGACATAATGTTAATTTTTGGGTGAACTAACCCTTTAATATTTGATGACTGAAAAATAAAAGATAAATAAAAATAAAAAAACTAAATCTGCATAGTTTTGTGGAAGCTTCCCTTCCTTTGTGATGTTCATACATTAGTTTGTGTTAATATTAATAGATGTTTTTATTTTGCCTTTTTATTTAGAAAGAGTTCCTCTTCATACTAGGAGTCCTTGGCAACAAAAAGTGTGAACCTTTTTTCCGTGGTATTTCCCCATTTAGATATTGAGGTAAACGTGCGTGTGTCTTTAAGCAGCATTTAAGGTCCTCTGGAGATCGTGAGAAACGAGAGTCTCACAGCAATCTTGGCATGAGTGTAGTTTACTCAGTCTCTGCTGTATCAGCTCTCAGATCAGCTCTTTAAAGAAATAACTCATGAAATAAGCTGTATATGGGTTTGTTGTCTGTGTTTATTAGTTTTGTACTGATGTCTTTTTTGTGTTCACTGATCTGTACTGAGCAATTTCTCTTCTCCTCTGCAGTATGTGGAGAGGCCTCAATGTGAACTGTGCAGACGGCTCAGGATACACACCTCTGCACCACGCGTCTCTAAACGGACACAGGTAACACACTCAAATTCTCTAATTCATTTACAGGTTCATGAAAAGTGAACCGCTGAATCAAGGTGTAAATCCTCAATCAAATGAATGACCGCTTACACATAACAAGCTTTGCACACATTCACCTCAGAACATCAGACAATCACTCCCTCCCAACATGGTGTTATGGACTTAAAAAGGGAAAGCGCTAGACGTCAGGATTACTTGAGATTCCAAAGGTGTAATCCAGCTCATATACATCACGTCAGATTATGAAATAGGGGTGAGGCCCGATTAGGGCTGGGTTTATGAGTCTGGATACAGCTATATTAGGGTGGCTAGAGATTTATTTGATTAGTGAGGGGTTTATAGGATGGGGCGGTGTCAGATTAGGCTGATTTTCTTTAAAGCAGGGATGGAATTAGATTGGTTTAAGGTGTTTGGGTGGTTTAAACATTTGCCGTAAGAATCAGCCCAGAGTGGGAAAGGGGAAACATGAATTATGTATTATTAAGATTAGAGCACAATTACCCCCTTCATATTGTGCCTGCAAAGTTAAATAGTACCACAGAAGATTTATGGGACTTTCGTAATTGTGCCTGCGAAGTTAAATGGTACCACAGAAGATTTATGGGATTTTCGTTATTTAAGAATGAAAATCGCCCACACAATTACAAAAACATGAAACCGTTCTTATTTGTCTTTCTCTCAGGGACGTGGTGTTGAAGTTGTTGCAGTTTGAAGCCTCTACTAATGTGGCAGACAGTAAGGGCTGTTTTCCTCTGCATCTGGCCGCATGGAGAGGTGACGTGGACATAGTCCAGATACTGATCCACCACGGGCCGTCCCACAGCAGAGTTAATGAGCAGGTACTGTACACAAACTCCCTTACAGCAAATCTTTGCTTGCTTACCGCTCAGTGTCAGTCATTATTGTCTTTTTTAGAGCTTCTTTACAACAGAATTTAATTGTTTGCATCACTGAATCATTATTTTCCTGTTTATCACTGCTTTGAAACAGTCTGTATTGTATAAAGCATAGGGGTGTAACAATATATCGTGTCACAATATATCTCAATACAAAAATGCAAGAATATGTATCATGGATAGTGACAATCTGTATTGTGTATAGTTCACCCAAAATGAAAATTACTGTGAGAAAAAATTCAAGTTTTCAGAGTTTTAGTGTCAGTACTACATTAAACTACTACAGTGGGGAGAACAAGTATTTGATACACTGCCGATTTTGCAGGTTTGCCCACTTACAAAGCATGTAGAGGTCTGTAATTTTTATCATAGGTACTCTTCAACTGTGAGTGACGGAATCTAAAACAAAAATCCAGAAAATCACATTGTATGATTTTTAAATAATTAATTTGCATTTTATTGCATGACATAAGTATTTGATCACCTACCAACCAGTAAGAATTCCGGCTCTCACAGACCTGTTAGTTTTTCTTTAAGAAGCCCTCCTGTTCTCCACTCATTACCTGTGTTAACTGCACCTGTTTGAACTCGCTACCTGTATAAAAGACACCTGTCCACATACTCAATCAGAAAGACTCCAACCTCTCCACAATGGCCAAGACCAGAGAGCTGTGTAAGGACATCAGGGATAAAATTGTAGACCTGCACAAGGCTGGGATGGGCTACAGGACAATAGGCAAGCAGCTTGGTGAAAAGGCAACAACTGTTGGCGCAATTATTAGAAAATGGAAGAAGTTCAAGATGACGGTCAATCTCCCTTGGTCTGGGGCACTATGCAAGATCTCACCTCGTGGGGCATCAATGATCATGAGGAAGGTGAGGGATCAGCCCAGAACTACACAGCAGGACCTGGTCAATGACCTGAAGAGAGCTGGGACCACAGTCTCAAAGAAAACCATTAGTAACACACTACGCCGTCATGCATTAAAATCCTGCAGCGCACGCAAGGTCCCCCTGCTCAAGTCAGCGCATGTCCAGGCCTGTCTGAAGTTTGCCAATGACCATCTGGATGATCCAGAGGAGGAATGGGAGAAGGTCATGTGGTCTGATGAGACAAAAATAGAGCTTTTTGGTCTAAACTCCACTCGCCGTGTTTGGAGGAAGAAGAAGGATGAGTACAACCCCAAGAACACCATCCCAACCGTGAAGCATGGAGGTGGAAACATCATTCTTTGGGGATGCTTTTCTGCAAAGGGGACAGGACGACTGCACCGTATTGAGGGGAGGATGGATGGGGCCATGTATCGCGAGATCTTGGCCAACAACCTCCTTCCCTCAGTAAGAGCATTGAAGATGGGTCGTGGCTGGGTCTTCCAGCATGACAACGACCCGAAACACACAGCCAGGGAAACTAAGGAGTGGCTCTGTAAGAAGCATCTCAAGGTCCTGGAGTGGCCTAGCCAGTCTCCAGACCTGAATACAATAGAAAATCTTTGGAGGGAGCTGAAAGTCCATATTGCCCAGCGACAGCCCCGAATCCTGAAGGATCTGGAGAAGGTCTGTATGGAGGAGTGGGCCAAAATCCCTGCTGCAGTGTGTGCAAACCTGGTCAAGAACTACAGGAAACGTATGATCTCTGTAATTGCAAACAAAGGTTTCTATACCAAATATTAAGTTCTGCTTTTCTGATGTATCAAATACTTATGTCATGCAATAAAATGCAAATTAATTACTTAAAAATCATACAATGTGATTTTCTGGATTTTTGTTTTAGATTCCGTCTCTCACAGTTGAAGAGTACCTATGATAAAAATTACAGACTTCTACATGCTTTGTAAGTGGGCAAACCTGCAAAATCGGCAGTGTATCAAATACTTGTATCCCCACTGTATATATAATGTTGAATATAATGTATAATAATGCAATGGGGAATATTTGTGGGTCCTGATAATGCCAAATGTATTATGTTACCAGTAAAAAGTGGAATACATTATTTTAAATATATCTAGTCAGTGACAGAGTGCAAGCATATTCGTCTAAAGTAATTCTGTATTTTCAGCTTCAGAATCATGAATATTTTTATTCTGGTGTCACCATTGTCCTGTGCATTGGGTTACCAGCACCAAGTCCAAGCCTATTCATTTCCACCCCCAATGTAATACCAAATTTAGCATTTTAATCAACAGTACATATTTTATTAACCTTTTACCATATGTCTTGGAGTATCGCAGTAATATTGTATCGTGAGTTCAGTATCGTGATATGTATCGAATCATGACCTGATGGTATTATTACATTTTTAGTGAAAAGTAATAGCACACCTTTCCTCAACAAGCTGCCACAGTTTGAGGTACCATCCATGTCCAAAATGGTGGGTGATGAGCTGAACTTTAATGCTTAGGGGTTCAAATCTAAACAGCAGTAACAAGCACTAGTAATGAGCACTTTACACTAGTCTAGTACAAATATAGAATGTACAACCACTAAAAACACCTGCACACAGTCCCCATGTACTCGATCAGGCACACATAACGGTACACACTTTTAACAGGGTTTTGACAGTTTCAGAGCTGTTCATCGCATCTCAGAGTGTTGATGGGCTGATGGAGGGTTTGTTGAGCAGAATCAGAGCAGCTCTGTGAAAAGCCTGTATTTACCTGCAGTTAAAATGCTGTCTCAATGCAAGGAAGAGCACAGCTTTCTCTCCTGCTGTCTGCCTCATTCTTAATGACCACACCAGCCTGAGAAACAATTACCTCCAATCTTCAGCCACTAAACCATCAGCTTGATGGATAGACCTTCACCGCCGGCATGAGTGCGTATCGGAGAGACAAAAACAGTGTAGGGCAATCATTTACAATGTCAGTAGTCTTTTAATAATGATTAGGGCCTGTTTTTGAATTTGCTCGTTTTTAATTCATGAAAGGAAGTTGATTTGAATTGGCTTGAAATGAATTCAACTCAAATTTAGAAAGCTTTCTCAACTCAATTATTAGCACCGCACAACTCTGCCTGATGGCTGGTGGTTGATAACAAACAGCTGTGACCTTTCAGTCTGTTAAAAAATGTTACATCCTTCTCTCTAAATGAATATGTGCAGCACCTTAGGAGCAATAAGCAATGCAAAAGTGGTGATACACACACAGCCGGTGGCACGGACATTATGGCATATATTACACTGGGATGCTGAGCTCTTTATGACTTGGGCATTACTCATATCCGAATATAATACTCGTATATTTGGTGTCAGAGGGTATGCTATTATTTCAGTACTGCTATATAGACGCTGTTTATAGCCTTATCTCTTAAAGTTAAGTGTTTTATAGTTTATGCTGACACAAACAAACACAAGGGCTGTAAACCATCCGGGAATATCAAAAAGTTTTTTTGGAATCGTGTGCTGTTCTAAGGGCCTATTTAAATATTCTGCTGTGCATATCTAATGTCTGAACATTCATTTGAGCCTGTGTCTGTCGTCCAGATTTGTAAATGCAATAAAAGTGGAGAGATTCCATTTATCATTTTTCTGTCTGGAAGGACATAAAATCAATCTAAACACTCAGCGCATCTTTGCCATGTACATATCGAAGATCCGCGTCAAACCTACCTGCAGGTGATTTGTCACCCAGCGTTCTCCATCAAGAACATGACAGCCTGTGACAGGCCCATTTTATAGCATATGACTTTATATTAATGAAAAGTCGGTGCTAATTTACTTGAAGAGTACTTGTATCATTCAGCTAAGTGAGCAGGTTCTTGAAAGGATAGTTCACCTAAAATGAAAGTTCTGTCATCATTTACTCACTCTCATGTCTTTCCAAAATTGTATTACTTTCTCTCTTAGAACACAAAAGGTGAATTTATGTTAGTGCACTAGACCAAGTTTTGTTGTAAAAACATATAAAGAGGCCGTTGGTGTGTCCATTTGTGGATTGATGCCTGATTTATCGACCAATTACAGAGAGGCAGAAATTGCTTTAATTAAATGATTTTGTGTGTTTACTTGGCTATACTTTGAGAACAAATCTGTCCACAGAGGTGAGCTAACTCTGACAAAACCTTCCTTTGGGATATTTGGAAGTTAAATCAGGGTATGGCTATTCTGTAGCAGTTAGATTCATTTTATATTAAAGCTAATATAATATAATATTTAAAAAACACACTACCGTTCAAATGTTTGAGGTCTGTAAAATGTTTTAATGTTTCTGAAAGAAGTCTCTTATGCTCACCAAGGCTGCATTTACTTGATCAAAAATACTGTAAAAACAGTAATATTGTGAAATATTATTTCAAAATAAAATAAGGTAAATAAATTAATAAATTAAGATATTTTATAATGTAATTTATTCCTGTGATGCAAAGCTGAATTTTCAGCATCATTACTCCAGTGTTTAGTGCCACATGATCCATCAGAAATCATTCTAATATGTTGATTTGCTGCTCAAGAAACATTTCATAATATTATTGATGTTAAAAACAGTTTCACTGCTTAATATTTTTGTGGTAACCATTTTGTTTTAGGAATTTTGATGAATAAAAAGCATTTATTTGAAATACAAAACTTTTGTCTTTTCTGTCTTTTCTGTCTTTAAATTGACCAAAAGTGTCTTTTCTGTTACTTTTGGTCAATTTAAAGTGTCCTTTTAAAAAATCTTACTGATAAACAGTAATGTAATATATTTAAAAATACTTTTATGTTAAAAACAATAGACTTATTTAGATAGCTAAGATGTGAGTGTTTGAGCATATGGTCATAGATGCTTCGTGGATGAGGCTGTATGTGTAAGAGAGAGAGAGTGTGAGAAAATGGCTAGTTTTGTGCATTACTCAGGAATGTTTTGTTTTCTGGCTGGGAGGATGAAAGGTTACACCATTTTCTCTGACTCCAGATTCTCTGAGCTCACAAGAGACGGCCCTCTGAATTCCTCTATTTCTCTCTCTCAAATACACACACACACACAGCGTTTACCAGATGTGTTTATGAGTCCCGGTGTCAGATCCGCCGTGTTAACACTCTCACCCATCTCGCCTTTACACAGGTCAGTAGTATGAGGTCACTTCCTGCCTTAGCCAAACAAGCGTACAATATGTGAGAGAATAAGTTGAACCATGTGTTTTATAGTTTGATGGTCACTTCTGGACCCAGCTTCCTGTGTATGGAATGGCATGGTTGCTTATATAAAGGGATATCCCGGGCATAATGGTGATTACCACAAAAAGTAATTTCCACTTGTCTCTCCTTTTCTTAAAAAAAAAAGAAGAAAAAAAATCTGGTTTACACTGAAGCACTTAAATAGCAGTGAATGCCATATAATGCCCTAAAATGTCTGTAAAATGATTATTTAAACATTATTTTTTACAGTACACATTTTAACAGAAGAATCAATGTGCTTCAAGTTTTACATTTCTGCTTTTAAATCCTCCAAAAATGGGCCCTATCCACTTCTATTATAAGTATCTCACCATAATCTTTTTATTTTATTTTATTTTAATATAATGTATTCGTCTGAATGTATTCGTCTGAAAGAAGAATGTCACATACACCTAGGAAGGCTTGAGGGTGAGTAAATTATTGGATAATTTTTGGCTGAACTATCCCTTGTAACTTGTATTGAACCCGGATATATTCCTTTAATTCTACAATATTGGCTCAAAAAACGAATCCGCATTAAACTGCACTGGATTGTACAGGATAGCCGAGACTAATGCGCTCCTCCACACCTCCTCTATCCTCCCGTGGGCCGTACTGTCTGTCTGTACATCTGCTTTAGTGCTCCGCTAAGAGACGAGACTCACGGGTTCCTCATCTGTGAACAAAGCACTTTTGTTGAGCCTATTTGTCTATTTTATACTTTAATTATGTGTTTGTGTCGTTTAAAGTGCTGATCGCTCTAGATACGCCGTCACTATTATGTGTCATTTAATTTATTGAATGTGATTGCCTGTTCTTCTGTTGTTTTATCATGACAGCCCGTCTTGGATATTAACCAATAGGGCGTGAACACTATGGAGTGGGAAAGCGGCCTCCTGTCTCTCTGGATATTGCGCTGTCTGGCCGACATACAGATGCACGATGGATGCAGGAAATTACCGTGTGTCTGTGTTTGGTGTTCAAGGCTGAAAAAGGGAGATTAAAGGAAGAATGGAAGAAAGGCAGGGCAGAGAGTACGAGAGAGAGATAGAGAGAGCGAGAGAAATCTGTCTGCAGTATCAGGTCTGTTTCTTTGTGCTGCTTCAGGGACTGGGAGTCTCTTATCATCATTTTCAATCATGTCTGGCTAATTAAGGAACCCATTTGCTTGAAATAAGTCATTGCTGTTAAAGCGGCCACTCGCTGCAGCTCTCTTGTTTATTGACAGACCTGCAAGAATGCTCCTTCTGTCTTCATGCTACAGACATAACCTCTCATCTCTGAGTTTGTTGGAGCACCCCTCTAAACACACAAACATGTATAGCCAAGAGAACAAGTGTGGTGTGCAGTAGTGGCAGTAGAGGGTGCTGTTATGTTATAATATGGTTATAGTTCCAGTTTCATTGGTGGATGATATTCTCTGTTCACTTGTAGGTTTACAGATTTGAACAAACCTCTAACTCGTCCCACACCATTTGCGCTCGGAGGAGAGTTGTGCCATGCTATTACGTTTCTAAGTAATCAGACTTGATCAGATAATGAAAATAAAAAGGAGAATCCTGAGCCATATCTAGCCAAATATATTTTGAATTGGGTCATTAAAAAACACCAAGCACCCACTCAACAACACTGCCATTAGATCTATCATTTTATCACTATATGATGACAACATGTCTCTGCTAATGCATTCACATGTTTCACTTTCAAGTAATTTGTCTTTATCAGTTTTAACCAGCATTCATGTGATAGAGGGATCCGATCAGGGTGTTCATCTTTGCTGCTGTGTATCGTCTTATGTGTAAAAAAAAAAAAAAACTGACAATAGCCTGCAGGCAGTTGCATTGCATTGCATTATGGGACTTATTTAGGGCAGTAGGTGATTGACAGACAGTTGTCATGGTTATATGACAGCTCATGTTTGGATAATGGTTGCTTCAAAATGAATTTATTACAGTAACATGCTGCTGTCTGTCTCTCCTTGTCTCTCTCTCTCTGATGTAGAACCTTGAGAAGGAGACGGCTCTGCACTGTGCGGCTCAGTACGGTCACTCCGAGGTGGTCCGTGTTTTGCTGCAGGAGCTGACGGACCCCAGCATGAGGAACAGTCGCGGGGAAACGCCGCTGGACCTGGCCGCCCTGTATGGCCGCCTGCAGGTGGTCCGCATGCTACTGACCGCCCACCCCAACCTCATGAGCTGCAATACACGCAAGCACACGCCTTTACATCTGGCCGCACGGAATGGCCATCACTCTACCGTTCGAGTGCTGCTGGAGGCCGACATGGACGTTAACACACAGGTCAGTGTGTGAGCAGGATATGCTCTTTGTCTAGAACTCATATGTCACACACTTTTTGGCCCCAGCTCTCAGTTCTGTCATTACAGCTGCTGCAACTTTCCACTGCCAATGCACACAACATGCTGCTATGAGCAAGCAAGACATGCTGCTCCTGTACAAAATAGCATACATGAATCACCCCTGTAGCAGATCTATACAGGTGGAGCTGGGGGAGGTGGAGGGTTTCTGAAAGCACGCTGCAAACTACTACAGCAAACAATAGGCAAGAATTTAAATGTTGAGCAGCAAGCTCATTGGCTACCAATACAGCAGGAACCAATCAGATGTGATCTAAAGAGAATGATGTAATAGAGTGGTGCAGGTATGACATCACTTTGTAGGCCAAATGACAACACTTTGTAGGTAAACGAGTAAGCAGTATTACCCCACTTGTGATTTTTTTTTTTTTTTTTTTTTTTTTTTTTTTTTTAAGCTGTTACATGTTTTGAAAAAGGCGGTTGCTAACAAGTGGCTAAATGGGTCTACAGAGTAGGGGTGGGAATTAGGGCTGAACGAATTTGGAAAATAATCTAATTGCGATTTTTTTTTTTTTTTTTAATTTTTTTTTTTTAAATTTTTTTTTTTTTACCAATATTGTGTAATACCGGCGGGCGAGAACACACACTGTAAGCGTAACATCAAGCAAAGTGCACGTTTCTCACAGCGCATATATCCTGTGCACTGAAGCCCGCGAATGTCTTTGTAATTCGTTTCAACCTTTCCGAACTTTATGAAATATTATTTTATGGTTCGAGAGGTGTGTGTGTGCGTGTGCGTGTGCGTGTGTGTGCATGTGTGTGCGTGTGTGTGCGTGTGTGTGTGAGAGAGGAAATGGAAGCAAGCTGAATACGGTTGTTTCTAAAACACACGCAGCACCATCGCGCACCTGCAGTTAAAATCTAAGCTCAGAATCGATCCAGAATCATTGGAGAGAGAATCTTTTCTCCCACCTCTATTGTATAGTATGACCAACACAATATTAGATCAATTAAACACAAACGGTTCTTTCCTTTAGGCCAGGCCTGTAGGCGTAACATTGATGCTTTTTCTGCAGACTGCTTTACTCTCGCGTCACGTGACCAGACTGTGATCGCAGCCTTTGCAGTTAAAAAATCGTGTTTTATCATATCGCGATATTATCGCATATGCAATTAATCGTTCAGCCCTAGTGGGAATAACAGGGTACCTCATGATACACGATCCGAGGCTCATGATACCGATAATATCACGATACAGCAATTCTGCGATAATCAATATACAGTGCATCCGGAAAGTATTCACAGCGCTTCACTTTTTCCACATTTTGTTATGTTACAGCCTTATTCCAAAATGGATTAAATTCATTATTGTTTTCCTCAATTCTACAAAACATACCCCATAATGACAACGTGAAAGAAGTTTGTTTGAAATCTTTGCAAATGTATTAAAAATAAAAAATGAAAAAATCACATGTACATAAGTATTCACAGCCTTTGCCATGTAGGACTCTGTGTAAGGGAAACAAGTCTATTTAGCTCAAATGAATTTATTAATTAATTCATAGGGAATTTTGAAAGAGTCAATTATTTTACGGGCAAGCAAATGACTCGTCCAGCGTTCATTTGAACGTGCCATAACTATCAACTCTGCAGCGGATATAAATATCCCAAACAATAGTGAAACACTATTTAATAGCCAGGTAACATAGATCAGCAGTTTAAGACATTAAATTCGTAAGCACATAACACAAGAACACTTATCTTTAAATGCAAACGAAACGACCCATTTTCTCGGATCTTGGTCTGCCTCTGACCGGTCTCGGTCTCTGTCGTAATCTGTCTTCTTTGTCTAAACTCTGTCTTTTTGTCTTCATTGTCCTTTGTCTAATTCTTTGTTCGTGTTCTGAGATTTGAAACTCAAATGTCTGCCCATCCTCCTGGATGGGTTCTGACCAATTAGGTATCATCTTTGGTTCCAAGGTGACTGCTTCCCCACCCCTCACCATAAATTCGCTATAAGCAGAGAGTAGTTAGACATGATTTCTTATTATAAGAACACGATACATTCTACACAGATTTCAATCAAGCCATCTTCTGAATTATGAGCATACAATCATACTGATACCAAGCAAAGTACACTTTGTCAATCATTCAATAGTTATAGCAATTACATGAATTGTGAGTGATATATATGCATAATGGTCACGTGTATTGGTTATAGACATGATATAGAATTATGCAGAGAAGGCTGTTTGAATGTAAGTCCGGCTATCATTCTTTTTGAATGATTTGATGCAGTTTATATGTAACAACAGTCTCTGTGGGTTTTTTTATTGTGGATTTTAACCCTGTGTCACTCAGAGTTCATTTAAAGGTCATTGAGAAACAGGGGATCTGTTCTGGCTCTTTGTCTTGGGGGACAGAATGGAGCCCACTTCTTTTACGATTGTTCATTTGGAAGTGTTGAGCTCAGTTTTGTGTGGAATTATGTTTGAACGAATCATCTGGAAGATTCATTTGTGTCTGGTGCACCCTCAAATCCTACAGCCATGACACTCAAAATTGAGCTCAGGTGCATCCAGTTTCCACTGATCATCCTTGAGATGTTTCTACAACTTGATTGGAGTCCACCTGTGGTAAATTCAGTTGATTGGACATGATTTGGAAATGCACACACCTGTCTATATAAGGTCCCACAGTTAACAGTGCATGTCAGAGCGCAAACCAAGCCATGAAGTTCAAGGAATTGTCTGTAGACCTCCGAGACAGGATTGTATCGAGGCACAGATCTGGGGAAGGGAACAGAAAAATTTCTGCAGCATTTAAGGTCCCAATGAGCACAGTGGCCTCCATCATCTATAAATGGAAGAAGTTTGGAACCACCAGGACTCTTCCTAGAGCTGAGCGATCGGGGGAGAAGGGCCTTAGACAGGGAGGTGACCAAGAACCCGATGGTCACTCTGACAGAGCTCCAGCGTTTCTCTGTGGAGAAAGGAGAACCTTCCAGAAGAACAACCATCTCTGCAGCACTCCACCAATCAGGCCTGTATGGTAGAGTGGCCAGACGGAAGACACTCCTCAGTAAAAGGCTGTCTGGAGTTTGCCAAAAGGCAGCTGAAGGACTTTCAGACCATGAGAAGCAAAATTCTCTGGTCTGATGAAACAAAGATTGAACTCTCTCATGTCAGGAGGAAACCAGGCACCGCTCATCACCTGGCCAATACCATCCCTACAGTGAAGCATGGTGGTGGCAGCATCATGCTGTGGGGATGTGAAAGATGAATGCAGCAATGTACAGAGACATCCTTGATGAAAACCTGCTCCAGAGCGCTCTGGACCTCAGATTGGGGCGAAGGTTCCTTTTTCTAACAGGACAACAACCCTAAGCACACAGCCAAGATAACAAAGGAGTGGCTACGGGACAACTCTGTGAATGTCCTTGAGTGGCCCAGCCAGAGCCCAGACTTGAACCTGATTGAACATCTCTGGAGAGATCTGAAAATGGCTGTGCAACGACGCTCCCCATCCAACCTGATGGAACTTGAGAGGTCCTGCAAAGAAGAATGGGAGAAACTACCCAAAAATAGGTGTGCCAAGCTTGTAGCATCATACTCAAAAAGACTTGTAGTTGGTGTAATTCGTGCCAAAGGTGCTTCAACAAAGTATCGAGCAAAGGCTGTGAAAACTTATGTATATGTGATTTTTTTTTTTTTTTCATTTTTTTTTTTTTAATAAATGTGCACAAATTTCAAACAAACTTCTTTCACGTTGTCATTATGGGGTATTATTTGTAGAATTGAGGAAAAATATAATGAATTCAATTCATTTTGGAATAAGGCTGTAACATAACAAAATGTTTGGAATAAGGCTGTAACATAACATAAAATGTGTAAAAAAAGTGAAATGCTGTGAATACTTTCCGGATGCACTATATTGCTAGACAATCCTATAATGATATATTGCTATATCTGTCTAACTATGAAAATAAAATGCCTGTGAAAAGGTTAAGTGCAGGTTTTCCAGACTTTGGACTTAAACGTGGCTGGGGCATCTATTATTTTACTCACACTGCTGTCCGCCATCCCATTAAAAACCTCTTTTTCTTAGCCTAGTTAACTTATGTTCACGTTTCCCTCATTCATGTGTTCAGCGCCACCTCGAGGAGCCATGAAGTAGCGACGAAATCTATTTAGTAATCTATTTAGAAATCTATTTAGAGCACCTTATTTTATTAATTAAAATATCGATATTTGCCACCAGTGTATCGATTCTCGTATCGCATGGAGAAGGACAACAATATATTGCCTTATCGATATTTTGTCCCACCCCTACTACAGAGGCAGTCGGGGACATTAAACATCATCACGCCGAACAGGTAAACTCAGTTCACTTTTACAGCCTCATTATGCTTATATAAACTATTCTAACTTAAACGTTCTGGGAAAATGTTTTTAGATAAAAACTGAAAGAGTTGTCGGAAGCTTAGTGATGTTGACGTTGAAGTCGAGCGACCGTGGTTTAGTTTGTTTATAGCCTACCTTTAGCTTTTTACTTCTGGCGGCTGCATTTAGGCTTCAAAATTCATAAAAGCTGGATTCATCTGTAAAAATTATCTTGATGGACAAAACGGGTAAGTATCATAAACTTTTGTCGATCACAGAGCTCGTTTTTTTGCGATAATCCAAAAGCCTATGGAAAAAATCCTATTGGGTTTTTGTCGAGGGAACCAGTGAGATGCGAACTGCCGGTTGGCCTACAAAGTGACATCATACCTGCACCACTCTATTGCAATCAGATTGAGTTAAGGACTTATGAGCCTGCGCCATCTAGAGTTTCATGACAGAACTTTGTATTTGTCATGTTGTGTGAGAGAGAGAGAGAGAGAGAGAGAGAGAGAGTGTGAATGGTTTAAGGGCTCAAATGGATGAATAATTCATCTAGCTGTGAGAGTAAGTGAAACGCAGTAGAGGAATACTCTGTTCTCAGTCCAGGGTTTCCTCAGGCTTCCCTGGTGTCTGTTTACTTATGTTATACTTTAGGGACAAAGAAGTGACCTAAATTGTACAAACCTTCCCTTTGGAACCTTTGAGGACATCTGTGGATGCCCTCAATTGTAAAACAATTCATTACAAAAATGTAAATGGAAAAATACATAAATAATTTAAAAGAATGATTAAGCATAGAGAATAGTAAATATATCATTGTAAGTATATGAGCTTGTATATTCTATGTATGAGAGGTCCTCATTAATGTAAGGTTTGTATCTGTGTTCTTGTTAGATATGTGGTTGTCAAACTACAATGCTGTTTGTATGGAAACTGCATTTTTACATTTTGTGCGTGTCTGTGATGTAATAATGCAGATTTTTAGAATTGTCCAGAATTGTCTATTCAGAACAGCAACCACCCAGAAAACTCTAGCAACTGCACAGAAACCACTCTGTACACCCTAGAAATCATCCAGAACACTCTGGCAACAACCTAAAAAAACCACAGAGCGCATCCTAGAAACCACACTGATCACCCTAGCAACTGCATAGCAACCACTCAGAACACCCTGTAACACCTTAGTGCACTGAAAACCGCACAGAAGCTCTTAGTAACCGCATACTGTAGCAACACCCTTGCGGTGAGTTTTGCATGGGCAACTGCAGAAGAAATGTAATGCAAAAATTAGTTTTTTGAATAATTTCTTTTAGTCTGCTGTTTTGTTACACTCAACAATGCCATCAGAATAGTATGTATCATTATTTTAGTATGAAAACCATTATACTAGTGAGAAATCCTCACTAATATAGCTTCAAAGGTTTGTGTGTGTTCTTGGATGTGCTTGTCTTATTTATCAGGCTGTAAAGCTGTTTGTATGGATAAGCTGTCTCTTTAGGCATTGTGTGTGTGTGTGTGTGTGTGTGTGTGTGTGTGTTGGAACGTTGCTGAGTTGTCTGCACTTGAATGGTTCTGTGTTGCGTGTGTGAGAGAGGATGATCAGAGGAAGCTTTGATCTCAGAAAGCATGGATTCCCCGTCCTCTGTCTCTATGAGAGATACAGTATTATTTGAAAACATACAGTGGGGAGAACAAGTATTTGATACACTGCCGATTTTGCAGGTTTTCCTACTTACAAATAATTAATTTGCATTTTATTGCATGACATAAGTATTTGATCACCTACCAACCAGTAAGAATTCCGGCTCTTACAGACCTGTTAGTTTTTCTTTAAGAAGCCCTCCTGTTTTCCACTCATTACCTGTATTAACTGCACCCGTTTGAACTCGTTACCTGTATAAAAGACACCTGTCCACACACTCAATCAAACAGACTCCAACCTCTCCACAATGGCCAAGACCAGAGAGCTGTGTAAGGACATCAGGGATAAAATTGTAGACCTGCACAAGGCTGGGATGGGCTACAGGACAGTAGGCAAGCAGCTTGGTGAGAAGGCAACAACTGTTGGCGCAATTATTAGAAAATGGAAGAAGTTCAAGATGACGGTCAATCTCCCTCGGTCTGGGGCACCATGCAAGATCTCAGCTCGTGGGGCATCAATGATCATGAGGAAGGTGAGGGATCAGCCCAGAACTACACGGCAGGACCTGGTCAATGACCTGAAGAGAGCTGGGACCACAGTCTCAAAGAAAACCATTAGTAACACACTATGTCGTCATGGGTTAAAATCCTGCAGCGCACGCAAGGTCCCCCTGCTCAAGCCAGCGCATGTCCAGGCCCGTCTGAAGTTTGCCAATGACCATCTGGATGATCCAGAGGAGGAATGGGAGAAGATCATGTGGTCTGATGAGACAAAAATAGAGCTTTTTGGTCTAAACTCCACTCGCCGTGTTTGGAGGAAGAAGAAGGATGAGTACAACCCCAAGAACACCATCCCAACCGTGAAGCATGGAGGTGGAAACATCATTCTTTGGGGATGCTTTTCTGCAAAGGGGACAGAACGACTGCACCGTATTGAGGGGAGGATGGATGGGGTCATGTATCGCGAGATCTTGGCCAACAACCTCCTTCCCTCAGTAAGAGCATTGAAGATGGGTCGTGGCTGGGTCTTCCAGCATGACAACGACCCGAAACACACAGCCAGGGCAACTAAGGAGTGGCTCCGTAAGAAGCATCTCAAGGTCCTGGAGTAGCCTAGCCAGTCTCCAGACCTGAACCCAATAGAAAATCTTTGGAGGGAGCTGAAAGTCCGTATTGCCCAGCGACAGCCCCGAAACCTGAAGGATCTGGAGAAGGTCTGTATGGAGGAGTGGGCCAAAATCCCTGCTGCAGTGTGTGCAAACCTGGTCAAGAACTACAGGAAACGTATGATCTCTGTAATTGCAAACAAAGGTTTCTGTACCAAATATTAAGTTATGCTTTTCTGATGTATCAAATACTTATGTCATGCAATAAAATGCAAATTAATTACTTAAAAATCATACAATGTGATTTTCTGGATTTTTGTTTCAGATTCCGTCACTCACAGTTGAAGAGTACCTGTGATAAAAATTACAGACTTTTACATGCTTTGTAAGTGGGCAAACCTGCAAAATCGGCAGTGTATCAAATACTTGTTCTCCCCACTGTACATATTTAATCCTGTAAAGTTACAGTGCAACAAAGTGTGCTAACCAGACATGTTCCAATTTGTCTGTCTACTGTGAATGAGAATGAATTTGATGTTTAATATAAATTTATGATAGGCTGAATTTTGGACAAAAAAAACGGTGCCGTAGATGAGGGGAAAAATGGCTGACAAAATTTATTCCAAGGTTAACATGGAATGTTGTGTAATGTTGATGTACTGTTGGGATCACATGAGTGAATTAGTAAATCTTTTATGATGCATGTCTCTCTAGCCGCGGCACCAAAATATTCATCAGAACATAGACCTCTATATACACTGAATTAATAATAAATTATAAATGTGTTCAGCATTCTGCAACAAATATTTTTTGGATTTTCTAGACTATTATAAGTCGTAAAGTGAGCAGGATATATTAAAATGTAGCGCATGGATTCGGCAGGCATGTATTCATGATACTAAGTGGGGCAGCCGGTCTCTGAGCCCACCCTAGCTCTACAGCGCCCCACAAATTTCTAATGTAAATCTGTGGTGAAAAATGGAACTGCAGCACACTCTCATAGAGACCCATTGGTGCAGATTTCTGGCTGCCCAGCTTATTTTCATGTGACGTTACCTCACGTAAACCTCGCTCCAGACCAATGCTGTGTTCGAAATCGCCCCCTATACCCTCATTCCTATTCCCTACATTACTCCATTAATATAGTCCACTTGAAGGAGTGAATGAAAATGAATGAGTGAATTTGGTCACTGAGTGCTCCGGAAGGGCTGCCACTTTTGCATAGCTTCTGCTTGCTGTTTAATAATTATTTGAAACGTAGCAAACTGGCAGCTCCAGTAGTAATGAAAAGATTTATCTTGAACTCTGCCATGGAAACTAGTAAGTATAAACCGTAATTAAACAATTAAATAATCAATTTAAAAGGAATTTATACCTGTATGATATTACGCTGGACCAGCGCGGTTTGGAAATGGATGGATGATTAATTCAGCTGCGGGCGGCAACTTCTGGCGAGACGTGGGAATTCATTCAACGCGTGACTCTCAAAGTGTATTTTGGCTATTCTCTAGCCGTTGAGCGTATATCAGTTGTACACTCGTTATTGCAGTGCATTGTGGGATTGAATGAGTGCTCTCAATAACGTACACTATCGTTTCGGACACCGCTACAAATGGCTGTCCCCTCAAATAGTGCCCTATTTAAGGGTATAGGGGGTGATTTCGGACACAGCCCAAGACGATATTAGTCTGCTTCAGATATGTGTCTGCATCAGGTCAGTAACTAGTTGGCATGTGACATGTGTTACGAGCACGCCAGGCTCCACCCTCTCCCAATCACAGCGCACTCCATCACCGGAATACTGATCACACACACCTGCACGTCATTATCACCGGCAATCACCACCAGCACTTAAGCCCATGCATTCATTCAGTCACTCTCCGGTCTCGTTTGCACATAGCACCGCTACTGCTTACCTCAAGGACTCCCCTGTGATACTTACCTGCCTTCTCCTCGTTCCTCCAAGTCTCCAGTGTTCTCCGCGTCCAGTCTTCTAGTCTCTGTGTCTCCTCCGTTTGAGTTTCCCTTCGCCATCTGCAAGACAGGAGTACAGTATCATCCAGTTATCTGCTACATTCTTCTGCTAACATCTTCCGTTCACTTACCTGCCCAGTTTGCCTCTGGTTGCTCAATAAAGACTTTGTTTACTTACCATCTGTTCTCCGTGTCAAGCCTGTTTGTAACAGAAGACTGGACCAACACCGCAGAGCACCAGATGAGCACTCCGGATCCCTTCCAGGAGCTCGTCTATGCACTTCGACGAGCTCTCACCACAAATCTGTCTGCACCCGCACCTTCACCTTCACCAGCGAGCACTTCCGGAAACAACACCGCTCCTTCGCCACCGGTGTATGCCAGTCCCATGGCCAAACCGGCGCCCTTCTCTGGCTCGGCAGAGGATTGCAACGGATTTCTCCTTCAATGCTCGCTGGTCCTGGAGATGCAAACGCACTTATTTCCTGACGATCGCGCTAAGGTAGCGTTCATTATCTCCCAGTTAGCAGGCCAAGCACTTCGTTGGGCAAAGACTCTCTGGTCCCAGGGCAACCCGATTACTCAGTCTCTCTCCAGTTTCACTTCTCACTTCAAGGATGTTTTTGGAAAGCCGACCTGGGATTCAGCTATCGGTGAGCAACTGTACCACCTTAAACAAGGAACGAAGTCTGTAAATGAGTATGCCCTTCAATTTAGAACTCTCGCTGCTGCCAGTGGATGGAACGAACGGTCCCTGCTGACGACTTACAGACAGGGTTTGGATCTTCATTTCATTACTGAATGCCCCATTCGTCCACCTCGTCCTATGGTGAGTGCCATTATCCCTTCTCTGAATAAAATGCAACCACTCACCGCAATAATAAACCTTACTGCTGCCGGTGATTCTCTTCCAGTCTATGCTCTCCTCGAGTCTGGGTCAGCCGGTAATTTCATCTTGGGCACCCTCTGCCGCCAGCTCAAGCTCCGGACGTCAGCCACTCCGTCGGTCTACCAAATCCACTCCATAATCGGAAGACCTCTAAGTCGTCGTCAAGTCCACTCCTCGGTGGGTCCTGTTCTCATCCAAGTGGGTCTCTTTCATGTGGAACATCAACATCTGCTGGTTCTGGAGGAATCCACCGCTGACATCATTTTAGGGCGCCCATGGTTGGAGCAGCACAATCCCATCATCTCGTGGAAGATGGGAGAGGTCCTGAAGTGGGGCGACAGCTGTTTCCTGCATTGTTTCTCTGCTCTTCCTGTTCCTCCGTGTCCCCGCTGCGCTGGAACATCTCCGTGGTGCCACTGTGGACCTCCGCAGAGCGTATAACCTCATCCGGATACGTGAGGGGGACGAATGGAAGACCGCCTTTGTGACCCCTACTGGCCACTACGAGTATCTTGTAATGCCATATGGTTTGGCCAACGCCCCCTCCGTATTCCAGGACTTCATCCATGAGGTGCACCCGGTTCAATTTCACGATTTCCTACCGACCAGGTCCCAAAAACGTCAAAGCGGATGCCCTTTCCCGCATTTACAGTCCCGAGGAAAAGATAGAGGACTCCGAGCCCATCTTGCCTGGTAAACTGTTCGTTAGCCCAATCGTCTGGTCAGAAGAGACTCTGCCCTCCTCCAATGCCTCCACCAGCGTTCCTGCCCACCTGGCTTGCAATACCTCACTCGGTCCCAGCGCACTCCACTCATCCACTCCTCCCACACCTCTCTGGGCACTGGCCACCCCGGGGTCAATAAAACCCTCTCGCTGCTTAAACAGCGCTTCTGGTGGCCCAATATGGCATCTGACGTCAGAAGGTACGTGCAGGGATGCCAGGAATGTGCCATTTCCAAGAGCCCTCATCATCTTCCCGCCGGCAAGCTCCATCCTCTCCCCTTTCCTAACCGTCACTGGTCACACCTAGGAGTGGATTTCATTACCGACCTCCCTGTCTCCGACAATTGTACCTGCATCCTAGTGGTAGTAGACCGATACTCCAAGTCCTGCCGTCTGCTCCTTCTGAGAGGTTTACCCACTGCGATGGAAACTGCTGAATTGATGTTTAACCATATATTCCGTTATTACAGCATTCCCGAAGACATCGTATCTGACAGAGGTCCTCAGTTCATTTCAAGGGTATGGAAAGCTTTCTTCACCCTCCTAGGCGTGACCGTCAGCCTCTCCTCGGGTTACCATCCCCAGTCGAATGGGCAGACGGAACGCAAGATCCAGGAGATCGGCCGCTTCCTCCGTACCTTCTGTCACGGCCACCAGGACTCCTGGAACCAGTTCCTGGGTTGGGCCGAGTACGCCCAGAACTCATTATGTCAACCTTCCACTGGACTCACTCCCTTTCAGTGCGTACTCGGTTACCAACCCCCTCTGTTCCTCTGGTCGGGGGATCCCTCTGACGTCCCTGCAGTAGACTACTGGTTCCGGGAGAGTGAGAGGGTCTGGGACTCGGCACACCATCAACTCCAACGGGCTTTTCGCAGACGCAGAATGACAGCAGACCTTCGCCGCTCCAAGACTCCATCCTACCAACCTGGGCAGAAGGTCTGGCTGTCAACACGAGACATCAGGCTGCGTCTGCCATGCCGGAAGTTGAGTCCCAGGTTCATTGGCTCCTTCCCCATCATTCAACAGATCAATTCTGTCACATACAAGCTCCAGCTCCCACCTCAAATTCGTATTCATCTCACATTCCATGTGTCACTCCTGAAACCTCACCATCCTTCTGTTCATGTCTCCACAGAGCCTGGCGATACCTCGGAGCCCCCCCTTCCAATCATCCTGGAAGACAGTGCAGCCTACGAGGTCAAGGAGATCCTGGACTCCCGGCGTCGTGGTGGTCTGCTAGAATATCTGGTGGACTGGGAAGGCTATGGTCCCGAAGAACACTCATAGGTACCCAGAAACGACATTCTAGATCCGAACCTGCTTGACACTTTCCATGCCTCTCATCCTGGCAGACCAGCACCACGAGGAAGAGGACGCCCACCACGACGTCGGGGTCCTCGGCCCTCAGGAGCGGGCCGTGGAGGGGGGGTAATGTTACAAGCACGCCAGGCTCCACCCTCTCCCAATCACAGCGCACTCCATCACCGGAATACTGATCACACACACCTGCACGTCATCATCACCGGCAATCACCACCAGCACTTAAGCCCATGCATTCATTCAGTCACTCTCCGGTCTTGTTTGCACATAGCACCGCTACTGCTTACCTCAAGGACTCCCCTGTGATACTTACCTTCCTTCTCCTCGTTCCTCCAAGTCTCCAGTGTTCTCCGCGTCCAGTCTTCTAGTCTCCGTGTCTCCTGTGTCTCCTCCGTTTGAGTTTCCCTTTGCCATCTGCAAGACAAGAGTACAGTATCATCCAGTTATCTGCTACATTCTTCTGCTAACATCTTCCATTCACTTACCTGCCCCGTTTGCCTCTGGTTGCTCAATAAAGACTTTGTTTACTTACCATCTGTTCTCCGTGTCAAGCCTGTTTGTAACAACATGTCTGTTCTTCCTATGTGGAGTAGCATATCAAATTAATGAGGGTATAAACCCTTTAATTTAAACATGCTCATGTGAATAGATTTTATACAGTGCATCCGGAAAGTATTCACAGCGCTTCACTTTTTCCACATTTTGTTATGTTACAGCCTTATTCCAAAATGGATTAAATTCATAATTTTGTGAAAGAAGTTTGTTTGAAATCTTTGCAAATTTATTAAACATAAAAAATGAAAAAAATCCCATGTACATAAGTATTCACAACCTTTGCTCAATACTTTTTTGAAGCAATTACAATTACAGCCTCAAGTCTTTTTGAGTATGATGCTACAAGCTTGGCACACCTATTTTTGGGCAGTTTCTCCCATTATTCTTTGCAGGACCTCTCAAGCTCCATCAGGTTGGATGGGGAGCGTCGGTGCACAGCCATTTTCAGATTGCTCCAGAGATGTTCAATTGGGTTCAAGTCTGGGCTCTGGCTGGGCCACTCAAGGACATTCACAGAGTTGTCCCGTAGCCACTCCTTTGTTATCTTGGCTGTGTGCTTGGGGCCGTTGTCCTGTTGGAAGATGAACCTTCGCCCCAGTCTGAGGTCCAGAGCACTCTGGAGCAGGTTTTCATCAAGGATGTCTCTGTACATTGCTGCATTCATCTTTCCCTCGATCCTGACTAGTCTCCCAGTTCCTGCCACTGAAAAACATCCCCACAGCATGATGCTGCCACCACCATGCTTCACTGTAGGTATGGTATTGGCCAGGTGATGAGCGGTGCCTGGTTTCCTCCAGACATGATGCTTGCCATTCAGGCCAAAGAGTTCAATCTTTGTTTCATCAGACCAGAGAATTTTGTTTCTCATGGTCTGAGTGTCCTTCAGGTGCCTTTTGGCAAACTCCAGGCGGGCTGTCATGTGCAGTCTGGCCACTCTACCATACAGGCCTGATTGGTGGCGTGCTGCAGAGATGGTTGTTCTTCTGGAAGGTTCTACAAAGAAACGCTGGAGCTCTGTCAGAGTGACCATCGGGTTCTTGGTCACCTCCCTGTCTAAGGCCCTTCTCCCCCGAATGCTCAGTTTGGCCTGGCGGCCAGCTCTAGGAAGAGTTCTGGTGGTTCCAAACTTCTTCCATTTACGGATGATGGAGGCCACTGTGCTCATTGGGACCTTAAATGCTGCAGAAATTTTTCTGTACCCTTCCCCAGATCTGTGCCTCGATACAATCCTGCCTCGGAGGTCTACAGACAATTCCTTGGACTTCATGGCTTGGTTTGTGCTTTTACATGCACTGTTATCTGTGGGACCTTATATAGACAGGTGTGTGCCTTTCCAAATCATGTCCAATCAACTGAATTTACCACAGGTGGACTCCAATCAAGTTGTAGAAACATCTCAAGGATGATCAGTGGAAACAGGATGCACCTGAGCTCAATTTTGAGTGTCATGGCAAAGGCTGTGAATACTTATGTACATGTGATTTTTTTCGTCTTTTATTTTTAATAAATTTGCAAAGATTTTAAACAAACTTCTTTCACGTTGTCATTATAGGGTATTGTTTGTAGAATTGAGGAAAACAATAATGAATTTAATCCATTTTGGAATAAGGCTGTAACATAACAAAATGTGGAAAAAGTGAAGCGCTGTGAATACTTTCTGGATGCACTGTATACAGTAGTTCTTTTGTGTTTGTTTTATGTTTGATCTGAGAATAGACATGACTTTGTTTTCCTCACTGGAATTCTACACAACTCGTAATATTCTAAAACAACATTCGGACACAATAAATACTACATTAAGGCAATTCTAAGATGGCATTCTCTGCGTTTGTCGTTTGTAATAGTCTGTCAATCATCATTAGAGCGCCCCCCTCAGGCTGAATAATGCAAGGACATTAGAATTCTGTCAAAAGTGTGTCTGATGTGTTCAGCGATTAGAATATAAAGCTTACAAAATGGTTTTCATAAACTAGCACTAATACCCAGAATCTACCCTACCTAAATTTATGGCCAGGAGCCGCTACTCTAGTCTTCCATCTTCTTTCCTCCTCTGAGAAAGAAACTCTGTCAGACTGTAAACTTGCAAGTACATTCAGCTGAAGTAGAACAGTGAGAAAGAGAGATGAAGGCAATCTGCTCACCGCTTCTCAATTCCTGGAAGCACAGTGAGAGTGAATCGATTTCCTCCTCCTGGTGACATCAATAGCTAATCGCCATGGGAAACCGGACAGGAAGTGGTCCTCATTCAGAGGAGGGGGTCCCACTTCCCGTCCCGTTGTGGGTGCAAACGCTGCTCATCCCGAACAGCACAGAACATTTCAGGAGAACAGTGTGCTCTGCAGTATTTACCATGCTCATTCAGGATTAAGCCTCATTCACAACTTTTTAGTCTTTTTGGACTATTCAGTGATCTAGACTGGAGTTTAACCTCAGGTTCAAGGATGAATGTCTTATATGTGACTATTTTTGTGCTTTCTCTGAGTAAGTAATCACAGTGGATGCGAGCTCTCATTTTTGCATGCATGTTTTAAAGGCGTAACTTTATGTAAGCTTTTCGTTTGTATCCTCAGATTCACTGGATTTAAGCTTGATAGTACGTATTGTCACCTTATCTACACCTAAAGAATGCAAATTAGTACCCGAGGACTTGTATGACCCCATATGGGTTATTAATACAATACAAAACTGTTCCTAAAGGACAAAATCTTTCCACATTTTTTCTGAGAGTGTACCTACATTTATAGTCTTCTTTTATGTAGCCTCATTTTGCTGTTTTCAACTTCTCTCTAAGAACTTTCAGCAGACTTGTGGGCGTTCACAGGATGCACTCTTGTGATCAAGAACTGTACGACCGGCCCGACTGAATGGAACAGAACTCAGGGGTCTTAAGAGACAAGTTTGAATGTTTTTAGCTTCTTTCCTTCACAAAGAACGTGTTTTTGCATTTAAAAATGCGAAACGCAGGGTGTTGGAATAGAAAAAACGCGAGATGCGTTTTTTTAAAAATATTTTAAGAAATATTTGCATGTATATACTGTATATATAATTTATCTTAAATATAAATATAATTTTTTATATAAATATAACATATTTTTCTTAAATATATACATGCATGTGTGTGTATTTATATATACATAATAATTATATACAGCACACACACATATATTATGTAAACACAAACTTTTATTTTGGATGCGATTAATCACGATTAATTTTTCCCCAGCACTAGTTTTTTTAAAGTTGAACTTCTTTTAACTCGAGTGGCGCATTTTTAGAACGCCACATGAGAAGCTGCAAAAGACTTAAAATGCACAATGCACAAAGATTGTTATATAATGTTATAAAGACTTAAGGCCCTATTTTAACGATCTGAGAAAACGTTTAACGACAGAAAAAACGGTCGGCGCGCCCGGCGCATGGTCCAAAAGAGTTGTACCTAGTCTCTTAATGAGTCATGGGTGTGTTTTGTGCGTAATGTGCAATAAACCAATCAGAGTCTCATTTCCCATTCCCTTTAAAAGCCAGTTGCGCTAGCACCATGGCGGATTCACTATTTACATGGCAGAATTTGCGAGCGGAAAGACTGAACGCTTCTTCAGAGAGGAATTTTTAATATTTAAAGGAGACCTATTATGCCCATTTTTACAAGATGTAATTTAAGTCTCAGGTGTCCCCAGAATGTGTCTGTGAAGTTTCAGCTTAAAATACCTCACATATCATTTTTAAATCCATGTTGTAAATACCCATTTCTGACTACAGTCAAGAACTGGCTGTTTTCGTGCATGTGCCTTTAAATGTAAATGAGCTGCTGCGTGCTGCGCCCATCTGCTTGGTTTTGATTATCATCTATTTTGCGATCCCTCTCACGGATAGCATAGTTCTTCTTTCATGATTAAAGTTTATTATTTCCACGCGTTTTAAAGCTATATTGTTTTAAACTTATCTGAAGCACACGCACACAGACTGTCGCACAATAAATCAGGTTGTCAGACGTCAAGTCTCGTGAGTAACTTCTCTTTCACATTTTTATGTTGTGTTTAAACTGTCAAATACACACAAGGGTCTTACAAAATATCAAAATATCGGCACCGTGGGTGTAAAGGGCAGATTAAGGGGGCGGTAATATTATAATAAGTTCCCCTTCCTATGTCAGAAGGGGAGAGAAATCTGACTGGCTAATTTTTCAACATGCTTGCAGAGAAAGTCTTGCAAAAACAAAGTTACTGGGTTGTCCTTTTTCACATTTTCTGGGTTGGTAGATGCACCAGGGACCCGGTTAACACAGAAAAAGTCAGATTTTCATATGTCCCCTTTAAAATGTTTGTGTGCTGCTGCGCGTATAATAACTGTGTGTATAATAACTGTGTGTATAAGCAGAGTGTACGTGCGTTGTGCACCCGCCTATAGGCGCATATTACTAACGCGCCCTTTAAATAACAAAAAATACTGCGCTATTGACTTTAGACCAGGTTTTTGTTGGTCAATGGCGCAGTCAGTTGCCTCAAAATAGCAACGTGCCAACAATGGGCCTGAACACACCTCGTTTTTAGACCAGCACGCCCATGGGCAAACAGATGCGCGCTAGTGCATTTGCTATTTAAACAACGTGGCGCTGGACGTGAAAATGATAACTGCGTCGGGCTGAAACTAGCAAAAAATACTTTTGTCGCGCCTGGTGTTGCATTGCGCCGGGTGTATGATAGGGCCCTTAAACTTAACGTGATCTATCTGGGACTCGGAAGAGTTCAGAAAAATAGACTAATGCCATTAATACCATTGCTAGACAAAAACAGTGCCTAAAAATTTTTGCACAGAGGTAGTTTGGCTCTCCCAGACTGAAGGTCAGTGCTGTTTTTGCAGCAATATGACGTGCAGGATTAAGTATTACAGTAAGTCCCTGTGGTTCTTGTTTAATGTGTATGGCATCATCACATCCATTGAGGGAATTCAGGGAGAAGAGCAAGCACTTGAGTTGTACAGATGCCTCTGGACTAATGAGGGTATCGTGGTCGGTCTCCCGGTGGCCTATTAAAATGACCACGCTCAACAGTGCAAGAAGCTCTCTCGCGATCTGTCTCGACTGCCGTTCGGTCTTATTTGCCCGTTCCTTTCCCTCTCAAGCTCCCGTCAGTCAGTCTCATAAATTCTCAGCGCCATTGCCGTTAATTGTAGTACACTGAATAAATGTTTCCAGAGCTAAATTGGGTGTAGTTAAGTACTTCACAGTGAGCGTGATATAAAATGCCCTGCCACTCGCCCCAGTAGACGGCTGATAGACTGCAAGGGCAGCAATAGTAATGATGCCATAGTGTATTACTGCCGTTTACTTCTTTATGTTAGCCATTTAGGATTAAAATATTGACTTGAAGTCTTTCTCTCTCTAGACAGAGAAAGGAAGTGCTCTCCACGAAGCTGCTCTCTTCGGAAAGATGGATGTAGTTCAGCTACTGCTTGACTCAGGTATGTCTTGGGGAAGTGTATGTGTGTGGGGTTGGGATGGGGATGTTGCATGGCCATGGCTTGTTTAAACTACTTGTGTGACCTGTGACCTAACAGCTTCCCTGTCAGTGCCAGCTGTGGAACAGGAACTGGAGATTGCAGAAATTGTTGTATAAGGAAAGGGCAGTGTCATTACTCTGTCATAGTTTTATTGTTATGGAAAGTTTTGTTTTGGGAAAAATGTTTTTTCAGGGTTTATGGGAAGAAGTCAGTTTTTTTTCTATTGTATCATTTCCATACAACTTTTTTTTTTTTTTTTTTTTACTTTTTTTTTAGGGCTGTCGATTCAACGTGTTAATTAGATTAATTAGTTACGGTAAAAAAATAACACGTGAAAATTATTAACGCATTTAACGCACTTGCCCCGCCCCAGACCTATTTAGGTCATCTTACATTTCATACAGTTGATTGATGAAGAATATGATGCAGGGCAACAACTCACTGTGTGATGAAGCCTATATAATGCAGTTAGAATGTCCCTAAAATTCAAGATATGGGGCAAAAATGCCCCAAGTATAGGTCTCTGCAGGATAGTAATAGGAGTTACTAGATCAGTGGGCGAGGCCTTAAACAGAGGGGTGTTTTTCACTGCGTTACCTGATTTGCCCACGTCACAGTGTGGGTAGGGTTTAGGGGTGGGGTCCGGTGAAGGGGATCATTTTCATTGCGTGATTTATAAACACCCATCAGTTCATGTGTTTTATTGAACTAAATACATTGCCTTCTGATAAAATGCATGTGCAGGTTACTTTTCTTGCGCACCCGAGTCCGTGTTGCTTTCACAATAACGTGAATCGCGGCACAGCTCGAGCGCAAGTTGCGCAACCGAACTCAGACCACCTCCTTCAGGCAGTCTCGGGTTCAGTATACTGAGCTCAGCTCACCCGGGTCCGCATGACAGCTTTCACATTACCAATTTTTCATGTGAACCGTGCCCCGTTTCAAACTAAACTGCCAGTGTGAAAACGCCCTCACATTCCTACATCATGATATATAAGCAATATCTCACGAGTTGTTTTTTTCTGTCCAGAATAGCACAACTGCACGAGTGCAAATGCGATACTGATCTACACCAGTTTAATAAAATAAATAAGTTAATATTGTGTTGTTTTAGACACAATATTGTCTGTTTTGCTCAGTTTTGCCAACGAAAATAAAGACAAAGCAGAGCTGTTCGTCTCCGACTCCGAGCAATACACAGTGGTGTTTCATTTCTGAATCCGTGTTTTGAACGAATCGGGTGAACCAATGATTCAATAGACCATAAAGAGAACCATTTACATGTACCATTTTCATAAAGAGAACCATTTACTTTACTCCTGAATGAATCAGCCGATTGGACGAATCGAATGAATGAATGACTCAATAACTTACTCCATTAGACATTTAGTTTTAATTTCTTATTTAGAGTATAATTTCATTAAAAATAATTTAATATTTCCATATTAATAAAAACAAACATTAAAGGGATAGTTCACCCAAAAATGAAAATTTGATGTTTATCTGCTTACCCCCAGGGCATCCAAGATATAGATGATCTTGGATGCCCTGGAGGTAAGCAGATAAACATCAAATTTTCATTTTTGGGTGAACTATCCCTTTAAAGGGATAGTTCATCCAAAAATCTTTCTTTCTAAAGCTACTTTTTGTAATGTCTATTTGATTTTTTTACACAATAATGACTTTATCTTTTGGGAGTCATTTCTCAGCCAAATTTGATGTGCGATTAATTTGCGATTAATTAGATTAATTAATTGCCACATCGTGTAATTAATTAGATTAAAAATTTTAATCGCTTGACAGCCCTACATTTTTTGTTTCAAGGACTTCGGTTTAATCTGTTTTTTGTATTAATATTAATAAATAAAATGTGAATATTGTTTTTGTTATTAATATTATATCTGATTTATATGAATATTTTTGTTAAAACAAAAATGGATGAAAACTAAATTGAAACTTTAAATGTGCAAAAATTCAAATGAACACTTCATAAAAATTACTTTAATTTTAATATTTAAATGAATATCCTTAGCTTCACTTTAGATTGTGTTCACTGTGTTCTGTTAAAAAGAACCTCTTAATTAGACAAGACGCTGCCATCTCATTGACATATAAAACAGCTAACCACACTTCACTTTTGTATTTTCAAATAAAGTGTCGTGCCATTATAGGCAGATGGAACAGTTTTGTGGTGTTGCATTATCAGGGATAAAAAAACAAACAAAAAAAAAAAAAACATTTAAATATAAAATAAATAAAGCAATACACTAAAACGTGTTTTTTTTTTCTCAAATAAATTATCAAAAAAAATACAAATTAACATTTAGATCTAATTAAAACAAAACTAAACTAAAAATCAAATACAAAATTAACACTTTTTTTTTTTCTTTTCTTTTTTTCTCAGGGATTGATGCCAACATCAGAGATTGCCAGGGAAGAACTGCTCTAGACATACTGAGAGAACATCCGTCTCAGAAATCACAACAAATTGCTTCTCTCATACATGGTAAAGTGTTTCCCAGACTTACACACACATTGAATTTTTTAAAAAGCAAATAAAGCCCTTAAACACACAAGCACACTCACACACACGTGCACAAGCCGATGAGGGAGCGTGTTCCTGGTGGAGATCAGAAGGCGGATGCTTGCAGATTGATAAAGTTTGTTTCAGGAAGTTTGTTTTAGATTGAGAACAATGGTTGTTTAGTGTGTGTGAGAAATCCTCATTCCCTGACATATTTTAGGCCAAAAAACCAACTACAAATACCAACATTACTGAGTCTTCACTCATTTTGTTGAGGTATGTATGAGATCTTAGACTTATTACATGTTTATTACTTTTGTTATACACATGTTATTACTGCTTTAGGCCATTTTCAGTATTGTAATATATTGGATGATTCATGTACTGATCCAGCTAAACTCATTCTTTCCAGCAGAGTTTATCATACAGAACAAAAGACGATGGGTGTTTGAACCCAATGTTCCATCTCTACTTTCAAAAACACCCTCGTAAAAGAATATGTGGTTATCTGGTTTTGAAATTAAATTTATTTTAGCTCTCTTGTTTTTTCCATCCACTTTATGCCCACTGTTATACATTTCTGAGGGTTGTGAAATGCAGACTTGGGAGTTTAGGACTCCTGTTACTTCGAGAAAATGTCTCCTTTGGACATATGTGAAGTCTAAATCACCCTTCATCCTACAGGACAGAGGCAACATTAAAGTTCTCCTTCCTGCCTCTCAAACTCACGCTTGCTGTGGTTTTATAATCTACAGTCTTTGACGGGACTCTGAAACTATTGTTGTTTTCATGGTTATCATGTGGCTTGTGCAGCCTATAGTTGTTTAGAGCTATAATTACAGCACAACATTTTGGTTTTCACCAACCTAAAGTGCTTAAAAAAAGAAGAATGATTTAAATTTTGTCTATTTTGACTTCTCAACCCCTCATCTGGACTAAAACTGAGCAAACTGGCACATCTCACTACTTTTGTGGTTGTGTTTATCTGTGCACTATAAATTAATTTATCTGTCTCTCTAGATTATATGATGTCAGATTGTGACAGAGGGAATTTCCACGAAGATTTAGCACGGCAGCGCCCAGTACCAACACCACGTACATCAATACCCTCACCTGTGCCCTCCCCGTCTCTGCGGCATAAAAGTATGTGTGATTGTCAGATCAGTGAAAACTGCAATGCATTCAAATTAAAAACATCATACAATAATTACATTTAATAAACTAGCTATAATAGAATAGCTTAATACTCTATTTTAGCACATCAAATGTTCATGTAAAAAAGTAGACAGACATGCTCATGGCTCATCATGACTGCTGTCACTTTCATGTATTTTAGTGTGCAGTGTGACACCCAGTGGTCAAGGGATAGTATTACAACACATTTTCTGCTGCTTTGCTTTTTTTCTGGCAAATATTTTAGTTTAATCCTATGTTTGAACGCCTAAATCACTTAAACATTGTTTTTAATTAAAAATAATCTTATTTCGCTAAGTATTTTCATAACAGGAACACAAATAGTGACACAAATGAGTATATGTTTGGAGTAGTGGATGTTCATTATAATGAAAGTGCAGTCAGCAGCGCCCCCTAGTGGCCAGATGTAGCGCAGCACAGTCTCACTCGTTCCTTTGTGCTCTAAATTACTGCTGGATGTGCGACTTTGTTCCAGCTGGGGTAACATTTTGGTAAAGATCACAGGTGAATCCGAGAGTCTGCCAACCACAAAATGACTAATTAGTACACCTCGGCACACTGAGTCGCTGCCAGAAAACAAGCATTTGTCCCAGATTAAATATTGAAAAACAGACAAGAGAATAAAAATAAATAGGTCGGCTCTCATGATGAATGCTCTGTAAGTAAACATTTATTTAAAAGCCCTTACAGAGAAATTTGATATGCTTTTGGTAGCATGATACAGTCCATAAATACATACAATTAAAATTTTATTTTATTATATTGTGCTATTTTGACATGACAAAACTGTATTTTGTATTGCTGAAGTGTTTGCACAATTGTACACAGCTATAAGTAATAGTAATAAATAAAATTAAATATCAGTAGTAGAAAGTAATATAAAATAAAATTAATAAAGCAGTAGCAATTAAATGTAAATAAAAAAAAAAAAAAGTATTATAATTGTAAAAATATATGAATTTTTTTTATTTTTTTTTTATTTTTTTTATAAGATTTCTATTCAACTAGTAATTTAGAAAAAAATATGCAGGCAGTAAGAAACATATTGTATTGCTATATCCACTGATAAGAATTTTTTCATTCCTCTGTTTCGCCATTAGATTCATATATCCCTCTTTCTCATTCCCTTTGTAGATGATGCAGTAACAGGGGAGTTGTCCAAGTTGCTGAATGAAATAAAGATCTGCCGTGATAAGGATTGCTCCTTTGAGGAGCTGTGTCAGACCATCTCTTCTCACTCTCAGTCCATGGAGAGCTTCGGCAGTGGGCGGCTGTCTGACGAGGAACGGAACGGCACTCTCACGCGAATAAACAAGGTGTGCTTGCGAAGAAAATACAGTACAGTAAATGGCTTTTTGGCTGATTTTAAACAGGGTTTACACAATGATTTGAAGCGTTTAATTTGAATACGTCCCTCTAAAATATCAAAAATATTTCCGTTTTCCAAGAAAATGAAATCAGTCACGTCAATCGCTCAATATCAAGATTCGAGAGGTCCTAATGAGCTTTTCACTGTTGATGCTGTACCACACTCTGGCCAGCAGAGGGAACACAGAACTAAACACTGGGTGCAGTGCTTGGTATCCCTTCAATTTATATAATCTCATAAATACGTATTTATAGCTCTAAATCAGCCCCAGATTTAATCACTGACGTTGTTTAACACAAACAGAATATTATTTTTAATGTGGCTTCATCACATTGCTGGCTGAGGGAGTGAATTTTACTTTAAGCATGGGACAGATAAACTGTGCATTAGGAAAGTGTGCAATTGAACGTTATGCAATGGTTATTTGCTGGAGATTTGTCACAGTGACCAATGGATCACGGTTTTCTCCCCTGCGTTTGTTTGATCGATACAATTAAACATGTTGTGTCGGGTCAGTCAATCAAAGTCTGCAGAGCGCAGATAAACAAGCAAAGACACGCACGCACACAAACACTCTTCCGATCGATTCCAGTCACATGTCAAAAACTCCCAAGACTTGACTGAAGGGGTTGGAGTTGTTTCCAGCATCTATAAAAGGGTTCTGGGAACATTTACTGGCCATACATGCTGTCACAAAACAATGTTTTCATTTAAAACAGCATTATCTAATTAAAAATGAAATGTTTTGCTTATGTCAAAGGAATTATTTAGCTATTTTTCCCTTGCATATTTAGGGTGCTTTCACACCTGAGCGTTTGTTTCGGAACCTGGTGCGTTTTCTCCCTTGTGTCGGCTCGTTTAGGCATATGTGAACACGGCAATCGCGCTGGGATCCCCACCAAAACAATCGCTCCGAGACCGCCTGAACGAGGTGGACTCGGCCTGATTGCAAACGAACTCTGGGTCGGTTCGCTTGAGGTGTGAAAGCAATTCGACCCAATGGACCAACAAACCAAATGGTATCATAATTCATAACGGCAAATGTGCTATATAAAAAGCAGCAGTGTCTGATTCTGTGAGTGAGCACATTAGTTATCACAGTTGAAAACCAAAAGAGCACCTCTTCATCTTAAAATGTGTAATTGCGCTTCTCCGTGCAAGAATGCTGACCCGATGAAGCCTTGCTTCCTGCTCTAGCTGCATTATAACTTTCGTATAGTGTTTGCAGGTGTCTTGACACTATTAACGTCTAGACAGCGCTAGGAGATCCAGAGAGAGTGCGTTTGAATTTGCTGCAGTATTAATACAAATGTAGTATATAATTTAAAAGCGGGAATGACGGCTACATTCGTATAGTGTTTGTGTGTGTCTCGACAGTTACAAATAAAGCCACAATAAGGTCATGGATGGAACTTGTCAATCATCTTGATGGATGACGTGGAGGAAACTCTGACCGATAAGCAGACAGTTGTACTCGCATTTGACTTGCGTGAACACATTTTGGTACGCTTTGAAAAGTTGCCTTGTGAAAGCGAACCGAACCAAGAAGAAAATGCAACATTGTAACAAATGAAGTTCCTGTTTCGAAACAAAACAAACACGCTTTAACGCCCTTACATTTATGCATTTGGCAGATGCTTTTATCTGAAGCAACTTACATTGCATTCAAGGTACACATTTTTTAGTTTCTTGCTTTTCCTGGGAATCTAACCCATGAACTAAAGGAAAGCAAATATTTGAAGCAAATGATCATTGTTTCATATACTAGTATCATATACAAATTAAATACACATCATGTTTGTATATTTTAGTTTTTGTGGCTCAACATGACTAGGAATGTGCTTCTACATGAGTTCTGGAGCTACAAAAAACCCTCCAGTTTTTAGCAAAACAATCAGACAAAATGGGTCATTGAGAGTCAGACTATGATTGCCACATATTTACATCATGAATCATGTTACGAGTCCTCTAAAAAGTCACAGAAAAACTGTCTAAAAGACACAGACAAGCAAAGCAAGTGTTCATGTTGGACTATGGAGTGAAACAGAGAGAAAGGCACTTATCAAAAATCCTATTCAGTTCACTATCCTAGTCAGTTGACATTTGTACAGAACTACGGAGCCCCTAAAGGGACATGGTGAAGGAAAAAAAAAAGAGATTGAAAAGAGAAGAAACTTTGAGTTTACTCGCTAAATGTCTGTGTTTCCCCAATAAACTTTGCGCTCGCCCGCAAGGAACACAAAAAGGTTTTTTTTTTTTTTTCTTTTTTCTTTTCGAGCAAACAAGTTGGTTGAAGTGTTGAGGCAAGTTGGAGCTCAACTGTGCAGGACAGTGGCCCTACAGGACCAAGTTTGGACACCCCTGCTTTTGAGGCTCAGTACAGCTCCAAAAAGTACAGTAACAGTTCCTATCTACTTGAATGAGTAATGTCCAAAACAGTTTGTCAAGATTGTTTCCATAATGAATCAGCAATAAAATCTAACAAAAGTTTAGTAAAAATGTAGCTTATTTGGCTCCAGAAAGGCTAATCTAGGCTGATTCCTCTAACAAAATGGTGATTGGCTCATTTTAGTGTAAGGCTATAGCATATAGCCGGCATACTGAGTGTTAGGATTTCTCCCACTCGTTTCTCTCATCTCTGTCTTATCTTAATCTTGTGCTATGTTGGCATGAGCTGAGATCAGTATCTGTACCTTAGCCTGTGTGTACTACTGTTGACTGTATGTAACTGTACGTATATCTCTCCACGTGGCTGTAGCGGCCGACTCCCCCGTTGCCCCCAGCGTTGGAAGAGGAGGAAAAGAGCTGCGGACCATCAGGCCTGTGGGAGGCGCTCACTCCCTGCAACGGCTGCAGAAACCTCGGCTTTTCTCAGGTACACACAGTATCACACTTCCTTTCCTTACAATGCAGCCACAGACTCCTTAGTGGATAAAGAATTTGTAAAAGAAAAAACAGAAATTGCGAGTTACGTAATCAGATTACTATTTTAAGTTTAAGATTAAGTTAATTTTTCAAATAAGTAATGCAGGTCATTTTGTTTTCCCGTTTATTGACTGACAGCTTTCCTGTCCCCATGTTGGGAGAAATCAGAAGTAAGTGCACAGGCGTTGTGTGCGCGGTGTAAACATGATGGTTATTATATATTTGTAGATTAAATGTGAGCATTTACTCATCTCACTTGCACAAAAACAGATTCAGTAAATGAATAAAAACAGTAAACTGCAAACTCAGAATATTAAGCAAACCTGCAATAATTAAATATGTTAAATAACACAAATATACTTTATGTATTTAATCTCACTTTATTAACCAATGTCTTTGCTGCTGACCTTCAATGATCCAATTCAACCATACGAAAAAGCAAAAAATGAATTTAGTTAAACATCACATTTGTGTTTCATTTTTTTGTTTGTTTTTATTGCTGAAGGAAGTGTGTTGAACTTTCTTCTCCTGTATCCTATTCTTATTCAATCCAGAACAGCTGAAAGTTTTTTTTAACTGCGCCCTCTACTGTACAGGTGTGAATTTGCATTTTCTTTAGCCTGAGGCTTATTCATTTCACTTATGGTGTGAAAGGGCCTTTACGTTTGCCAAAAATAGTTTTTTTTTTTTGTTATTAAAAATCAAACAAGCAAGTTCAACCCAGGGGAGGAAAAGTAACACAAAATTAACGTAACGCATTACTTTTTAAAATAATGCGTGATCATAAAGTATAGTCAATATCTGTCTGTTTGTCTATCTTATTTTAAAAATATATAATTTTATTTATGATTTATTTATCTATTAATGTATATCTAATAATATTTAATGTATTTGCATACTTTATAATGCATACTTATTTTTTTATATTTGTTTAAAATTATATTTTAATTTCCTTTACAAAAATGTATTGAAATAAAACAATGATTGGCGGAACCCTGAATGGGAATAAAAAAACCCTATTGTAAAGTTTTATATTCATATTCCTTTATTTACATTCATTCTCATGGCCAAATGCAAGGTAAATTAGGTATGTAATTTGTGGCATGTTGTTATGGAAATTTTAGCCAACTAACTGCAAAGACCTTCAAAGACTTCCTGGGCATCTAAAATATGTTTTTTTTTCTTTAATTCTGATTGTGGATGAAAAGATGGATGTGGAAATGTTGGGTGGATTGATGTTTAGGAGTCTTTCATAATGCCAGAATGAGCAAGAGGGATTCCCATCCCTCAGACAGGAAGTCTAATTATCCCACAGGAAGTGTAATCGTGTCACACGCTGATCCGCCCACCTGCGCCATGTGAGGAGACCTCCCGCTACCATGGAAACAGGGATAGTGAAGGTGCCAGCATGCTGGGGGAGGGGAGACTCCAACTCCAAGTTGGGGTTCCTTGGACTGCGAGTCATACCTCTGCACCCGCAAGCCAATCCCGAACTCCGTCACTGGCTCTCCTCCGCAGGGAAGGAGATGCACACGGATTACGAAAGGTTCTAGTAGTTGCTAGGAGACATAGAATTCATAAAGTGCAAGGCGTGGGATATCCACCCACTTCTCAATTGACAGATCTGAGTCTCCATCAAAACAGATGCGTCACAGCACTGCGCAATAACATCCAGAGACAGAGAGAGAGAGACTGGTTATCAGCCTCTGCTTTCTCATTCAAGCTGCTCTCCAGCATTCCTCTGCCTTTCTTGTTTTATTTTTCTATCCATTCTTGTTTTCACTATCTGTTTTTTTCTGTTACATCATACATTTGCGTATTTAAAACCTGGGTCTGTGCATTCGTGTTGTTTGTTTCTACACTTTTTCGTTCCACCTCTAATCCAAGTGCTGCAGTCAGCAAACGTGCTTTTAATATTTATGCTGAAAATGTCTTGTGATTTCAGATCAGGGTAAGCGCTCCCATCTGTAGCATCTGCTTTGCAATGTTTTTCTCTGTAGATAAAATTACTGTTTACAAACAGACATTCTGTTGTGACATTTCCAGATTGTTTTGGCACCCTGGAAAAGACCGGTTTTAGATTAGGACTACAATATAATTGAACTGTAAATGACCAAAAAGTGCTCTGTGTGGGGTTGAAACTCACTTTGTGATAAAGATTTATAAATGTTTATTTTTTACTTTAAAGGGGGCATAACATACACAGTTTCTGACAATCTCATGTTAATCTTGAGTACCTATAGAGTAGTATTGCATCTTTCATATGTCCAAAGAGTCTTTAGTTTTATCATATTTATAAAAGACAGATACGCTGTACCGATTCTTTCCGAAAAAATAGCCGAACTCGTGAAGGTGTGCAGTAGGCGGAGCTAAAGAATCTCGAGCACACACACACTCCTGGATAACTTTCGATTCACTATATGTTCGTGTTGTTGACATTATATGCACTTATGTGCCGAATGCCACCAAAACACAGACATTTAATGCAGTTTCACTCACTGCCTGCAGTTTCGACTCATGACCGGGAACAAACAAACACACTTGCAGAACCCTGTTGCTGCTCCGGGAAAACAAACTGCATCCTTAACGCTGGGTTATTTGGGAAACTGAACAAGGTTATCTTTCCCTCACAACCAAAAACACACTTCTTTAGTGAGATTCTTGATTTTGTGGTTTAAAAACAAAATGACAGCGCTGCCGACGGCTCCCGTAACCCAACGAAGCTCGTTGTTGACGCCCTTGCACTAGTATACAAGGAATTCCGCCCTTTATGACTTCATAAAGGGCCATACTCAAAAAAAACTTTCCAAAACTTGTTTGAATCCTGAAGGAGTGTATTTGGCACAGAAATACTCCGTCATACGTCCAACTCATTTTTTGAAATTATGTCCAAGTTTAGCATGAGAATCCAACTCTTTAACAGTGTAAATAAGTCAGAATGCATGAAATAGCATAAGACCCCCCCCCCCCCTTTAATACACCACATTTCTTAGGCTTAGGGATTTTGTTTATTTTTCATGAAGAAAGTATTTCTTATAAAGCAAATTATAGGTAATATTAACCTATATGCTTACAGTAATAAGCATTCTTATTATACATTGTATTTATATAATATATTTTTATATATACATTACGGTTAAAAATATATATTTTCCTTTATTAATACTTTTTTTCAGCAAAGAATAAGGACGCATTAAAATGATCAAAAGTGACCGTAAAGACACTGTTAAAATGTTACAAAAAACTGATTTCAAATACAGTAAATGCTGTTCTTTTGAACGTTCTATTCATCAAAGAATACTGAAAAAAAATGTTCACGATTTCCACAAAAAATATTACGCAGAAATAAAAACATTTACTGTTTTCAACATTGATAACATTGATCTCGAGCAGCAAATCAGCATATTAGAATGATTTCTGAAGGATCATGTGACACTGAAGACATTTTAAAATGTATTAAAATTGAAAACTAGAGTTAAAATAGAGTTATTTTAAATTGTAATAATATTTCACCATATTACTGTTTTCAAAAACATAAAAAAATCATACCGACCCCAAACTTTTGAACGGCAGCATATATATTTTATATAGATTAACTGACGAGTAAAACCGTAGCACTACTGATCGCCTGGAAGGGCGTTTGCTTGTTGTTGTCCTGATAATTTCATCTATTGTTATCCTCAGTTTGCATACAGCATCGATAACGGCTAAATTATGGCATTTCATTGCTTGTATAGGAGTAATTTGGTTGGGCTTGTCCGGCTCGATGACTTTGCTCTTACAAAAGCCACTAATTACAGCTAATTAAGTGCTCTGGGAAGTCAAGTTTTTCACGTCTATTTTCCATTGTAACTGAGCAGAATGGCTTTATATGTGTGTGTGAGTTTGTATTAGAGGAAACTTATGGTCTCACTGACTGCCCAGTGTGATTTAGGAGCCACTCGCTGTGTTTAATAGATCACTCTGAAAACAGTGCTGGGATAAGAATCCTAAACGACTGGTCATATTTTATGAGCCATTTAAAGCCAAATACAAGAGATGGAACGGGCTAAACTGCATATAAATATACAGCCTTCATAAAGCTGGATTCAACTCGAACGCCTTATTAATGGATGATTTATAGAAATATTAACTTGTTTAAGGAGTGATTTCAGTAATAAAAGTTATTTACCACCAAGCGACAAGCACAATAACATTTTCTCATATGCTTTGTTCCCATCTATGTTTGTGCAGTTCTCTTGATACCAATTTTGTGTGGCATTAAAATTGAATGAAAGACCACCATCATTGCTCCTGCTGTTCTTGGTGAGCTTTGACGCAGTCTCTGACTCTCCACGTTGGAAATCATAGTTCTTAAGTGTTCGGATTACTCACATGGGTGCTTTTGTTACTCTGTAATAATATAAAGGAAAGCCTTGACTGTAGTTATTCTAAAGCAGCAGGCTCCCTCGAGTGATTGCATTAAATGTTTCCTCCATCATATTTGTTTTAATCTTCATCGTCCTGCTCCTCCTCTCCCACATGTGGCATAATCTCTTTTGTATATCCCTGACTCATGTTTAAAATCTCAGAACCCCGACAGTGGCTTCATCTACCGAGAAGGTTTCCGCACTTCCTCCTAGGTGCTGAGAGATAATTAGGGCAACTAATGAATGTTAACTTCTCCCAGACTGTACAGGCTGTGCATGATAAGGTGATGACGGTTTTTCCTGCATAAGAAAGCTCTCAGGAGGACTCAAAGTTCAAAATGCCTCCGGTCTCCCTACTGGTCCTTTATGGACTATCTGCTCAGACTGTGTGTGGTTGACTAGCTTAATTTTTTTCTACTTTGTCCTGCTTTTTGCACATTGCCACTTTCTCGTCACTCTCTCATGTATAAGTTTACTTTTTTAAAAGTTAATGCCTGTTTCCCATCCGGGAAAACAGAATAAAACTATTGATGACTCATCCTGCACTTGACAGATTTTTGTCCAACCAGAGGATCTCTACAGTGAGAATGCCCCGCCCCTAATTCCACTGATTAGTAAGTGGCAAAACATAATTTTAGCAAAATTAATCAGAAATACTTTTACCTCAGAGGAAAATTTTACTTTAGCTGAAATTAAAATTGTGGCTTTTGGTCCATGACTATTACTGTAGCTTTGAAGTCATAAATATGGCTTTTTATTTTATTGTATTTTATTTTATTTATCCATGTCTGTTAGCTTTGAAGCCATCTCAAAAGTTCACAATAAATGCAAATAATGCACCTAAAGCTTATTGGCTGTTGTTTATTCCTTCAATTATTCAATTATTTGCCCCAATTTCCTGTTTTAATAGGAAATACATCGAATCCATGATAGAAAACTGCCATACTCAAGTGATTTAATTGGGTCTGCTAGAAAGCCCAAACTTATTTTTTTCTTTTATCCTCATTACTCCAGGACTCAAAACATTGTTTCCTGAAAAACAAAAACATAACAACATAATGGTGGACCTTGACAAATTTTGACACTATTTTGTGACAAATAGTGTTACAGAGAGACTGTCTAATGTATGATGCTGCGAATGACACAATAGTCTGTGCTATTTGCCAGAAATATACTAGGAAAAATTATTTTCACAGGACAGTATAGATTATTTTCAGTTATATTTATTTTCAACTGAACAGTGCAAAATGCTGTTTTATATAACAGTCAATGTTCTCAATCCAATATAAGGTGTGGCAAAAGGTTAATTTGGGAGCATATTTTTAAGTCTCGTCTTAAGTTTTTAAGTGACAAGTGAAGGCCAAGTATTGTAACCCATACTCGGAATTTGTCCACTGCATTTAACCCATCCAAGTTATTCCAAGTAGTGAACACACACACACACACACACACACACACACACACACACACAACAGTGGGCAGCCATTTTTGCTGTGGCGGGGAGCGATTGGGGGTTAGGTGCCTTGCTCAAGGGCACCTCAGTCATTTCCTGCCGGCATTGAGAATCAAACCCGCAGTTTGACCCGCAGACAGCAAACCAGTCTGACTCGCTAACCATTAGGCCATGACTGCCCTTAAACAACTGCTAGTCCTCTCAGCATTTGGGGTTTGACCTGCAGATGTACCCTTCTGTGTTTCCACATCCGGCATGCTGAAGTTCATAGTTACATTGGGAGCAGGTGCTAAATCTGCAAAGGTGTTTAATAGAAGAAGGTAATAACCGTAGTCAGGCATTTTTATGAAAGTCGGAAATCATTGCCATCATTCAATTTGATAATTTTCTCTTTTTTTCCTTTGTCGTCTTTCTCCAACTCTCTGTTTTCTGTCTCTTTCTCTCATCTCTTGCACTAAGTCCGTTATATATCAGGCAGAAAGAGATTATTTTGGCTGGAAGTCTTTTAGTGAGAAAATGACTCTTGAACAGGCTACTTTATCTTACTGATGTTATTTATTTGTAGTTCCTTCATTTTCCCGCTTATTGTTTGTTCAGTTTATAATAAAGCCTTGCCGTGAAGCATATTGCAACAAAATTGTGTAAGCCTTCCTTCCCTCCACTGGTATCATCTCTGCATGCAAAGCCCTCCTCTAAAGCACATGACCAAACTTATCTTCCCTCTCGCGCTTTATATCAATCCCTCTATCTGTTCTGAGAAGGTCTCTGAGGTCCTTTTATGCTGTGGGGTCCTCCTCCAAAATATGCAGAGCTCAGATTAGAAAAGCACAGGAAATGACAGTGGCCATCCAGATCAGATACTGTATCAACTGAGAAAATAGCGAGAGACAGAAGTGACAGAACTCTGGATAAATGTGAAGAAAACCAAAGGGAATAAAGCAAAAAGAGCTGATTTAAGAAGAAAATGAGAAAGGGAGGAAGACAAGAGTTAAGCCGGCAGTAAAGTCTGTAAGGCCCCAGTCACATGTGCAGCTGAAGATTGCAGACGTGACTGAGGGCCGTCCGGGTAGATTTCCTATTTGAATCCGAGTCCAGCAACTGCAGCTCTACATCAACACGCTAATTACTGACTTGAACCGCTTTTGTTTGTTTTGAAGTCTTCCTTTTCAGAGAAAAAAATGAAGTTCCTGTCTCTGCTGTCAGAGAGAGATAGAGAAAGAGAACAAGAGTGGTAGTGTGCTCGGACAGTCAGGCGCAGAGGGGTCATTTTGTTTGTACGCTGAAGAGTTGAAATTTCAGTCACAGTGAAGAAATAAGGATCTGCAAGAGATAAACAGGTACTGAACTTCTTTAACATAAGTGTGTACTGTATACTCTTGTGTGTGTACGTGCTTATAGATTTGGGACAAAATTGTTCTTAGAAGAGATCTAAATCTGACAAAACAGACAAATATTATTTTTAAAAATGATTATCAACAGAATTATAAAAATTATATATTGAATTATTTTATATTTTTATAATCACGATTAGTATTATTTATGATATTACTAATATTAGTTTGATAAGTATAAATGTATTTATTAATTATTTACTTATTTAATTTTTGCTATTTTAAAAATGCTCAAAGTTTTCTTCCAGGTTAAGGGTTAGGTTAGCAAAAATTATGTTGTATAGACATATTATTTCACCAGCAGTATAACTAACTTCAGCGAAGGACGATTGTCACCCACAACTTTGCTGTCGTTTTTTTCTTGTTCTATTCGGCCAGTTGGTAGTTTTCTGTGTAATCGTGTGCATGCTAGCGTACAATGCAGGAAACCTCTGATTCAAAGCCCATGCATTTCCCCTCTTTCCTGCTCTCTCAGTATTTTCCTCGGCGTGTGCCCGACTCCTCTGTCCCGCCCCACCACGCTATTAAAACTGACACAGATAGTCCAAACGTATAAGTTCTTGTGAACGCAGCTTTGATCTCTCTCTCTGTCTTTCTCTCTTTCTCACCTCTCTATTATTCTCTCTGTTGATTTCTCAGTGCGGCTCTCTGGAGGGCCTCTGTTCTTTCTGACTGGAGCTTTATTCAGTGTGGCTCAAATGGAAAGAGAGGGGAAGACGATCATTAGAGGAAGTGGGAAAAGAGGAGAAAGTTTACATGAATGGGATCAATGTGATGAAGTTTTGCTAAGGCACATTCCTAACCACACGTTTTAAACTTCAGTATGTAACTTGCCACTTACGGGTGGACTTTTTGACTTCGACCAGTAAGCAACCACCTAACCACCACCCAGAACACTTGTCGTGTAGTGGAGGCGAATTTTGCAAGCACCACTCAGACTTTCTTCAGAAAATGTAAAAAAAAAAAAAAATTGTTGTGAAACAGCAACCACAGTAACCACCCAGAACATCCTAGTAACACCATGGCAACCACCTATAACAAACTCCCTAGCATTATGGAGATGACTTCGAGCAAGCACTACTCACAATCACCTAGCAATGCTCTAACCACCAAGCAACAGCCTAGTAAACACAGTGAACACCCTACTCTATAGTAGGGATGTGACCGAATAACTTATTTGGAAAGGCACAGATAATGGCTTCAGAATGAATAACGATTTCTGCCGAATAATAGAAAAAATATTCGGTAGACACCAAATGAGCCAGTGTGATATTATACATAAACATCTAAAAACATTATGCAATAATGAATAATAAAGTGAATGAGTGTAAACTCTATGAATGAAATGAGCTGCGTTGCCTTCGTGCGTTTCTCAGAAATCATAAGTAGGAAAGAGTAATATCAACTAAAATACTACATCATATACATTTTCCTCTATTTATTATGTCTATTTAAATGATTTAAATCTTGTAAGATATGATACACGAATTCGTTAAATAAGCACAGCACAGTTGCAAATCAGACATTCCCTCTCTGCACGTTTTTTAGAAACCAGCTCTCTGTCAAGAGCATATTTTAAGCCTTGTACGATATTTCTCTGTCTCACTCTCGGATACGGCAAGCATTTATGTATTCTATATAATTCATTTAGATTTGCATTTGTATCCATAGTAGAAGTTGTTTTAGCAATTTTCAGCCACTGAATGTTTTCTTTCATCTTCCATGTTCTCTAATCAGCTATTTATAGAGTCCAAGTCCTCTTATTTGGATGATTGTTCTGATGTAACTCTGTACACAAAGTTCCTTTGTAAAATAAAAAGGAAAGGGAAAAGCCCCCATTCTAGCTCTGCTGCACACCCCTAGTATCCACACTGTAGTAACCACAGCAAACATCCTAGCACCTACCTATGCCCTAGAAACTTACCCACAACAATCTACCTTCATGGATGACTTTTGCATGGACACACATTTAACTACGTTTGTTTTAAACCACCTGTGTATGGAGGGTGAATGTTGGAAGAAGGATTTAATTTACTCTTAACCAAGACCTGATCTTGAGTGTCCATATGGAATTAACTGAACAGCTGTATCATCAGGAGAGAAACGGAGAGAGAGAGACAAAGGTCTTTCTTTCAATCCCATGTGATAAATCGCCCTTCCCCAGTGCCTGGTGCATGATGGATGTGTCTAATGCTTTCTGGGTGATGCAGGATTTGGGCCTGACAGGTAGAGTAATAGTCATCTGAGAAGAAATCGATGGGGTTCATGGGAAATAAGTGCGATGACAATGGGGGCAGCTTGGCCTGTGCTATGTTTACTTTGAGGGATGGTTGCCCTCATACGCCTGCCGTGTTGCACCCATGAAGGCAAACAGGCAGCAGGAGGTGATGGCAATGTTTCACTGAAGATGATGGAGCAGGGTGTCATGGGTGGCTGTTTATCCCTGCCATTGTGCGCTTGAGACAGAATGGTTTGTCTTCATGGGGAGAAACTCTCAATTGGTTGCAGTGTCTTTTTCACACTTTGAAAAAATGTTCAAGAAAACTTTGAGAAAATTATTTTTTCTATCTATCTATCTATCTATCTATCTATCTATCTATCTATCTATCTATCTATCTATCTATCTATCTATCTATCTGTCTGTCTGTCTGTCTGTCTGTCTGTCTGTCTGTCTGTCTGTCTGTCTGTCTGACTGTCTGTTGGTCTGTCAGTCTTTCGGTCTATCTATCTATCTGTCTATCTGTCTATCTGTCTGTCTGTCTGTCTGTCTGTTGGTCTATCTAAAGACTCTGGTTTCTGTTATGCTGTTTGTGCAGGACAAGCGATGTGGTGAAATTGCCCATTCTCCATCACTGGACGTGTTTTTACCAGAGGATGAGGACAACCCTTACGAGTCAGTGGCTACAGCTGTCACACGCAAACCCTGCTCTCTGGACATCCAACTCCACCACGCCTGTCCTCGTAACGGTTGGTAACTTCTAATCAATGAAAACTAGCAAAAAATCAATCGATAGAAAGTTGAGGTAAATAATCTCCGCACTAACTCAGCATTTATACTTATCAGAAAAATAATTTGTGCACCTCATTAAGTCAACATAAAACATTAGCAATCCATTTTTCTTCCATATGATGTATTTCCATGTCAAACAAGATACTCAATAAGGAAAAATGGGCAGGAATTTATTATATCCATTGGGAATTGATTGGATTGTGAAACGTTCATAAAAATGCATGTATATTATTTTACAATAATAATAATTATTATTACTATTATTATTTATAACTAATCATTATTAGTGCTGTCAAAATTAACATGTTAACTCATGCGATTAATTTTTTCAGCTTAACGTGTTAAAAATATTTAACACAATTAACGCAGCATCTGTTTTTTCTGTCATCCTTGGGCTAGCGTTACATTATATTATTATGCTCTTATTTATGTGAATGCTTTTAAACTATTCAAGCGCGACAAGACAAAAGAGAAGGCGCTGTCTGTGAATGTCCTGACACACACGACGTACAGAAAGACGCACGCCAGTATCGTGTGCACAGACAGCGCACCAGAATTGAGTTCTCTTTCGCACTTGAACAAACAATAACACACAGAATTAGGCCAAAATGCACATTTGTCGAATGTTTTCATAAGAGCAGTCTTAAATTAGTTAAATAACGACTTTAATGAACTTAAAGTGTTGTGAGAAAATGAGATGCACGTGACAGCGCGTCAGATTCGCGTCGTGTGGTAGCGTCAGATCTTAAAGTCACAGCAGCCTAATAAACCAGTTGCTGTGATGTCTGTCATTAAAATGAATCAAAGGACAAAGGTAACAGAGAAAATTGTAGCTTTAATAAGGATTAATCTATATTTAATTTATAATTTATGCAGTGCAGACTGTCTGATAACTTTATTAAATTTCTGTAAATATGACATTTATTATAATGGGTTTATGTGAAGATTGTTTTTGTTACAAGTTGTGGTGCGGCAGGGAAGAGTCAGAACAGGACTTCCAAAATAGACGGGTTTAATCAAACTAGAAACAACCAACCAAACAAACAAACATAACAACATCAAGAACGGACAAGGAGTGCTGGGAGTAAGTGCAATATAAAGGGATTGCAAATGACGAGGACCAGGTGCAGGGAATTCGGGGAGAGCGGGAAAGATGATGAGGAAGTGAGTTCAGGTGTAAGACAGGGAGGATCCTGGGAAATGGAGTCCGGGACAGGCGTGGATTGTAACAGTTTTAAGTTCACTTAAATTAAAAATTGTTATTTTTTTAAAGCCTAATAAATGTTAAAATTCATATAGCTTTGAATTATACTGTTATGTTGAATGTCTATCATTAATGTAAAAAAAAAAAAAAAAAAAAAACAATTTCATAGAGACATCAGTAGCAGTATTAGTATCAGTGATACTGGCCTTCATTCATAAAAAGATGCCATTACAACAAATATTTAAAATATACTGTCTTTAAGTTGTTTCTACATTAATTTGGAGAGTAACTGTGAAATTATTGCAATATAAAAATATTAAAAACGCGATTAATTACAGAAAAAAATTGCGATTAATTAGTTAATTTTTTTAATAGATTGACAGCACTAATCATTATTAATGAATAATTTATATTATAATTATTAGAATAATTATAATAAAAATAATGTATAAATATTTATGAACTTCTCACAAACCACTCAATTTACAATTATACAAAAAATATAATAATTATAATAAAATAGTATCACAATAGTAAATGCTTCCAAATCCAATTAATTCCCAGTCGATCCCAAATCATTACTTTTCTTATTATATTGCAGTATATTATATTATATTATAAATAGTTACTGTATTGATTTGACAAACACAGAACATTAGGTCCCATGGCGCCCTCCTCCTCCTCTTGTCGTGGCGTTTCGTTAGATTCCTGTAGTACTGGGATGCTGCGGCCCCTGCCGCAGTTCTTTCCTCTGGCATCATTCCTGCGGAAAGGGTTAGGGTTGTCGTGGAAACAGATTTAGCCTTACCTAGAGAGGTTGGTGAGTCACCTGCAAGTTGTCATGGAGACGCAGTGAGCAGTGTTGCCTGTAGGCCTGTGATTCACACCTGATGCAACTGAAGTCACTGTTTATCTCCCAGATGACTATTAATGCAGCCGCACAGTCTGGTGGGACTTCACTTGATGTGTGTGTGTGTGTGAGCAAGTGTGTGTTCAACTATTTCCTGTTTTACTGTACTTTAACTTGCTTGCCTGCATGCTTGTGTGAATGTTTGTGGATTTTGACCAGCTTTATTTTTGGCCTCCTGGTCTCTCCTCAAGCATGAAATCACAGCTTTTATAGGACTCTATTTTCTGCCTGATAATAGTCAACACTGCAGTTTCGTGCTGCAGGACTGCACAGGACCAATCAAAACACTCAAATCGGTATATCCTACAATAAATAGAAATGCTCACACATCACATTTATGACGGCTTATCACATTAATTGGTAACACTTTACAATAAGGTTTCATTAACATAACAAGGTTTAGTTAACATGAGCTAATAATGTACTGCATTTCTACAGCATTTATTAATCTTAATTTATTAAAAGTCTTAATTTCAACATTTACTAATACATTATTAAAATCAAAAGTTGCATTTGTTAACATTAGTTAATGCACTGTGAACTAATCTGAGCAATGAACAGCTGTATTTTTTATTAACTTTAACAAAGATGAACAAAAAACAGTAACAAATGTATTGCTCATATGTTAGTTAATACATTAACTAATATTAACAAATGAAAACTTATGGTAAGGTGTTACCCATTAATCATGGTCTTGGGGAAAAAAAGACAAATTTATGGTTACTTTTTGATTTCATGTAGCTCTTCAAATTAAATTTTTCTAACATCTAAATATCACAATTTTTAATGTTCGTTGCAATTGAAAAAAGTAATTTCATGTTATTAAAATATTTGTAAATCTTAAATATTTGGAGATATTTTGTGTGAATCACCTCCTTGAAATTCATTGTGTTTAGTGTTTAATATAATAAATATGCTGTCCCACAATTGTAAACTGGAGACGTTTACTAAAAGAATATAGAAAGAGAAATATGTCTTCATAGTTCACCTCTCTAGGTCATATCCTGTATGTTAACCATGACTTGTAAAAAATGACTTGCAACCAACCAAGCGATTGTGAAATCTTTCTTAAGAGCTACTCACAATCAGAATACTAAAGCGATTCAAGTTTACAATTAAAAAATCCTGGCTAATCCAAGCTTTATAATGGTAGTGAATGGCAGCCCAAAATTTAAAGCCCAAAAAAGTGCATCCATCCATTTTAAAAGTAATCCACACGACTCCGGGGGGTTAATAAAGGCCTTCTGAAGCGAATTGATGGGTTTGTGTAAGAAAAATATCCATATTTAAAACTTTATAAAGTAAAATGTCTAGCTTCCGCCAGACCGCCTTCTGTATTCAACTTATGAAGAAAGTGTAACTCCTCTCGCAGTTCAAAACGCTTACGCTACGTCCGACGTCATATGTCACGCCAGTTAAGCTTTTTTCGTAAGTTGAATACGGAAGGTGATCTGCCGAAAGCTAGATATTTTACTTTATAAAGTTTTAAATATGGATATTTTTCTTACAAATCCCCATCAATTCGCTACAGAAGGCCTTTATTAACCCCCCGGAGCCGTGTGGAGTACGTTTATGATGGATGGATGCACTTTTTTGAACTTCAAACTCAATGGACCCCGTCACTGCCATTTATAATGCTTGGAAGCGTCAGGATATTTATTAATATAACTCCGATCATCAGAAAGAAGAAAGTCATATACATCTAGGATGGCTTGAGGGTGAGTAAATCATGGGGTAATTTTCATTTTAAAGTGAACTAATCCTTTAATAGGTATTGGATAGGAATAAGGGATGTAGAATAAGGTCATACAGAATAAGGCATTATTATGTGCTTTATAAGTACTAATAAACAGCCAAAATCCTAGTAATATGCATGCTAATAAGCAACTAGTTAATAGTGAGAATTGAACCCTAAAATAAAGTGTTACCCTAGTAGCTTATTAGCATGCATATTACTAGGATATTGGCTGTTTATTAGTACTTATAAAGCACATATTAAAGCCTTATTCTACATTCCTTAATCCTACGCAATACCTAAACTTAAACATTACAAAAACTACCTTACTAACTATTAATAAGCAGTAAATTAGGAGTTTATTGAGGCAAAAGTCGTAGTTAATTGTTAGTTAATAGTGAGAATTGAACCCTAATCTAAAGTGTGACCAAATTATTTTATTTTATTTTATTTCATTACATTATTTCATTTAATTTAATTTCAGTACTTTGACCGGTGTGGTGGGTTGAACAAAGACAGCATGGGCATAAATATAATGTAAATAAATTTAACATAAATACAAAATATTTTATTGTATTATTACAATATAAATAAATTTAACATAAATACAATTAATTTATATTTTATTAAATTACAAAATTTAATTAATCAATTAATTAATTTTCTCTGGAAGTACCAAGTGGTCCGTGTAGGGTGTCATTCAGTCGATCCATCAATCAATCTTAAATTTACAATATAGTACTAGAATCAGTAGCAGTTTCATCACTAAATTTGGTAGTTGTGCCACCAAAACTGCACATAATAATATGTCTGCATATACAGTATTTATGTTTGTGTGCAGCTGGAGTAATGCTAATCTTTTAGCATTTGGAACTGAAGAGTCTTGGTTCCCATTGCTCCTACATGCCTCATTTCTCCCTCAGTACCGCAGCTCAGAGAGGTTAATGGCTGAAAGAGTAAAACACAAGTCGAATTCATCCCCGGCTTCCTGCCCATTACCAACAGGGTCAAGCCCCACTGAGCTTCCTACCGCAGTCACAGAGCCGCCCACTGTTATCGCAAAAACAGCTGCGAGCAGTTTTTACAGAGTCACACTCTTTCCCACCAGTACCGTCAGGTTCTCTCCTTTTACACTCACACGCGTACAATCCCCTGCGAGGACGAGTGTTTTGATCCACCGCGAACATCATTTTAAGCGGGACACTGACAGGCGTCAACAAAGAAAGTACAAATAAGAATGCTTGTGCAAGCGACAATTGAGTCTGCCATTTTGTTTCAATTATTAACGCCACTCCGTTTAGTGGTTCATGAATATTCTGCCATCATTTGCATACCAGAGGAATGGAGCTTGTCAGTATTCATGACACTGGTGTGTGTGAGGGGAAGAAAAGATCTGCGTATAGAAGTGTGTGTCCATGTGGACCCAACAGGCTTAATAGTATTCATAAGTCTGCTCAGCATTCACCATGAATACAGAATATCTTTTATCATATAATTACATACTCCTAATGTCAGTGTCAAGAGAATAAGGCTGACAGATGTGTGCAAAGTCTGGAACAAACACGATCAAGCATGATCTATGATTACCCAAAACATGTACCTACAGTAGCTAACTTAATGAGTGCAACTCATTAACTCACCATTAGGGTGCTCTAAATATGTATGAAACACAAATATATGCTTTTCCTTGGAACACAATGTGAAATTTTAAAGTCCCCCTGTAGTCAATAATTCTATCCCTTAAAACTCATCTTTGATCACCAAAATTACATATTAAACATTTATTCCTGTGGAAAAAAAATTATTCATGCCTTAAAATAGCTTGACTGTAACCCTTGCTTAATTTAGTATACCATGAATATGCAAATAAGCCCCGCCTCCACTCACTCGTACAGGCTTGTCTACAAGTTGATGTATCAGAATGGAAATGCGTTTTATATATCGCTCTCTACAACGTTGGATACATAACGTAATTAATATGATTAGCCTTTGGCTTGACTACGTTATCAAGTAAAGCTAATAAAGTGTTGCTAATGTTACACAAACCGTGTTCCCGTTCGCCACATCAGATTCAGACAGCTGCTTTCTGAAAATCAGTGTCCTTAGAAATGCTTTGAACAACTTAAACCGTCAGTGGAGAAAGGCATATATTTCATCATAACATCGTAATATACATCATATACATAATTCACCCGCTATATTGCTTAACTTAACTAAAAGTATTCAAAATGGTTTTCAGTAATTGAAATAAAGACGAAATAAAATATAAATATTAGATGAAAAACTTGAACCTAAAAAACTTAAAATGAAATTTAGAAATGTTGCTAAAATAATACTAAAATAACACTGGTCCAAAAGGGCAAAAAAATCACCATAAATAAATCATGAAAGTGGTTGATGTGTGCTCTATATTTAAATGTAGGGTAGGCAATGTTTTTCATAAACACTTTTTGTTATACTGGTTGAAACTCTTCACACCCTGATAGCAATCAAAAATAGAAGTGGTCTAAAAATGTACATACAGTATATCTTCTGTGGAAGTCTCAGGACTAAAAAATGTTTGTCCTACGATGTCCTACCTGCCTGCCAACGTATGTATTTCCATACCTCCGCACACCACGTTATCAGCGCGTTCCACGAGTCTATGCAGAGTTGTAGACAGACAGTCACCAAGTGCCGCAAACAAACAGCAGCCGCCTTTTACAGTTCCTCCTGAACCAAAACAACAAGCTCATGCTCCGTTAATGCCATAACTACCGTAATTAAGAGATGGCAACCCGTGACGTTCTACTCGGAGCGGTTCACGTCATCAGACGTTTCTATGGCAACACTATCAACGCCGAAATGAATCTGCAGCAGTCAGGTGGTACACGTCAGCGCTCTTTAAGTTATTATTATAGTAATGTTACGTGCTTTGAGACATGAGGCAATTTAACGCAGACTCTGCTGTGTGCGTTCATGTGTTTTGAAGAAGGTGTGGCTTTGGAGAGCGCTCTGAAGGGAGGATGGGATCTTATGATTTCAAAGCTAGCTTGCTATTCCTAGCCTCTCCGAAATTGCCTACCCTACCTTTAAGGTCTTCTGAAGCCATATGATAGTTTTGTGTGACAAATGGATGGAAATATGAGTAACATTTACTTGAAATCCCAGCTCTCCTTTCGCCATGAGAATTAATGAGAATTGCTCTTTGGAGTCAGGTCTTTTCAATGAATCAATTAATCCAGTTCACTAAAAACTTTACAAGAATGGTCTGATTCAGTTAAATTTCAGTCTGTCATCACAAAACTGTAGTATGGCCTACTAAATCACTTTTATGATATATTCTTCATTTTTGAAGATTGAAAGCTCCCATTCTCTTAAATAATTGCATGGAAAAGAATATTTAAGTTCTTTTCCTTTGTGTTCAGTAGTAGAAAATGATACAAGGTTGAAGTGACCCTGAAGATAAAAGTTAATTAAATGAAGATTTACTAACTACATGTATGAAACTTTTTTTTATTCATTTGAGGACATCCCCAAAGTGAGGTTTTGTCAGATTTAGCTCACTTTTGGGGACTATTTTGTCCTTGATGTATAACTAAGTAAACATATGCGCATGCTGCTTGGATTTGATTTGTTGTATTGCCTAATTACCTGCTTGTTTACTTTTTCTGGTGGAATGCAGTGGGGGAAAATGATGCTTTTCACTTTAAGTCTCTAATGTTTTGACTATGGCAAATCTTGTTACTCATCTCCTGCCTTTTAGTTGGCAATCAACAGATTTGAAAAACAGAAGGAAAGGAAGATGAGGAGGGTGTTGAATAAATGTATGCAGCTTGGATTCGTCTCTGATTTTGTCCGGATGGATGCCGTAGGGCTTATTGACTTACTTGGTAGTCACTCGTTTAGATCTAACATAATCATCCCATACTGTTTTCCGCATTCCTTCATGCAGAACTGGAGAGACAGAGAATGCAGGGATGGAGTTACTGTTTCTGAACAGCATAGCTTTCACGTAGTATGAGTGTGTGTGTGATTGATGGGAAGGGCTTTTCTCAGTAATTTGGTGGAGGAGTCAGATGTAACCCACCCTTCACCTCGTTCTGCTCTCTTTGTTTCTCTTTTCCTCTGTTTCATCCCTCATTCACAGAGAGTGATCCTACTCTGGGGAAATCTGCACAGACCATAATGTGATCCTACTCCTACACTGCAGTGTGTGTGTGAATGTATATACAGTACATGTGCTATTTTTGAATTACATGGCTTGAAACCAAAACACACATGCATAAGCACACACAGCAAGATGTACTGATCTGAGGGATGAGATCTTGTTACTAATATTAATAATAATAATATGATTTTTTGATGTATTTTGTTTTCTCACAGGATTGAGATCAACACAACAGAAGTCAAGCTTCCCTTAAAAAAGTACAATAGTAGTACAATGGTATACACTGATGGTGTCAGATGGTAAAACCATAGTGCTTTGATAGATACCATGCTACTAAATGACTGCCATATTCAAAATAAAATACCATGTTCATACCACTTTTTATGTACAGTAAAAATAAATGGAAGCGAATGACACCGGAAGTCTTACACATTCAAGTTTTCCCAGTATACAAAAATGATTTCGTATCTATTTTAAAATACAGAATAAACCAATTTGTTAGGTTTGGTTGGAGTTTTTTGGTATTTGTTGGAGTTTGTTAGGTTTGGTTGGAGTTTGTTGGTATTTGTTGGAGTTTGTTAGGTTTGGTTGGAGTTTGTTGGTATTTGTTGTGGTTGGTTGGAGTGTGTTGGTGTCTGTTGGAGTTCATTGATGTTTGTTGTGGTTGGTTGGAGTTTGTTAGTCTGTTGATGTTTGTTGGGGTTGGTTGGTGTTTGTTGGTATTTGTTGGAGTTTGTTGGGGTTGGTTGGAGTGTGTTGGTGTCTGTTGGAGTTTGGTATTTGTTTGAGTTTGTTGATGTTTGTTGGTGTCGGTTGGAGTCTGTTGGTGTTTGTTGAGTAGGAGTTGGTATTTATTGGTGTTTGTTGGTTTCGGTTGGAGTTTGATCGTATTTGTTGGTGATTGTTGGTTTCAGTTGGAGTTTGTTGGTATTTGTTGGAGTTTGTTGATGTTGGTTGGTGTCGGTTGGAGTCTTTTGGTGTTTGTTGGAGTTTGTTGATATTTGTTGGGGGGGTATTTGTTGGAGTTTGTTGGTTTCGGTTGGAGTTTGTTGGTATTTGTTGTAGTTTGTTGATGTTTGTTGGTTTCGGTTGGAGTTTGTGAGTAGTTGTTGGAGTTTGTTGATGTTTGTTGTTGTTGGTTGGTTGGAGTGTGTTGGGGAGGAGTTTGTTGATGTTTGTTAGAGTTTGTTGATGTTTGTTGGAGTTTGTTGGGGTTGGTTGGAGTTTGTTGGTATCTGTTGTAGTTGGTTGATGTTTGTTTTAAGGCCAATTCACACCGCACAGACAAACACCAACAAATATGTTTGTTGGGTTTTGTTGGATCAGTGTGTTACCCCTGTTGGCATTGGTCAGGGTTTGTTTTCACCCGACTGAACATGTTCAATTAGCGTTTGTCTGTGTCTATTGGGGCAGTGTGAACGAGTTTTTTTCCATAAAATTCTAAATCCAACGGCCAACTTGCTTGTTGGTGTTTGTTGGCGTTTGTCTGTGTGGTGTGAATTGGCCAGTATTTGTTGGTGTCTGCTGGAGTTTGTTGGTATTTGGTGTAGTTTGTTGGGGCACTGTGAATAGGCCTTATTATGTAAACATGCAGCGATTGCCAGTAGATTTCCATTCCAATCTCCATTTTAATAGCTTTTTTGTCAACACACTTTTTGTTTGTTTTTACAAACTGAGGGGCAAGTTCATTTATTTTCTGTGGTAACTGAGTATAAAGACCAAATCACATTGCACAGACACACCAACAAACACCAACAAACAAGTTGGCCGTTGGATTTAGAATTTTATGAAAAAAAATAACTGTCATGCTCACACTGCCCCAACAGACACAGACAAACGCTGATTGAACATGGTCAGTCAGGTGAAAACAAACCCCGACCAATGGCAACAGATGCCAACAGGGGTAACACACTGATCCGACAAACACCAACAAACACGTCTGTGCGGTGTGAATTGGCCTTAACACTGACAAAAGCTGACATTGACAAAAACTTGTACATATAACCCAGAATATTCCAGCAAAATATGCTAAAAACATAATTTATAAAACACCATCATTTAGAAAATATGATGGCAAAAACCAGTAAAACAATGAGGTAGTTCACTTCTGTGTGTGTCCCACACTGGCTTTTCAGAGTGTGTGTTAAAGGTATTAGAAGCTCAGTGCTCAGTCATTTCATTAGCATTGAAGACAGAGGGTTCCTTTAGAGTCTTTTTCAGCTCTTGCTGGATGTTCATTCATTGAATTTCTGCATGATTTAGTTTCTTTCCATAAGCCCTTTGCTTCCCGGCTGTAGCCGTAGCATGCATAAGTAGCACTTTATGCTGATGACTTTTTAAATCAATGGCAGAAATACATTTATCTGACCAATTCCGTCCTAGTAGTCAACTCTTTGTTTTTAATGTATGAATCCAGTAGTTTTAATTTCAGTATATCTCTCTGTATTTTGTTTCTCTGAAGGCCACTTCTCACATGTGTCGGTCAGTGATGCAGAGCGAGGTAACCATGGTAATGACTCTACAGGCCTGACTCCTGACTGCTCACCTCCTTCACCTGATACGGCCCTGAGGAACATTGAGAGAGTCATCCGCCCCCAGGTACACACACACATACAGGAACACACAACCACACAGAGTCTATTATGTTGTTCTGCTCTCAAGGTTAATGGTGCTCTTTTAGATAAAACGTAGTCTGGCTGTAACTATCACAGCATCTGTGTGTGGGAGTCATACACACACACACACACACACACACACATACACACACACACAAAGAGCAGTACTGTCTTACATCTATGCTGAGATACTGAACATTCTTCATCTTAATTATACGGCTATTATAAATATGCACATGCCCGACAGGCGGATTCTCTTCATGCTTTGATATGCAATTGTCCCAAGCCGGCCTCATTTTCACTCCTTTAAACTTGAGGGTTTTTATTTGATTATCATCAGTTACAGTATAGTAATATCAAGCTTTAGTGTTCCCAAAAAGTGTCTGGACACTTAAAAAGGCACTCTTAAAGTGTATGAAAGTAGTTGCATTTATCAAAATGTATAATTAAAAAAAAACAAAAAAACAGAAGCACAATAAGCTAAATATTATACAAAAATAATTATAAATAAAAATAATACAAATATTATTTATTAATTAATTATATTAATATTTAAAAAAATCTAAGTTAAATAAAACAATAATTTATATGTGAAATTTACTAGCAATTTCTGAGTGAATTCTACAGCAATTTTGTTTTCAGTGCATAGGTATAATTCACCAAGAATGATGTGAAAGTGCCACAATTCATGCTGACAAAATAAATTATACAAATCATGCACAGCACAGATACCCACCAAAAAAGTACTAAATGCAATTTGCATTCTGCAATTGTCTGTCTTGCGATTCTAAACACTTGATTGTGGAAGCTTCAGAAGAGTACCACTATTTGGCATACTTTACTGGGACTGTACAGAATCAATGTACCACTAAGATCCAGACCCTTATAATGGCTCTTTAAAAGAAATATTTATGCAGAAAGTGTGCTTGAGTTGATGTATACGGTGACTGGGAGGGTATATGTTCCATTGACTTTTGTCGTGGCCACTCATAACTCATGGGTACATGATAATATACCCTGGCCACGAGATATTAATTAGTGGTTGTTTACGCATTTAATCGTGGCCATGAGAAATAGATGTCGTTCCCTCAACATAAAGAAGTCATGGCCTCGAGAAAAATATATCGTTCCCTCAACATAGGATCTCAAGGCCACGACTTTACATCGCGTGGCCACGACATAAGGATGTCGTTACCTCTGCAAAATTATCTTGTGGCCATGACTTATCACGTTCCCACAAGTTAATATGACGTTCCCACGAATTAATGTCTTGTGGCCATGACATATTATCACGTTCCCATGAGTTAATATGTTGTGGCCACGACAAAACTAAGTGAACTGAACATGTCTCCTCCTGGTCATTAAAATGCTCTTCTCCATAATTTTATCAGCATTTGATGAATTACCATGGTCAGGACTGCTATAAAATGTTCACAAACATCTTTTTTTTAATACTAAATTCTGCTTACCGCCTGCTTTTTGTGTGCGCTGACCTTTGTAAATTAAGCTCAAACTAGTGCTATATCTGCGCAGATAGTGCCTGATTAAGCTGGATTGCAAGTGGTTATTAAAAAAGTAATACCAACTAGAACTAGAAAAAATGGCTCAGAATAATCAAATTTGATCTGGACAAAAGCTATAGCATCATTTGTTTGCAGATGCCACATGGTTTTCTTATTTGTATACAGTATCTAATGCAAGTAAAATTGTTTGTAACTGTGACTTAGGTTTTCAATTCTGTTTGAGGCCACTGTATATGATTTTGTCTCTCTCCTGATAAGTCTCTTTGTCTCTCTCTGTTTGCGACTTATTATTCTCTTAGAAGAGTGTGAATGGGCTCTTTTTTCGTTCCTGTCAGAGTGCTCAGTGCATCCTATCAGAGTCATGTTTGTCCTGTTTTCAGACGAGCACAATCACTCGTTTATCTGCGCTGGCCCTCTTTTGGGCCATACTGCTTGTGTGCTGAGCGCCCGCAGGATTAGAAAGAGACACAACTGTGCAAGTTCTCCCCCACTGTCTCAGTCAGGCACATGACTGTGCTGTGTGCGTTTTCTAAAGATTTATTTATTTTTTCCCCACATTTCAAACTGTGCTTTGGTGTTAAGTACAGTCCATCTTCAACTGCTGGTCAATAACTCACATATGACATTTTTTCCCTATCTTATGGCTTTTCTTCTCCAAAAAGAAAAGAAAAGAAAAAGAAAATAGAGCCCGCCACTAAGCTGTACAGGCAAATGTGCCAATCTGATTTTCCACTAAATGTGGGTTATAAAACTTGTTGTGCTACCTTTTGCGATGTATTGCTTGAATTCACTTCAAAACTGCATGCATGACCAGGGTTGGGGAGTAACGAAATTCATGTAATGGCGTAATCAGGATACAAAAAATTGGTAACGGTAATTCGTTACGTCAAAAAAAACAAAGTAATCAGAGTACAGTTACATTTTGTAAAAAATGAGAATACTTTCAGGATTACAGTGGTTTAATTTAAAACCAAATAAATTAGTATTTTGACAATAACGCTATATTATGTGTTGCTTGATTATAGTTCCTGGTTATGTTGTGTCATGACTCACGTGAGCCACCTGCTGGTGCATGCGCGAATAACACGTCTACAATCATTCTCCTCAGACGCAGGTTGAGACGCAGCTAAGTTATTAATTACGATGCGTTTTCATGTCTAGAAATTTCAGTTATTTTGTTTTCAAAGAGGAAAAAGGAAGCAACATAGTTGTATAGCACGTGCGTGTGTACTATCATCATGTATTTTAACACAGACTAATATGTAGATGGTGTAGACTTTTTTAATATTGTTGTGTATAAACTATGTTTTTTTTCCCCTTGTACATGTTAAAGAAATAAAAAAATAAAGAAAAAAACATTTGTAATGCCTTACTGTAGCCACTAGACGTCTGTATAGCATTTTATATAAATATATATGGGGCTGTGTAATCTCTAGTTGTTGAAACAAGACACGATTGCTTAGTTTTAATAGTTTTTATTAGTTTTTATTTTAAATTCATAGTTAAATAAAAGTACTTCGATTTAGCTTTTTACCTGATTTTATTTACATACGTGACCTTAAAGGAATCCAAAAGTAATCAGATTACATTACTTTCATATTGTGGTGCTTGGATTACTTTACTGAATACTTTTTTATGAAGTAATTTGTAACTGTAACGGAATACTCCCAACCCTGTGCATGACACAGCAGTCTGTATTAGCGGTAGCTAAGGGCTTGTTTACACCTGGTCACTTCATGTGTTTTTACTGATCGGATAGCTATCTGAATTGTTAAAATGGTTCCATTTACACTTGGCCACATAAATGTGTCTCCGCAAAACGAATATAAATCTGATCTTTAATTCCTGAGCCATATGTAAATTTAATGGAGTTCACGTCTACGAAAGCAACAGATGTGAGGTGCATTTCATTAAATCATCAGCTAATTTCAAGATCAAAAACTGCAATATGAGAGAGAGCAGCATCAGCACTGGTAGTCTCACTACTTTTAATGAAGATGACTGCGTTTTTAGCGTCTGCGGCAATTTGCATGTCGAATTGCTGAAGAGATATTCAGCTACTCATCTGCGGCGATGTGTGTTGCATATAGCCTATAACGTGCTCTCACACGTTTATTTTTTAATATTTTGAGAGGACTAAAATATGTGGTTTCAACAACCAAATGCATTTAACCCTCTGGACCCTAAGGGTATTTTGTGGCCCTGAAGAAGTTTGACATGCTCTGACATTTGTGTTTTTTTCAGTTGCTTTAAAGCATATTATTGGCTAAAGTCTGATTACGCTGTATTCAGCACAAACAGGGCTACAGTAATATGTGAGCAACATGTACATAAAAGTTTGTAGTTTTGAGAAAATAATGTTTATGCGTAGTTTTTGAAAAAACTAAAATGTTAAATCACTGAAATAAGGCCTTTTCAGAACTGGATGTTGTTGCCTAGAGTTTTTTCTTCAAAACAATGTGAAAACCATTTTGATCACTCATTCATACAAAACAATATAGTCATTTAACTTTTGTAAGACACTTATTGTCAGAATGGCTGTATGCAGGGAGGGTGTGGATCATCATGAATAATGCAGAGATTCACACCTGAGGCGTCAACGACTCCTTTCCTGAATATCAATGAGAAATGTGACAGAGGGAACTATAGAGAATGCATGTGAGGAGACTTCATGATTGAATGTATTGTTTGTAGCTTATTCACAAAATCATGTTTAATTTAAAAGAAGTAATCTGACTATACATTTTCTTTACATAAAGACTTTAGACCTACAGTACTGTTCAAAAGTTTTAGGTCTGTATGCTTTTAAAAAAATAAGTCTCTTCTGCTCACCAAGGCTGGATTTATTTGATCCAAAATAATAAAAACAATAATATTGTAAAATATTTTTATAATTTATTCCTGTGATTTCAAAGCTGAATTTTCAGCATCATTACTCCAGTCTTCAGTGTCACATGATCCTTCAGAAATCATTCTCATATGATGATTTGATATATATGCTCAACAAACATTTATGATTATTATGAATGTTGAAAACAGTTGTGTAATTTTTTTCAGGAATCTTTGATTAACGGAAAAAGTTCAAAAGAATAACATTTATCTGAAATAAAAAGATTTTGTGTTTTTTGATCAATATAAGGAATCTTTGTGAATAAAAGTATTAATTTCTTTCAAAAAACAAAAAACAAAACAACAGCAACAAAAAAACTAAACTCTTACTCAGCCCAAACTTTTGAATGGTGGTGTATAATGTCGATTTCTATTTCAGATAAATGCTGATGTATCAGATAAATGCAGATAAAATGTTGTTTTGAACTTTCTATTTATCAAAGAATCCTGAAATAAATTGTACACAACTGTTTTCAACATTCATAATAATAAGAAATGTTTCTTGAGCAGCAAATCAGCATATTACAATGATTTCTGAAGGATCATGTGAAACTGAAGACCGGAATAAATTGCATTTTAAAAATATATCCAAATAGAAAACAATTATTTTTAATTATAAAAATACTTCTCAATATTACTGTTTTTGCTGTATTTTGGATCAAATAAATGCAGCCTTATTAAACAGAAGAATTTTTTTTGAAAACATTAGAAAATCTAAAACTTTTGAACGGTAGTGTATAGCTACTTGGATTTACACATGAAAACAACACAGAGCAGTGGTAAAAAAATACAGTGCAAAAGAGACATTCAGGGCAAAAGTGCAACAGGGACAGTGCAAGATGAACGAAAACTAATTAGTCTCTGTATTTGTCTACATTTAAAATAACGAACTTGAGCGCGCAAAAGACGCAACATGTGAACGGCCCCTTAGTCAGTGGTTACATCAGCGTAGCAGTCAATAAATGGGACAGTCATGTACGGGACATTTAGGCCCAATAAACGGGACGTCCCGGCTAATACGGGACAGTTGGAAACCCTACATTTATATCATGCTGTGTTTAATATTATAGAGCATAAACATATCCCCATGTCGTACGTGCATCTTTATTTAGCATTGAAAGGTTGCCTACCTATTTCATATTTCAACATGTTTCCGTTGATTTCACACATTTTAGTCTTGGCAATAGTTCAACTAGTAGCCTACAATGTGAAGTTTATGCATCAATAACGCTAACGTGAGAAGAAATGTTTTACCTTAAAAATTCTCATGTTAAAATCACTTTCTGTTTCTTCTGAGGTAAATCGAAGGTAAACTCACAGCGTGTCTTCCAAACTCGATGAAAATCATTAGAATGATGAAGCTGATTCTATGTTTTGAGGTGACGGGGGGCGTTTATAGGTTCGCGTTCCTTCACATGGACGATTAGCATGTGAATCGCTTTGCGCGCGTGGGTGTGGTCACATCACAGATAATGAGGTTCCGCTTGAGGAACTGTACCTCTCGCTGTTTTCATACAGATTACATAAACAGAGAATATTTGTTTTTTATATAAATGACTTCATTTAAAAGACATTCCAAGCTTTATAAAGAGATATCTGTCGTGTCTGTGTGGCAAATATTCTCTGAGTTTTGAGTTCATTTTCAGACGCATTTCAGAGTGGACATCACAAGGAGACAGACGGGAGAACGCGCATCCTGTTTCTTTTCTTTATTTAGCGAAAAGCACAACATTTAGTTTTTATTTTGAGTGTACATAAATAAAAGTAGACACTTTAAGCTTTGTAAAGACATATCGTTCATGTCTGCTCTTTTCACGATCGGATAGCTATTCGATCACAGAAAATGCATGAAGTGACCAGGTGTGAACAGGCCCTAAATCATCACACAGCACTCATGATCACTGAAGTGGGCTGCCATCAGAGCTGACGAGGGCTCCAGCACACTAATGGGACAGTCGAGCTCCTCATTTGCTCAATGCACAAGCAGAGTGGAGTCTAGTCACGTCTGATAATCATAAGCTCTATGGCCCATCCAGGTGTGCCTCTAGTTCCTGAGGGAGAGAGGAAGAGACTGATGAGGGATCATTTGCCGCTAGCTTCATTTAAATCACAGCATAAGGCACCATTGATGAAGTGTCCATTCATAAGGAGGCATAACCTAGAGGTAAATGACCTGGGCTGGTAACTGTAAGGTGGTAGGTCTTTGAGCTTTTATCAATCAACAAGACACTTAACCTCAAACTACTTCAGGGAGACCTTCCCCTTAATTTAAAATGGCGCTGCTCTTATGGTGACTTTGCGTACTGCCAGCTGCTTCCAAAAAAAAAAGGCTCCAATAATGTGGTAAATATTCTATTCTATTTGATTCGATTCTATTCTATTCTATATTACATTTACATATCGTCACTGTCGGGCAGAAACCTTGTCCATAACCATATGCTTGTGACTAAACCTTGTAACTCCATTGGATCCTCAAACTGTCGGGAAAACCTCATAACTCCACCCTTCCTCTATCATGAATAAAAGTGCCTTGCGCAGTTTTGACCATTTTTGCTTGTTTGCAATGCAATGGTAAATAAAGAACTGGTTATTTGAATAAGTCAGCATTTTCTTTACTCTAGAAACACTATATAAAGGCTAATGTTTTATGTATTTGAGGAGCAGAGAAGAGTGCCTTAAGGCCCGTTCACACCAAAATCAATAACTATAAAAATAACTATATTAGCGTCCACATCTGCTCTCGATATCATTCTGTGATATCATCGCATGCTTGTCTGCCGCTTAAAATGCTTGAGCTCGTTACAGCAGGATGGATTCTGATTGGCTGTTAATGTTTTTATCGTTCATCAGCTGGATAAAATCGTTCTGAAAGTGATCGTTTCTCTGTGCTGTTATCGTTATAGCTGCTATTCTTTCATATTGAGAACGATTTTTAGAACTATATCTTTATCGTTATCTTTATAGTTATCATCCTTGGTATGAATGGTCGAATCATAGCCAATACAGTCTTAAATAGCCTGTGCATAGGTTATTCATTTTTAATAACATGAGATTTTGGCCAAATGACAGAAAAAAACAGAGCGCCCACATAGCTACAGTAAACTTAATAACTTTTAAGTTTACAGGTTACTGTCTTTACTGACTCTAATGACGTCAGTTGTATATGTCTGAAATTCTCCAAAATTCGCTGGTCAAAAACCTTGTAACTCCATTTAAGCTTGATTTTGGTAAAATGTTAATAATCCAATGACACATGCACATGTTTCTGACAAGATATAAAGCCACAATATCAACTTTGACAATGTGTTTTTGGAGATAAAAGATTTCCGCCTGACAGTGACGATATATACGCTTTGTTCCAAAACCTAGTGAACTGCATACCTAGACAGAATTTTTAGGCAGCATAGGCACACAGTCATAAGACAAATAGACATTCTATTCTATTCTATTCTATTCTATTCTATTCTATTCTATTCTACATAATATACATTCTGTTCCAAAACCTAGTAAGCTTGCCTACCTTTGACAGCATTTTAGTCAACATAGGTATGCAGTCATAAGACAAATAGACATTTTATTCTATTCTATTCTATTCTATTCTATTCTATTCTATTCTATTCTATTCTACATAATGTACATTCTGTTCCAAAACCTAGTAAGCTTGCCTACCTTTGACAGCATTTTAGTCAACATAGGTATGCAGTCATAAGACAAATAGACATTCTATTCTATTCTATTCTATTCTATTCTACATTTACAAATGTAAGTTTTGTTCCAAAACCCATTCAGCCGCATACCTAGAAAACGTTTTAGGCACCATATAGTCGTAAGACAAATAGACATTCTATTCTATTCTATTCTACATAATATACATTCTGTTCCAAAACCTAGTAAGCTTGCCTACCTTTGACAGCATTTTAGTCAACATAGGTATGGAGTCATAAGACAATTAGACATTCTATTCTATTCTGTTCTATTCTACATAATATACATTCTGTTCCAAAACCTAGTAAGCTTGCCTACCTTTGACAGCATTTTAGTCAACATTAGTATGCAGTCATAAGACAAATAGACATTCTATTCTATTCTACTCTATTCTGTTCTATTCTATTCTACACAATATACATTCTGTTCCAAAACCTAGTAAGCTTGCCTACCTTTGACAGCATTTTAGTCAACATTGGTATGCAGTCATAAGACAAATAGACATTCTATTCTATTCTATTCTATTCTATTCTATTCTATTCTATTCTATTCTATTCTACATAATATACATTCGGTTCCAAAACCTAGTACTCTTGCCTACCTTTGACAGCATTTTTAGTCAACATAGGTGTGCAGTGGTAAGACAAATAGACATTCTATTCTATTCTATTCTATTCTATTCTATTCTATTCTATTCTATTCTATTCTATTCTATTCTATTCTACATAATATACATTCTGTTCCAAAACCTAGTAAGCTTGTCTACCCTGACAGCATTTTAGTCAACATAGGTATGCAGTCATAAGACAAATAGACATTCTATTCTATTCTATTCTATTCTATTCTATTCTATTCTATTCTATTCTATTCTATTCTATTCATATAAGCTATATTCCAAAACCGAGTGAGCAGGCTACCTAGTGACAGCATAATTATGATACCTTTTTTGGTCAAAATCTAAGGCACAATCTGTTAGCTTAGCAACATGCTAATTTCAAACTCTTTTAGAATCAGTTGATTCCAGAATAGTTTAACATTTCCATTTTGGTTAAAATGCTGTCTTAGAAGGTAGCTGTTTATGTAGGCAGTATAGGCAGCAGGCTGTTCACTACAGTAGTTCTTGAAACAGAGCTGTAGTATATTATTTTAAAATGGTGCTTTTGGACACTATAACAGTTGTGTTTTACCTAATTTAATTTCTTGTTTAACAAGGCTTTCCAGTAAAGAATTGATTCTTGATCTGAATCGGCCTGGCATAGGACAATGCATAATTAAATTTGTGAAAAAATGTAATTAACCTTTGTAGAAAAGCAGAATGACTCAGTGAAATGTGTTCTTTTGTGTCCATGAATGTGGACAGTAGGAGCTCTTGAGCTGTAGTAGGTACAGAAAATCCTCTTGATGCTTTTTCAGGTATATTTACGCGCGCGCACACACACACACACACACACACACACACACACACACACACACACACACACACACACACACACGCACGTGCACATAAACACAACCGCTGTAATACTGCTGTGCTAAAGACTGCATTACTGTAGTCTGAAGTGTGTGCTTTCTCACTTAGGAAAGAGTATAAATACTCTTAAATAAATAAGAGCACAAAATACAAAACTGTCAGCTTCAATGTAAATGTATTGCCATTCGGCTAAACTGATATTACCTCTAAAATACCTCTGATATTCAGATCAACCAAACAGAAAAAACAACCTGTTGAGTCCCTAACAGGTTTAGAGTGTAAACAACCACAGGAAGTCGCTTTTCTTTATCTTTCGCATCTGTTTTTAGCAGTTCCGTAGGCACAGATCTTTAGTTTGTGTGTGTGGCACACAGTTTATCTGTGCCCAACTGTGATTAATTTAGCTGTAAGTGCTTCTGATAATCTTTCTGCCCTTTCTGACAGTACAAGATCCTGGTGAATGTTTGATAACAGAACCTTCCCTGTGTTCCTCTTTACTGGCAGAGATAAGAAGAAAAAAAACACACACAAAATATATAGCACTAGCCAGTTTCAACATGTTTTCCATGATTATAAAAAGTGTTGGATATGCTAATAAATGTCTAAGTTTAGTAGACAAATAATATATATATAAAAATGTAAGATTTTATTTTCCAATTAAAATTTACATTTTGTAAAAAATTCTTATGGGCCCAAATTGTAATTTTTTAAAAAAATTTTATTTATTTATTTATTTATTTTTTACCAATTTTAATATCAGTTGTAATCTAATATAGTTTAATATATTTAATTATTTTTAAATAATATAATATTTTTTATAACATAATTTAATATATACTGTAAACATTTTTATATATTTATATAGATCACAAAATACTTATTTATAATTTTAGAATATATCTAAAATTTGTGTGTGTGTGTATATATATATATATATATATATATATATATGTGTGTGTGTGTGTGTGCGTGTGCGCGCGTGTATAGGCCAACTCTATGTAAATCAGACATATTCAGCAGTGGGTGTGTAAATTTATGAGCACAGCTGGATTTAGTTGAAGAGAAACTATGCATTCAGTTTGGCAAGATCAAGTTTCTGAGCTAAAAGAAGCTTGGGCTACGTTTAAAATATAATTTTCAAAGACTTACAACTGACAGTGTTCATGTTGTTACTAAGCATCTACATAGCTTTTGTCTATTTTAATGACAGACATTACTGCAAGAAACGAATGCAGTAGGAAGACATCAGTCTTTTAGAAGACAGAATATCAGCCTCAGATGAGAGAGAGAGATAAAAAGCTTCAAAATGCCTCTTGATGTGGACTGAATTCACACATTACAGAGAACTCACAGCCACCGACCTGCTAGTTTTCCCTCACAACTGTTGTGAAATTAAAATTCAAAATTGAAATTTGATGGCGGTGCGCTAGAGGACCCGTGAACATAACCAACTCGCTGCCACTGGAGTGGTTGGTTGGAGAGGGACATGACATTATGATGTATCTTTTATGCTTTTTATTGACCTTTGAAATGTGTGTGTGTGTGGGTGTGTACTAGTGAGACACAAGGAGTTTAAATTAAGAAGTGTTGGCAGCGTGATCAAATGTGTGTGTATTTGCACTGTAAGTAGCCCACACACACTCATCATCAGTGACCTTGTGCTATGTGTCTTGTGTTGAAATGTTCCTGTGGGCTCTCGAAGGCCTGTGGTCAAAACATATTCTGCATTTTTTTTAAATAAAAGAAGGAATAAAAGATCATTTCATGCGCTCAGCTGGATGTTGAAAACCCCTCTGGCGATTAAACTGTAACACTGATGAAATGGTGACGAGCTAAATGATGCAGATTGCATATTTCATGCCCATAGCCCCTTGAGTTTCGAGTTTGTCATGCTAATGATGCTAATATCATGGCGGTATTTGTGTACGATACAAACAAACACAGCAAGCACAAGCTGCATAAATATTTACCTCTCCAACTTTGTCTTCCTCTCTTTTATTGCCTTTTAAGAAGGATACCTCATATATATAGGTTTGGGTAATGAGATAAATGACAGAAATGTCATTTTGGTTGAGCTATTCCTTTCATTTGTCGAGATTTCTTCTGGTGTTGCTTGTTTAAGGATCATTTAAAGTTAAAAGGTGTTGTAAAACCCTGCAGTCTGTTTGATTTCTGCTTTGAGGCGTCTCATTTTGTAATGAACAGCAGCCCCTCCCCCTTTGCTGAGTGTGTTCTTGTCTTTTTTTAGCAACAGGAACTCTATATTTGGTAATGTTGTTGTTATTGCGGTGCTCCTGTTCTTGCAGCTTTGCCTCCGTTGTCATGGAGACGGTAGTTGTATTGAAGTGAGTGAAAGTGTGTGTGTTTATGTGTGAGATGGAGGACGAACAAGAGGAATGTTGGTAGAAGTGTTGCTCTATACGCATCAAGGTTGCTCAAAATGCATCTTTATCTGGATGAATAAACTGCTTACGGCACTGAGTATTATAAGCCAGCCTTGAAAACAGGCAGCGTTCTTGTGTGAATCATTGGAGCACTTTCAAATTCACATCCACACCCTCTGTGGATCAGCTAGTTTGCAGAAGGAAAATGTGGATTTCTAAAAAAATAATCAGCACAGCAGTTCTTTTATGACAATGTAAATTGACATTATCACGATAAAAGCGGAAGTTTGTGATTGAATCACCTGATCGTAAATCACTGATTCTTGAGATAAGGGACAAAACATGTTTCAGAATTAAAACTACATTATTAAAAATGGGTATTTTTGTAGACAAAGGTCTCAGATAATGAACCATGTAAGGGAACAGGCTTATTTCTAAATATTTTTTCTAAAAATTAATATTTATTCACTCCATAACTTAATTTGTGTCAACTCTGTCAGGCACACTTAAAAACATGCTAATTTAATTTAATCTATCCAAAAACAGTGTAAAGTCTTCAGTTATGTAATACTGGTGTTCAATAAAGGAGCTAAGTCATAAAATACATTCTCTGTTTTTTTTTTTGTTTTGTTTTTTCACACTATTATGAACAACCCAGTTTCTAAATTTCTTAATTCTCCTCCCTCTTTTTAATATTAAACATATATCACCAATGTTCTTAGGTAATTAAGACAGAATATCATGTAGTTCCATTGATGTTTTAACATTTTTACACAATAAATTGAAAAAAGAATAAGACATTTCTTTCAAAATTAATAAAAACCTTCACCTGACGGTGTAAAATACTGATAGAGTTGACAAATACTGACGGTGTTGACAAAGGTCCAGCTTGGGCCAAATATACAGTATATGTAAATAGAATCATAAAAACAGTATTAGAATTCCCCAAATGCAAAAAACATATTAAATCACATTATACAGTTTTTTTGAGAGCACTTGTCAACCATCATTCATAAAACCTGACGGAGTTGACAAAATTGAATTTTTTTCCACCTTAACCACGTTGTACAGTGGAGCAATTTAGTTTGTTTTCCTCAGTTGTAGCTGCCTTAATAAACATATCAAAATGGCAAGATTTATCCCACAACTATTTACATAAACTATTACACTGCGATGACGGAATTGACATGTTAAGGCTGTGACCACAGAGACATCAATATTGTTTGTTTAAAATATTAAAAAATCTGTAACTTCCAGGACTATGTGTCCTACTGTGAGATCCACAATGAGCAGGAAATAGTAAATGCTCCTCAGAGTTAAACCTGCCCATGACACTGCCTGATTTATTCAGAATTATAAAAAATCCTGACGGAGTTGACGCAAAGTGAGGACACAACTTTTATAGCTATTTTTTAATGGAAAATATAATTCAATATTTACTTTTTGTATTGTTTGATATCTTAAAGATCTCCGCCTTTTAATGTAACTGTGTATTTTTTAATTTGTTGCATTTTTAAACACTTTGTTTGGCAGTTTTACATTGTGACCTCATGCTGAGGACAGGTTAAATTACATGTGTTTCCAAGTATAGAGTGTGCTTTTAAAATAATACTAAAGAAATTATTTAAAAGTATAAGCAATGAATGTCCTGAGTATACAAATTTCCTTTTAGATGTAACTTTTTAAGTATTTTTATTGTGTTGATTTTCTTAATTTTTATCATAAAAAGGGCTTTTGTGTTTGGGACATGTTTTGTCCCTTATCTCAAGAATCAGTGAAATACAAGGCAGACATGAGACATGGTGTCATGAAATATGACCAAGGGAGTGACTTTTTTTCAGTCATATTTCAGGCCAAAGATAATATAAAAAATTATCAATTAATGTGCTTAAAAAATTAAAAACCCATTTTTTCTCATGACAATTAAACACATTTTCTGAATTCCACATTCCGAAAAAACAAAAAAACAAACCAAAAAAAATCATATTCCCATTACTGCAGCGCCTCTTAAGCTTTTTGACTCAAAGGTGTTGTCCAATATTTCTGGTGTAATAACAACATAACTGCTTGTTTTTACATTGAAATGTAAATGATTTTTGTTGTTAACAGAAACTAGGAGTGTTGATACTGAACATTAAATTAAATTAATTAACCCTCTGGGCCGCTTTGTTCTAAAATTTTACGTTTTTAAATTTTTCATTTCTTTGCTTCATCGGATTGGGATGACACTTGGTGACTTTTGTTGCATTAGCACGATAAAAGCATTGCATTAGCTATGTGAACACACAAAAAAATCATGGACATGATTTGGATATGTTAAAGGTTTGGAAAAAAAATGTCACACTTGGCTCCTTCGCGGTTAAAAATGACAGACAGGAAATGAATGGGAAATATGAAAACTCTGAGAATCTTTTTGTGGTACAAACTACAAATCAGCCACTGTGCAAAAAAAAGTGCACAGCAATAAAGGGGTGACACTCTAAAATTTCAAGAGTGCAAAATAGACACATCCACCCCCACACATATATAAACTAGCGTGACTAACACAGAGCAAGTTTTTGCAAAAGTGTGAAATAAAAATCAGTAATTCAGCCACAATGTAGTAAAAAAAACAAACAGCAAGGAAAAACACAACAGTACAAAACAGACACACCCATTCAAACACACTCACTTACACACATGCAGAGACACGCACACACACAACACACTATTATACACACACAATTAAACTAGTGTGGCTGTAACAATATGGTAAAATTGAGCCAAAAGTGACACTTCAAATCAATATGTCAAACAAAACCTTGACAAAAAGTAGTCTTTGAGAATGTCTAAGTATAAATCCAAATCCACAAATTAATAAAAATAAGTATTTATGTCTAAAAACAATAGAGAATTTATAAGCCACTTTATATAGAACTATATAGGAATCTAGTGGTTACATCATGGTATTACATCAAGTTTTTTAGTTTTTTACTCCCACCAGATGGCACTAATCTACCTTCAAAAATGTATTTTATATGCCTTGTCTCTATTTTAACATGGAATACTGCTTTAATTGAAAAAAATCTAATAAATAAAAATATTTTAGAATTTTATTTTTTTACAATAGGGAAAAATAGCTCATAAAAATTTTATAAATATTGCATAGTATCATAAAATCCCCTCAAAATTCTAAATAATAATAATAAAAAAATTAACAACAATATGTTACATTGGTTTTCTGGGGGGGAAGTTACATTTCAAGGCTTCGGTCACTTTTGACCACGAAGGAGCCAAGTGTGACACCTAAACGAAGAGGACCAGAGGGTTAATCATGATTTATTTTGTGATTCCAGACGATTTAAGATTCTGATTCACTATGTTCTTCAATTAAAAGCTTGAGGGAAAAAAATATATAATTTAAGTTTGTCTTGATGTTTTGTGTTTTTAGCATTTTAATTAAGCTATATTTTTATATAATATAATATAATTCATTAATTTTAAATCCCCCCTTTATGTTTGTTGAGGGACTCTGGTTGAGAAACACTGCGTTACTCTAATATGAAAAAGCATCAGTAAAAATGACTGTAATGGTATGGGAATTGTGTCTAGACATAATGATTTTTTTCCCAAATAAAAATCTGTATTAATAGATTCAGTACAATGTAATTTACTATCATGATATTTTATTAAACAATGTAATGTAATTTATATTTTTAATTTCCCCCCCACATTATGAGAATGAATGAAAGAATAAGAGTTTTTCACATTATGGTAATGAGAATTTGACTCAAACACGTTCTTGACAAGTGTCAAGAGATTCACCCAGAGATCCTTCTGCAGATGGTAGATCAACACTCTGTGTCATTCAATGTATTTCCCAAACCAGATGAGCATATAAAATCAGTGCTGAATGATTCTCCGTAATTATAAATTCTCGCTCTGAGATTTGAGCTGAATGTGATCTGCATATGCATTGACAGTACTGCATTCCTAAATATGCTGAATGCCCCACTGGGAGGTTAACAGTCACGTTAGTGGCATTTATTGCCCCACGATACCAGAGCCCACTGAATAATTATCATAATTACCACCCATAAATTAGCGCACAATATCTCACTCTGCACTCGCTCGCCGAGTAATGCCAGACGTAATGAAGGTAGTATTAGTGAGCTAATGCGCAGCCACACATGCACGTATATGCAAGTCAACCAGGTGTGCTTCCTGATCTCCACCTTGGAGAGAAATGCACAGGGTGAATCTGTCACATGTGTGAGACTGCTGTAGAACATTATTAGGGGAGACAGTGGGTGTGTTTGATGAACAGGCATGTTTTTTTTTTTTAAATTGAACTACAGTCAGCCATGACAGACTCATTAGGAGTTCATGGTGAGAGACAGCAAGTCTGTGTGTGAGTAACAGGTTCATTAGCAGCACTTCCTGACACAAGGTGTGTTTGACAACAAAATGAAAATTGCCTGAATTTGCAGATTTGGGCTAAACTGTGGTAGCTGTGCATAGTCAAATACACACATTTGCCCAACTATCTTTATCACCTCTATTCCAACAGAAAATGGTAATTGAGTGCTGCAGGATTTCCAAAAATTCATTCAGGTGATATTGAAAAGCATTAAGAGTGAGCAATGAATAAATAATATACGTAAATAGTATACATAAAATCAAAAAAGTCACTCAAATATCTGCTTGGTATTATAATAATAATCAGGGTCACTTTGCATGAAATGAGCAAATACAAACAGAGGAATCAAACAGAGGGAACAATACAAAATAAATACAGAAGTAGAGAGCAAATGCTTGCAGAAACAAACACAAAACATTAGCGAAGAAGAACTTAAAGGGGACTTATTATGCAAAATTCACTTTTACATGGTGTTGAACATAATGTGTGTCGGCAGTGTGTGTACACAACCACCCTATAATGTTAAAAATCCACCCACTCCTTAATCCCCATACTTAAAGGTGCAATAGGTGATCTGGGAAATGCTAACTTTAGCCTGCTAGCATTGAAAGCGTACGATCCCACCCTCCCTGCAAATCGTCGTCCAAAGCCACGCCTCCTCCAAAACACAGACCAGAAGCGAGACGACCAGAGATAACGTTATTGGATTACATCATGTGTCATTTACCAGTGAGAAAACTTTACAGTACAGTGAGTAACAGTACTACAATAACGAACGTAAACAACTGTTTGCCTGCCATTCTCGCTCTGTCTACACAGCCTGGGTGAATGTGCTGATGACGTATGATGTCTGGCAGTGGTATGCAAACACACGTTGACTGATAGGGAACACATGCTTTCATTTTATTCGGACCGAATGCAATGATTGAATTAACATTTTATGGTCCTACGCTTTCCACAGACGATATGTATTTATAAAAATACATTTAGACTGCTTAACATAGTGATTTCTATCAGGATATGAGGAGACTTTCTGTAGAGAATCACCTATTGCAACTTTATTGCCCATAAATCATAAGCAGTGTCTCAGAATAAGCCGTTTGCAGCTTCTATGCAATGTGACGTTACATTGCACAGGCCCCGCCCACGACTGCTGACGAACTCTGCCTTATTAGCATAGACCCCGCCCAGAGTGAGCTGTACACAGTCCGCCATGTTTATATCCTCGTCAGAGCATTTAACAGCAGCATTCAAGTAAAAAAATGATTCTTATTAAAGCTGCTAAAGTTATTCAGTCAAGAGCAGTGAGTGATTTTCTGTTTTTCTTCTGTTGTTTGATTCATATTAACAGCATATTTAGCAGTAGCTGCTTTCATTTTAATACACAGATCTAATATACACATGCAATTTCTTTCCCTGCTGTTTACGCTCACTGACATAACCGACTGTGTTTATGTGAACTTTGTGTGCTTTTGACATAACCTTATGTGTTATGCTAAGTGCAATAAGACGTGAAAGAGAACTTAGAGTAATACTCACGGGACGTGCCATCTGACAGCCAGGTTTTTGTGCGCGTTCTTTGGATGTGTGCGCTCAGAAAAACCGTATGAGATATGGAAAACGCATGGAGATAATAAACTTTCATGATGATGAAGAACTGCAATGTCACGTGAGCGTGACCACGATAGAGATGATAGTCAGAACCAAAGATGTTTTAGTTTTTGGCAGAGTATCCGAGGCACGAGCTGTAAAGGCTCTGCCCTCTTCTGGATAGGGGGCAGTGAGTAGCAGCTCATTTGCATTTAAAGATATGCAGGAAAACAGCATGTTTTTCCTTCCATTCAAAAATGGGCTTTTATAACATGGTATAATAAATTATCTGTGGGGTATTTTAAGCTGAAACTTTACAGACACATTCTGGGGACACCTGAGACTTAAAGTACATCTTGTAAAAAGGGGCATAATTGGTCCCCTTTAAGTATCATAGTATGTAAAGAAACTTGGACTTAATATTTTCTTGTAGATATCCGGCTTGTATATTAAGACACAGAGAATGTTTTCCCCCAAAGGAAGATCTGATGGCTTTATTGTTTTTGTTCTTTTTTGTAATCGAATATTTAACACCCTTGAGAGGAAAGAATAAAGATCAGTTTTCCAAAACTGAGCTAGTCTAAGCTAGCTTATTAGACACAAGAGCATCTATTAGAATTACATTGTGAACAGGTCTTAGAAACAGTGAAAGGTGGTGAGATCTACTTTGGTGGAGGCCGTAAGAGGTATGCAGCAGTCATATTGTACATTATTAAACATAGACTGAAGAAAGAAATCTGATTTAAGGGTGGTTGAAGCACGTACAGTATAAAGCTTTTGGTTTAAACTTATTTATTATGTATAAAAATGTATTTTGTTGTATAAAATATAGACCACAGTTCACCCTCTTATTACTTCAATCTTGTTTGCTCTTACTACAAAACCATCTTTTCAAGATTTTTTCCTATGTGCATTTTTGTTATCTCTTTTGTTATCTCAAGTGGAGCCAGTTTTCTGCCAAATGCATTTGTGTGTGAAATTAAATCACTTGAATCAGAGAATTTTTTTCTCATGCATATTAATTAATTTGGCATTTTGGACACCTGTGATGCAACGGAAAGCAAAGATGATGTTTATGTAAGGCTTCCTGTGGTTATACAACTGCTTGACTCTGCACATAGTCATCTCTTTTTGCCGTTTTCTCTCCTGTCTCGCTCTGTCTCTCCCTCTCGCTGAGCAATATGTATCGCACATCTATTCCACCTCCTACTTACAGGCTTTTTCAAAACTTACTTCTCTACTGTAGACAAACTCTCTTGCATATTGCATTTGATTTTTGTTGGGATGTCTTTGCAGAAATCGTTAGTGAAGGCAAGCATCAGAATATATACCTTACTTAACTTTATTTGTCCCTTTAAGGGAAAATAGTTTTGGGCAATACAGGTAAGCTGCATAACAAGATACCCACACCAATACATGATCACACAGTTGTGTCCTTTGAACTAGAGTTCAACAACCTTGTAGCCAGAGGAACAAAAGAATTCTTACAGCGGTTGTATCTGAACCTTGGAGTACGAAAACGTCGACCCGATGGAAGTTGTTCGAATTCTGGATACAGCACATGAGAAGGGTCCAAAGTCACTTTCTTTGCCATACAAACCTGGGGGTGGGAGCTATTGATTTGGGCCAGGATCCAACTATGCAGGACATCTGGCAAGTGCATAGCAACATGTTAACAACTATACAGAACACCTTAGCAACTGTGTAGCAACACCCTGACAACCATCCACAACATTTTAGCATTATTGCTTAGCTTTGCATGGGCGCCATTAACATTTTTTTAATAAAATGACTGTTTGACTTTATATTTAGCAGTTTTCCATAATTATGACTATATATCTCACAATTGTGACTTTCTCACACTTGCAATGTTTTTCGTAATTGCGACTTTCTCACAATTGCAATTGCAAAATCTATTTTTATTTCATCTATATATCTCACAATTGCGACTTTTTATTGCGACTATAATATCTCACAATTGCGACTTTCTGACACTTGCAACTATTTCTCGTAATTAATTTATATCTCACAATTTTACTTTATATTTCGCAGTTTTCCATAATTATGACTTCATATCTCACAATTCCAACTTTATTTTTATTTCGACTATATATCACAATTGCGACTTTCGCACAATTGCAACTTTACAAATGACAAATTTCTCACAATTTCTCGCAACTATTTCTTATAATTGTGAATTTATATCTCACCATTTTACTATATTTAGCAGTTTTGACTTTATTTCTCATAATTGCCACTTTATATCTTGTAATTGCAGTTTTACATGTGATATATCTCACAATGTGACTATATATTGCCATTGTGACTGTTTCTCATAATTGCAACCTTATGTGCGACTTTATATCTAACCGTGTAAATGTATTTATTTTAAACTCCTACTTCTTTTTAACTTCCATTAGCTTCCATTTAATTTTTGCTCAAAACAAGTTTGATAAAAATTCTGGTGAATCATGAACATGAACATTGCTCAGTGAAACATGAGCACATTCACTGCTCTTCGTTATCTAAAGTTTAATTATAAACCGCACATTTATGCATTGTCATTCATATGATACCACTCTCTTCTAGATGACTCCAGCAGCCAGTAATTGGTTACGATCGCTTTCCATGTGAGCTTTGGTGCCTCACAAAAAGCGTTTCCTCATTTTATTGAAGTGTAAATTCTACATTAAAATTTAGATCGAATTATTTAAGGATCAGTTGCTGGAGATCATATCATCTAGGCTAATATAAAATAGACTTGTAAAAGTCTCCTCTTTAAGTGACTAATGCTAACATTACACTCTTTCCTGTCATAGCCAAAGCAACGGACCTCGCTGTCCTCCTCCCAGGACGTCCAGAAACCCCTACAGAACCACAGCTGCGAGCCTTCGGAGGTCAGCTCATCTCTTGGCTACGCCAGCTTCAGCACCAGCCCCCCCGCCAGCCCCCCCATCAGCCCCGCCAACTGCTCGACCGGATCCGCCGAAGACTACGGCCTCACTGGTACAACTCTTCTCATCTTGTTGGTCTATAGGGCAAATATTTCTCTTAAAATCCCTTACGACAAATAAGAAAGACAAAGTTTGAGAAAACTGCTGACATGCAGTAAGAATATAGCTGTATAAATGTGTCTAGTGTCTGAGTGAACAAATAATAGTAGCTTTGGGATAGATTCACTTTTTCTATGGTGTTTCTATGGGTATTTCAGCCAATGATATCACCAGCTGGATAACTCAGCCAACCCCCCTTGCGTCTCTCATACAGACATGTTAATTTCAGCAGGAGGCCTCTCTCTTGATTGGCTCGGAGTGCTTGTGCCAGCAACAGAGTGATTCCTGCTGCTTTGAGCAGCACTACTGTAAAAGTGTGACTGAATTACTCATCAAACCACATTTTAATGGCTTGAACGGCATTTTAAAGTGCCGCTTAGCTACTCGGCACGGTATGAAAGCAGCAGCCGGCATCAGAGCGTGTGGGAATGTCCTCGGTCTGAATTGTTTGTAAAAATACTGCATTCAGAGAGCGACGCAGGGAGGTTCTGCACAAGGCCCTCTGTAAATGCACCATCTCAGCAAACGTCAGTGTTTTGGCACGGGCGGTTTTGCTGCCAAGGCTGCCACTTCCTGCCTGTCATTTCCTCAGCATCCACCTACGGCACTGCTGGTCGAGTGGGCAGTTGATGCTGTTTCCATGGCGATGGCATTCCTGGTGCTGAGGTGGGGTAGTCATGGTGACGCTGGTGTACTTCGCAGTCCGTTGGTTTTCACTAATGCTGCGCACATGCTTGTCTGGCACCCTGATCCCTTGACGCATGTGTTCAGAGAAATAGGGGGAAAGTAGGGAGGTGGGAGAGAGAGAATCTAATTATAAGAGTTACTGCTTATTCACTTTTGCCAAGTATGCTGTTTTAGTATAGATACGGTAACAGTGGGAGATGTTGCAATAGCTACCTTTGTTAAGTGCAGTTTTTACTTTCCTCCTGCAGTCAGGCAGCATCCAAAATTAACACATACCACTTGTTAGAAATAATTGTGTTTGGTGAGTTGTCCAGTAAAAATATACTAAGATATACTTCTGACAATCAAGGATGACTAAAGGTTTTTTTTATTAGCATTTTTTATTCATCAATATGAGAAACAAAATAATGATGTGTCTATGTGACGTTTTTGCGACAGGTTTCACACAAAGATAGAGTCTGACTCACTTCTCTCGTATAAAATGCAGAGATTGAAACAATGAATTGCTTTATTTGTCACTAATATGGAAGGAGAATTAGTTGTAATATTATAATAATTCAAGTATTCCATATTGCAGTATTGTTATAAATATAGTATATATTATTTTCGATGATAAAGTAATTATTTAGCTAATTTTTATAAATTAATATACTTTATTAGTGTACATTTATTTTGTGATTACTAATATTATATTATATTATATTATATTATATTATATTATATTATATTATATTATATTATATTATATTATATTGTATTGTATTGTATTGTATTATATTATATTATTATTAGGGGCCAAGCCCCGAAGGGGCTGTAGCCCCTATTGTATCTGTTGGTTTTCTTATTATTATTCTTCCCAAATGGGAGTCAATGGCAGCCCTATTAACAGAACATAGGAAAATTATGAAATTTGGCACAACTGTAGAAATGTTCATCAATAGTAATTGGACCAAATTTGGAGTCTCTACGACCAACTCTATAGCGCCACCACCAGTTAAAAAATTCACAATCGAAATGGTTATAACTTTTGAACCATTTGATCTAGAAAAATTAAACTTAGTACACCTGATTCCACTCATCATGCTGATCACATTAAGCATCTTAAATTAAGGCTCAGCCCATTACAGTAAAGGCCATTTTAAAAAGTACAGTATTCAGTTTTTTCACTATTCCTCCTTCAAAATTTATCCAATTCTTACAAAACTTGGCAGAGAGAATCTTTGGACTGAGCCACACAGAAATGACTGAACAGAATTTTTTGTCCTACTGGTAAAAAAAAAAGTTATGATGTGGTGAACTTAATGAGGTCGACCCAAAATTGGTTCCGAGGCTGTATCTCGGTCAAACTTTGATTAATCGAAACAAAAATTGGTACGCTCCATCGGACCCATGATCTGAGGGTCCATGCCAAATTTGGGAGCAGCACCACCTACAGGTCATGAGATAACTTCTGAACAGTTCGTCAGAAAATCATATTGATGGTGTCTATGATGTCTATGGATTCCGCGTGTCATGCCGAATCCGTGGATACTGGATATGTCAGGATCGGATGAACCACCTGTCCGCCATTTTGAATTTAGTCACAGTATTTTTTAAAATATTTGACATATCTGCACAAAATTTGGTATGCATGATCGACAGCATGTCCTGAAGGTACTTGAGAAGTTTCAACACAGCGCCACCTAGTGTTCCAGAGATATAAGTTTTTTCACAAAAACGCTTATAACTTTTGAAAACAAAGTTCAAGTTCAAGAAATTTGATTTCTTTATGTCATTATGTTCCTTGGTTTATGCCGATTGCGACGATATCTCATTTGTCATTTTCCAAACATGTGACTGTCCGCCATATTGAAGCAAATGAAAAACAGTTTTTTTTGCTACTCCTCCTTCTAATTTTGTCAAATTTTGTCCAAAATCGGCTCAGATGATCTTTGTACTGAGCCGCACAGAAATGGCTGAACGGATTTTTGATATTCGCTACCGTTCCTGAGAAATTCGTCTCTGAAGTTGACCTTGCCTGTGTTTGTGTCTTTATGCTAAGTGGTTAATTGTAAAATTTGCTTCTGTTCCAGACATTAACTCTTTCTGAGAATTATCTAAACTGAACTTTTTAAATATAACATGCTGTGCATTTATATAAAAATTCTTAATTTTGAGTTGATTCTCAGTTGAACTATGGAACTTTGGCAGCTGTGTGAAAGCATGTCTACCCAGTGGCGCAACAAGATGAGCAACAGGCTCCTTACCCAGAGATACTGGGTTTGAGTCCCGGGTGGGACAACTTTATAAAATTGTGTGTAATGTTGTGTCGTTTAGAGGCAATAGCTGTGGTTCTGCCTTCAAAAACTCAGGTCTTTGTCAAATTAAACAAACCGTTGTATGAGTGGCATGCTGGCAAGATTTCTTAATCAAATCCAGTGTTTAGCAAGCTTTAAACCATGTGAACTGTGCAATGAAATTCATGATAAAAAAAAATCATACATTCAAAATATCTAAACAGGCCAAAACAAAAGCCACAAGGGCTTGGCCTATATTATTATATTGTATTATATTATATTATATTATATATTAATTATATTGTATTGTATTATGTTATGTTATGTTAAATTATGTTATATTATATTATGTTGTTATATTTTATTTCAAAATTTACAAAATAATGCATCATAATGTAATTACCTTTTTTTAACATATAAAATACATATTTTTTAAAATATGTTTACATTTACATAGTTACAATTATATGATATTATGTTATATTCATTATATTATATTAATGTATAAAAAATAATAAAATAATGCACAATAGTTTTCATGTAGTGGAATGAAGTATTTATGGCTGTTAAATACACTCCCCATTGGCAGGTGTGGCAAAAAGTTGATTTTGAATTTTGCTGTCAGGCTAAGCTGTCAAACTTTTCTACCATTTATTAAACTCAGTCACTTGTATAGATCTCAAAGGGTGTTATTACTTTCTTTTGTGTCGCTCCTGAAATTCTCCCCTCCTGTGGTTGTGTGGAAGAAGGACCTGGCAACCCTTAAAATAAAGCCTCATTTGTCCTGTGAGTTGCACGACTCTCCCTGGCCACATTATACGCCATTCACTCTACAATACAAGCGATATCTTAAGTAAGGCAAATGGTGATGGATAGTGAAGGACATATCACTGTTGCATTCAAAACCCTTTTGCCACTACAGGAAAGTTTATATCTCTGTTTGCCAGGTCTCCACTGTGAAAAGGGCCTTCATCTCAGTCACTCTCCAGTCTAACGGGGCTTTTCAAATGGAGGGGTCCTCTCCTCTTCTCTTTGATGGCGGCTCCCTGTTGGCCTGCCCTAATACACATGTCTCCTGTCCCACTGTCGCAGGACTTTGTATGGTGGCATTTCATGCGGTTTCTGAGGTGTTTCATCTGGTAGCGTGAAGTTCTGAGGTTCTTTGCCGCCTTGCCTGGAACAGAAGCCGATTTTTAGGTTATCAACATCTAGCAGTGCCTTCTGTTGATGGTACTTTTATTTAATTCTGCTGGCATGTGAAGTAAAAAAAAAGCGCCATCACTGGAATCACATGTTAGCATCTCCTCTGAGAGGCCAAGACATGAATTCCAAGCGCTGTTGTGATTGAAGCCACGGATCAGAGCCGAAATCACAGTAAAGTCATTGAAGTCCTCTCTCTGCAGCTCCAGGAATAGATGTCACATTCTCATGCTTTCGTTCACCCCATCTTCTTTTTTTCATCTTCCTCCTCCTCCTCACTATTTATTAGCTTTATAATGTCCATTGTATTGTTGCCGTGGCAACTAGCGTTGAGTGAGGAGCGCATTGTAGTATCTTTGATGCTGTGCCTTCATAGGTAATGAAATGAAGTTCTGTCGTTTCCCTACAGTAGGTGCGAGAGATAGACAGAGGCATGATGAGAGTGTGGAGAAGACAAGTTCTCATCGCTTTGGGTGACCAAAGGTGGTGTATTTTTATCCACCTGTGCTTGGTGCAAACGTTATTGATGTGGTGTTTTGTAACTATGGGGAGAGATGAGTGAGATTGCAGCGCTGCGATGCACTGAGGCCTTTCAGCTGCGAGATTTTGTCAAGTTGTTCTTCTTTTAGTGCCAAGCATGATTACCTGCATCCATCACCCCAACCAGTCGAAAAGCTCAGCAATGAATTCATTGATTGGATGTCAGAATTAAATATTAGAATATTAGAATTCCTACTTAATAGTTCATTTTCATTGCAAGTTCCTACTTCTGAATTTGGAAATTGTAATTAAAATTGGATGGATTGGTGGATTGGAATAAAGTCTTCCGGTTGAAATAAAATTGATGCATTTGGACATTGTTGCCTTTATTGCATAGGTGGGATTGTGGAGAGAAAGGAAGTGAGAAGAGGTGAATGGGATGGGCAGTACAGTTTGTTGGAGTGCTGCACACAAGGCTATGGATTTGAAAGCTACTCTTCAAAATGTGTACAAACTACTAAACTAAACTAGTTACAATAACAATTACAGTTGCTTCCATGATGATTCTGTAAATGACTAGGCCAACTCTGAACTTTATGGCTCAAAAAAAAATACCGGGTTGCCCACTGGCAATTACAACATTGTGGTGGCGTTCTTGTGCATTCAGTCAGCAAATACAACCATTCTGACATCACTTAATGGCAGCATCAGTCCAGTCTGTGTGGGTATATTGGTAACGCCCTTGGGCAGCTATTTCCAGACAAGAAATCACAGTTTTTATCTACTTGAATGGAGAATGAAATCTCTTAAACGGTTGGCTAAATGTACAATTTAATATATATATATATATATATATATATATATATATACACTCTTAGAAAAAAAGGTACAAAAGCTGTCACTGGGGCAGAACCTTTCAAAAGGTACACTTTTGTACCTAAAGGGTTCATATTGGTACCTTAAAGGTACATATTAGTACCTAAAGTGTACATATTATTAGTACCTAAAGTACCGCCCCAGTGTATATAGGGTGAATTCTAGGTGATTGGGATACTTTTTGCCATTGAGATGACTTGGAAAAAGGGTCCCAATCAACCTGAATTCACCCTATATATGAAGAGTTCAGATGCAAAAGCTGCTAAACACCACCTCCATAATGATATTGATCGAATGCTCTCCCCACATAGTATACTTTCATCAAATACTTTCGCTTCAAATACGCTTAATCCCAGCGGCAGCCCATTCTGAAATACCAGTTCATTGGAAGAAACCAAAACGCCACTTCCCTTTGTCAGCAAAAGCCTCTAAGTCCACAGAAGAACCTATCAGAAGACGCAAATCATATGGTTTTAAGATGAATGACGGCGTGCGTATGAGCCGCTTTCAATTGCTGAGCAGCAAATTTTTATCATGTTTTGTCCATCGTTATAGTGACAATGACAGAATTTAGCGAGAAGCATGTAAACAACAGTGTTCCACTTGCATCACAGCTCCCCCTACTGTGTGGATCAGTCTCTTCATTGTTACATTTTGAATTCTGCTTTCATCATTTGCAATGTTTCCAGTTACATCTTTGGTGATTTTGCAACTGTTTACTATGTCTTGTTATCCAACATAGTTTTTGCAAATAAAAGCATGCATGGACGGCTGGTTTTGCAGCAAAAGACAGTCCAATTTGTTAAATACAAATGATTATATATATATTACGGTGACGCATTGCTGCCACATACATATTATTTTTTTTCCACTCAATTATGTTGTAATAAGAGATATGTCGTTTTAACGGCATCTTTTCTCGTAATAACGAGATGTTCTTTTCTTGTAATAACAAGATGTTATGTCGTTAAAACGACATATTTTTCTCGTTAAAACAACATATATTTCACTATGGGCACTGCCATTGATACAGGCAGCGGAAGATATTTTACGCTATGCTTGCTTCCGAACTTTGCGTTTAATAAACAAAATACATTTTTGAAATGAAGACGGGATATGCAAAAGATAGATAGTGCATGCAAAATAATCACTGTTCCCTGAATCCTTATACATAAGGTCGACACATATACATATATTTTTCATTCTAGTTTTGCATTGAATACCATTAAATTTAAAGGATTTGTTGTGGAAATAGCCTAATTTTGGTTTAAATGAAGGCTATCTGTGATAAACTGTACAACAATAAATCACAACAATCCTGTGCTATGGGCAGTGCCATTGATACAGGCAGCGGAAGATATTTTATTCTGAGCTTGCTTCTGCTTTTCGAACATGGAAGTGTGACAAAGGCACATAGGCTATATAAATTCTCTAATGTGGATAAAGGCATATTTTGTACACATCACTATACAACATATGTCCGTATTAGGAGAAAATATTTGTGGTTTTAACGAGAAAAATATGTCGTTTTAACGACATAACATCTTGTTATTACGAGAAAAGAACATCTCGTTATTACGAGAAAAGATGTCGTTAAAACGACATATCTCGTTATTACGAGAAAAGATGTCGTTAAAACGACATAATATCTCGTTATTATGAGAAAAGTTGTCGTTTTAACGACATAACATCTCGCTATTACGAGAAAAGATGTTGCTAAAACGACATATCTCGTTATTACGACATAATTGAGTGGAAAAAATATGTATGTGGCAGCAATGCATCACTGTAATATATATATATATATATATATATATATATATATATATATATATAATTTTATACGATTTAAATAAAACATTAAAAAATAAACTTAAAAAATTCTAACAGTGCCCTAGAAATTGTGCTGAATCTTCAATATTTTATTTTTGCACTTTTCTGTTTTTATTTATCATTTTTTATTTATTTTCTTACATATTTATAAAAATGTAAACTTGAATTTAGACATCTAGAATAACTAGATGTTGCCTTTGTCTGTTGATTGTCTCTTTTATTTGAAAGTTGGGATGTCTTTTCCAACAGCCACCATGTTCTCCAATTCACTTTTCGATGAGTGTCTTCCTGTCTTCTGTACTGCCTCATGTAGAGTTCTTTAAATGTCCAAGAACTATAAACTGACCTGATGGCCACTAATGCTTTTCACCATATTAATGGAGTGTTTTGGTGTGTGCCCATGCACTCATGCAGGCATTATTGTGCGCCCTACTCGTCTTTATGAGTCAGCGTGCTAACGGGTTCCATTAAAGAGAGTTTGATTAGAGGATCTGTGTGTGTGTGTGTGTGTGTGTGTGTGTGTGTGTGTGTGTGGGTTCCCCGTAGTGCAGCCTCCCACTGGGATTCACAGATCAGAGCCCTGTGCCTTGAGTGGTTAGATGAAAATTAATGTTTTTATTGTCCACCCATAAACACACACCCATGCATATATGTACTCCTACAACTGTAAAAGCACACACACACACACACACACACACACTTGTATCATCTAAACAGTTCTGGTTTCTAATATAACACAAATCTACCATCACTCTTCTGACAGCATACGGACCCCACAGCACTTGTCGATGCTGGTTGCCGTGGAGATGTGCGGTTTGAGACAAATGGGAAAGCTACAGTGAATTCAATATTTCATAATTGTTTATGATTCCTGTGGGTATATAGGGAAAGATTCCATACAAGAAAGGGTATATTGAATTGTATATTGTAGAAGTGCCGCCCATGAGAACTGAGAGACTGACAGATTCATAGACTGATTTGTATCCATGTGCATGTAGACGTCGAGCAGCAGGCCCTTTAAGATGTTAGGTGATTGACAGGTCTGATATTGTTCTATGGCTTTTAATATCTGAGAGTGAGTCAAAGACAAGCACCACAGAAAATGAAACAAGATTGCACCAGACGTGGTGCTGAACCCTTCCCTGCAAACATAACCTAATGGCGCTTTTCCACTGCATGGTACAGTTCAGTACGGCTCGCTTTGGCGTGTTTCCACTGCATGGTACAGTTCTGTACGGCTCACTTTAACTTACCCCTCCTGATGTAGCTCAGGGAGGAAAAGCTCACACGCTCACACACGCCCTGCTTTATGACTGTCTGTAGGCTACACAAGTTAATGTTTTTTTGCTAATTTATGTTAGTCACTACAACTTTTTTGGGCTATTGGAATTTTACGCTGAATACTTTAGTAGAGATGTTTGATAAGGCAAGAATCACTATTGCTATTGCTTATACTTAGTTCTGCATACTTGGGTTAGTGATATGAACCAACAAACCACAAACTGTACACTTCAATATGTTGAGGAAAGGATTAAGGAATGTTATGACTTTTCAAAGTGATTGATTTTGTGGTTGCTATGTGAATGCTACTGTGTACTGGGTGGTTTTTAGCACAATGATATGCCATTGCTAAGGTGTTCTGGGTTTCTAGGTGATTACTTACTGCCCCAAGTCAAAAGAGCCCACCTAATATCCCACCTACTGTATAAGCGCACAAATACATCTAAAGTACTATGATATTTTGGTCTCTATATGGCTCATGTTAGAGACCTGCACTCCCGCGGGACTACCGCGTCACTTGCGGGACCCAACACAATAGAGTGCGGCGCAGGACTAGATTTGATGGCCGAGTGCGGGCGCGGGCGGTAAGGTACTCGTGTGTGGCCGGGTTGTGGGAGAATAAAACGCTTCGCGGGACTCCCGGAAAATAGAAATATCTAAAAATAAAACATCTAAAAACAAATATATTGTTATACATCTATTGCACAAAAGCAACAAGAACAACTAAAACAAAATAAAAACGATTTACAGGCGCAAGCATGGGCAGAGTTTCTATTTACAACATGTTTTTGCAGCGTTGTGCAATGTAGCCAATCACAGACATATATGTTGATTTCTTGAACGCAATGGCCAATTAGAATTATGAATTCTGCATGCTGGAAAATCCTGAGATTATAACAAGGAAAATGTGTAGACATTATGAAAGATTCATTGTGCAGTCAGCTTCATTGATAACGGAGCTTTGTGAGATTGCGCTGAACTGAGATGTCAGCTTTTTAGTAATTATTAAGGGAGCGCACTTTGCGTGCGTTCTGCCATGCCAAACCATGTACGCGCTTGCTTTTATGTTAAATTACTTGAAACGATTTCATGGACGTACAGAAAAAAATCTATTTATACTTTTACGCGGGCTTTTGCGGGCGGGAGCAGGAGAAGGTAACGTATATTTTTGCGGGAGCGGGACAGAATCCTGTGGGAGCAGAATCCGCGCAGGTCTCTAGCTCATGTCCCTCATTCAGTGTAAGTCTATGAATTTTTATATTACCCTTTTTATCATATGCTAGGTAAAAATCACAAGTCTGATTGCTTTGAAATGTAATAGCATACTGTACATTTCCTCAAAAAACAAAAAACAAAAAAAAAAGGCATGACTTTTTTTTACATTATACATGCCCAGGGACCCCCTCACTCAGCCAACTTGGAGCCCTTCAATATAAAAAGAGCTAGATTTTCATGGTAATGAAAATTTTATACGCTACCGTTCAAAAGTTGAAGTCGGTAAGCAAAAAAAAAAAGAAGAAAAAAAAAAGAATACAGCAAAAACAGTAATATTGTGAAATATTATTACGATTTAAAATAACTGTTTTCTATTTTAGCAAAGCTGAATTTTCAGCATCATTACTCCAGTCTTCAGTGTCACATGATCCTTCAGAAATCATTCTAATATACTGATTTGCTGATCAAGAAACATTTCTTTCTATAATCACAGTTGAAAACAGTTATTATTAATGTAACAGTTTTTTGATGAATAAAAAGATTAAAAGAACGGCATTTATTTGAAATAGAAATCTTTGGTAACACTATACATGTCTTATAAATCACACTACTTTTGAACGGTAGTGTATATTCATTAATAACCCTTCACTTTATTAAATAATATATTATGCTAAACAGATACTTTTCTGTATTATATAGATGTCTGCTATATCATTTCAGACACTAAGTTTGAACAGTAGTAATATGCCTTAGCAAGCACTAAGAAGATTTTTTTCTGCATTATTGGAATATCAGTGTCCTTTATTTATTTATTATATGTAAAATGCACGGGTACACATACACGTTCCTCTCTTTCTCTCTCTGCGAGCTGCTGTAGGACTGGCAGGATCTCTGGCCCTATTTTTGGCAGGAAATGGGTGCAGTTCAATACGGCGCAGTAAACATTTGTTAACAAGCAATTAAACATGTGGCCTTTAATCCACTGGAAAAGACAGCCATCAGCTCAGTGTGTGTGTGTGTGTGTGTGTGTGTGTTTGTGAGCAGCTCAGCCCATTCTGCTCTTTTTCTTCTGTTCTCCATCATTATTTCCTCCTGCATCTACAACCCCACCCTGATTTTTCACCCTGACCATTCTAAATAGACAAACAACTTAAACATAAAGTTCCCTTATACTGTATAAGCTCCGAATGCATACGTCTAAATTACTTATTTTTCAGTTTCTGCTGTGACATGACAAGACATGACAGTGCCGTGTGTGTGATCGAGTATGAGTGTGCACAGATAAGTGTGTGTGTGAATGTGTGCACAGAAACATCACTGGAATGCTGTGTGGTGCAACAGTGGCCCTATCAGATCTTTGAGAATGAAAAAGTTCATGTAAATGAATGTGTGCGAGTGTGACCTCAGAGGTGGGACTCACACACATAGCCTCATTTCTCATAAGATCGTTCTCCTGGAAAGTCCTGCTGGCTGTTTTGCTGCTTCATACCTGCTTGCTAAGGTATACGAGCGCAATAGAGGTTTTCAAGGAGGTAGGTGCTCTAGAGTTATTGTAGCATGTGATATTTTTAACCATGGGTGTTTCTCCATGTTTAATGAAGGGGAGGGAAAGTTCACAACTTTTTAAGAATATATACTCTTTTTAATTTAACCCCCGTCGGGCTTTAGGTTCAAGCTGGGATTCGCTCTTCACTGTCGGCCCAGCAAGCACTGCAGCTCCTGTTGTATCACTCACTTGCTGATGTTCTCCTCCCTGCTGTTTACTGCATGTTCTGGAGGAGTTCTTCACACTAGTGAGTCAGAAATACAGCAGCGTAATCTCATCATCTCATCATCGACTTGAGCTCTATATTCTAAATCTTCTGAAGTTATATGATCTCTCTCAAATCTCATTTGGGTTTGCTTGTATTGAAGCTGCAGTCCGTAAGTTTTGCCTCTTTGTCGCCATCTCTGTTTGAAACCTGCAAGTGCAGTTATTTGTGGAATTATCGTCTTTACGTGGGTTGTGCAACGGCACGGCTCCTCAGCGCGGATGAATCTAATGTTCTGAGTTGTTTGTGTGGCTGTCATTCATTCACCACACCGGTGTGCATACTGTACTTTGGAATCACAGATTCTACGTCTTGGAGTATGACCAAAATAAGAATTTTCACCGGAAAATGTCATCTAAACAAGTAACATGTTCAAGTCTGCTGAAAAGGCTATAAATGATCCACCACCTGCAGTATCCTCACATGCGATAGCCTACTAGCTGGGACTCCTTCTTCATGTATACAGACGTGACGCAATGACGCAAGGATGAACACCGCCATGCTCGAATTTCCTGTGGAAAGCTACCAGTAAACTCAAATTATAACACATTATTACAAGCTTACCGTTGTGAATCGGGCTAAGGTAAGGAGATAGTTTTGAACACTGGCTGGTTATGTACTTGCTCAAAAATTGATTTTGGATAATTTTTAACCAAAAAAAGTTACGGACTGCAGCTTTAAATATGGGGAGTCAGGATGCATCATTCTTGATGTGACCAGTTTGAATATGTGAAAGTAATGTGAATTAACCCTGTAAATTCTGTTCTTAAATGGAACTGTTTATTGAGCCTTTAGACCAAATCTAATCTAAAAAAACAGTTATGCATATGTGTTTTTTGTTGAGTATCATATATGATAGCTACATCAGGCTGTTATGGATTTTTTATACATATAGTATGATATAAGAGAATATGGAGCTCAAACTCAAGAAGGAAAAAACATCAGTTTTATTCAGCGCGCTAAACTTATAGCAAAAATATGCATTTATTTTGGTACGGTTGCTGATATTTATATAGCCAAAAATTAAGATGAAATTCTGATAATCTTGTAATGTAAATCAATAAGATTTTATAACAGTATAACAGACTATTTGCATAAAATGCATATGAATATCAGTTTTTACTCTATATTTCCCAATATGTCTTAGTAAGATGCTATTCAATTGCCTAGTTTTATGATAAACGTTGTAGTTTTTATTTTAGGTGCACAACATGTAATTCAATGCAATGCAATGATGACAGACATAAATGTACAAATAAACATTCCTCAGAAGTCTGATGTATCATTTCTGATACTCACATTTAAACATATAAATATTACTAACAATATAAAACAAACAATATAAAATGTATTCTTACATTTACTTGGTAAATATTTCACAGCAAAAATACATTTGTACTACGACCTGAATTATTAGTACAGTCTACAATTATACTGTTAGGCCCTTTTACTTACTAAAAAGTATAAACTATCAATCAGACGACAGAAGGCATGTAGAAGATTGTGTAAAACAGGTTTTTCAGCAAAGTTTTGATCATGTTGATAATTTCAAGGAAATTTGCTTATCAAATATGATACAGTAGGATTTATAGGGTTTAGAGCCTTAGGGGAAAACATACAGTAAAAGGGAACATTTCACACAAAGCCCCTGTAGAATTGGAATATAGTGACTTGGAGTCATCTAGACACCCTTTATGTTGCTTCTTTTGGAGTTTGGAATGTTTAAATGATGACATCATTTTATTTGTGTGTGTGAACTATCTTTTTAAACATGAGGAATGGGCCGTGGCTGGTGATTCAGTAACTTTTTGCACCTGTTCTTTGCTCATTTTTTAATTTTTTGTTTTATTTTTTTTGAGTACAGCAACCTGTCAGTGCATCAAATTGAATGGGAAGGATTTGTTTTTATCAGAGTATGATCTCTGTCCCACTGCTTTTGCCTCAAAGCTTGAGTTTCTCAAATATGTGTCTTTATAAATTACGACAAGTAACCCAAGCGATCAAATTACGTGGGAAGAGTTCAGACGCTGTGCTGTGGGATAAATTTCCTACCGCTGACCCCGGATCAGCCTTTTGTACCCTGCGTGAGCTTTTGATGCACTCTCTGCTGTGCTCAGATACGACTTGAGCACTTCTGCTGAGATCTCTCTGATTCTTTGCCCTGTGGGTCAGTTCAGATGGCGCCACAGTCAATCAGCAGTAGATCCGTTTCTTTCTTTCTTTCTTTCTGTCTGTCCTTTCTCTGTTTCCTCTCTCCCTTCTGAAACCCCAAAGCTTTGAACCCTTGATTTTAGGAAGCCACTGTGTTGTTTCCATGACTACCGGATGTCACCTGTTGAGGTTCCAGCTGTAGATCTAATCTGAGAGGAATATGGAAAAAAGGACAGCTATTAGAATTTAAAGAGGAGCGAGACACTAAAAAAGATATATAAACACTATTCCACTGTCCATTTGATCTGTTCATTTATTGAATAATTTAATTCTATATTTCTGTAATGTTCTATTGGTTCATTTAATTAAATAAATTAATTGGTTTGTTCAGGGTTCCAGCATTTACAGAAAACTTTGGTAACACTCTGCATCTACATGTCAACTAACTCTCATTAGTATTAGTAGACGGTCTGCTTATTATCTGCTAACACTTAATGTTATGGTCCGCCAACAGACATTCAACTGACTTTAAGTAACTTTGCAAGTACATGCCAACTTATTTTACTAACCCTAATGCGGTTCTTGCTGCTGTATGAGCTCGCAGACGATTTTTTTCACTTGGTAGAAATCATGTGGAAATCGTTGATGCTTGTATGGTCACGGCTCGCAGTGTGTGAGAGGAATTACGAGACGAGCCGAGCACATTACGAGCACCTCCTGACCTCCCGATAATTTTTAAACATGTTTAAAAATTCTGGGAGTCGGCCCGATTTTCACCAGCGTATAGGCTGTCCCCTATTGCCAAATCATACACAACCACGTCACATAGGCTAGATCGATGAGTATTATTAGGCTATAGCCCAGTGGCTGCAACCATACATCGTGCGCATACACTGTCACACACACACACACACACACACGGCACACATACACGCACTCTCTCTCTCTCTCTCTCTCTCTCTCTCTCTTTCTAGTTGTTTCTGTTGAAAGGAATGTCTGCTGTTCTCTGCTTTTCAACAAATCATTCGATTTTTTTTTCTATCCGAAGCTATAGCAGCAACATTGAAGCTTCAGTCTCTGTGTTTAATGGGGATGTCTTATGCTATTTCATGCATTCTGACTTATTTACACTGTTAAAGAGTTGGATTCTCATGCTAAACATGGCCAAAGTTTCAAAAAATGAGTTGGACGTATGACGGAGTATTTCTGTTCCAAATACACTTCTTCAGGATTCAAATAAGTTTCAGTAAGTTTTTTTCGAGAATTGCTTGTATGGGCACTACTCCCGGATGAGCGCATGCGCAGATCAACCAGAGCAAGAGCGAGAGCAAGAGCGCGCCCATCAACGAGCTTCATCGGGTTACAAAAGCTGTCGGCAGCACTGTCATTTTGTTTTTAGACAACATTTTTGTCACTAAAGAAGTGTGTTTTTGGTTGTGAGGCAAAGATAGCCTTGTTCAGCTTCCCAAAGAATCCAGCGTTAAGGAAACAGTGGATGCAGTTTGTTAAAATTGTACATTTTATTTTATTTTTTTTTTTTTTTTATTTGTATTATTATTATTGTTATTATTTTTTTTTTTTTTTTTTATTCAGACTTCAGACATTTTCCAAACATTCCTGTGCAGATTCGATTTCTCAGAAAACGTTCAGACCCACACACACACACAAAAACTCTTTCCCCTGATATCTCTTGTAGTTTGGTGACACATTTCTCTCAGTGATGGCAAAGATCTCGAAGCGCTCATGCCTTTATATTACCCATAAATTGTGCATTTTATTTGATCTGTTTCACAGAAGCTGAAGTGAACTTTTCATTATGGCTGTGTAGGTGTGCTGAGTGGTTTCTATACTGTAGATTGTTATCTACTTCTGCCTTCCTGTGAGCCTGGTGAATACACTTATTTTCCTTTAAAGTCACCATAAAATCAAAATTGACAATTATTTTTTTTTATTTTATTTTTTTTTACAGAATGTTGTCGTGTTTATTATAAAGGATTTATCTGTGCACATTTTTTTTTTAATTCATGTGCAGTGTGCACTCATAATCTTTAATAAAAAATGTTAACCTCCCCTTCGAAACGACGTCTGTTCTCTTAATGATGACGTATGTCTCGGCGGAGGGTGGGACTAAATATCCTCCACAACTGACTGCAAACTGGCATTCAGATCTGCCTCCATTTAGTTAGTAACGCCCAACTTCCTATGATCCAATCAATTCCTGAGGACGAAATCAAGCCCTGCCTTACATTTTTGTCTCATTCCAGAAGCCGTTTCACTCAGATATGTCACAAAAGGGAAGAAAAGACTATTTCAACTTCTGTTTTATGCCAACTTTGACATGCAACTTTGCTTGTATGCTTTTTTTGTTAAGTCTTTTACAAACCCGATTCCAAAAAAGTTGGGACACTGTACAAATTGTGAATAAAAAAGGAATGCAATAATTTACAAATCTCATAAACTTATATTTTATTCACAATAGAATATAGATAACATATCAAATGTTGAAAGTGAGACATTTTGAAATGTCATGCCAAATATTGGCTCATTTTGGATTTCATGAGAGCTACACATTCCAAAAAAGTTGGGAAAGGTAGCAATAAGAGGCCGGAAAAGTTAAATGTACATATAAGGAACAGCTGGAGGACCAATTTGCAACTTATTAGGTCAATTGGCAACATGATTGGGTATAAAAAGAGCCTCTCAGAGTAGCAGTGTCTCTCAGAAGTCAAGATGGGCAGAGGATCACCAATTCCCCCAATGCTGTGGTGAAAAATAGTGGAGCAATATCAGAAAGGAGTTTCTCAGAGAAAAATTGCAAATAGTTTGAAGTTATCATCATCTACAGTGCATAATATCATCCAAAGATTCAGAGAATCTGGAACAATCTCTGTGCGTAAGGGTCAAGGCCGGAAAACCATACTGGATGCCCTTAGACGGCACTGCATCACATACAGGAATGCTACTGTAATGGAAATCACAACATGGGCTCAGGAATACTTCCAGAAAACATTGTCGGTGAACACAATCCACCGTGCCATTCGCCGTTGCCGGCTAAAACTCTATAGGTCAAAAAAGAAGCCATATCTAAACATGATCCAGAAGCGCAGGCGTTTTCTCTGGGCCAAGGCTCATTTAAAATGGACTGTGGCAAAGTGGAAAACTGTTCTGTGGTCAGACAAATCAAAATTTGAAGTTCTTTTTGGAAAACTGGGACGCCATGTCATCCGGACTAAAGAGGACAAGGACAACCCAAGTTGTCATCAGCGCTCAGTTCAGAAGCCTGCATCTCTGATGGTATGGGGTTGCATGAGTGCGTGTGGCATGGGCAGCTTACACATCTGGAAAGGCACCATCAATGCTGAAAGGTATATCCAAGTTCTAGAACAAAATATGCTCCCACCCAGACGTCGTCTCTTTCAGGGAAGACCTTGCATTTTCCAACATGACAATGCCAGACCACATACTGCATCAATTACAACATCATGGCTGTGTAGAAGGATCAGGGTACTGAAATGGCCAGCCTGCAGTCCAGATCTTTCACCCATAGAAAACATTTGGCGCGTCATAAAGAGGAAGATGCGACAAAGAAGACCTAAGACAGTTGAGCAACTAGAAGCCTGTATTAGACAAGAATGGGACAACATTCCTATTCCTAAACTTGAGCAACTTGTCTCCTCAGTCCCCAGACGTTTGCAGACTGTTATAAAAAGAAGAGGGGATGCCACACAGTGGTAAACATGGCCTTGTCCCAACTTTTTTGAGATGTGTTGATGCCATGAAATTTAAAATCAACTTATTTTTCCCTTAAAATGATAAATTTTCTCAGTTTAAACATTTGATATGTCATCTATGTTGTATTCCGAATAAAATATTGAAATTTGAAACTTCCACATCATTGCATTCTGTTTTTATTCGCAATTTGTACAGTGTCCCAACTTTTTTGGAATCGGGTTTGTATTTGATGTTAAATTAATCAAATACTGTATTCTCAAACTATTGATACAGATATTAGACCTATCATGATACTGTTGCCATCATTTTGTGGTTTTGGGGGGCTGATTAGCATCTTTATTAGTATGGTAAAGAGGCCAGTGAACTGCATAGAACTAGAATTTACTCTGACAACTAGTTGAGCCATGTAACTTTCTTGCCGCTTAGACATAATGTAAGGCAGATTATTAATTTAATTCTTCAGATAGACAGATAGAGTCAGCCTACCTTGTTCTTTAATTTCTTTTGATCCTATTCAGTGTGAGTTTTTCCTGCAGCGTGTTTGTATTTGGCTTCTCACAGATGACGGTCAAGACCTCTCTATGTTTTGTATGCCGACCGCTGTTTTGTCTGAGATGGCAGTGACCTTTACTACTGTTGTGATAACTCATGCTGTTTCTGTCTCTCAATGGATGAACTCATCATGGCATTTAACTTGCGATCCTTTCACTCTAGATGATCAAAACTGACACGGGCCCTTTTGTACAACATTACAAGCAAGCCTGAATTATTACAGCCAAAAATTCTATCGTCATTTACTCACCCTCATGTTGCTTCAAACCTTTATGACTTTCTTTCTTCCATGAAACAAAAAATAAACTAGTCACTCCTTTCCATGCTATTATGAAAATTATGCAAAAGAATCATAAAAATGGTCATAAAAGTTTGGAACAACATGAAGGTGAGTAAAAAAGTATTATTTTGTAACTCATTTTGTTTGTGTTCAAGATTTACTCAGTCTCTTGTTGTCTCCACCTGTTTTACTCTCCCTCAGCCTGCAGGAGTGTAATTTGATCTTTATCGGTTGAAAATGCTGTTTACACAAGCTGGAATACAGCACCTACGCCGGGAAAGGACGGGATGGGGCAGTGTTAAGCTCTGATGTCTCCCTCAGAGTGTTATAGATACTGATATCCTGTTTAGCGCCATGTCTCTCCGCATTCACTAAATCTGACTGCTAGAGTCCAATCCAGCGTACGCATCAAAAACCTTTTAAGCGTTGCGTGTCTTCCGTTGTCCACACCCGTATTTATCACACAGGACGCTGCCATTTCACTTGAGATACCAGATATGAGATCCAGCATGTAGAGGTGGTGCAGTACATGCAAATGCAGTCCTGTGATTTATATTACATGCTATGACTGTGCTGCTTTATAGGCACATTTTAATGAGGTTAACACTCATTCAGAGCCTGTTTTGAGGAATTGTGGTGTTGGGATGTGATGGGACGAGACCAGAAATGCTTTTGAGAGCCGTTTTAGTTATTCATCAAAGCTGAATTCGCTTGGTCTCCATTTAGTCTTGTTTATTTGTGCTGTGAGCTTGATGCAAGATCGACACATTTTTGATGCAAAATAAAAATAGGATCTCTCTCTGTGTTCCTTTAGATTCCTCTATTCCGGTGGTTATTTTGGCCTGTAGCAGAGCGTTCCGTTCAGTTGATTATTCTGCATTATGAGATAAAAGGGAAACTCATGTGACTGTCTGGACAGGATCAAAGCAGGATGTACCAATATGTGTGCGTTTGTTCTGTGTGTGATTCAGTGGCTTGGTTGAAGATACTAAATGTCTGTTTATATGACCAAATTTTACTTACATTTATTATAATTTAAGTTATGGTCAGGTCTGCATGTAATTTTGCGTGTAAACAAAATCTTTCCATTCATACAATCTACACATCCCCTGCCCATTGCATGTTAATTTTATTAAATTTTGGTTCATTTGAAAGTACTTTAGAATACCAATTTGGCAATGAAAGAAACACTACTCCGTTGTTCCATATTTATATTAAAACTCTACAATCAGCACAGAAAATGTGATAAAGAAGTATGCAGATTTCACAGTGACCTAGTTAGTTGTCCTAATAAGCATGACCTATTACTATTGCTCATTGTTAAAGGTTAGGGATTCACAGGCTATGTTGAATTCAGGTGCATTAAAACGTACATTTTGTGCTACAGACATGAGTGAAACAAAGTCATGGGGCTTATTAAGGAGAGGTGTGCTATTACTTGTATAAGATTTACTTGTATAAGACTTATTATACAAGAGAATTATATACTTGAACATGTAAGAATCCACCCGAAAACTCCCTCGAATCGAGGTGGCGACTTTCAGCTTGCAAGCAACATTCATGTTTTCTTCTTGAAAATGTTAAAATCTAGATATTATTAATATTTGTTTACATTTTAGCAAGCAAAAACAATCTCTAAAACCTCCAGCGCTCATGACTGTACAGAATAAACAGAGAAATAGGAAAAACACCTACATCTTGATGAATGTAGATGCCATAACTGGAATTTAAACATAAGAGCTGCTCATATTTATCAAGAACTGAATAAACCCAGTGACCTCCATGAACTGAGATCTGTCCTCACTTACACTACAGATCACATGCTGCCTGAGGACAGCTTTTAAGAGCTCTTTAGTGAAGGAGTCCTGGGCTTCTTTACATGGGACAGTACAGGAGACAGTCCTCTGTGGGCTGTAGGGGACAAGAGGAGGACAAGAACAGGGTCTCTCTCACTCCAATGAACAGATAGGTTTACCCCCAGCCTCAGGCACTCATTTGGTACCTGTCTCAACAGCTAGTCGACCGAATGACATATATACACATACACAACACTAGTTCATATCTGGCATCTGTCTGGATGCTTGTACTTCAGAGTGAGGACACATTTGTATCTTTTTTTGTTAAAGGGGGGACACTGTCCAGGCGCTCATAGAGACATTGTTCCTTCTAGGTTTAAGTTTTAAATGGTTTGTTTATACTGTTATTGATGTGTGTGTGTGTGTGTGTGTTTTATGTGTAAAAGAAAAGCATGAACAGGAGAGAGAAGGAATGAAGCACTGAGAATCTGATTTTACAGATTTTTTTTCCCTCCTTGCAGATGAGGCGGTGCAGAAAGAGTGCATAGAACGAGACAACCGGAGAAACAGCCACGTTCCCGAGCAGTTTGCTGGCCTCCTCCACGGCTCATCTCCTGCCTGCGAATCCCCTGATAACCCTTACCAACTCTACGGCAAAGTGCGAAAGTTCAGCGTTCCTGAGCCCCCACTCCGGCACGGGAATTTTCTCAGAGCGCCCGAGTACTCGCCTCCGTTCCCTCGCACTGGCAGTGAAGTGTCTGCCCTTAAGACCCAAAGAGAAGCCAAACCGCAGATAGTCTACAGGACGATTTTTCACACACAGGTCAACCAGGGCACGTTAACGCTTGGTGAACTGGGTGACAAGACCACGGGGGTGCATGTGAGGAACGGGGAGGCCCGGAGCAACAGCACGGGCGGCAATAGCCCAGCAAGCGGCAATACCAGCTACGAAGAAAGAGCCTGCACACTTGGGAGGATGAGGTCCATGCCAAAAAACGTTTTGGACCTTCAGCTGTCCAGAAATTTCTCCAAATCAGACTCTAACCTGGTGGCCGTGTCTCCCATCGAGGAGGAGCAGTGGAGTTCCAGGGGGCAGAGCAGCCCCGGTAAAAACAGCCCCAACAGACTGGAGAGAACCCCCTCCTTTACGGCAGAGTGGGAAGAGGTAATAACGTTTTAATTACCAGCTAATTGCAGAATCATTTCCACTTAATTAATTCACTTAGCTTGAAGTAACCAAGCTGACTGGCTTGAAAGGTTTTCTTTCGGTGTTCGGCGTATGTTTTTGATGTGTGATGCAAAAATCATGCCCTTTCGCCAGAAAGCCTAAATTATTCAACAATGTTGCCATGGCAGCTAAATGATTTTTAATGTGTTTCTTTAATATATAAAATATGCATAATGATATGCCTGGGACACGTTTGAGCTTCTGTTTTCCACTGACGGTGATCTGTTTTCTACTAGGGCAGCTTTTATTCAGGGTAATGTAGCATATAAAAAGTCAAGCAATCAGTCAATTAATGGAGGAAGTGCTTTTGAATAATGACATCCTAATTATACTGAGTGAACTGATAAATCAAAACAAACATGTCTAAAATTAAAATAATAAAAAAGGTGTTGTTTGCATAAAGAAAACCAAGATTAATTTGACAGTTAAGCACAGTTAACCCTCAAATTCTTATTATTATCATGTTTAAATACTTTGCTATTTAAAATTTTTACAGTAATGAGATATTTTTTGCTTAATTATCATTACAATGATGACAAAAATATAACCTCAACATCTTTGACAGACATGTTGTGAGATTTACCCTATTGCAACATTTGATCAAATATCAAAATAAACAAAGTACACATGATAAAATAGAGTCTCAGCCTTCAATATTTTGTGAGTTCTTTAGAGTCAAATCTCTTTCAGGTCAGTGCTTCTGTTTAGATACAGGGGACTTCCTGCTTCATATGACTTCATATAACTCCATAGTCAATAAATGTAATGCGTCACAGCATTTTCCTCCCCATCCTAACCCAGCTGTCAGGTCTTCAAAGGAGAACATATATTAGATATAACTGATCAAAGGGGAGAAGGGAGAGCTCTGCATCCGTTCATCTGGGGCTTCCGAGCCGCTTTCTCTTTGGAGTAAAAACAGCGAGGGTCTGCTGGGAGACAGCGAGGGCTGTTCTTTGAAGGCAGGTGTTCAGCTTTACGGATGTGAAACGACACTTTCTTCATTCGGAACATCACTGTCATTTTAATGAGGAGACATTCATCAAAAAACACTTTCCCCGCTCTCTCCGAACTGACATATTCTCAAACGAAGCTGATTGTGATAAATTGCTTTCCCAAAATCCCCATTTCTCCCCAGGTTTAGCCAACAATTAAGTAGTTTTGGAGCACAATTACTGGCATTTAAGAAAAACTGAAAGTGAGCTTGTGGGAAAAGAGCAATGAGGAGAAGTCTGTGGGGAAATGCCATAGAATAATGATGTAAAAATAGCTACGAAAGCCTGTCGTTATGCAAACACACAATTTATCTCTCTCTTTCTTCCTTTCCACAGATTGACAAGATTATGAGCTCCATAGGTGCTGGAATTGGCACAGAGTTGGAGGGGATTACGGAGAATCACTCAGGTTTGTGTGTCTGTGTATGTGTGTGGTGTTGATGCATATAGTGTGTCGTCCCAGTATTTAACATATATCCATAACTATAGGGAGCTCATGGCTTGATATGAATATCAACTAATGGCTGTGAAGTGTGCAGCACTGTGAGACAGGAGGGTTTCCTTCAGTAGTGTCAAAGACCTGCTCATAGACAGGGAGCTTTTTGAGATGTAACCATGGTTACTGTGCGCTCTCCTCTCGTCACTGTGCTCTTCCTGTACTCATAATGAGAGTAGGGGGGCAAGAAGTGGATGGACAGTTTAGACCTCTAAGCACTGATCTTGGGACAGTTTTGTTGGGCACACTAGGAGGGAGAGGAACATCTCATTTACTGGAGATCACTGTACTGAGATTCTCACAGCAATGATAGCGAAAACCATTAAAGCTAATAATGAGGAAATTAACATTCTCTCCTTGCCTCTCCTCTTACTTCATCTCTTCTCCTCTCACCTCCTGTCCTCTCTCCACTCCCCTTGCCTCTTCTCACATCCTCTCTTTTTGCCTTTTGTCCTATCCTCTTCTTTCGCCTCCTCTCTTCTCCTCTCACCTCCTTTCCTCTCTCCTCTCCACTTGTCTCCTGTTGCCTCCTCTCATTCTCTCCTCTCACATTTTGCCTCCTTTTGCCTTCTCACACCTCCTCTCTCCTCTCGTTTTGCATCTTCTCTTGTCTCTTTTCCTGTCATTCTCTCCTCTCCTTTCACCTTCTGTCCTCTCTCATCCTCTCTTTGTGCCTATCCTTTTGCCTCCTGTCTTCTCCTCTCACCTTCTGTTGCCTCTTCTCATTCTCGTCTCACCTCCTCTCCTTTTGTATCCTTTCCCTTTGCCTACTCTCTTCTCCTCTCGTCTCCTTTCCTCTTTCCTCTCCTTTTGGTTTTCCTCTTGTCTCCTGTTGCTACCTCTCATTCTCTTCTTTCACATTTAGCCTCCTTTCACCTCTAATCTCTCTTCCTAACCCCTCTCTTTTTGTGTCTCTTCTTGACTCCTTTCCTGTCTTTCTCTCCTCTCCTTTTACCACCTCTCCTATTCCATCCTCTTTTTTGCCTCTCCTTTCACATTCTGTCCTCTCTCATCCTCTCTTTGTGCCTATCCTTTTGCCTCCTGTCTTCTCCTCTCACCTCCTGCCTCTTCTCATTCTCCTGTCTCATCTCCTCTTCTTTTTGCCTCATTTCCTTTTGCCTCTTCTCCCACCTCCTCTTCCCTCTCTTTTTGCGTCTCCTCTTGTCTCCACCCCTGTCATTCTTTTCTATCCTTTCACCTCCTCTCCTCTCCTCCCCTCCCCTCTTTTTTTCCTTTTGGCTTTCCTCTCGCCTCCTCCCGCCTTCTCACCTGTTATTCTCTCATCACCTTTTGCCTTTCCTCTCACTTATTTTCTTTTCACCTGTCACATCCTGCCCCCACTCCTTTAGCCTCTCCTTTTATCTCTTCTTGCCTCCTCTCCTGTCCTTCTCACCTCTCTTTTCACTCTTTTCTCTTTTCCTATCCCTTTCTCTCTGTTAGCCTCTATTTTCGCCTCCCCCATTCTCTCCTCTCATTTTGCACCATCTGATTTTGCCTTTCCTCTTGCCCCCTCTCCTTTCGCCCTTCTCTCCTTTCGTCTCTGTCCTCCTCCCACCTCCTCTCCTGTTCTTGCATATCTCCCCTCACCTGTCGCTCACCTTATCTTTTCTTTTCACCTCCTCTTCTGTTTGCCTTCAATCCCACCTTAACTTTCACCCTTCCCTTTGTCTCCTCACCTTTTCTTTCACTGCCTCCACTTTACCTCTCCTCTCCTCTCTTCCTTCTCCTCCTCTTTTTATTTCCCTTTTTGCCACCTGTATTGCTGCCTTTCATCTAGCATCTTCTCACCTTTGCTCTCCTCTCATCTCCTCTGCTTTCACCTCTTCTGTCATCTCCTCTCCTCTTGTCTCATCTCCTTGCCTCTCCTATACTTTTCTACACCTCGCCTTGCCTCTCCTCTGCATTGGTCCCTCGTTTTTTCTGTGCTCAGAAAGCCCGTTTGTGTTGCCATTCCACCAGTGCTCACAGACGCCCACAGAGTGTGTGTGTATGTATGTGTGTGTGTATGTGTGGGAGGGAGCAACAGCAGCTTCTGCACTCAGACAAAGAGGCTGGGGTTGATCTGATGGCTATTATCAGCAATGTGAGGTACAGCTAGTGGAAAGAAGGGAGGGAGAAAGAGAGACCAAAAGGGAGGGAGAGTGAGAGAGCGCACAGTGGCACAGGATGCAGAGGCATACAAATGAGTGTGGGAGTGCTGGAGAAACAGAATTCTACCAAGCAAGCTGCACGCTGTCATTCCTATCCTCTTTCACACACACACACACGCTCGTTCCCTCCCGCACGCGCAAATGCACACATGCACATGCCAGCACTCTCCACACATTGAGACACAGGTTGAGCAGCACAGCGGCTGAAGCGGTGGTTGGTGATCGTGCATCTCTCACCTCTCTTGTGGATGTAATTTGGAGCCTTCAGCATGTCTACCTCCACAGCCGGCGTACTTCTCCACCAGCACGGACCCTAACGCTCACTCTCCTGAGAGGACCCTCTTCTAGCAGCACTTCTACTTTGCTCTCTCTTTCTGTTTTCTCCCCTTTCTCAACTGTTTTCGAAGCATTACTTTCTTGGTTTCCCACTTTTCTACCTCCTTTTTCTCGCTCTTTCTGTCTCTCCCGTTTCCACTCGCGCTCTCCGTCGCTTGTTGAGCATGGCGGGTTCGTTTGACAGTCACTTTGCGCGGAACATGATGTGGCAGTGCCAGCTCTCGCAGCCGGACTGTCGCTGCTACCGGGTGGATGGCTACTCACTTCTCAAACGCCTCCCTCTGCACCCCTTGATAGGCCCCCGCTGCCCCGTCCAGTCCGTGGGACAGTGGCTGGACAACATTGGTCTGGTGCAGTACGAAAACCACCTGCTGTCTAATGGCTTCGACAACGTTCAGTTTATGGTGAGTGTCTCCTTCACACTTCCATCTCTGTCTTTCCCTACGGCCAGTTTTCTGAGCGTGCCTTTTTTTCATTAGTCATCAGTTGCTTCTTGTGGGTGGTGTGGGTTTGCATGTGTACTTGAATGTTTGTTGTTCTGTTTGTTCTCAGGTAAGCTGTTTTGTGATTATGTGAGATGTTCTGTACTGTTCTGTCCTCAGTGTTTTAATTTGTTGGTCTCCTGTTACATGATTGTTGGAAAATGCTCAGCATTGATTCTGTGGACCTTAAAGGTTATGAAGGCTATACTATTTCCTTGGATTTTGTGACATTTAACATGTGAATTTATAGTGCATCCGGAAAATATTCACAGCGCTTCACTTTTTCCACATTTTGTTATGTTACAGGCTTATTCCAAAATGGATTAAATTCATTATTCTACAAACAATACCCCATAATGACAATGTGAAAGAAGTTTGTTTGAAGTCTTTGCAAATTAATTAAAAATAAAAAACGAAAAAATCACATGTACATAAGTATTCACAGCCTCATGACACTCAAAATTGAGCTCAGGTGCATCCTGTTTCCACTGATCATCCTTGAGATGTTTCTACAACTTGATTGGACTCCACCTGTGGTAAATTCAGTTGATTGGACATGATTTGGAAAGGCACACACCTGTCTATATAAGGTCCCACAGTTAACAGTGCATGTCAGAGCACAAACCAAGCCATGAAGTCCCAAGGAATTGTCTGTAGACCTCCGAGACAGGATTGTATCGAGGCACAGATCTGGGGAAGGATACAGAAAAATTTCTGCAGCATTGAAGGTCCCAATGAGCACAGTGGGCCTCCATCATCCGTAAATGGAAGAAGCTTGGAACCACCAGGACTCTTCCTAGAGCTGGCCACCCGGCCAAACCGAGCAATCAGGGGAGAAGGACCTTAGTCAGAGAGGTGACCAAGAACCCGATGGTTACTCTGACAGAGCTCCAGCGTTTCTCTGTGGAGAGAGGAGAACCTTCCAGAAGAACAACCATCTCTGCAGCACTCCACCAATCAGGCCTGTATGGTAGAGTGGCCAGACGGCACATGACAGCCCGCTTGGAGTTTGCCAAAAGGCACCTGAAGGACTCTTAGACCATGAGAAACAAAATTCTCTGGTCTGATGAAACAAAGATTAAACTCTTTGGCCTGAATGGCAAGCGTCATGTCTGGAGGAAACCAGGCACCGCTCATCACCTGGCCAATACCATCCCTACAGTGAAGCATGGTGGTGGCAGCATCATGCTGTGGGGATGTTTTTCAGCGGCATGAACTGGGAGACTAGTCAGGATCGAGGGAAAATGAATGCAGCAATGTACAGAGACATCCTTGATGAAAACCTGCTCCAGAGCGCTCTGGACCTCAGACTGGGACGAAGGTTTTTCTTCCAACAGGACAACGACCCTAAGCACACAGCCAAGATAACAAAGGAGTGGCTACGGGACAACTCTGTGAGTGTCCTTGAGTGGCCCAGCCAGAGCCCAGACTTGAACCTGATTGAACATCTCTGGAGAGATCTGAAAATGGCTTTGCACCGACGCTCCCCATCCAACCTGATGGAGCTTGAGAGGTCCTGCAAAGAAGAGTGTGAGAAACTGCCCAAAAATAGGTGTGCCTAGCTTGTAGCGTCATACTTAAAAAGATTTGTGGCTGTAATTGGTGCCAAAGGCGCTTCAACAAAGTATTGAGCAAAGGCTGTGAATACTTATGTACATATATTTTTTAACTATTTGCAAAGATCTCAAACAAACTTCTTTCACGTTGTCATTATGGGGTATTGTTTGTAGAATTGAGGAAAAAAAATAATGAATTGAATCCATTTTGGAATAAAGCTGTAACATAACAAAATGTGGAAAAAGTGAAGCGCTGTGAATACTTTCCGGATGCACTGTATTGCCTGGCCTGTATGTTTGCTGTCTGTACTCTCATATCAGAACTTTGGGAACTTTGGAACATCTAACATGTTTAGTTTAGATGATTGTAGACGTTTTAGTAAGTAGGTGTTCAGTAAAAGCCATACTGTAGGAAAATATAAATTAAACAAAAAATAAAGAAAAATTATTATTAGAAATTAGAAAAATCAACATAATATCTTATGTTGTACATATTGTTGTACGTATTATCTGGTAAATAGTCCTTTTGTTGTGTTCTCATTGGTTTTGCTGGGTTCTCATTGATGCATTGCATTCCAACACGTGGTCAACGTCACTCCTGACAATGCAGAAAACATGTCCACTGTGGGCGTGTTCAGATGCATGAATATGTTTGCTTGGTGTGTGTGTTGGCGTGTGTTTGGAGGAAAAAGTGTTAAAGCAATCAGTGTTCAACCAAGCAATCATAGTTGTTTAGGAGCACCTGTAGAGATAAAGGGGCAAGTTTTGAAGATGTTGTTTCCAGAAAGAGTCGATCAATACTGACTGCACATTTATGATTTCCAGTAAATTCTTCTGCAGAGAGAGATCACAATTTTGGTTTAAATGCAGCACAGAAGGCAGAATGGTCCACTTGCAAAAATCATACTATGCTTAAACTAATAAATATATGCTGGTTAGTGCTGATCTATGGGCTTGTTGGTTCTGGTCTATCTGATGGGTCTGAGTAGTTTATTTAATTTCAACTGGTATGATTTTTCCAAAGAAATCTTAATAGTTAAGCTAGTTAAGAAGCTTTTTTCATGTTGTTGGTCAGTTATGCTGTTTTTTTCTGCTGACACAGAAGTCATGAGTGACTCATTAACAAATTTTCTAACAATTAATTGCTTTATCCATACTTTCACCCACCCTTTGGTGTAAAACAAACACTACACTGCAAAAATAATTTTCTTAATCAGTATCCTTTTGTCTTGTTTTACAGTAGAAATGTGTAAATATGGTTAAAACAACAGAAATTTACTTGAGAAACAAACTTATTTAACGCATTATTTATTATTGATATTAAGGTTTGTTTTCAGAAAATATATCCTGAATTGTACATACTCTATTCATTGCTTCTAAGCAGAAATCTAACAAAATTTGGTGAGGAAAAAAACTATTTGCCACAGGGGAAAAGAACACTTTCAGAGACTATATCTAATATATATGTCTTAGACTGAAAAACAAGACACAAATACTGATTAAGGGATTTTTGTAGTGTACAGTATTCAGACCATTAGAACAAATGTGAACTTCATATTATTAAAATAGTTTTAAGATGCTTCTAGAACGATGCCTTTGAGCAGATGCAGTGAGTCACTGTAATCTGTTTTGTTCTTTTGCATTGTGCATGGCTCTACACTTTAAGACTTTTAACTTATTTGTTGCAGACTGTGGCTCTATAAGGAAACAATTTGACAACTACTGTTTTACCAAAAGGATTTGTTGCTTTTCAGAAGAATGTCTAAAAGGCTGTCATAGTGCAGATAACAGTAAGATTGTCACTAAAACAGGTGGCGTTCACAGGTGAGCCACAGACTCATGGGAACTGTAGTCCACATACAGGAATAAACTGCACAGAGCTGTGACTAAATCCTATAGATTGTGTGACTGAATCGGATGCTCGTGCATATGTTTGTGTGTAATGAGTCGTTTTGCGAGTGTTTAGTTGCTCATGCTGATTACCCTCCCCCAGTTCTGACCTGCATCCATTCCTGTGGTTGCCGAGGCAACAGAAAGAAAGGAAAGGAATAGAGTACAGGAATAGAGTATTTTAGCTATAGAATTTTTTTTTTTTTAAATGTGCATTTCCTTCCCAACTGTTGTCAAGGAAATGGATTACGCTGTTTCCCTGCAGAGCATTTTTAATAGGGTGTTAAAAACCTCCCAAAGCCAGTGTTGATTCGTCAGCACCCATCATAATCCCAGCACTGACAGCTTGACCTGCTAGCAATACAAAATACTGAACGTGACCTTATCTGAGAGGTAAAACAATCAAAACTCTATTTATAAACATGCTTACAGCGGTTCTCATTAATTAATAATTGCATACAAGGTACATTTATACAAAAAGGTTTTCCTTGAAGAGTTCTGCTGGATTCAAAACAGGTGCATAGCATTAAATTGCTCTCATTGTAATATTGATGGATCCCAGATATTTAATAATGAAGTAACGTGTGTGCCTGTAGTAAGAAATTAGCATAATACACACCCACCCATCTCTATACAGTGGGGAGAACAAGTATTTGTTACACTGCCGATTTTGCAGGTTTTCCTACTTACAAAGCATGTAGAGGTCTGTAATTTTTATCATAGGTACACTTCAACTGTGAGAGACGGAATCTAAAACAAAAATCCAGAAAATCACATTGTATGATTTTTAAATAATTAATTTGCATTTTATTGCGTGACATAAGTATTTGATCACCTACCAACCAGTAAGAATTCCGGTTCTCACAGACCTGTTAGTTTTTCTTTAAGAAGCCCTCCTGTTCTCCACTCATTACCTGTATTAACTGCACCTGTTTGAACTCGTTACCTGTATAAAAGACATCTGTCCACACACTCAATCAAACAGACTCCAACCTCTCCACAATGGCCAAGACCAGAGAGCTGTGTAAGGACATCAGGGATAAAATTGTAGATCTGCACAAGGCTGGGGACAATAGGCAAGCAGCTTGGTGAGAAGGCAACAACTGTTGGCGCAATTATTAGAAAATGGAAGAAGTTCAAGATGACGGTCAATCTCCCTCGGTCTGGGGCACGATGCAAGATCTCACCTCGTGGGGCATCAATGATCATGAGGAAGGTGAGGGATCAGCCCAGAACTACACGGCAGGACCTGGTCAATGACCTGAAGAGAGCTGGGACCACAGTCTCAAAGAAAACCATTAGTAACACACTACGCCGTCATGGATTAAAATCCTGCAGCGCACACAAGGTCCCCCTGCTCAAGCCAGCACATGTCCAGGCCCGTCTGAAGTTTGCCAATGACCATCTGGATGATCCAGAGGAGGAATGGGAGAAGGTCATGTGGTCTGATGAGACAAAAATAGAGCTTTTTGGTCTAAACTCCACTCGCCGTGTTTGGAGGAAGAAGAAGGATGAGTACAACCCCAAGAACACCATCCCAACCGTGAAGCATGGAGGTGGAAACATTATTCTTTGGGGATGCTTTTCTGCAAAGGGGACAGGACGACTGCATCGTATTGAGGGGAGGATGGATGGGGCCATGTATCGCGAGATCTTGGCCATCAACCTCCTTCCCTCAGTAAGAGCATTGAAGATGAGTCGTGGCTGGGTCTTCCAGCATGACAACGACCCGAAACACACAGCCAGGGCAACTAAGGAGTGGCTCCGTAAGAAGCATCTCAAGGTCCTGGAGTGGCCTAGCCAGTCTCCAGACCTGAACCCAATAGAAAGTCTTTGGAGGGAGCTGAAAGTCCGTATTGCCCAGCGACAGCCCCGAAACCTGAAGGATCTGGAGAAGGTCTGTATGGAGGAGTGGGCCAAAATCCCTGCTGCAGTGTGTGCGAACCTGGTCAAGAACTACAGGAAACGTATGATCTCTGTAATTGCAAACAAAGGTTTCTGTACCAAATATTAAGTTCTGCTTTTCTGATGTATCAAATACTTATGTCATGCAATAAAATGCAAATTAATTACTTAAAAATCATACAATGTGATTTTCTGGATTTTTGTTTTAGATTCCGTCACTCACAGTTGAAGAGTACCTATGATAAAAATTACAGACTTCTACATGCTTTGTAAGTGGGCAAACCTGCAAAATCAGCAGTGTATCAAATACTTGTTCTCCCCACTGTATAAGTGTTATACAGTGTTTGTTTTTTTTAAGAAACTAATAGATGCGTTTATTCAGCAAGGATAAATTACATTGATCAAAGGACAACTATCTTCAACATTGATGATAATAATAAATGCTTCTTGAGCACCAAATCAGCATATTAAAATGATTTCTGAAGGATCATGTACACTGAAGACTGGAGTAATGATGCTGAAAGTTCAGCTTTGCCATCACTGGAACATATATTTTAAAATATATTAATAGAAAACAGTTATTTTAAATTGTAATAGTAATTCACAATATTGCAGCTTTTACTGTATTTTTTTTTAATGTAGCCTAGGTGAGAATAAGACACTTTTTTCCAATTACAAAATCTTATCAACCTCAAACTTTTGAATGGTAGTGTATGTATGTTTTTTCTTAAATATTAAAATTTAACTTAAAAACATTCAAAAATTGTATTGACCCTGAGATCCTGTGGAAACTGTGTTTTACAAGTAATGAAACCTTCTCAAAGTTACTCAAGGCAATGATCTAGGAAGTCTAGTAAAGGCATTAGTGATTTCACCTTGCTGCCTTCTCAGTCTTTTTTACAGAAAAAAAAAAAAAAAAAAAATGACTGTTTACAAATTTCCTGAACCCTTGCTTCATCTGCCATTGGCCCTGTCCCAAATGAAACCCGAAGCCCTCGCGATCTTCCCCCGAGTCCACACGTGATTTATTGCCGCTTTGACTGTCAGGTAGATGTCTGCTGCTACGGTATTGTGGACTTAACAGACACGTGTACGCACCGGACATTGTAAGTCCACAAGACCGTGAGTGCATATGAAGTGTGTACTGGTTCAACGGATCACAAAACTCACGGTTCGGATCATATTACGTTTTTTGAGTCACGGTTCGGATCGTTTTTTAAATCACGGATCGGATCATTTTTTGGATCAGCAAGAAAAAAAAATTTGGGGGTGGGGGGAGGGTGTAACTTTGCTTTCCATTTATTACTTAAGGTACACTTTAAGTACTCCGATACCGCAGCAAAAACTAATACAATAAATACACAAATTACAAGCATAGATAAATAAAATATAACAAAGTTACAAATAAAGTAAGCTCTAACTATTCATTTCAGGTACAGAAGTGTAATAATTAAATGTAAAATAACACTGTATACATTTACTATAGATTAATCTTTGTTAAAGATTGATTAACATGAATGACATATAGACTACAGCAGGTATTTATAGGCTGCTGTCACTTTAAGACCGAATGCACGGATCCAATATAAAGATACAAGATCCTTCTCTTGTTCTCTTTCTCTTGCGGCATAACCGAATGTGTTTACGAGAATACTTGCCGAGACTGGTATTTTGACCTAATTTCTCGTATAGTGCAAGGAGACGTGAAAGTGAAATCAATTCGAAGTTTGCGCGTTATCTGAAACGCGCCTCTCTCTGTGTGCACGCGCTTCAGGTGTGTGCCGCTGCGCACACAGATAACAGCGCGCAAGTAGCGAATTAAATTCTCCTCTGGCTCTTCTAGCACTGTCATGGTTTAAAATCTGTTGAATGTGTAAACTAGCAAGACAAAACGCGTGAAAATTAAAAACTTGAAGTCTATGGCGGTTAAACTTGAAATTAATCCGCAAATCTCATGCGTGCCGAACCGTGGAGCCTGGTCCATGCGGATCACGGATCAACAACGCTATTTGCGACAGGGCCATTGGTCAGTCAAACATTTAGTCCCACCCCAAACTCCCATCATTGGTTGAGCCAGTGTTGTCTCTGCACATTAAACTGAGATAAGTGTTTTAACATAAAAAAATACCTTTAAGTGTTTTAGACCAGTCAGCAGTTCATTACTATGTAATTTTATTCCTCTAGCTAAAGCATCTCCTCCGGATGAATGGGACATCTGGATGAACCACAGAGACACACACTCTCTCTGCCTCTGGTCTCTGTAGGACGGAGCTTCTGCAAGGCCTTCATATACAATTAATATTAGATGGAGGTCTGCTGGTTCTCTCTAATGTGCTAGGCTTGTAAAGTTGTAAAATTCTGTGAATGTTATTGCTTTTCTTTTTCTTCAAATAAAGTTGATATAAAAGACGAACTGCAGCACGTAGTCACTGGGTTCCCTCGGTATTAGGAAGACCATGAATACAGCACTGGCCTGAAACATTTAGTTGGAACTAGTGTGTCATTTTACAAGTAAAATTTTAAACAGTGCACTCAGTCTGAAAGAGCTAGGCAATAGCATTTCCTGAGAGACAGTGTTAAGTGCCAGAGAGATGATAGTGGTACCTCACTTCAGGACCTCTGGGAGTCTTGAGATGAACAATTTAGCGTCTTTGTGCTGGTCATTTATCTTGCTCTGAACTTTGAGGATTTGAGATGGTGTATGTTTCTTTTATGTGCTGTTGACTCCTTCACACTGTTTGGATGCTAGAACATTCACACGCTGACATTATTATTTTGTAATAATATAATATATTTTGATATTAAAGAAATTTTCTCCACCCCTCAGAAGGAACATGTTTTATTGTAGATGAAATTTTTGGAGATACCTGGAGATCTTTTAGAAGAAGTTTGGTGGATCTTTTAGAGAATTCGATGGTGAGAATGGTGTGGCAGCTTGGATTGAACATGTATTATTTTCTAAAATGATAACTTAATGCCGTTTGCTTAATTAAACATGCAGTGTAATGTGACAGCAACGAAGGATAATACTCTTAAAAAAATGTTTATCTTTGCGTAATGCAGTGCTATTTATAAAACAGCAGGCAGTATACAGTAGGCAGTAAGCTGTGAGCTTTCAGCAGGTCTGTGCTGTGATTGATTAGTAATGTCTTGGGACACCTGCAATCAATCTAAGCCTATTTGGCGTGCCATTACTCTGGTCTGGATTGTATGGCTTTGAATGGAGCAGATGCTGGTGCTCAGAGGTGATTTCATCAGCTATAAATTATACTTGAGATGGATCACCAAGGTTATCCAGCTTTGTGGAGTGATACAGACACATTATATCTGCATTATCTGTCTGCATGTTTTCATACATCATGTATTTCCATGTATATCTTTGTGTGTGTGTTTCCTGTTTAGGTAGATGGGTGAATCACATGGTGGAAATGTATCTCATTTTAGGAATAGTATGTATTTTCAGATATCTGGCCCTGTTAGTAGGAGGTTGATTGGTCTGTTTGGAGTTAGTGAAAGGTCATTAAAGGTGAAACTCAGTATGAAACAGCAGTTGCTTAATAGCGCTCTGTGGGTAAATGTGTGTGTGTGTGTGTGTGTGTGTGTGTGTGTGTGTGTGTGTGTGTGTGTGTGTGTGTGTGTGTGTGTGTGTGACAGCATGTGTTTCTTGCACCTGTGCACATCAAGTTTGAGGTTGTTGATTTGAATACTGTTTGATGGCCTTTTGGATCTCCTGATTGGGTTGTTCGTGCAAACTGAAGAGGGCAATTTTTTTAATTAGAGAAAATTGCAGCTTTTGCCTTATTTATGTGTCATGTAAACTAGATGGAATCGGCCTAAGAATAATAATAATATTTTAATTTATTATTATTATTAATAATAATAGTACTTATTATATTTATGTATTTCTTTATTTTCTTTATTTATTTTTGTTACAACTTCAACACATTGCAGTGCACAATAAATAGCATATTATTATTATTAATTTGTTTATTTGTTTTGTAACAACATTAACATGCACCAGTTTATAGTAATACAAACAATTAGATTTTTACAGCAGGACAGTAATGTTATAATAATAATAATGAAAATTATAATTATTATTATTTTCTTTGTTTATTTGTTTTTGTTACTACTTCAGCATGTTATTGTTGCACCTTTGTAGTAAAACAAATGACTTTTTTTACTGCAGTGCAGTAATGTTGTGTAGTATTATTATTATTATTATTATTATTATTAATATTAATATTAACAATTATTGTTATTATATTTATTTGTTTGGTTTGTTACTACTTCAGCACGTTGCAGTGAACCTTTTAGTAGTACAACATTTTTGACGTTTTGAAATTGTTAACGTTTTTTTTTTACTGCAGGGTAGTAATGTTGTGTAGCATTATTATTTATAAAAAAAAATTTTTTTAAAAATTAAAATGAATAAATATAATATAATAATATTTAATATTAATAATATATATTATTATAATAAAATAAATAAATAATATTTAATAAGAAATATAATACTATTTTTAATATTAATAAATATTAACCATTTTTTAAATTTGACGTTTTGAATTAAAAAAAAAAAAAATTAACTGCAGGGTAGTAATGTTGTGTAGCATTATTATTATTAATAATATTAATAAATATTAACAATTATTATTATATTTGTTTGTTTGGTTTGTTACTACTTCAACACATGTTGCATTGAACCTTATAGTAGTACAAATTATTAGATTTTTTTCAATATTTTTTTGTACTTCAGGGCAGTAATGTCGTGGAGGACCAGGACCTGCTGGAGATCGGGATTTTAAACTCTGCCCACAGACAGCGACTTCTTCAGGCTATTCGCCTGCTGCCCAGGGTGAGTACAGACATCAGGGACTCCTAGGGCTCTCACTGGGTGCCTCTAGCTCCAGGAATATCAGCTAACAATGTATTCGAAACCATATATGTTTGTTTTTGTTTTGTTTTTTATTTAACATTCCCTCACTGTTCTCACCTCGAACCAAACCTGTAGGATTTTTAAACAATGTTCATGCTGCTTTTTAACATACAATGGCAGCAAATAGTGCCCAGTGGCTGTAAAGCTCTAAAAATTATATACTTGGGCTTCACTCTAGCTGCTCTAGCTCAAAACTGCAATGGAAACGTATATGTATATGACTTTTTGTGCATTAACGAGTCACCTGATGTACGTAAAAGTTGATCATTCTTAAAGAAGACGTGGTATGTTTGGACACGAAGACGAGACAGAGTTCTTTCATAAAAGACAAAAGAATTATGGGAATACTGGATTCTAAACAACAAAGAAATGCCACAATTTATCAAGACCTCGAAGCAGATAGGAGGGAGAAACACCCAGAAACATCTCATACGTGGCCGCTCCCAAGTATAAGGGGCTTTCCTTGCCATTAATGCTTGGATAACACGCCTACGTCTCCTTCGATTAAAAATAATGGCTAGTGCGGTGGCTGCGATATACATAAACCTACTAACATCCGTTGCCATGAATTTTGGAATGACTTATAGCAAGAGGAAAAAAATTACGTTTAAAGATTCAGTGTGTAAATTTTAGCGGCGTCTAGTGGTGAGGTTGCGAATTGCAACCGCCCAGCGCTCACCCCTCCCTTTCGAAGCACATAGAGAAGCTACGGTGGCCGACACAGGACAAAGATGTCGTCGTCTGAGACAGCAGAGAGAAGTTTGTAGAGAAGTTTGTCCGTTTAGTGCTACTGTAGAAACATGGCGGTGCAAAATGGCGACTTCACTGTAAGGGGACCTGCGGTGTATGTAGATAGAAATGGCTCATTCTAATGTAATAAAAACATAACGGTTCATTATGTAAGGTCTTTATACACCACTGAAAACTTATGTATATTATCAGGGGTGCAAACTTGTCACCTTTCGGCGAAATTCGCCGTTTTCGATCAAAAATAGGTCATTATTGTGATTCGTCTAGATCCGATGAGTTTTTGAAATTGGCCGGGGGGGTGAATGACATCAACAGACTCAACAGAAGCAATTTTAAGCCTTTAAATCGCAGTTAGCAGCGAAAGACAACTCATTTGTCCATTTGCGCGAGAGACTGTTTCTGACCGCTGTCTGACAGACGCAGACACATCCGCTTCTTACAGAGCGCGTGAGATTTAAAGAGTTATATTTGGCGCTTTATTGGCCTTGAATGGTTATATATACATACATATGTGTCAAAATGCCCATCTTTGCAAGTATCCTCGTAAACACAGTAATTTATGTCTTAAATGAAAGTAAACAAGTAAACTGAGAAAGATGGACCCAGAGCCATAGAGAAACCCAGGCAGCACTAATTTTTCTGCTGTCTGTCATTCATATTAATCAAACAACAAAAGAGAGAAAATCTCTCACTGCTCTTGACTAATCCACTTTTGTAACTTTAATCAGAGTAAATATATATTTCATTTACACAATGAAGACTATGCAGTGTTTTTATACATATGAATAATTTATACAATGCATATTGCATTTATTATTTATTTGTTCTCCTGTAGTTTTTTTTTTTTGTCCTATTGCTTGTAATTACTTTTTTATTCTTATTTCATCACTAACTGTTTACTTGTCTTCAGTGAGCTTTAGTTTTATTTATTTAGGCTAGTAGTTCTTTGTGATATTGACATTGGTGACAAGAATTGTGAAATTTATATGTTATCAAAAATGTTGATATCATAAAATCCTTATTTAAAGCAAAAATAACTATATCATGACAAATAGCCTATCATTATCATTTATTGTGATATAAGATTTTGGTCATATCGCCCACCCCTATTAAGGTAAGCATCTGTTAAAGAAATGTTATGATAAACTTTCAGTATTTCAGTAATATGTCTAGCTTGGAACTGTTAATTGGCCGACTTTTATTTTGATTTGAAGTTATTTTCATTACTAACATTACTATTTTGCCAACGAATGCAGCTTTACTATCATAACCACAACATAATAAAAAAGCTTTTTTGTGTTTTTTTGTTGCTTTTTTTTTTTGCTTCGTGTTTTTTTTGTCACCTTTTTCAGTTTGCACCCCTGATTATATTGCATTTCTGTCAATAGATCCTCCTAAATATTACACAATGCACCTTTAAGTCGCATAGCATCAGTTAATGGAAACGCTGTCATTTCGCAATAGTTTTTTTAATCAACATTTAGAAAATATTGCAAAAGTTTTGTGCAAATCTGCAATGGAAACCCGGCTTCTGTTATTGCAAATGTAATGGGTCACTCGTAAAAGATTGATATGTTATGGTCAGGCAATCCTGATGGGAAGGACATTGAGTTCAGTGACTTACACAAAGATAGTGAACTGGAGAGCACTGTCATAAGCTCACTCTTAAAAATAAAGGTTCCAAAAATGTGTTGTTTTTTTTGCAGCGATGCCATAAAACAGGGGTGGGCACTTCTAGCCCTGGAGGGCCACTTTCCTGTAGAGTTTCGCTCCAACCCTAATCAAACACACCTGAACCAGCTAATCAATGTCTTCAGGATTACTAGAAGGCTACAGGCAGGTGAGTTTTATCAGGGTTGGAGCTAACTCGGCAGGACAGTGGCCCTGCAGGACTGGAAGTGCCTACCCCTGCCATAGAAGAACCATTTTTCATTCCCCAGAAGAAATTTTTGTGCAATGGGAAGGTTCCATAGATGTTAAAGATTCTTCATGGAACCATAGATGGCAATAAAGAACAGAGTGTAGCTGTGCAAAACACATGCTGACTATTAAAATTCTGTATGTGATACATGTGTGTGTCATGGATTTCATTACTAAATGAGGTTTCATAGTATCCACATTTATCACACATCCCAGAGTTCACCCTCCCCCCAAGAGAACTCAATTTAAGACCCCCTCTAGAGTAATCCAGCAAAGCCTCTGGTATTGCCATTTAGGAGTATATGTGTATGTGCAGGGGACTCGACATCAAATAAATCTCACTTGTGTCCCAAACAACCTTGGACTCCCTTTCGCCTTCACAGTCTCTGAAAGGACCCCGCAGAGGGGAGAGGTTGTGTGTTCTGATAAGATAGAAAGGACACGCATGTACGTGCACACATACTAATGTGCAAAGCTGCTTTTGTTCAAACATATGTGAAAACCTCAAACATGTGTGGAGAGGGGTGAGTTTAAAGGGATAGTTCACCCAAAAATTACAATTCTGTCATTGTTTATTTTGTTTCAAGCCTGTATTTCCTCAGTGGAACACAAAAGAAGATATTTTAAAGAATGTTCTTTCCGCTCTTTTCCATATAAGTGAATGCTCCAATAAAGCACCATAAAATTGGTCCATATGACTTGTACACTATATACAATGCATCTTCTGAAGACATGCAATAGCTATGTATGAAGAAAAGACCCAATTTAAATCGCTATTCACTATAATTTTCTACTAATACTGATACTTTTATGTTGCTTCTTTTGTTATTTTGGAGCTCAACGGACCGAATCCCCATTAAGCTGAATTATATGGAAAAGTAAAGGATGACAGCTTTCAATTTTGGGTTCAAAATGAAAATGATTCCTTTAAAAATTTAAGATTGGATTTAAGATTAAGGACAGGAAATGGTATATGTGTGAGAGAGAGAGATATGAGAGCTCACTGTGAAAAGAGAAAAACTTTTCATCTGCAGTCAGCGCTTTCAAGCGCTGCTTTAGCTGATAGCTTCTTTGCATTTACATTTATGCATTTGGCAGATGCTTTTATCCAAAGCCTTTTGCAGTGTATTCAGTATATGTTCTTTATCAATAAATATGGGAATGATTCCCTGGGAATAAAACACACAATTTTTTTTTGTTTTGTTAGCTTCTCTCTATGTGCTAGACCAGCACCAAACCAATGTGAACCAGAATTGAAATTCACGCTAGTTACCCAAGCAGGTGTTTCCAGCACAGAATAACAACATTTCCTGTTATTGGACCTCTCTGTTCGTAACCCAAACTGTGTCCAGCCTCTGGTTTTGTTGCTGATATGGTTGTTTAACGTTTTTTTTCCGTGTTTAAGGTGCGGCCCATTGGTTACGATGGAAATAACCCCACCTCAGTGGCCGAATGGCTGGAGTCTCTGGAGCTGGGAGACTACACCAAATCTTTCCTCATCAACGGCTACACCTCCATGGAGCTGGTTAAGAAGATTTGGGAGATCGAGCTCATCAACGTAAGTCCTGCTTACCTCACTTCCTGTCTGTTGCTAAGTTCTGACCACATTCATTTATTTGTCTTTGGCTCTTAAAAAATATGTACAGGGTTGAAATATATGGAATTAAAAAAGGAGAGATTCCCAGACCTGGAAAAGTCATGGAAATTGTAAATAAATCTTAAACGTAATATAATATAATAAATATAATATAATAAATATAATAAATAATGTGCTGTCAAAATTTGTGCTAATGTATGCGATTAATTGTTTCGCGCGGCAGTATCGTTCGCACAGACAGCGCACCAGAATCGAGTTCTCTTTTACGCTTGAACAAACGATGCACAGAATTATGCCAAAATGCCCGTTTTGTTGAGTATTTTCATAAGAGCGGTCTTAAATTAGTTAAATAACGTCTTAAATGAACTTAAAGAGTTGTGAGAAAATGTGATGCGTGTGACAGCGCGTCAGATCTTAAAGTGACAGCGTCCTAATAAAACAGTTGCTGTTTTATAACAATGTCTGTTATTAATGTTAATCAAAGAACAAAGGTAACAGAGAAAATTGTATAATAAGAATTATTTAATAAGGATTAATCTATATTTAATTTATAATTTATGCAGTGCAGGCTGTTTGATAACTATTCAATTTCTGTAAATATGGCATTTATTATAAAGATTGTTTTAAGTTCACTTAAATTAAAAGTTATTTTTTTAAAGCCTAATCAATGTTAAAATTGATAGCTTTGAATTATACTGTTATGCTGAATGTCTATCATTAATGTTTAAAAAAAATCAATTTCATCGAGACATCAGTATTAGTATTAGTATCAGTGATATTGGCCTTCATTCATAAAAAGCAAATATTTAAAATATACTGTCTTTAAGTTGTTTCTACATTAATTTGGAGAGTAACTGAAATTATTACAATATAAAAATATTAAAAACTCCAATGTTTTTAATTGTGATTAATCACGATTAATTACAGGAAAAAATGTGTGATTAATTAGTAAAAAATTTTAATCGATTATAATATAATATAATATAGTATTTCATTAGCTATAAATCACTCTTATTGAGTTCTCTTTGAGATCTCTTTAAAATGATTTTAAAAATCACTATGATGGAAAAGTCATGGAAATTCATTGATTAAAAGATGTGAGAACCCTGTATGCACACACACACACACACACACTCACACACTCACACTAGAGTGTTTAATTGTATATTTTGTTATAGTTGTGTGAGTGCTGTTGGAATGAAGCTGTCTCTTGAAACAAGATTTGCTGAAGGACCTTTGAAATGACAACCAGAGGTTGTGACTGTGAGACATCATACTGAATCATTCTCACGTCCTATTGGCCGATTTGTCGTAATACAGTTTCGGTTGGCTCTGAATGTTGCCTGTAATTGTATTTGTTTGATAAACAATCCTGTCCGATCTGTCTTGCATTCGACTGCAGCGAAACCACAGCTTTAATGGTAGCGTCTCCGGTAACAGTAGAAATTTCAGTATAACTGGATCTGTTTTTGAAATTTTATTAGTGTAGTCCGCACGTTTGGGAAATATTTCTGCAGGAGAGCATAGTAAATATCCACACACTCATATTAATGCAACAGTTTTGAGCTCTCAAGTCTTTATCAGACAAAATGAAGGCATCTTTATTCCTGTAGCCCACGTGTGTAAAATGGAAATTGTGATTTTTTTTCTTTGTTGGATGAAGACTAAATGGCATGTTTGATGACAGTGAGATCATGTGACATGTTGCTTTAACAGATTTGGTGTTAAATGACTCTAATTACAGCCTCACGTATGCTAATTTCACTCACTTTTCAGCTGAGAGAGAAAGAGAAACAGAGAGAAAGAGGGAGCAGATTATATAATAATGTGAGATGTGATTTCTTCAGCTCTTGAAAAAACACACACACACACCCACTCGCTGTGGAAAGTAACTAGAATGCTGCAGTGGTAATTAACACATGGTATGGCCACAAGAGGGAGACAGAGTAAGGAAGATTTGTGTTTTTATGCTTTTGAATGAGTAAATTTAGCAAAAGATTGTTGTTGGAAGTTATCTGACTGTTTGTGTTCGCAAATGTGTGTGGTGACCATGCGTCTGTGGTAAAACACACTACTACAGTTTGTGTGTGTGTGTGTGTGTGTGTTGTTAACATTGTCATTCCCTCAGGCTCAGTGTTTAATTAATACACAAAGCTTTATTAACACTGATGTAGTCGGAATGTTTGCTTAACAGCACCACTGTGCATATAGGAAGCTTTACACGTTATGATTGTTGTGTGGTGAATAAATGTGTTTTTAATAATTAAAATCATTTTCTCACACTCATGTTGTTCAAATCCGATTTCTTTTTTCTGTGGAATATAAAGGAGAAGTTTAGAAGAATGTTTGCTCTCCTCTCTTCCATATAATGGACGTGGATGGGGACTGCAGCTGTCAAGTTCCAAAATGGACAAAAAAAACCTCATAAAATTTTCGTTAGAAGTAATCCATATGAATTGTACACTATATTCCAAGTGTTCTGAAGCCATATGATAGGTTTGTGTAAGGATAAACTCAAATAAAAATTCACTTATAATCTTCCCCCTCATTTAGCTGCAGTATCAGTTTTTTCAGAATTTGTTATTAACTAAAATTAAAACTTAAAAATCCTTTTTTGTTAATTGACATAAAGATGAAATAAAAGGAAATATAAATATTAGATGAAAAACTAAAAAAAAAAAATAAACTACTAACTGAATGCCTACTAAGTATGCCTACTAAAACTAAAATTGAAATAAAAATAAATTAAAGCTAAATAGAAATATTTAAACTAAAATTAAAATGAAAACAAATATTAAAGCTAATTATTAATATGAATAATAGTATATTATAAATAATACTAAGATAACACTGTTCTGCATGTGATTTGTCACGTGACTCACGTCATATTGATGTCAAATCTATGAATGAAAATAGACAGTGGAAGGCAACATTTAGACCAAAATAAATTCTTCAGAATTATTTTTTTATAAGCTATAATCTTCAGAAGATTTGGTATATAGAGCACAAATCATATGGGCCACTTTTCAGATACTTTTAAATAGCCTGAAATCATATTCACTTCAATGGAAGCACAATTTTCTCCTTTTGTGTTTCATTGAAAGAAAGTCATAAGTGTTTGGAACGACATGAGGGCGAGTAAATGATGACAAAACATTCGTTTTTTGGTTGAACTATCCCTTTAACAAGATTGGACCGTTGGAAAATCAGATATGGAAAAAGCAGGTAGATGTGGTGAGGGCGATCTTCTTTTTGTGTGTGTGTGTGTGTGTGTGTGGAATGGGACATTCTGAACTTACTCTAATGAGCCTCGATTCAGACAGATCACAGAGCGCCTCTGTCTCCCGGGTCGCTGTCCTGAACTCTCTGCTGTAAATGAGACTGAGAGAGACTCTCCGAGTGAAAGAGAAGACACTTTATGCAGTGTAGTACACAGCAGTGGCCTCGTCTGAAGCCAAGAAGAGGAAGGGAGAGAAAGTGACTGAGGGAAACAGGACAGAATGCTGCCTTGTTTTTGCGTTTTCTAGAGAATGTCACCCTTAAAATAAAACATGGTGACTGATAGCACAGCAGTAGCAGTTTGGTTCAGAGATTGAGGAGCGATAGTATGAAGAGAGAAAGAGGGCAATGGGAGAGAGAAATAGCATCTGTGGAGTAGTCCAGATTAAATCAGCTCATAAACGCTCAGGGCAACAGATGCCGAGGCTACTGGACAAGACCGTGACAAGATGTGTGTCACTGTCTTATTGCTGTTCACAAACACAATTACTCAAGCACACTGTGGTGTTATAAGGTCAAAGTTCATTTGATATCAAATTGTGAAACTGTACTATAGGTCAAAAGTGTGGGGCAGCCATTACTCCAGTCTTGGTGCTCAAGAAAGATTTATTGTTATCATCAATGTTGAAAACAGTTGTGCAGCTTAATATTTTTGTGGAAACTGTGATACATTTTTTTAAGGATTCTTTTAGATTCTTCTAGTCTGTAGATTTAGTGAGAATAACATTTAAACCAAGGCTAATCTAATTGATGATCCAATTTGTCACCTGATTTAAATACAGCTTGTTCTTGCTCTTGGATCGCCTGAGATCAGTCCATCATTTCTTTTGTTCCAAAATCCCATCTTCTTGCCAATTCTTTATAAAACTTCATGAATGTCATGAATGTTTGCAGCTGTTTCTCAAGTTGTAATACACCTTCTGTTCACTAGATGGCTCCAACGCTCCTTTTTTTTGGCCAGTGAACTATGATTTACAATTCAAAATTAAAATATTTATTGGTATGATAAAGAAAGTGTCATAAGGTTCCTGTGTGTTTGTGGACTCTTTTGTTATTTCCTGTCTTGTGCCATGTTTTGTAGTCCTTTGTAGTTTTTCATGTTGATTAGTCTTCCCAGGTGTTTCCCATTTACCACACCCCCTTGTTAACCTTGTTAACCTTGTTTCCCTTTGTTTATATATATACCCCAGTGGTTCAGTTGTTGTTTGTCGGTCGTTGCTCCTGTATGTGTGTTCCTGACGTTGCGCTCCTGCCATTTTTTGGATACCCTTGTTCTTGGATCTACTGTTGATGTTGTTTGTTATTAAATCGTTCATGCTGCATTTGGATTCTCACTCCGCTTCATCCCTGCTCACACGTTACAGAAAGTTTGCATTGCCAAAGCATTGATAATATTATATATAATATAATATTACCAAGTACCAAGTACTAAATATTATATACACAACAGTTGTGTAAAACATTTTTTTCAGGATTCTTTAATGAATAGAAAGTTCAAATGAACAGCTTTTATTTTAAATAGAATCTTTTGTAACATTATAAATGTCTTTACTGTCACTTTTGATCAATTTAATGCTTCCTTGCCGAATAAATGTATTAATTTCTTTAAGTTCTTTCCCCAAAAAAATAAATAAACAAATTCTTACTGACCCCAACCTTTTGAACGGTAGTACAATGTTGCAAAAGCTTTCTTTTTCAGATAAATCCTGTTCTTTTGAACTGTCTCTTCATCAAAGAATCCTAAAAACAAATGTTTTACACAACTGCTTTCAACATTGATAATAATCATAAATGTTTCTTGAGCATCAAATCATCATAGAATGATTTGTGAAGGATCATGTGACATTGAAGACTGGAGTAGTGATGCTGAAAATTCAGCTTTGTATCACAAAAATAAATTTTAAAATATATTCAGATAGAAAACAGTTATTTTACATTTTAATAATATTTCACAATATTGCTGGGTTTTTTTTGTATTTTTAATCAAATAAATGCAGCCTTGGTGAGCATAAGAAACTTCTTCTAAAAACATCAAAAATCTTACTGATCAAAAACTTTTGAACAGCAGTTTAAATACATAAAAACAATAGAAATATCTATGTTTAGTGGTTTGCGAGTGATTTGAGACATATTGCACATTACATAATTTTGGTAACACTTTAGTTTAGGGTCCAATTTTCACTATTAACTAGTTGTTTATTAGCATACATATTACTAGGATATTGGCTGTTTATTAGTACTTATAAAACACATATTAATGCCTTATTCTGCATGAGCTTATTCTACATCCATAATCCTACCCAATACCTAAACTTAACAACTACCTTACTAACTATTAATAAACCGTAATTAGGAGTTTATTGAGGCAAAAGTTCTAATTAATAGTTAGTTAATAGTGAGAATTGGACATTAATCTAAAGTGTGACCATGATTTTTTATATCTGTTTAATGCCGCTTTCAGACCAGCTTTCGGTTTTCTTTTTCTAATCACACATTTATTTCACATGAACATTGCAAGAACTATGTGCTTTTAGTTTGCAGAAATTATCATTTAACATGTCAAAAATTGGGAAAAAGGCAGTTGCCATTGTGAGTTGCGCTAGTTTCATTGTGAATATTAAAAAATGACCAATTTACGATCGTGTTTTGATTTTGAACACTTTTGACAGGTTTTTGCCTCCCAAAGGAGAAGCAGAGTAATTCTGTGTGAACAAGCAGAGACATTGACATAAAGCAAATGAAGGCCACTGATGTCAAACAGCAAAGCCTTCGTGTTTGTATGTTTCTTGTATGTCTCAACAGCGTAATTCCATGCGTGTAAGAGCCTGTATGTGTGTGTGTGTGTTCACCCTATTAGAGAGTGGTAGACTTGCGTGTGTGTGTGTGTCCGGCCTCAGGGTTACCACAGGCATTCATCTGATAATATTCATAACAGGGCTCAACATGTCTGCATTCCCAGAAGCTCTATGATTGCTCTCTCACACACATACAAACATTATCGTAACAGTACTTTTTTTATTAATGTTGCGACCATCACTGTAAAGGGAAATCTATACTATATATAGTCATTATTTATTATAATTATTGATTTTTATCATCTCTTAGTTGTAGCTCGAACATCATGATCTTAATCCCCAAACAAAATCCATCCAAACCAGCCTGGAATTGTTTTGAACCAAATGGAGTATTTGGACACTTATGGATGGGCGGCCGCAAGCCTGTGGCTTTTTAAAGTGCACTCATATTGCTGTGGTAGTTTTCTGTTGGAAGGTGAATAAGGTCGGCCTCCATCAGTTTACACGAATGGTTTTGGGTACAAGACAGAAATGTTTAAAGTGCTTTATATGACATTTTACAACTTGTACGGTATGTATTTTTAGCGTAGTTCTGATTGTTACCATCGTGTATAATGTATTTAAATAGCACTTGTTCTTTCATGTCACATGTTGTGCCAAGTTGTGTTTCCCGGCAGCCGCTGGTTTTCTGGTTAATGTTAGCTGTGCTTGGGTTGTGTTGGTAGGCGGTCAGAAGTCATTTAGCTCGTAATAATAGTTTAGCTCGTTTTTTGACAACTGTTACCCGGTTGCCATGACTGCTAGCGGTAGTTACCATAGAGACAGCTTGCGTGAAGTATGGATGATTCAAAACTGACGTGTTTGTGTGTGAGTAAGTGTGTAAGGGCATGTATCCTTTAAGTGTGCGTGGTCCAACACTTACGATTCACAGACTGTGTGTGTGTATGTGTGTGTTATAATGAGTTTCCATGTCCTTTGTGTTGCATTCCTGTTTTCATTACTTCCTGTCACCTCTCCAAATGCACAGATTGCAAATTGTCTTTTCTTACACTAGCAGATGGCTACTGCCTTCGTTAACACAGCAGGCCTATCAAACACACACAAAGTCTCCCCCTTTTTTTCTGTCTATCTGTTCTTTCCTTTTGGCATCCGTATTACACTCCCTCACACCTTAACGATGACAAAACATTTGCTTTAATACCAAAAGACACATTGAGGGCTGTTCTGTATACGTAAGTGTGTGTGTGTGCTGTATATGTACGAGTGTGGGTGGGTAGGCCTGTGGGTTCATGTGTTGAATTGACGCATACTGACACACATTTTTGGCACATGACCATGTGAGTGTTGTTCTCAGGGTGGGGGTGAGCTGAGATTATTCCCCTAGTACAGATCCTGCTGATGGGTATCAAGATGATCCAATGGCCCCTCGCGCCCCATCGGCCCGTGAGAGGGCTGTTTCTTAAGGACGGTCACCAAGCGCCCTCATAAAAATAGATTAAGCATGATGTTCATGGAAGAGGCTTGAGTTTCAAACAGTAAAATGTATTTATTACACGGCTCAGTGGAATACGGGATTCTGATTGGTCTTTCCGCAGTCAAATATTATTGTATAACAATCGCCGAACTGTATAACTGAACTTTTTTTTTTTTCTAAATATAGCTGGCCTGGTTTTGTGTCAGTCTGCTGTCAAAATGGTAATTTCAATTCATACAATATTTCGGTTGCACTTTATTTTACAGTATGTGTACTTACAGTGTACTTACCTAAGAAAGTACTGATTAATATAAGGTAACTACATTGGTTAAGGTTAGGTTTAGGGGTAGGTTCAGGATTAGTACCCAGTTATTGTAATTACTATAATCCAAGTCCATAGTATGTACATGGGGAACAGGACTGTAAAATAAAGTGCTACCAATATTTCTTGTCAAATATATAATAAGGTTGTCATCATAACAGACACAAAACCATTTGGGTGTATTTTGCGATAACAACCGGCTGACTTTACGTTATGCCTTACACTAACGTTCAAAAGATTTTTTTAATGTTTTTGAAAGATGTCTCTTATGCACACCAAGTCTGCATTTATTTGATCAAAAATACAGTAAAAAGCTGAATTTTCAGCAGTACTCCAGTCTTCAATGTGACATAATTCTTCGGAAATCATCTTTAAGAAATATTTCTGATTATTATCAATGCTGAAAACAGTTGTGCGGTTTATGTCAACCCTGATTCTTTGATGAATAAAAAGTTCTAAACAACAGCATTTATTTGAAATAATAAATTATAAATGTCTTTACTGTCACTTTTGATGAATTTAATGCGGATAAAAGTATTAATTTCTTTAAAAATCGTACTGATCCCAATCTTTTGAATGGTAGTGTATATATTTGTCACTTATAATTTGTGCGTACTCGCTCACACTGATACACTGGTAAAAAAAAAAAAAAAAAAAAAAAAAAAAAAAAAAAAATTTTTTCGCACATACGCTGACTGGACTAAAGATTCAGCACTTATTTAATCAGGCATTATTATATAAATATTTTTAAGTTATGGCCAATAACCAATAAATGTACAGTAATAAAATTCTCTACAAAATTATACAAAACACTAGAAACTCTGCATTTCGGCATTACATTATAATTTACAGTATGAAAAATGGATATTCATTTAAAATTTGCTAAAGATTACATTCACCAGTGTTTATAAATTACTGGTGTTTTTAAATATTAGCTTTAAGTGAGCATTAGATGATGCAAAGGTAATCTAAATGAAAAAATTGTGGAAATGAGCATGCAGTAAGTTTCCATTATCGGTTGATAATTTGTGGTTGATAATCTGTGCAGTTAAGAGTTTGCACTTACATAAAAGCAATAATTGATAACAATAACAAAAAAAACTCATATCAATCTATAACCAATATGGTACAGATATATCAAGCTTGTGATTGTGAGGCAAGTATAGCGCTGCTGCAGCAATCTATTTCTGTCAGGTGTCTTTATAAAGTTTAACCTTTATGTACGTATATACCTCACACATTGCAAATGTCGAGAGCTATAATTGTCATGTCGGTGTTTTTGTGCTAGCCTTAAGGATTAGGACAGACCACAAGCCAGTTGGATTAAGGCGATTTTAGGCTGCCCCAACAAACAGCAACTTCAACGCTTGTTGGGTTTCATTGGATCAATGTGTTAATCCTGTTGGTGTTTGTGTATCAGTGTGAACATGACAGTCATGTTTCCCAACAGCTAACTCTGAAATGTTGGCAACCAGACTTAAGCTGATGAGAACAAATGAGACCATGATGAATGTATCGCAATCTTACTGCAGTGTGCAGTAGCCGAGCGCTGGAACTCGCGTTAAACAATGAAGCTTTAGAGAGAGAGAGAGCGAGCGAGAGAGGGAGGGGAAATGGATATGGTAGAGTGAGGCAGAGAAAGCAGAGAGTGAGTTAAGGACGTTCAGTCTCCCGTCTCATACTGCTTCACGAGTCGAGGAAACGGTCACCTGCGCTGCACTCCCGCTACGGCACGCGAACGCAGCGGCTTCTCGCTGGATGGGAGCAGGGTATCCATAGTAACAGGCAGAGAGCGTGAATGAGGAGCAAGAGAAGGCAGGAGGAGGAGAAAAGGGTGACGTGTTCAGACAGAGATCGTTGTTGCTGGAGTACAAACCTCTGCGGTTTGATAGCGTGAGGAGACTGGAGAAGAAAGACTGAAAAAATCTGCCGCCACACAAATATGCATGTTCATATGAGCTTTGAGGTGATGCATCACAGCGCTTTATAAGAGAGCGAGCAAGAGAGTTGAGGCAGCTTGTCAAGGCAGGTCAGGACACTCGCAAGGGCTCTTGGATGTTTGGGAACGGAGGACTCGACTGCACGAATGAGCGCCGAAACTCTGGGTAAGTCACTGGCACTAGAGGAAGAGTGAAGCAGAAGGTGGATTATAAGGGATTGTGCTGCCTCTAGTTGTTTTTTTTAGATTAATGCACTGTTAAAGCTTTTGTTCTCTCGCTGCAGCACCAGCCACTGTTTTCTTGCATTTTCACCTGCTTTTATTGCTAAACATTCGCCATTTCTTTCATATGTCAGTGAGTGATTTGTCATCCCCAGCTACTGTAGTTTCTTTATTACTTTGGTAATTTTACGCTTCACACTCGATTATACGCTGTTCAGTTTACAGTATATGAAGTGCGTGTGTTCACATGCAGCAGTGAATGCCTTAGTTTGAGTCTGTGTATGTGGCTAGTTGACATTTAAAATAGTTTTAGACAGAGTATTGCATGTCATGCCGCAGGACATGTCAATTTCCCAGGAGAATTGTTTTAGAATTATCATGCATGCAGCTTTATGAGCTCAAATTAATTGACCTACATGAAATATAACCAAAGAAACTTTTAAAATAGTCAAGAATTTTTTTTTTTTAATGCGCAATATATCGGTACCATATCGGTTATCGGCCATCAACTGATACTGTATATTTAATAGTGAATGCTGCTCATTCCCCTATTTTTACATTTAGATTACTTTTGCTGTCATCTGACATTCACTTAAAGTTAATCTTTATAAAAGACTAATAATTTAATAAGGCTATTAAATAATCTTTAGCAAAAATCACAATGAATATCCATTTTTTCATACTGTAAATTATGTTTTTAATGATTTTATAAATGTATTTTATTTTGTTAATGTTTTTATACATTATATTTTTTACTTATTTGAAAATTTTATTTTATGAATTTATATAGTTCTGTATAATGTATATGTTGCATATTCATATCATTCTGTAATATCACACAGAATGCCTCAACTACCCATTCATACTTCATTGTTGTGTGCATGTATACACTTGCCTCCTGGACTTTCTAAAGCCGAAGCGTTAACCTCATGGCCCACGTAATCTTTAGATGGCAGAGCAGTAAGGATGACTATGGGATGAAAAGGCAGGCCGACATCTCCTTTAGGTTGCATTAGTTTGGTTCTGCAGTCAGCAGTGAAAGAGTCATGAAGGATCAGAGCAGAACAGCAGTGAGGCGATGTTGCATAATGAAAGTGGGACCTGCTGTGCTATGGATCAGCCCTGGTGTATTAAACGTAATCTCACAGCTACGCCATCCACATGTGGATGGGGCTTGAGGTGTAAGCTTCCTCATAACACAAATAAAGCTGCCAATAAGCTTTGAAGTCTCTGAGGGTGTGCCAAAATGTTCTCACAGAGCTTTTCTTTCCTTTTAACTTTGCCAGAGGCTAGATTTTTGGAATTTTTTGGGGGTAGGTTTTTTACCGGGTTGGGGTTTTTATGTAGTTCACTACAGTTCCAGATGGTTTTTCCTGTCAAAGGAATGGAGGAAGTTGTTCGGGGATGCTCTAGTTTCACACACCTTATTAGCATTAATGAGTCTGAAGGTACAGCACTGCAGTGTGGACTGAAAATGCACACTTATGCATTCAGGTAAACTGTACACTACTTTAACTTGGTCATTTTACACTAGCTACAACTGATGATTTAATATAAACCAAGTTACTCACAATTAGATCTGTAATACCAGGTGATCGATTGGCGTATATGATTTGAAGTCTGCCATCTTTGCTCATTTTTGATGTTTTTTTGAGCCAATCACCTGAGCTGCATATAAATTACATTATGACATCATGATTTGAGCTGATTGGCTGAAGGCCCCACAAGAACATATACAGTCCCAAGCCCTTTATTATCTACTGTCCTGTGCTGTGATGTCAAAGCCAAAATAAAGGAGGAAAAAAGTTAGTTTAATGCTTTTTCGCTTCCAGTGTGAAGTACAAAGCTTATATTCCTTGCAAAATTTTTGCCTGTGTGTGTGTGTGTGTGTACTCACATCAGCCTATATAGCATTTATCTTTTGATCAATTATTCAGTATGGCTTCAGTCCTGTCCAGCCACAGAGCAAGTTATTTCACTGTTTTAAAGCCTTCCACAGATTTTTGTTGAATTTGAAGGCTCAAATCTGCAGTTTAGAAGGAAGAACACACAGTCCTTCTTAAAATAAATAGATCAAACACCAAGCTACTTCCCAGAATCTTCTTCCCTGGACAGTCCAAGTTGTCCTAGAGGTTGCTTTTAGTGTTTATATTTCTCTTCCACGGATGTCAACTTGAAGTCCTGTCTCACTCAGAAACGTCCCATGTTGCGGCAATAAAATGGGTTTTGAATGCCGCTTCATGTTGGCTTTGAAGGAATGTTTTACACATGCAGTACTTCACTGCAGCGTCTGCACAGATCTGATCCATCATCAATACAGTCAAATCAGACCTGACATCAGTCAGTTGAGCGTAAATCTCCTCCTGCCGTCTTAGCTAGTGATTTTACACCACGTTAACAGGCTACAGTAATCACGTCTGACTTTTTTGAGCCACTTAAAATAAGAATTTGTCCAGTTAAGAGTTTCCGCTTATATAAAAGTAAGATCAATCATTCTGTGTAGGGTGCAGGCGTCATGCGAGGACACTTCCGGGCCCTCTGCTGGTTTATCCTGTGGTGTTTTGAAGCTTGGATCCAGTCAGCGGCCTGGTGCTGTGCAGGATGTGACAGGGCTGTCGGTCTAATGCTGTTGATCTGCCTGCTGCTGGTCCTTATGTCGCTGTCGACAGCGGCGAGCACAGACTAAAACTAGATTCTTAACACCACAAGCAAGCCTGTTTTAGATGATCACTTTATAAGATTAATTTGGAATGGATTTGATGTACTATGTGTTGCGTGATTTGATTTATATTGGATTAGGGCATTGCATTTCTTATTCATTTATGTGGAAATGGCCTATTTAGTACAGATGGGTCATGATGGTTGTCCAAAAAATATATCAAATGTATTTACAGTAACTTTCAAAAGTTTTTTTTAAATAATTTTAATTCAGCAAGGATGCATTAAATTGATCAAAAGAGGCCGTAAAGACATTTATATTGTTACTAAAGATTCTATTTTTTTTATTCTATATTTTAGCTTTCTATTCATCAAAGAATCAAAGAAATGTTTCTTGAGCACCAAATCAGCATATCTGAATGATTTCTGAAGGATCATGTGACACTGAAGACTTGCGTAATGATGCTGAAAATTCAGGTTTGCCATCACAGAAGTAAATTACATTTTAAAATACATCCAAATTAAAAATGGTTATTTTAGTTATAATAATATTTCACGATATTACTGTTTTTACTGTATTTTTGAAAATACAAAATACAATGAAAACTGTAACCACAAATTTTTGAGTGGGTGTATATTTTTGAAAAAATATAAATATAAAATGTATATATAAATATAAATGTCTTTTGAGCATCATGCTAAGTTAAATTCATTCCCCTTTAAAGAATTAAACCCTAAACCATTAGCTTTTAATGCAAGAATGTGCCTTATGTAAGAAACGTATCTGATCTGGTCAGCCTATTTGTTTCCTAAAGGCCGATTAGTCGACTAGTTGTTCAAGCCACCCACCAACTAGTCATTTTTGACAACATGTAATTTTGCACGTCTTTACTATTAAGTAAAATCACATTGTTCCCACTAATGTTCTGTACTGCTTGATTTTTCTGCATGTTCCACAGTTTTATTCTTGGTCTGGCACGTCTGTGGGTTTTTGTGCTAGAATGAGTAGGAGTGTGTGAGAGAAGGAGTGAGAATGTGTGTAGAAAGTGAGAGAGAAATGAGAGAAACTGTCATGACGTCTTTTTTTTCTCCTCGTCTTTGTGTTGGAGGCTGACTTTTTTTCTTGATTCCTTCTGATCCCAGCATAGAGCAGGATTCACACCGCTGCATTTCCTTATTATCATTGGTAAAGGCTGAAATGTGACACGTCCCCTCATTGGCTCATCATGTCCTCACTCACAGTCGAACCTCGCAGCATTGGTCCGGCGCACTGCTGTATATGCTTTACGTTGCCTCAGAGGCCTGCTGGATTTTTACGCATAGCACCAGCACTCGCTCCATAGTTGCTAGGTAACTGGCAGGCTCTGGTTCCTTTCCAGTTGTCCCCTGGTTGGGAGGCGCTGGTTATAAATGGATCTGAGATGGATAACGGCAAGTTGCCGTGGCGATGGTGGCCTTGGGCTTGTTTGAATCATACCTGCAATGGTTGGTATTGGATTTGGCTCCTGAGGAGGCTAGTTGTGGCTGAACACCAAGAAGCATCAGCGTAAGCAACGTCCTTCAGTGACGTGAAAACCTCCAATACTAGTGATGAAAAACGAACAAATAAGTGCTGTTCCAAGCAAATCCGTGTAGACTGCTAAAGTAGCCCCAGAACGCCGGAGATCAAGAAGATTTGTGGACACATTGTACACACACGTACACTAGACCTCATTACGTTCACTGTGTGGGTTGTGTTGGCTAGTAATCCTGGCAATAAAAACCTGTTATGTCTGCTGTGATTGGCTCTCTACATTCAGTCCGCTGTAGCAAGGCAGACATGCCACATGGTATTTTGCATTTCAAGGGAAAGATTTTATGCCATAAGAAAAAATATTGAGGTACTGAGAGAGATTGAGATCGAAGGGTGACGTCAAGCAGAAGAAACCAAAGTGCTAACGGCTGGTTCTCGTGGGCTTCATGGTCACTCAACTAATCATGTGATCTTTACAGCTCATTAGCCAATCAATGTGCTTCCCATGTTGCCCATCAGAGAGAGAAAGACAATGGAAGAAATGGTGGTGGTAGCAATGTGAAAAACAACTTATTTTGATCATTGACTAGTCAGTGGGTTATTTGAACGATTAGTCGACAAGTCGTTCTTAACCCCTTGCCCCACACCCCCCCATTTTGGCAAGTGGGGCATAAATTACATACCCAAAGCAAAAAGGTTGCTGCTCAAGTCATTCTGAATAGACACATAACCAACATATATTTAGAAAGCTGACACTTGAGAGTTTACAGTTCAAGACTCAGAATCACTCAGACTGTTATTAACATGGAGATATATAAGCTCAAACATAAAAATTTAAAAATGTGTCGTATCTTGTATCGTTGAAACTAGAAACAATGAAGCTGATGCCACACGTCTGCTCATGCTTCATTTCAAATCTGAGGATGTTATCTCTAAATCTATGAATTTTATGAAACATTTTTATAAGACCATGTCGTGAGTTTTTAGGGAAGGCTGATAAGATGCTAATAAAATATTTTATTTCCCTATAAACACCCATTTGCACTCTAATGTCTGGCGAGGAGAACTTTCCCATTCATGTGAAATCTTTCTAGAGAACAAAAAAAGCATATTTTTGGGACCTTATGTGAATTCTTTTAACAAATTAGTTTATGGAATAGAATAGCTTGTGGTGTGACAGGTGCATTAGAGCTACAATTATCATCAAGCTACATAACACAATTTAAAATATTAATATTACACTTTTACTCAGAACTCACTTTAAACCACCATTGAATGTTTGTATTAACTTCATCCAGAAAGGTAGGAATTATGGTCACGTAAGATGATTGACAGCTCCAGATCGAATGAGCGCTCGATGAGTCATAACTGACGCAAACTAGGAACAGGAGCAACAGATTGTGCTCTGAGCGCTCTTTTAGCTCTTCAGGTTGCATAATTCAGTAGGAAATGAATATAAATTATATTCTGTATGACTGAATATTTTGCAAACGTGAGAATAAATCAATATTTCTTCAAATATGCGCACTTTTGGACTAAGAGCCCTAACAGACGCTGTCTAGTGCATCTATGTGAACACAGATAAACCTAAGCAGACATGAGAGAATATGAATGAACTGAATTATTATATTCAAAATATTAAAAATTACAGATTGATTATTTTGCACTCCTGACATAAATTAAGAAATTAATGTCACTGCAACCTAGTTTTATCGTAAACAGTGGCGAAATATCGAAGCTGGAGTCTTAAATCTTTCTAATGATACTCAGTTTGTCCAGATCAAGTAGGAGTGTGATGTTTTAACGTGCAGTGAATGTTGAACAACAATAATTTGGGGCTGTCGGTGATCTTTGTTCGTAAAGGGGTTAAGGAAGAAAGGAGCAGAATGAAATCGAATGTAGTAGTCACATTTTAAAAAGTAAACATTGGTAAGTTCTCACCCGTGATCTCCCCCCCCCCCATTCATGCAGTTCACACAGTCTTAGAAATGCTCATGTTAGCAGTTAGCATGCTAAATCCCTCTCAGAGAAATTGTCTTTTAATTTTTCCTTCTTAAAGGTTGTGGTTGGTATTGTTGTGAATACACTGTAGCATGTCAGCATACTAAAACCTTCTCAGAGAAGCTTTAAGTGTCTCTTAAAGCAGTTATGCTAAAAATATTAAAACTAAAACAAAAAATAGGGAAAAAAATAACTAATCGACTAGTCAGATGGTGATCTTGGTTACTGGCAAGGAGCGTTGGATTGTGGAATGGAGGTGGAAAACTGAGTGAGCAGGTGAATAAAAGTGTGACTTTGTGTTTCCCAGTTCATTAAAATCCAATGCACGAATGCTGCTGTAAGCACAAACAGTACTGTATTCACATCCTCCCCACCAGACAGGCCTCTGCGCCTCAGCTCCCGCAATTAGGAGGAACTGCTCATCCATACCACAACTCATTCTGAGCTCTATTACTTATGTCTGCTGGTGCCTCAAGCATGAGATCATAGAGAGTTATGTGGCTGTGGAGTATTGCTTTGGCCTGACCTGACCTTTAAAGAAGAGCTTGATCTTTATAGAGACATTTTACGTATGGAGTTTTAACCTTTCGCTTTGCAGTCTTCAAACAGCATTTGCAGCTCATATTACCCATATGACGTGTTTCCGAGTGAATTTGGATGGTCAGCAACACCATTGTAAGGCAGAACTAGATTGGATCCATCAAGAATTGATTGTGATAAGTGGACATTACTTACGAAAATGGAACCAAACAATGTCGACAACCACTTTTTTCAAGAAGCTTTTTGACCTGGACCAAGTTCATCATTGAGAGCATATCGAATATACCAATTGTAGTGGTTAAAAAAAGTAATTATTTACTGTTATTGCATTTGCAGTCTTTCTAGAGAACAAAAAAAAAAGCATATTCTTGGGACCTTATGTGAATTCTTTTTACATTCACATCAACCGATATTAAATTACTTTGTTAATGATTTGCATGATTTTAGAAAGGCTTTTGGTAGTCTAAAACTATGCCTAAACAACTATTTTGATATTCACTTTCTTTACCCTGCTGGAAACCATTCTAAGCTGATTTGTAGTTCTTACCTTGTTTAAGCTAGGTTTAGTTAGTTTAAGATGGTCTTCCAGCCTGGCCAAGCTGGTGTCTAGTGGGTTTACTAGTGGGTTTATCTGGGTGGCCAGCTGGTCTTCTGACCTGATCTACTGAAAAGTGTCCAAAACCTCTCTAAAACCAGCTCTCAGTCCAGCCTGACCAGGCTGGTTGAACTACTTTAGATGAGCAAACCAACTTAGGCCAGTTTAATATGTGTTTTTTATCCGGGTGGTCCCTGACGTAGTTAACGTCAGTCAAAAAGGAAAATAATTTCAGAGGTGAAAGAACATTTTAATAAAAGATTCATTTTTTTTAAACACTGTAGTATTATTGTTACATCTTAAATAATTAGATGGGAAAAGTTAAACTTAACTTTAACAAAAAAATGTTGCCTTGGCAATTAGCTAAAATAAAAGTAAGTTTAAGAAGTACTAAAATTACTAAAACTGCAATACAAAAAATATAAAATAAATCTAAATGGAAATATAAAAAAACAACAACTAATAAATGACAAAAGCATCACAAAATTGCTAAAACTTAAACTAAAAATAAAATGGATATTTCTAAAAACAAAAGCCAATTTCAAATATCAAAGAAATACGATAATAGAGTATAAATAATACTAAAACAACACTGCTGCATTATGGACAAGACCAGGAATGTATGTTAAAGGTTAAATGTTTAATTTCTGTGCCAATAGCATCATAAAACGAACTTTTAAAAATAACCATAACAGGTTTCCCGAACAATCTCCCATTGGTTGCTGTGTCAAGCTAGTTGGGGAAATGAGAAATGTTTGGGGCGAATCAGCTGCCGAATGATATACATACTCTATAGTTGTCTCTGCATATTTAAATGGTATAGAAGATTGTGTGTGTGTATGTGTGTGTGTGTGTCAGCCCCTTAAAGGATGTCCATGTCAACATGTTTCAGACTCACAAGTTTGTGCACGTCTGGTGTGATTACTCTCCTGCCGCTGGACCGCAGAGGTTAATCCCTCTTCAGACCTGCTTCCTGCTCACTTTCTCTAATCTAATGGGATTAACTGTCATTTTACATTCAACACTGCAGCAATTACACCCACAGAAAGGAAGAGAACGCACAAGACTCCATTACGCATGAAACAGATGAATGTTTTAACAGTACTTCAGTTATTGTGTACAAATGTCAGTAGTCTCTCTGGTGTGTGCTACTCTCTTTTTACAGAGCGGCCAAATCTTTCACACACTCCCTGATTTTCTTTGTCCAATGAATGCACAATGAGGATCTGCCTGATTAGGTGTCAAATAGGCCTAACTGGCTGGCAGATAAACACTCTAATTTGGCTGCATTAATTTGTCGCAAATTAAGATTTCAGATTTGAAAGGTCAGCAGTGTGCTGATGTATAACGGCAGTTGCACTGTAATGTCCTGAAAAGCAATTGGGTGTTTCTCAGTCAGAGTTTACACACTAACACGTTCCAGGGTCTCTTTCACAGCAGAATCACATGGTGCGTCTGAAATCGCATAGCCTACAGCCAGAGTAGGAATTACATTTGAATTTGTATTTACTTTGCAACTGTTAAAAAGTATGTTCTATATATAGTGGGGAGAACAAGTATTTGATCCACTGCCGATTTTGCAGGTTTGCCCACTTACAAAGCATGTAGAAGTCTGTAATTTTTATCATAGGTACTCTTCAACTGTGAGTGACGGAATCTAAAACAAAAATCCAGAAAATCACATTGTATGATTTTTAAATAATTAATTTGCATTTTATTGCATGACATAAGTATTTGATACATCAGAAAAGCAGACCTTAATATTTGGTACATAAACCTTTGTTTGCAATTACAGAGATCATACGTTTCCTGTAGTTCTTGACCAGGTTTGCACACACTGCAGCAGGGATTTTGGCCCACTCCTCCATACAGACCTTCTCCAGATCCTTCAGGTTTCGGGGCTGCCGCTGGGCAATACGGACTTTCAGCTCCCTCCAAAGATTTTCTATTGGGTTCAGGTCTGGAGACTGGCTAGGCCACTCCAGGACCTTGAGATGCTTCTTACGGAGCCACTCCTTAGTTGCCCTGGCTGTGTGTTTCGGGTCGTTGTCATGCTGGAAGACCCAGCCACGACCCATCTTCAATGCTCTTACTGAGGGAAGGAGGTTGTTGGCCAAGATCTCACGATACATGGCCCCATCCATCCTCCCCTCAATACGGTGCAGTCGTCCTGTCCCCTTTGCAGAAAAGCATCCCCAAAGAATGATGTTTCCACCTCCATGCTTCACGGTTGGTATGATGTTCTTGGGGTTGTACTCATCCTTCTTCTTCCTCCAAACACGGCGAGTGGAGTTTAGACCAAAAAGCTCTATTTTTGTCTCATCATACCACATGACCTTCTCCCATTCCTCCTCTGGATCATCCAGATGGTCATTGGCAAACTTCAGACGGGCCTGGACATGCGCTGGCTTGAGCAAGGGGACCTTGCGTGTGTTGCAGGATTTTAATCCATGACGGCGTAGTGTTACACTAATGGTTTTCTTTGAGACTGTGGTCCCAGCTCTCTTCAGGCCATTGACCAGGTCCTGCCGTGTAGTTCTGGGCTGATCCCTCACCTTCTTCATGATCATTGATGCCCCATGAGGTGAGATCTTGCATGGTGCCCCAGACCGAGGGAGATTGACCGTCATCTTGAACTTCTTCCATTTTCTAATAATTGTCATGCATCAGACCACATGACCTTCTCACCAAGCTGCTTGCCTATTGTCCTGTAGCCCATCCCAGCCTTGTGCAGGTCTACAATTTTATCCCTGATGTCCTTACACAGCTCTCTGGTCTTGGCCATTGTGGAGAGGCTGGAGTCTGTTTGATTGAGTGTGTGGACAGGTGTCTTTTATACAGGTAACAAGTTCAAACAGATGCAGATAATACAGGTAATGAGTGGAGAACAGGAGGGCTTCTTAAAAACTAACAGGTCTGTGAGAGCTGGAATTCTTACTGGTTGGTAGGTGATCAAATACTTATGTCATGCAATAAAATGCAAATTAATTATTTAAAAATCATACAATGTGATTTTCTGGATTTTTGTTTTAGATTCCGTCACTCACATTTGAAGTGTACCTATGATAAAAATTACAGACTTCTACATACTTTGTAAGTGGGCAAACCTGCAAAATCGGCAGTGTATCAAATACTTGTTCTCCCCACTGTAGTATAAATATGGATAGTATGAATGAAATTCAGATGTACAATATCCACCATGTTTTAACTGTCATGTGGCCTACTACCGTCAGCTGCGTGGCTTCGCTGCCATTCTTAAATCCTCTCCTGTGGCCTCATTGGAATGTAAAGTGTCCATCTAATGCGCAATTCAGAATCTTTGCTGAAGTACAGTAGTAGGTCATCCAGGTACTTTTCCCCTACTGTTTTTCAAATACTATGTATTCAGACATACTACTCTGTCGGTGTACTGCTTTTGGCATACTGTATAGTAGGGAAGTATTCGATTTTGGATGCAGCGACAGTTTTTATTAAGAGTCATTTATTTATAGGGAAATTATAGTCTGAGAGCAACATCCAAATGTTTTGTAAGTGTAGTACTTCAACTTTTTACTTATTTATTTCAGTAAATAAAAAAAATTAAAAAAAATTGTTAAAACTATTTTAACAGACCTCTTTGTCATGTACTGTTTGTGTTAGTATAGGGTAAACATCTAGCTAAAGGATTACCTTTGAATTCAATCATGAAATGTGAAGTTAACAAATATGTGTAAATTGAATTTAAAGGTGGGTGCAGTGTGTAGTATTTATGAGGATCTGTTGACAGAAATGCAATATAATATACATAACTATGTTTTCAGTGGTTTATAAAGACCTTACACAATGAACTGTTATGTTTTTATTACCTTAGAATGAGCCATTTCTGTCTTCACACCGCAGGTCCCCTTACAGTAGAGTCGCCATTTTGCTGTTTCTGCAGTAGCCCTAAGCGGACAAACTACTCTACAGAGCACTAGTCACTCTCTGCTGTCTCAGACGACAACATCTTTGTCCTGTGTTGGCCACCGTAGCTTCTCTATGTGCTTCGAAAGGGAGGGGTGAGCGGTGGGCGGTTGCAATTCGCAAACTCACCACTAGATGCCGCTAAAATTTACACAGTAAAAGAGAACGGTTTAAAGAAATTTGTTTCGCTCATGCTTATTGAAGGCGTTCTCATTATTACTTTGAGGTTCATACACTTAAAAACTGCTACTGAAAAAGTCAAAAGAGAACCGCCACAAAGTCCTTTTCCGTAGCACAAGGGCTTTTGGCCAGTATTACCCCAGAAATTATTCACTGATACATGAAAATCTACCAAAAAAGCCATCCAGGCACCTATTTTCAGTGTACTATGAATCCTAATCTTATATATAGTATAGTTAGTATATAAATTAGGATGCAGCTCTCAGTAGCTTTAAGATACAGGACTTCAGTCAGCATACTGCACCCGGCGGTGCGGTTATGTTCACGAGCAGTCGCAGTGATTAAAACACATGGCTGCTTCTCTTTATCACCCCTGCTGCATGTGTAATGCGAAGCTTATGCATATCATCCGAGCGCCTCTCGTGTGATAGAGCCGTTTGCGCCGTCGTCCGGTCTGTACAGTATTCCTCTATGCCACATTGCATCTCTGCTGCAGCCTGCTCTACACATTTGCATTTAAATTAAATTCAATCTCCTCTGCTTTTTACTGTCATGCAGTAAGGCAATACTGAACCTTACACACTCCGCATACTCTCTTTGTTAATTTCCTCCTGTTTTCTCTCCTTTTGTTTGTCCGTTTCCTGCTGCAATGGCATGCGTGCGGGAATATAAATAGCTTATATTAACTTCTGCGTATCTGTAGCCTGTGCCTCAGATTCAAAGACCCACTGATGCATACTGGCTACAAGAATGGCATGAACATTCTTAAGATTGCAGGCTTTGATCTGATTGGCTGGCTTTACTGCAGAAGTTTACAAGAGCTGCTAATTATTGCATACAAGGAACTTTTCTAGTCAAAATGCTGGCAAGGTTCATGCGTTCTGTACAAACTTTTGTAGACACTACTATGTCATCATTCGAATAATTTTAAAATAAATAATTATTTGCATGTTATGGTCGCTATTAAAATTCAATACCATTTTGTTTTTATATATACATATAGACTATAAATACTAAAATGAAATGCAAGTCATTTTAGGCATAACATTATAATATAACATGAAAAATGCATATTGATTTTGAGGTTTGCTAAAGATTACATTTAAGGAATAATTCAATTATTAGTGTTTTTAAAGAATAACATTGTCAGTGTTAGATAACGGCAAAGGTTAAAAAAAATAAAAAAAATAGAGGAAATGAACATGCGCAGTCAACTCTTTCCCCTCCAGCGTTTTTTTATAAAGTTGACAGTCACCGCCAGTGTTTTTGCATGGCCCCAAGAATATTTTGTTGTATGAATATCTGAACATGCAATATTTTAAAAGACAGAACAGAGCCTCTGCTTTTAAACAACAACAAAAACAAAACAAAAAACTTTTTATCAAAGACTTTATATATAGGAAGACGGTGCACTCCGATTACTTATGAATGGGAGAAAGTGCAACGCCCAATATGGCGAATAAGCCCCGCCTTTTAAATGAAAGAGCCAATCGTTGATTAGTAAAGTCATTGCGTCACTGCAGCTGTTAGAAGCTCCAGTTGCTATAGAAACAGGCAGTGTTCTGAGAAGTGCGCTTAGGACTGCGCATTAGCTTTGTCCAGCCTGAAAAATTCAGTTTTTTGTCAGGATTCGAGCGTTTAGAAACAAAATTTATGAGACAGTTGTTGTCAGATTTCATTGGTGATTTTCAAATATGAAATTTAATTGTAAGCTTGGCGAACAGTTTTGGAGAATTTGATGTTTCCCCATTCAAAGAGATAGGAGCTGCACTTGCATGCCTGAGAGGCGTTTCAAAGATGGCTGCCGAGTGAAATGACTTGTCTTAAAGGGACTTTGGTTTTATTCTAGCTTAATGCATTCTTTTTTTTTATCAACACTTGAATGTTGGTAAGTTTGTTTAAATAAAAAGCTACATTTTGAGCAAAAAGCTGAGAAAAACTTGTTTTTGTCTAAGACTACATCTAGATCGGATTCAGAACGATGATCAAAGCGCAGATGGAGTAGATTGTGTCCATCAACACCCCCAAAGCTTCACAGTCCTATAGCTCGTCCTGGGTCGACATTTCATCCAGTAGCATTAGGCAGTTTTGATTAATATGCTGTTGGTGATCGGATTATTTTACATATGCATATGATTACATATGATATCGCTTGCTTTCAACAAGCGTTTGACATCATCTTCGCTTGTGTTTTGATCAGTACTTTTTCAGAAGATGTGTAATAGTGCCCCCCCTACCGTATAACAGTGAAAACACGGAAAGCCGAAAAATTCCGTCAGTGGTGAGGAAAGAGTTAAATATATCAGCCGATGCGATAAAACTTTGAATGACTGAATGATAACCGATATGATACTGATTATATTGTGCATTGGTAGTTTTACAGTATTTCAGATGAAATACCTAAGAACATATGTGTGTATTAAATGGTTTTGAAATATGTAATAAAAGGTATGTATTATGTATGTCTCTATATTGCCCAGCACTTCCAAGAAATGAGCAGGAATTTTTCTTGGCCGCAAAGTGACCAAGAAACTTTGCGACCAAGAACTTTATGTCAGTAGTCAAAACACAAGCCTGACTAATTCAGACAGGCATAGCAGTGGGTTTTTTTGTGCACTTTATTTCTCATGTGAATGCTCCAGGCACGTTGAAATCACATTTTGTGTGGTTTAAACTCCCTAAATGGCAAATTATCTCAAGCAGACTGTCTAATTTCAGCGAGAGAAACATCCTGCTGTAGTCCTGAAGGGTTTTCCGTCCAGTTCCAGTCTCTGTTGCCCTAACCACCTGTAATCTGGCCAGCGTGTGGGCCTGAGGGAGAACGGCTGCCGGCTGCTTCACATCGGCTTGTTTGTGCCATCTCCAGGTTTTAAACAGGGTTAATGAGCCTCTGGTGCCCACAGTCCTAAACCTCCTTACACAAATCGATTTTAGACATGAGAAGCTTCGAAGAGAAACACAGGGGATCATTAACACAGAGTGTTAAAATGTGTGGCTCCTGTAAGCAGTTCTGCCCATGAAAATGGAGGTATTCTATCCAGTATGAACAATTGTGTAGCCTGCAAACATTTGTTTTTCCTTTCTTTGACTGGCTACTTTCTGTTTCTGGTACTATATTAGATTGGACAGATGTGGATTTGGTACTGGGGGGGAAGTGAGGGAGTCCACAGTTGAGAACTAAATATGTATATATACACACTTGGAAAGAAAGGTTCTATTTGGAACCTTAAAGGCTTCTGTCAGGCGCTTCATATATAGAAACTTTTTAGGGGTTCCAATCATTTTATGGATTTAGTTTTAATTCATTTTGTTTTAATTCATTTTTATTTTGATTAGCTCATAAACATACATATCACTAGAAAAAAAATGAAATAACCTGTTTAACATGACAGTATTATGCAATCAAGACATTTCTCCTTGTATATGTAATCTATATAGAACCCTATTTAACCTTTTTTCTAAGAGTGTACTATTCATTCACACACCTTTAAACAAGAATAAGTCAAGAATTTCAGTATACTGGATTACTTTTTATAACAGCATCTCCAAACAATCAGTAAAATTTTGTTAAATTGTCTATTACAGGGGTTTTCAAACTTCATGATGCCAAGGACCCCCAAATATGATGAACCTTTTATGAGGGACCCCCTTCCTAAAACCCATCTATATATTTTTATGTATGAAAAAACATTTAAACTGTTAGATAAATAGTAAGTGTGACATTATAAATACAACATATTGTTTCCAAACTTAAATTGGCTATACTTAATGTTGGATGTATAAACCTGCAGAAGAACATTTTCAATTAAAAATAATTTGTATAAGCAACTTTCACAATAAATGTATGCAGCCCCAGTGAGCAAGATAAAGGGGACTATAGTGAGAAAAACTCACTAAAAAGATACAAAACAAACCTATACGATTCTGGAAAGTATGTATACAGCAAGAAAGGAGAGAAACATTTAGAAATGAAACAATGTTCGGTAGACTTTAAACATTTTTGCTTTGTCTTTTTATTCTCTGAAATTTTCTGGGGACCCCTTAGAACCTTCTGGAGGACCCCTGTGGGTCCCCGGACCCCAGTTTGAAAACCCCTGTTCTAGTACATATTCAGACCAGTATAAATACTGTAGCTATTAGTTTGCTTGGTCCATAATTACACTGTTTTCATAGACTAATTGTGGAAAACGTGTACATTTTAGGGGATTTTAATACTGTGTTATGTAAATAATCTGATCTGCTCTAAATTATTTAATGAGCTAGATATATTGCTCATGTGGAAAGTAAAACTTTTTTTTTTCAGTGAATCATTCAAAAACCTACAGTTCAGCCTGAATTCATTCAATCGATTAATTTGCAAATAAGTGTGGAAATTAGTGTCAAAATGATTTTTTTTATTAGAGCCCTGCTCCTTCATCAGCATAATGCAGGTCATCTGACTGACAATTCCCGGACACTATGTCGTAATTGAAAACCATGATTTGAGCTGAAAGGAAATATCCTCCCATTGATTCAATTTTCTAGGGTAAAATAGCGATCATTATAAATGAAGCTAGAGAAGATTGTTGCTATAGGGACAGAAATGAGGCAGCCAATGAGAAGCCACCATGTGTGTGTTGTGACTAAAGTGGGTTTCTTTACATGCATTTGATGCTTCTGTGCAACCTGGTTTACACTAATGGCTCAAATGAGAGACAGAACAATCTTTATGTATGCTCATTAATTGGGTGGAGTAATTCCCTGTACATTGAGGTTGTCGTATTTATGTGTGTGTGTTTTTTGGTGAGAGAAAAAGAAATAGGGCAGTTGGAAAAAGAAAGAGTTGTGTGTGTGTGTGTGTGTGTGTGTGTGTGTGTGTGTGTGTGTGTGTGTGTGTGTGTGTGTGTGTGTGTGTGTATACATGTTTTTCTGTCCCGGTGAGGACTTCAACCTGAATGCACACTGACTCATGGGGACTTGTGTCACCGTGGGGACCTAAATTGAGGTCCCCATGAGGAAACAAGCTTATAAATCATACAGAATGATCATACAGAGAAAACAAAATTTTTTTTGCAAATGTAAAAATGCAGAAAGTTTGGTTTAGGGGTAGGGTTAGTGTAAGGGGATAAAATATGCAGTTTGTACAGTATAAAAACCATTACTTCTATGGAGAGTCCCCACAAAGATAGTAAGCCAGACATGTGTGTGTGTGTGTGTGTGTGTGTGTGTGTGTGTGTGTGTGTGTGTGTGTGTGTGTTCTTTAGGTTTCATCAGATTGACCAGGGTGCTTTAATGACCATATTTTACTGTTACACAAACACAAAAAAATAGTTCTAGTTGCATAAAACAGACAGGAAATGAACATAAAGAGGCAGGATAATTTATTTGCACATGCTGTCTGTGTAATTTTACACCCAATTCACTGAAGAAATTATGGAAAGAAGGCACTGTTTGTACTGAGCAAAATATAATTACTTTATTGAAATATGGCAAATGGCTATTTTAGAGGATTTAGCAAGTCAGCAAGAATTGCTGTCACAATTCATTGCACACCGAACATGAGTTAACATTATACAATACACTGTGTGGTCTAAGTAACATCAATAAGAAAGGAAATTTACTGGAGCAAGTTACATTTTTATTAAAGTATATGAAAATATTGTTTGTTTATTCATTCATTAACTTATTTATTTATTATTATTATTATTATTATTATTATTATTATTATTATTGAGCAAATTACATTTATTTATTTTTTTTATTATTTTATTATTTATTTTATTTTATTTTATTTTTTATTTTATACCATGGACAGATTAAATAAACCAGGAAATTTATTAACAAAGCAAGTGACACAGCTGTAGTGAATTTGCCCCCAACGTACAGAGGACTAAATGCACAGCACTCACTTTTCTTTGCCTCTCTTTCTCTCTTTCAGGTTCTTAAGATTAATTTGATCGGCCACAGGAAAAGAATACTCGCATCACTTGGAGATCGACTGCACGAAGACCCGCCACAGAAACCACCACGGGCCATCTCTCTAAGGGTGAGTAGAAATCACAAACTCCTCTCACACTATGTCTGTTATGTTTTCAGTCACCAAGCAACGATAAATTGAATGTTCATCCTAAATGTCACCCATAATGTATGTTGGATTTTATGTTTGTGTGCGTGTATGCATTGTTTTTTATCCTGTTCCTCAAAATGTTTATAGAGAAATGTCACTTTCTGTATGATTTGCTCTTATCCTGTGGCATTCTTATGGCCTGAGCCACTCCAGGGATTTAACTTGATCTTCCAGGCTGGATCAGACAGATGCTCTCAAACGCAGCAAGGCCTCCTCAGCCTCTTTTCCAGGACTCCAATCGATGCAAAAGCCAGTTCAGAGCAATAGAAATTTGGGCCACAGTTTATATTCCTTCTTAATCAAAGGACGAGGGCTGTCTGACGTAGAAACAGTGGGTCATATGACTAAAAAATGAACTCAAACACAAACATCAACCAAAAACCGGCGCACAGCCAGACCTCGAATGAGAAAGTCCCTGGAGAAAGCTCTCCGTTAGCATTCCCATTCATCTCATGGCAGTTTCTCCACTAACCACCCTGCTAACCACCAAAAACCACTTCTCTGTCGCCCTCCCGCAGGAGCCCACCGGGAACCACACTCCCCCTCAGCTGTCCCCGTCTCTAAATCAGGCCTACCCAAACGCCGGCTCTCTGGACGTCCAGCATCTCATCATGCAGGCCGACGCCAGACGCAGACGTAACGACAACTACTTCGAGGACGTGCCGCGCTCCAAACTAGAGAGACAGATGGCACAAGTCAGTATGGTGAGTTAGTGCACTTACGTCAAGTGCACTACTCCCCTCTGCGTATGTTGGTGTGATCAATTGTGCTTTGTGCACCTTTATGTCCGGATAGAATCTCAATAAATCAGTGGTGTTAAAGCGTGTGTGCGTTTGCGATTGTGAAAGTGTTGTGGCTAGGATCTCTCATTGTGAGCTTATCAGTGATGTGTGTGCCTGTGTTTTGCAGTGATTGTGAATAGAATAAGTTATTGCACCGAGCGTAATGACAAAAGCTTACAAAAAACCCGTACGTCCTCTTCCTCTTTTAGCCTTCAGTTTATCAGTTTTTCCTGCCCTGTGGATCCATATATCATCACAGAGAGGGAGAGAGAGAAAAAAAGAAAAAGATCAAAAGAGCGACAAAAAAGCTTTAAACCAAATGCTTAGCAACTATTAGTTACATTCTGAATCCTGCGCTCCAGAAATCTATGATTATCGTATGATTATGTACTCTACTCGGTTAAGTGGAGCAAGTTACATATTTATTTTTTTTATTAGTTAATTAATTAATTAGTTAATTATTGAACCACGTTTATGAAAATATTGAATTGTTTTTTTTTTTGTATTTTATTTTACTACTTTTATTTTACTACTAATAATTATTATTCAGTGCTTGAGCAAAATAAAAATGTAATTAAAGATTATAAAAACATTTATTTTATTTTACTTCTTGTATTTTACTAAGAAAAACAGTGAAAGAGCAAGAAAAGGCCATAAAACTATGATTATCATATATATATATATATATATATAGATATAGATATAGATATATTAGTGCTGTCAAATTGATTAATCGTGATTAATCGCATCCAAAATAAGTTTGTGTTTACATAATATATGTGTGTACTGTGTATAATCATTATGTATATATAAATACACACATGCATGTATATATTTAATAAAACTTTGTTATATTTATATATAAAATATTTATATATAATATAAATTATATAAATATATATACAGTATATACATGCAAATATTTCTTAAATATATACATGAATGAGTGTGTATTTATATATACATAATAATTATACACAGTACACACATATATTATGTAAACACAAACTTTTATTTTGGATGCGAGTAATCGATTTGACAGCACTAATATATATAAATAACCTTGATATAATTACTAACATTTATGTTTTTTCCACTTCCTCTTTTTTTTTTTTTTTTAGCAAGGGGAATGGTGCGAGCCAATCACGTTACGGCCTCCGAACGAGGCGACGTCATCTACGCCGGTGCAGTACTGGCAGCACCATCCTGAGAAGCTTATATTCCAGTCATGTGACTATGAAGCATATGTAAGTGTGGGTGTTAATAGTGATAAATGATGAATGTTTTTCAGATTTTCTTGCAAAAACCCTACAGGAACTAAAATGTGAAATGAAATGTGAGCGTACAAAGAATTTAGAAGTGGATGCGGCCTTAGTGGGCTCCTGCAAGCGATCAGATAAAAGCGAACGTGAAAGCTATCTACGAGTCCTTTAGTTATTCGGTGGTGAATAATGGTGTTTTAACCTTCAATCAATACAGCTTTTTTCAGCTCTCTCTGGGCCAGAGCATCTCTAGTATTAGCTTACATAAACCCACTCTGTTTCCTAGCAACAACCATGTAAATTTGATTGGCTTATTCTCCAGTGCCAAAAAACACTGATGGAGCTTATGAACAGAATCCATACATGTAAGTGTGACTGAACCACAGAGGCCAAAGGTCAAGTTTCGAGTTTATTCTCAGTGTTGAACTGTGAAGGAATCCAGAATCTCTCGATCAATGCCTATCCTATGACAAACATGAGCACAAAAACTGTATTTTACTGTACTTTTATTTTTTATATTACTGTATACATTATTACCTGGCAAATAAAATATAAATAAAATAATTTAAAAAAATTAAAATAAAATTAATTAAAATCTAAAATTATTATACAAGAAGTAAAATAAATGAAAAATATTAAAATAAAATAAAAATATTACAACAAAATACTGAAATCAAATCTAATAAAAATAAAGAATTACAAATACAGAGGAATATAAAATTAAATAAAAATAAACTACGAATACAAAAAGTGATTGATTAAAATCATATAGCTGTGATTAATGTAATGTACATTAATGGTCTAGAGTGGGTTTGGAAATAATGTGCATTTTATTTTGTGATTGAAAATGAGTAGTACAGTTTAGTACAGGTAGTACAGGTTCTGACAGTAGCATCCGTCTGTCTTGCCAGTCAACATTTCAGTCTCATCTAGTCTTAAGATGACTGGGTTTTACATTAACTGAATGCTTTACAAAATACTATCACACATCCTGATGGTAGATGCCAGATTGCTTTCATGTGATACACAGCCCGCTGGCTCTCAAGGTTGTCCTTGTCTAATACTCAGCAGTGCAGCGTAACACTTCCCCTGATCACAGCACAACTAAGCTCTTTCCGACCGATCTCTTCCTACACACTTCAGTGTACACGGCTACATTTCCTTTCAGTTATTGATTTATCTGACAGGTTTACTCACAGTGACACACAATCTGTTCAATCTGTTGGGAAAGAAAACCTTGGGGAGATGGTAAAAAAAATTAAAGAATAATCTGAATACTGGGGTGGTCTTATATACATCCATTTGTATACATATAAACACACACAAAATATTGTTTTTATACTTTGTCTACTTTTTTAAATTGTACAATTAATAAAAATGAACGTGTTGCTCAGTTTCTGATTGTGTTTGTTCTGCAGTATCTGGGGTCTATGTTGGTGAAGGAGTTGCGCGGTACAGAGTCCACGCATGATGCCTGCGCAAAAATGAGGGTAAGAGTTGTGTCACCATGGCAACCACTAAACGATCTGTCCAGTCATGCTCCTTCTGCCCTCAGGTCACTATGACACACAGTCATTGAGAAAACAGGACTACGAGAGCACACAGCGTACTTTTTTACGATTTACACACACGCAAGACGATATGTTAGGGAATTAATCGATTTTCTCATAACCGTGCAACCCTACTTCCCACAGCGTATGAATGCATTAACCTCGCTTTACCTCAACATCAATGGCCCCCGTTCTCATTAGATTATTTAACACTGCAGGACAGTTTGCCTGCTCTGTTTTTGTATGCATGTAAAGCACCATCTGTGCTCCATCTCTCTCCTTTCTGCTCCCCGCTGCACTTTTTGATGAAGCAGAGAGAGTTTGAGACCGGCCGCCCCTTGCTTCTTCACAAACACATTAATACATTCAGAGGGTGTAAATTTAGGTCCTCCAACTCTTGCTCTTTGTTTTAAGCAGAATATTTTGACAGGTACAGTGCGGTAGAGAGCCGCTGATGCACAGGAAATCACTGACAGTGAGAGCGAGAGTGGAAATGAGGTCCAGATGAATATATATTCCACTCTGACAGCTGATATGACGGCGTAGGAATGTATGAAAATGAATTCTGACTCTCTGCAGTTCATCATCATCATCATCATCATCATCCTCGGCTGCATGTGATTTATGCCCCCTGCAGCCTGAGGTGGTCTCCCAACCTGGTCTGGTTTGCTGGTTTTATAGAGGTTTTGGCCACTTGACAGCTTGTCTCCTGCTGGCTGACCAGCTTGACCAGACTGGGAGACCAGCTAAAACCATTTTTTCCCAACAGCACTATATGCGGTATATATCATCATCAACTTTCAAACCCAATAAGGCCCCGTTTTAAACAGTGCACAATGTAATTTTGCCCCTTTTTTATTTGTCTCATGAGATGGCACACTATCTGGGTTATTGCAGGGGACTGAAGGGCATTACGTGTAAATATTTTAGTGTGTGTTTGAGTTTGTATTAGGCAGATCTCAGTCAGTGTGTGATGGGGCCTCATGAATGTTAATATTGAAGACTATAAGACTGTCTGCTGATCTCTCCTCCTCCCATCCTCTCCGTAAGAAGTCTACAGAACAGATGAAGAAGATCCCCACCATAGTACTGTCTGTCTCCTATAAGGGCGTCAAGTTTATCGATGCCACTAACAAGGTAATCATCTGCCGTTACCTGTTTTAAAAATCATTTTATACACAGATTATAACTGTAACTTTCATCTCCCTTAATAAGATTAGGGCTGAAATTAGGGCTGTCAGTCAATAAAAAATGTAATTGAATAATCAATCGCAATAAATTGCATGTCACTAAAGAAATTAAGATGAAGAACAGTACATTATTCTGACAAAGCGTTGAATAGATATGACAAAAAATGCCATTCTGTTTTTAAATCATGATATTTTTTATAATCACACTAAATGAGCACATTAAATTGATAGTCCTAGTAGAAATGTAGAATAGAACGATATTGTTATTAAACAAAATCTGATTCTTTCCCTCTTATTTCTCTCCCTTTCTCCAATGTTTAGAACATCATAGCTGAGCATGAGATCAGGAATATCTCGTGTGCCGCGCAGGACCCTGAAGATCTGTCCACATTTGCGTACATCACCAAGGACCTGAAATCCAGCCATCATTACTGCCACGTGTTTACAGCTTTCGATGTGGTTAGTAGCATATAATAAATAAACCCATGTCTGATAAAGCATAAATAAAAATGAAACATCCATTAAAGCTCACTTACAAATGCGCAAGTGTTGCAAACCATGTTTGAGGAATTCCTCAGTTCATTAAAGGGGTCATGAATTGAGAAATCAACTTTTCCTTGAGCTTTTTATATATAAAAGGTCATCATAATATAAGAATATCCTGTAAGTTTCGGAGCTGAAAACTTCCTTGTTAGTCAAATAAAAGCTTTTATTGACAGCTGGCTCATCAAACGAGAGATCTGCGGATTTGCTTCCCTGTGATGTCAGAGAACAGCGAAACGCCACCTCAACAGAAGAAGAAGAACGCCTAATTCTGTAGCCCCACCCACCGATTCGCACATGAAATGTAACATAAATAACATAGGCCTACGTGGAGCTAAACCAGATCAAACTTTCAAGCAATAAACATGCCATTGAAGATTACAAAATAGTGTGCAGTGCCTGATTGTGGAAGAACACAGTCGCTGCATAAGCTTCCTTCGGATTCCAATATTAGGAATGTGGTTGAACTTTATTTTTAATGAAGTTCCAGCTCACGTGGGTAAGACATGGCACGTTTGTTCGCTTCATTTCGCCGCGGATTCGTTTGTAAGCAAGATACTGGATTTGCAGACAGAATAAGATAAAAAAAAACGATGCTGTGCCTTCTATATTGGATCCGACAGGAATGGTACAACACACTTATGTGAGTAAAAAATGTTTTTTATATGTGATAGTATTGCATTGTTACAGATTGTTTGATATCTACTGATTATGTGTACGTGTCTGACTAAACATAATTAACGATAATTTACCACGCTGTCACAGGCTGGAGTATCCTTTGTATTTGAGGTGTTGTTGGTTCATTGTTCTGCGATTCGGGATCAGACTCGAACATGTATGGGCCGTTGTTCACTCTCTTGACTTGATATTTAAAGAAAAAATACAATCGCGGAAGTTTTGAACATGCTGATTTGTCTGCAGTGAAGTTTTGCTGATGCACATACTTGGCTTGTATGTGAGTGTGTGTGTGTGTGTTAGTCATGCGTGGTTAGCGGTTATATCCACCGATCGGGCAGGCCAAGTAATAAAAAATAACATTCCAATTAATTGCGGGTGGATGAGAGATAAATCATTGTGTTTGTTTGATAAAGACATTTTGCAAGCCCTGTGGGCGAATCATTCCGGTTGCCATTTTTCCACAATGGAAGTTTTCAAAACAATTCCCCACGTGTACTGACGGGGAGTCGAAACTCATTATTATGCAAAGCTGTTATCCAATCATAGCAGTGGGCGTTTACTTCCAAGTCTTTAATGCGGCACGCCCATAAAAACCGAGCGTTCCAAGATCTAGGCTCAAAACCAGGGTAGAAAATAGTAATAAATTACTTATTCATTATGATGTTTTTGAATGTAAAAACCACGCGAACGTCATAAGTTGACCTCAGACAACAGTATAAAAAAATTAAAAAGCCAGTTCATGACCCCTTTAAATAAAAATGAAATTATTAATAAAATATTGGTGGAGGTGTATTTGATTATTACTCTAAGGCCTGGTTTCACAGACAGGACTTAGATTAAGCCAGGACTAGGCCTTAGTTCAGTTAGGAGATTTAAGTAACATTTATAAACATGCCTTAGAAAAAAACATTACTGGTGTGCATCTTGAGACAAAACAATGGCACTGACATATTTAAAGATATTTCAGTGCAAGTTGCTTTCAGTTAAAACAGCTCAAACATGCATTTTAGTCTGGGACTAGCTTAAGCCTTGTCTGTGAAACCGGGGGTATGATTAGTAGAAAATTGTTTAAAAAAATCATCAAATTAATGAAAAAAGGCCAAAACAAGACTTAGAAAGTATCCTATTGTTCATTTGTAATGTTCATTATTTAAATGTATATTAATTTTATATTTGACCTTTTTCGAAGATTCAATGTCTAGTGTAACTATTTTCTATGACGAGATTCTAAAAATTGTCTGTGAAAACACTTGGTAGATCTGACAAGTTTTCAAGTCCTCATCAAAACTTATCACATTTTATAGCACCTGTGTTGTCATTTTAAATAAAAACTACTTTTTGTTAGCTTAAAAGAAGGCTATGGTGGGTTTTTTTTTTTTTTAAAGAAAATGTCTGTTTAGTAAGCTGATGTCTTCTGTGTTACAGTCTGTCACAGTAACACCACAGAGCTGTCTGTGCTTCAGCTAGTCACAACACATGAATAATTTATATCATGCTTAAAGCATGTTTTTAATAATTTAAAAATCACTAAGCTCTGAAATTATGGAAGAAAAGTGGTCAAATGCTGCCAAATGTAGTAGCACTAAACTAAACTCGAATCTTGAAGGCTTTTTCAACGTTTTCTCAGCTGATTTGTAACAGCGTAGATCACCACGTGTGATTTGCAAGTTGATTTTTGAAAGAGCATCTCTCATCATCTCTTTTTTCAAACAGAATCTGGCCTATGAGATTATCCTGACGTTGGGCCAGGCGTTTGAGGTGGCGTATCAGTTGGCCCTGCAGGCCAGAAAGAGCGGCCACGGCTCATCCACTCTACCCGAGAGCTTCGACAGCAAACCCTCCAAACCTGTCCCTAAACCTCGCGTCAACATACGCAAGAGTGTGAGTGACTTTGCCCTTTTACTACCACACAAACACTTGATCCTCTAACACAGCAGCCCGTCTCACCTCATCCATCTGTACATATGTACGCCTGCACACCTTGAACCCATATCTGTGTGTGCTCAAGTGAGTGATGCAGCATGGGAAACAAAACTGCTAGAATGTTTGACCAGAAATGTTAATTTGGAACATTGTTTTAAAACTGACGTTGATCTGCTGTGTGTCAAAAGTTGAACTGCTTTTAATTTAACACATTGATAACAAAATCATTCTAATATGCTGATTTGGTGCTTCTTTGATGAATAGAAAGTTCAAAAAAACAGCATTTATTTCTAATAGAAATTTTGTTTAGTTTAGTTAGAAATTTTAGTTCTCACTATTAACTAGTTGCTTATTAGCATACATATTACTAGGATATTGGCTGTTTATTAGTACTTATAAAGCACATATTAATGCCTTATTCTGCATGACCATATTCTGCATCCCTTAATCCTAAACTTTTGAACGGTAGTGTATATTTAAATTATACCAAAACATTAATGTTTGTTTATCATATGTGACCCTGGACCACAAAACCAGTCATAAGTCGCACGGGTATATTTGTGGCAATAGCCAACAATACATTGTATGGGTCAAAATTATCGATTTTTCTTTTATGCCAAAAATCCTTAGGATATTAAGTAAAGATCATGTTCCATGAAGTTATTTTGTAAATTTCCTACCGTAAATATATAAAAAATGTATTATTAGTAGTAATATGCGTTGCTATGGACTTTATTTGGACAACTTTAAAGGCGATTTTCTCAATATTTTGATTTTTTTGCACCCTCAAATTCCAAGTGGAAAGCTTATTTATTCAGCTTTCAGATGGTCTATTTCCTTACTTTCCTTGTGATTTGATATTTATGCCATATAAAGACCTCTGGTGAATCAAATTAGAGAAATTTGGAATCCAATATGGCCCTCACCTTAAATGAGTTTGAGAATTAAAAACAGCACAGACGAACATTAGCCATTTATTGATTTCGATGTTTGCATGATTGTCTGTTTTAGGAGCACGCGCAGATTTTTAAAACCAATATTGAGAAATGTGTGTTCGGCAGTATTGAAACAGATTAACTTCCTCCCAGTGAAAGTTTGCTTGTACGCACGCCAGCGAGCGTGTGTGTGTGTCACAGCCTGTCCTGAGGGACGGAGAGGTGAGTGTTTGATCTGTAAACGGCACACTCCATCTCCTCTCCCTTCAGTGCATTTAAGGATGAAAGAGATTGATGAGGGCTGTTTGCACAGAGCTCCAGCAAGTCGCTTCCTCCGGGGCAGCCTTCCTCTCCATCTGCCTCCGTCCCAGTGCCCCTAGAGCGGGCACGGTGCCTCTCTCTCCCCCCTGCCACCAACAGGGATATTACCGCTCTCTGGAAGAGGCCCAGAATAGCTCGTCATAAAAATAAAACACACCCTGCCTGTTGGAGTTGGATTACACGCAGGACAGAAACGATGGATGCCTGGTTGAAAATAAACAGTTGCATTTGGAGTCCAGCCTGCAGAAATAACTCTCTTTAATGAGAAGCCTCACTTCTCTATCTGTTTTAAAGGCCAGATCACTGTGCACATAAAATGTGATATTACAGTATAAATACTGAGACAATGTGGCACTTTAAATGGAGCTGTGGTGTAGCAGATACCATGCATGTGAGAGATACGGTGCTCAAATGGACTTTGTAGGTTCAGATCTGGCTCACAACATTTTTCAATCCTGTTCTTCCTTCTCTTTCTTGGGCCATTTAATCCTGTTTGAATGAGTTTTTGCTAACTCTAAGAAATCCAGCCCTGGGTAAGAATATCTTTGATGGGTAATTTTTTTTTCCTCAACACTTGCGTATTATTATTATTATTATTTTCTTTTCTAAATACTGTAAATAAAGCTGCTAAATTTATCATTGCACTGCCCAGTGCACCTTCATTGGATTTTGTGCCTTTTTGCCAACTTTTCTGGGTGAGATAATAGTTTGCGTTACTGTTGACGTCCCATCTGACATAAAAAGAGGATCATTATCTTAATTCCTTCCATTAAACAATTGTATTACATACAGGCATATAAAATATTGAAAATAATGTATAAACTATAATAATATATTAAAGTCCTGGTTACACAGACAAGGTTTAGATTAAGCCAGGATTAGGCCTTAGTTGAATTAGAATTTTATAAATTAGTTTATTTTCTAAATATAAATTAAAAATGATTATAATTTTTTTTTTTTTATTATTATAAATTAGCTTAATTTTATAAATTATAAAATTAACTTTTATAAACGTGCCTTAGAAAAAAAAAACAATACTGGTGTGCATCTTGAGACAAAACAATAGCACTAGACATATTTTAAGTTATGCCAATGCAAGTTGCTCAAACATGCATTTCAGTCTGGGACTAGGCTTTTAAAAGCCCTGTCTCTAAAAAACAGGCAAAAATGTATAAAGTTTATCATATATACACGCACACATCCAGAGCACATAACCTTTTATAATATACACTCTGAGCTTAGTCAAAGATCCCAATTCTGTCTGAATCAGTACATGAAATCACAGGCGTCCTGTGTTAATAACTCAACTAATCCTGTCTGAATAGCGCTTATGTGACAATTTACGCAAGAATGGATTTATGAATGATTAACACCCATTTGTTCTGCTCGTTTTTTGTGAATAAGGCCCATTGTGTGTGTGTGTGTGTGTGTGTGTGTGTGTGTGTGTGTGTGTGTGTGTGTTCACGCTGTTGCCCTGAACACTAACAGCATCCTCTGTGGCTGTGTGTGGTGTACTCGGATATTGATTTTCCCTTCTGTAGGAGAAATTGTTCATTATGTTGCGTTACCTTTTGGGGAAAAAGTTGGCTAGTTAGCTACACTACAAACTACTAACAAAAAGAAGCTAAGATATTGTTAAATATACAGATGTCCAGTCGAATTGAAAAATCAATTTGGCGTGGACAACATTAAACTTGAGCAGATAAATTGACACTAAATACAACAAAAATAACTAATTTATATAACTGAGACATGTACAACTGAGTATCATTAAGAAAAGACAGTGAACAACAGCATTTAACTAGCTGTTTATTTATTCAAAACAGGTGAACTACTGGTTCTTAAGGTATTCTAGTCTAAATGTCTGGGTAAAGGACAAGCCCAAAATAGTCAGATTCTTGCAAATGTTAAATTTCAACTCACTTATAAAATTGGAAAAGTTTGTAAAGAGAAACAATAAATATATTTCAATAAAAGCTGCAGTGATATGTCCTTTAAAATTGTTTTCTTTAAAGTCATCTTAGAGGGAAGAAAAAATTCCTTTAAATAAAGAATTAACCATAAGAGAGAGAGAGAGAGAGAGAGAGAGGGAGTGTCTGTGTGTGTGTGTGTGTGTGTGTACATGTATATGTGGTTTAAGAGGACACAAATGTGTATGACGTGGGTATTACAACGTAAACATGGTTTATGAGGACACTTCCTGTGTCCTTGTAATATAATATAGGTAGCACTTTTAACTCAACATTAGTTTGTTAGGATTATTAACTAGCAATTTTTAATGTAGATTCATGATCATTTCTACATCTTTATATAAATTTAAAACAGTTGATGAGGGGGATAGAATATACGATTTGTACAGTATAAAAATCATTACGCCTATGGAGAGTCCATGTAAACCACATATTCTAGAGTGAGTGTGTGTGTTAACCTTCCCAAGCTTTGACTTCTGTGACCTCTTTGTTACCACATATTCTAGAGTGAGTGTGTGTGTTAACCTTCCCAAGCTTTGACTTCTGTGACCTCTTTGTTACCACATATTCTAGAGTGAGTGTGTGTGTTAACCTTCCCAAGCTTTGACCTCTGTGACCTCTTTGTTCCGCCTTTAGGTCATGTCTCCCTCTAGCCACTGGTCCCTGGGGCATATTTTCACCCCGCGCCGTCCTCCTCTTCATCCTTCTCCTCTTCCTCCTACCTCACGACTCCTCCATCATCCTCATAAACTTCAATTTCAGGTCTTCTTACATTTTCCTTTCCTTGATTTCTTTTCCCCTTCTTTTCCTTTTTATTTTTAGGGCTGTATGTTAAATTAATAGCCTGATTTTTTTTCTTTGTTTGTTTTGTAATTTTTCTTGACCTTTTTCTTTTTCTTAATTTTTTATATTAACTCTATATAAGGGAAATTCCAGGTTAAAGAAAGTTACAGAAAATAATTTTAACATCCTTAAAACAGCAATGACAAAAAAAGAAAACATTTATACACTTACAATGGAAGTCTGTGGGGCAATGCATAGTTGTTTTTTTGTTTTTTGAATCAACTGCGATGAGAGAAATTATTTTCTGTGGTAATTGACACCATGTCGCAGATGCTGGCGATCTCTCTCTCTCTCTCTCTCTCTAACCCAGAAATATTCATTTTAACTTTGTTTTGTTTGTTCAGTTTGTTTGATTCATCTCTTCTTCATCTGAATCCTCCTTTCCTGTCCTCCTCTGAAGGTCTGTCCATCCAGAAAATCAGCTGACTAAACACGGATAGAAATATTTCAGGATCTCTTATCCAAGACACCAACTCACCGTTCCCTGAGAGTGTTATCAAACCATTAAGCTCCTTTTCAGGTCGATGCCTCATACTAGAGGTTTATTGCGTAAGATTAGCAACTGTTTCTTTTTTTAAAGCGTTTGGATGTGGAGAAGAATGAAGTTGGTGTGGGTGTGTGCATGTGAGAGCAGTCAGAGGTAGCCAGGAGGAGCGAGGATTATGTTATTTAATATTCATGCGGCTGCATATGGAAAAACCTGATAAAGAACTCAAGACAAGCCAACAACAGACGTAAACGACCCTGCGTTTGTGCGCGCATGTGCTCGTTCCTGTAGAGATTCACGTTTCCGAGCCATGTATAGCTCAGCTTTATGTGGAGCAAGGCTGAGCTGCCGTGGCAACAAGGAACAGTGTTTTGATTGGTTGATAAAGATGTACTAGTTGTAGGGTAGTTTTGACCACAGCAGATCTGCAAGATGGATTTCATGTCATTTGATACTTAATATAACAGATGTATTAGTTTGATGTTACAGGTTAAAAAAAAAGAATTATGTAATGTGGAGTTAATTCACTGTTTTTGTGTTGGTGTGACTGTCTGATTGCCATGTGGTTAACCAATCACAGATTCACATCACACCCCTCTCTCTCCCTCTCTCTCTCTCTATTGTAAATAATATAATCATTATGAATAATATAGGTAGCACTTTTAACTCAACATTAGTTTGTTAGGATTATTAACTAGCAATTTTTAATGTAGATTCATGATCATTTCTACATTTTTATATAAATTTAAAACAGTTGATGTATTGTGAATGAAGATTAATGAAAAAATAGTATTTTTCTTAACCCTTAAACGGATACCTTGGGTCTTTATCGACTGGGGACATCAACCTTCTTAGTATTCCTCACTATCAGGCATAAAAAAAACAAAAAATATCACAAGTATCATCAGCAAAACTTGAAACGGCTCAGTGGTTTACTGCAAAGCGAGTACTGTATGCAATCAAATATTACTGTCACTGTCACTTGATGGTGGATCTGGTGAAGAGGCTGGCAGCGATCAAAATATTGATTTTTGAAGACACTGAAAACGATAGTTTTGAGAATATGGTTGAGATCGCGACTATAAGCAAGATGCTGAATGTACTGGGGAAAGCTCTGACGATGACATTGATGAAAAAAAAAAGCATGTGCTCAAATTCCATAATGTAACGAAAAATGCTTTATTTTGCTCTTTTGTAATTGTTATTAAAAGGTCAGGAGAGTTTAATATTGTGGCAGTTAGAGATCCATATGTGTTAGATATAGATACGGGTCGCTAAAGACCCGAATATGTAATAATGATCTGTGAAACACTAATGCATTGAAGGGTTAATAAACATTAACCTACATTAATTAATGCTGTAAAAAATATTGATCGTTGTTAGTTTAACTAATGTTAAGCAATTGAACCTTGTTGTAAAGTGTTACTATAATATTATTCTTTTAAACTTTTAACGATAATTGACCAAATGAGTGTTTCATCCATGTTTGATTTTTAGCCAGGAGGTCAATTTGTGACGTTTATATCCTGTTTTGGTCAAACTTCTTTTCGCTTTGGTCTTCAAAACTGTAGTACGCAAAGACTCAAATTCTGTGCGTACGCATACGAACGAAAGCGAACGATGCTTAACCCCCTAAATTACTAGCACCTATTGACCTGCTGTCTCTTTCTCCTGTGTGCACCTCAGATGGAGCAGCCCTCAATGGATCAAAAGGGCCACGCCAACGTCCCCTGGATAGTCGAGCCAGGACAAGAAGCCAAAAGAGGAGCCAACACCAAGTATGAGACCACTATTTTCTAATATACACCCAAAATACTGTCCACTCCTGTGTGTGTGCCTTACAGAGAGCGCCCTCTAGAGGCCCCCCACGGAGCCACGGGCCCAGTGACCTGTGACAAGCCCGCGTCTCTCCGCCCGGCCAAGCCCGCCCGTTTACCGTGGCTTCTGCATGATGACGCTGCCGCTGTCTATTCTCTCCTTCGATCTATTGCCCCGCTCTTTCTCTCTATCTCTTTATCTTTTGATCTCTCTCGCCCCCCTCACCTCTCTGGCCGCAGCACGATAAGGGAAGGTCAGCCCTCAGGCCGCCACGCTGCCGATCCTCCTCCAAAACACAAAAAAAGTGTTGCAAGCGGTTGCTTTTCATTCAATTTTTTTCCCATCTGCTCTCTTTTGATTTCTCCTTTCCTCCGTTCCTCGCTATTCTTTCCTCGGCTTCTCCGGGAAGCGCCTCTTCAGCCTTTCCCCCACGCCACTCTCGACTGCTTGAATGACAACTTAAAACCGTAATGCTGCTACAAGCCTTATAAACACAAATGTTGTTTTTAGAGTCGGAATTTGCTTTCTTTCTTTCCTTCTTTCTTTCTCTCTGACTAGACAGCATAGGGTTAGCGAGGCGAACGCTCACGGGAGAGATTTTTGTGAGGTGGGGCATCCGAAACGGCTGGCATAGGAGCAGAGATTGGACTTCACCCAAAGGACATTTTGCTTGAGTTGTTTGTTTCGTCTCGTAGCGAAGTTTTCATTTTTAGTATCAGCGCTTGTCGGAGAGAAAAAAAACAATAACTGTAATTTAAAATCCCTTATTTAAGGGGAGATTTTTTGTTTTTTCTTAAACAGCACAAGAGTTACGAGCTTGTTTCAGTCAGTCAAACCGTAAAGCTAATTTGTGGACGCAGAAGTTTGTCCGATAGCATTTAAAGGAGGCTTATTTTACGCCGAGACATCCGCAAAAAAACTGTCTCTCAAATCGCGCGTTTTCCTTTCTTTCCAATTTTTTTTCCCCCCGTTGTGTTTTCTTTCTTTCCCTTTTTTTGGTGTTGCCAATGAATGAAAACCCGAGAAAACCGAGCCAGTCCTGAGACATGCAGTGTAGTTGATGGAAAGCATGCAGTCCATGTGAACTGGAGAAGGGGGGGCTTTTTTTGATGGACACTTTGGATAAGTGATGTGATTTCATTCACAGGGCAATGGCGGACGCCCATGTCTATTACAGTGGAATTCAGAGAATGTAGCCTGCCCCTAACATGGACCCCCAGTCTCACATGCATTGCAAATAAGGACCGCAAATACGGAACCTAAAAGCGTCACCGGAGCCTCTCGTAACGCATGTGTAAGGATTCGCACGAGGACTTTTTCGACTGGGACTTGGCATACGCGTACAAGGACTGCCGACGTGGACCCGTGGCCTTTTAACGAAACACTCGCATGCACGCGCACACACTCACACTCACACACACACACACACACTGCATAAAAAAAATAAATTAAAAAAAAAACAGTAGGAGGAGACTGTGGAATTTGAATGTACACTTTTCAAGAGGCAGCAATTCGAGTTGCGTTACAAAGGACAGCGGTCGTCACGGAACTTTGTCGCGTGACAGACGAACCGGGGAAAGGCGAGTCACCGCGGACACGGTCTCGCCACGGCAACTCGGACACACTACATTGACTTTTCACTAAATATCTAGTCCAAAATACCATGGCATGTCTGGACTGGGATAAAAATGGACTTTTACATGAATTGCTGTATTTTTCTTTTTCTGTTTTCTTTATTTCTTTCTTTCTTTCTCTCTTTATTTTGTTTGTGGTTAATGATTTAAAAATATGAATATGCACAATGTGAATGAACTCATTGCACTGGACAACCATGAAATGGATGCGTCTCGTGCCAAAATCACTACAGAACGGTTGTTAACTTCATTGGTGGCGCCATGCAGATTATTATTGATATATACTGTTTAATAGAGAACTATATTACCATTACTGTAATATTTACAATTATTATAATTAATTATTCTTATTGTGCAATTCTTGTCTGATGTTGTCTTAACGTTACATTATTTTTATATGACGCGTCAAGCTTGAATACGCAGCCATCCGAAAAAAAAAATAATATTGTAGTACTACAGAGGAACCGAATGTGTGGATGGCTCCACTTGTGTTTCAGATGAAAATATAAAAACAGATCTTATTTTCACTCATTGTCACTGTAGAATTTTGCCACAGTTCTGTAAATAAATATTTTGTTGACTCATTGTTCATATATGTTATTAAAAAACAACAAAAACAATGTATAAAGAATGACAGAATAAAAAATCCAATCAATTACATTGGTAAACAAGGTACAACATTTTGCAGGCGGCTCAAAGTGCAACACATTATAAGATAAGGTATAAGCAACGGGTGGATTTGTGACATCATTGCGGACTAACATGTGTAGATAGGCTTGGGCTTCCAGCACACAGATTTTGTACGTTTGGTCTTTATTTATATTCTTGCAAAGCACACGGAATAAATCCAGATTGTAGAACCATTGTCCTTTCTGTGGCCTGTGTTCCTTTCTTTCTTTAGTTCGTTCTTTCTTGTTTTATCTGTCCATCTATAGAGCGGTGCAGGGATGACGTCAAAACCCGGCAGACTGATTCGCCACTGGAGATTTTCCAATGGCCTTTTATGGTTGAAATGGTTTTTCAATTAATGAGTAAAATAAAGCCTGTGGTAAATATAACTTGATGATACTTTAACGTTTTGTTCTACAGTGTAAACTGCACAAACTCACACCCCAAACTGTCTTATCTAGTTACTTACCACAGGCTTTATTTTACTCATAAATTGAAAAGCCCCATTATAAAAGGCCATTGGAAAATCTCCAGTGGCGAATCAGTCTGCCGGGTTTTGACGTCATCCCTGCACCGCTCTAATGTCTTATCTACTTACCTACTGTTGAATTTTTCTGTCTCTTGTTGTATCTATCAATGTACCACCCACCCATCAATATTCCTTATATATTTCCTTCTATCTATCAGTCAATCAATCCATCCATCCATCCGATGTTCTATCTATCTATCTATCTATCTATCTATCTATCTATCTATCTGTCTGTCTGTCCGTCCGTCCGTCCGTCCGTCCGTCCATCCATCCATCCATCCATCCATCCATCCATCCATCCATCCATCCATCCATCCATCCATCCATCCATCCATCCATCCATCCAACCAACCAACTGGCCTATATATCCATTCCACCCATCTGTCTGTTGTTCTATCTATCCATCCATCTGGCCTATCCATCCATCTGGCCTATCCATCCATCCATCCATCCATCCATCCATCCATCCATCCATCCATCCACCCACCCATCCACCCACCCATCCACCCATTGTTCTATCTACCTGTTGTTCTGTCACTTTGTCTCTCTATATAGGCCTGTATCTAATGATTAATTGTTTGTATTATTTATTTGTGTAGGCCTTTCTACTTATCAGTGGCCTCTGGGGAGCTGGCACAAATTACAATTCAGTAAAGACAGGGAGCGTGTTAAAATATGTGTTCTGATAAGGACTTGAGTGTGAGTTTCAGGATAATATCTCCCTCAGGCGGGGTGACATATGGTTCACTTCTTGTGCACTCTGTTTCCATGGAGCTCATATCTTTCTCCACATAGCCTGTTTAAAACTACTCGGTTACGTTGCGGCAACAGATCTGGAGAAACCACACAGCCAGCATGACACAATCGACTCGGAAGAACCAACATCTAAAGAACGAACAGTTGTAGCCTACTACTCAAATCATAGAGACTGAAAAAACAGATTGTTACTTTTATAGATTACTTGGTTGTTTTACTTTATAGTTTGTATAAATTTTAAATAAAACAATAGAGAAGCTCATAAAGCTTTTCTGTGAGATCTACATCTAACAGACATTTATAGCCTGGATTTCACCTGCAGCGCGTTTCATTCCCCAATCTGTAAAGCGTTTACTGCATCTTTCTGCCAGAGCCTTATAAATCAGACGGCATTTCAAGGGCCGTTTACATCAGAGAGAGAGACGTGCGTTCGTGAGGTGACACAATCCGACCGACATCAACTTTTTTATCAAATATCCTTCACTTTCCATTTCATCATTTAGTTCTCACAACAAAGATAGAACGAGAGAGATAATGGGATAACTGTAGTCTTGCGTCCCAGATGGTGCGTATCCCTAAGTCTTTGACTAAATTAAGCGTCAGGGGATAACCATTTATGTAATTATCTTACAGATCAATTAATTAACACTTACAGAATGTGCCAAATAGATTTCTGCAGCGATATCAAAATAAAGTATTATGATCGTTCAACTAGTTCAGTCATGTTGATATAAAAAGAACAAAGAGAGATGTGAGAGCGGAAAATATGTGAGAACTGGGCCAGAGCTTTAGGAACACACAAAATCAAACTGTAGGGAGCAAAAACGGCCCTCATCTAGCATTCATCAGCTCCGACAAAAAGAACAAACTGTGCTTACCTAACAATGTAAGCAAATATTGAAGATTAATATCATTCCAAATGAATGCTATATCCACAAATAATCTGAATATGTGGCTACAATAATACAAATTTCCTAAAATAGGCTGTTATTTGTGTGCTTATGACCATTTCAGTGAGCATTTGCAACATTTGCAGACCAGTAATGTTGAAGTAGATTTCAAAGAATACAAGGTGGGTTCCCTTGTCTGACTAGACAGCATAGGGTTAGCGAGGCGAACGCTCACGGGAGAGATTTCTGTGAGGTGGGGCATCCGAAACGGCTGGCATAGGAGCAGAGATTGGACTTCACCCAAAGGACATTTTGCTTGAGTTGTTTGTTTTGTTTCGTCTCGTCTGGGATTTCTTATGGGCTTTTATCAGGCATGTGTTCTGTTTGCATGTAAAATCAGGTCTGTTGTTAATATTTAGTTTTGTCAACATTAAATTAGTCAAATTCACGCCATGTCGTAATTGCCGTAACAAATCCTGGTCCCACTTTATATTGTGTCCCTAATACCTGCGAACTACATGGTAACTAGATGTGTACGTAGTATGTAACCACAGTGTAAGTAAACATTGGTGCATAGTATGTACAGCTCTAATATTTGTGTAACTACTGAATGGTATGTGTAAGTACAAATGTGTAACAGAACATTGGTAACAACACTTTTTTTCACTTCAGTAACTACATTTTGTAACAACATGTATTCACACAAGTTTTTCCACTTCCACACGCAGTCTTCAATACTGCAGTTACCAGTTTGGAATACACTGAAACTATGGAAATCAAAATTATTTTCTTATTATAAGGTTTTCCCAGGGTCTAAAGTGATTCAATGGAAGACTGTGTAGCCAAAACTTCCAACAACATTGTCCAGAATGAATACATTTCTAGCTTTATTTAAGCTAAATTAAGGTAGCTTATTTTTTGCCACAAGGATTTGTATATAACGATAGCCTTTGCACAAGACTCTTCAGTACTACATTGCCCAGCCAATTGAACTGAAATGAATTTTGTTTGTGCTAATTCTTCTATGGCCACATACTTTTTACAGGTTTGCAGAAAAAGAAATAGAAATGACAAATAGAAAAAGAAAGGTAGTTTTTTACCATGTTGAAATACTAAAGTTGGTTAAAGCTGCATTCACTAATACTTCCAGCATTAATATCGCATTAAAATACCATAAAGTTACCATGTAAGTAACTAAAAGTACCTATGTTGGTTTAGGTTTTGCATATTACAAGTTGTGACATGAAAATGTAGGGTGTCCTTGTTACATATGTTACATGTATTTGCCATAGTAATAACAGAAAATGATGCATAATTGCATGCAACTAACCCTCAACCAAATCCTAATCCCACCCTAACCCTATAGTAAGTACGTGTAGTTAATTATTATTACTCAGTACTTAAATATTTAATTATTACACTGTAACAATGACACCTTAAAATAAAATGTAACTGTAGTTCTAATTCAGCATTAGTCCTGTCAGTCATAAATACATGGTATTCACATAGTAATCATCATCATCATGATTTCCATAAAGTTTCAATGTATTCCAAACGGGTAACTGCAGTGTTGAAGACTGCGTGTGGAAGTGGAAAAACTTGTGAGACTAAATGTTGTTACAAAATGTAGTTACATAATTCCTGTTACACGTGTACTTACTGAAGTGAAAAAAGTGTTGTTACCAATGTCCTGTTACACATCTGTACTTACACATACCATTCAGTGGGTTGTTACATTTGTGTAGTTACACAAATAGTAGAGCTGTACATACTATACACCAATATGCACTGTGCACTGTGGTTAAAAAGCCTTCATGTGATTGTAGAACTTGTAATTACAATGTGTAAACTTGTAATTTTCTGAGAGCTACGACTTGTACCACGTGACCGCTGTACCACCTGACCACTGCAGATTTAAGGTGCGTTGGACTTGAAGCGGCACTGTGTAGACCGATGGGCGTATGACACAAAGTACCGTGAGAGCGATTCTAAAGCACACAGAGCTTTATTTACTGTAATTACGACATGCCGTGAACCAGGGGCGTAGAATTTAGTAGGGACTCTAGGGACGTGTCCCTACCAATATACAGTGACACTGATTTGCCCCTAGCACCATATAACCACTGTTGTCCGATTGTGTATTGTGGTTTTTATGTATTACTTATTTTATTTAACCTTTATTTAACCAGAAAACAACTCGTTGAGATTAAAAATCTCTTAAATTAAAAAACAAGAGCGTTCTGTGAAAATGCGCAATTCCTTGTACACAAACGGTTAATAGATCTGAGTCCCGCCTCCTGAACCCACATCGCTAATCCGATTGGCTTTGTTTTTTTCTTTCTAACTCGTGAGAGGCCGTAGCTACATTTGGTTGTGCAAAGCGGCAAAGCAAAGCACCTCTGTCCGAAACCTGGATGCGGTAATCGCGTCACATATTGATTCAGAGACAGTGCATTTTTTTCAATATATGACAATCGCGGGATAAGTGGCAAGCCTAAACTCTTTTGTGTGTGTGTGTGTGTGGTTGCAACACATTCTCACTCCCAACTCGTCACATATTGACGCTTGGTCAGGACCCCTTTGGCGTCACTTTTTAACAGGGTACCCCTTTAGCGTCATTTTTCGACGCGCAGAGTGCTTTATTGATTTCAATGAGAAACTTTTGGCGTCATACACAGACGCGTTGGGCATATCGTCATGATGAAATTATATATTGGGTTATGATTTTGCTATTATGACATGTTGGAGTGTGATCCCTTAATTTAATCTGCCAGCATACTTTTATTTACATTTTTTTATTTTACGCTAGTTAGACACGTTTGAACATGTAACCCAACCCCATCCTATCCCTAAACCTAGGTATAGAACAATGGGTATATGTGTATTATATGACATAAAACACAGGCATATATAACAGGCAGATACGACTGCATGCACAGTTTATTCAAAAAGTACAAATATTCCAAGTGTTCCGAGGCCAAACGATTGATTTGTGTGAAGAAGATCCCCAAATGCGATCAGCTTCTCCGTCCGCCTCCGCCGAAGATCATGAACACGTTCAAAAATTGCCGCCCGAAGAAACGTTACGTCAGATTTCATAGTGAAATTGCATTGGCTCTCGCATGTCTCGTGACCGATTGCGTCATTACGTCAGCTTTGATTGTAAAATGTCATTGGCTCTTGTGTGTCTCGTGACCGATTGTCTCATGCTCAAGAGTCGTGTGTATCGTTTGAATGAGATATGACTGTGTGCGTGCGTGTGTGCGTTCACGGAGCGGCGGGATCATCATTTCAGTGATTAAAACAATAAGATCAACTCTGTTCTTTACATGAAGATATCGTATGACTTCAGAAGACTTGGAATGCAACATGAGTTAATACTTATATACTGTTTTTGGTCAGTGTTTGCAATAAAAACCTGTGACTGTACTTTTATTTGCCTGTTACGTGTTTTATATTGTTTAGAAGTGGGTAGGAGTGGGGTTAGTTGCTCCAAAATATAAAAGTAGCCTATAAATATTAATAAAATCATGTCTACTTTTACAAATGCAAAGAATTAAATGCGTCTTGATCTGACGTATTGGGCAAACAATTGAAATCAATGGAGTACCCTGCGCGTCGCTAAAGGGGTACGCTGTGCATTAAAAAGTGACGCTGAGGGTCCTGACCAAGCGTCAATATGTGACGACTTGGGAGTGAGAACGTGTTGGTGTGTGTGTGTGTGTCCCTACATTACAAAGATGGCAATATCCGAAATTCTTTGAGACATTTTTTGTCCCCATGAGAAAAACAGCTTATAAATCACACTAAGCGATGTTTTTTGAAAATGTAAAAATGCAGAAAGTTTTGTGTGATGGGTAGGGTAAAACATCAAAACACAACATTGCTTGGTCTTGTTAAAGTGAGAGTTAAAACCCTTGTCAGCTGAGGCTTAAAGAAGTTTCAGTGCTCTTAGGAGACTGAAGACATGGTATAGAACAACAATGGCACTAGTGAGACTTAACAGTATTGCTGTGTGCCATGTCCTTCAGGACAAACTGGACAATATTGATGTGATAACAAGAAAACAAGAAAAAATATCTTATGCAATTTTACTTACCTAGTAAAAGCATCTTGATTTAAGAATTTTTAGATATTTGGGCTGGAAACAAGACAAAAATACTAAGTAAGAAAAGCATTTTTTTGCAGCATATTGCATTGCACTATGAATGGAGTAAAGTTAAATCTCTGTTAAACTACCTCTTTGTCTTTATTAGTTATCTGTAACTTTACAGAATCCATTAATTAACATATTGTTAAGGTCAATATGACTAAAAACCTTAAAAACATGATCCTGTTAATTTCCTGAATCCTCAGCTTCCGGGGATGTCCCCACCAATTTCAAAATCAAACCTAGCCCTTGCTGTGAACTCAGCAAAAGCTCAAACATGAATTTTTAAAAGTAGGCCTATCTATCTTTTTTTGTATGTAAGTTTCTAACTAAAGTTGCTATATAAAGATCGCAATTGTTGTCCTAATTGTGTAGTTTCACAATTACATTGTGTAGTCAGCAGCTTGAAAATATGCCTGTCTTTTATTTTTTCTCTGCAGAATCAGAAAGGAATCATTCACAATACTACCAGGAGTACATTTGATTTAATGATTTTAAATTTGATTTGTTTGTTAGATTGATTGATTGATTTCATGTTGACTTTATCACACAGGTAGGCTACTGCACAAAGAAGGTAGGTCTATGTATAAAAATATGCTAAAAATGCATGAGTGCCATTGTAAGGTAAGGAAGGTAAGTCATCCCATAAAACGCTACAATGAGTCTTGTGTCATTTGAATGTATTTTCTTAAAACACCTTCTGGTGTGGCTACACCTGAAACCTGGTGTGCGTTTCCACTTCGCTTTTAGGGGGGCTTTGGCACCGGGCAGTCTGGTTTCACACGTAGGCCCTGTCCCAAATAGAGCCCAAAAGGCCAAAGTATATTTCACTTTTTATGTGCACGCGAGGGTCAGCGTACAGTGTGCGTGACATGAATTTCATCATCAGAAGAGTACGCACGTACTGTCAGCGCATCGGCAGATTTTTGTACGCGCAGGTCGCACATGCACATTTAATTTTTTGGCGGTATTTACATGGGTTGGGCAAGAGATTGCTCAAAATTGCGCATGCGTCGAACGCCTGTGTACGCGTACGAGTCAAAAGAAGTATCCTTTGCACGGCTGTGCGTTCGACTGCGTACACGCTTACGTACGCGTAAAAAACGAAGTATACGTTGGGCCATAGACCGTAAAAAAATATGGACGACGCGACTTCATTCTCTTCCGCTGAAGAAAAGTGAAGCCGCCGGAGGTCCGAATATGGCGCTGACACAGATTTAGGACCGAGTTTCTGCAGTAGTGACCTCGGGACCGGAGTCTGCGCAGTAGAGAGCAGGAAGTAGAGCCGCGTTATCAAAAGCCCGCCCACACTCTGGCAGATGCAGAACAATTCATTATGTCGGTGTGAAATAAACAGTTATGGAAATGTAGAAATTAAAGCTAAAGCTCCAAACGCTCCTCCCGTTTTTATAGCATCAAATAACTAACTAAAACCAAACTTATTTTAAAAAACGAACACTTGAAATGAAATCAGCGTGATTAAAAACTGCCTAAAATGACAGAAACCAACTTTGGGAAAAAATTATATGAAGTGTAATTTGATTGTTTAGTTTGTCTCGCGTCCATTACAATACACGGAGGGGCGGGGGTTATGAGCTATACTGGGACCAACCACCTGGGGGCGAACGAGACTATTGGCTTCAGTTTTTAACATAAGTGCGGCAGGCTTGCTTTGGGCTTAAGCCCTCGCGATCTTCCTCCGAGTCCACACTTTCGTGACATATAGCCGCTTTGACTGTCGGGTAGAAGTCTGCCGCAGAGTTCGTGAACACAGTATTGATTGTCTATCAACTTTCAGAAAGGAAGTTTCTTAGCATGTAGCTGTGATTGCATCGCTAAAGTGACGTTGATTTACAAGCAGGGACAAGAATCAACTCGTAAGATTATGCACAAAAGTTTAATTGAACTAAATCACGAACAATTTTGGGGACATTTTTTGTTAAATGTAATGGCATTTTTGCCACAAGCCTCCGTTAATTGCAGACCCTGGTGTACGTTGTTCAAGATCCAAGAGGAATGAAATAATAATGTAATCCCGGTTCGAGAAAGAAAGCGATGTAAAATTAAAACAATTGAATAAGAACAAAGGTTTGTAGCACAAATACAATTTACAGTTAAATTCATTATGAGGTTTACTGATTTAAAAATGACTGGCAAATTTAGAAGAGATCAGCCTTTTTTAGCAGTTAAAAAGCTAATGTTATCGATCTGGTAAACGGGATACGTTTACAACAAATTGACATTCACTGATTGAAGAGGCGAAAAGTGAAGGAAGAGTACAGCGAGGGGGCTCGTGCCCTAGTATAAAGGGTCCCGATATCCCTGCCTGCAAGTAGTCCAAGCACTCCACAAGATTCAAGCTCTGAAGTTGGAATTGTTATATTTGCTTAAGTTGTCCCATTAACAGATAGATATAATGGAGAACATTTTCATAAACAACCAACGCTTTTAAACACCATCGGTGTCTGGAAGCAGCGGAAATTGTGGCGTAACTTAATTGTTGTTGTATGTTTTGAACACGATCCCACAGTTCAGTCGACCCGTTATTATCTTTGAAAACACTGACGTGCGCCGAAAGTTCAGATGCGATAACAAGTGTTATTTTTGTGGGGTCAAACTCATCGGGTACCCCTGCCGGAGGTGAGACGAAAGGGCATTTTTGGGAGGACGCCCAGCATCCTAAAGCCAGCTGCCATGGCAACACTGGCCACGAGCCAATTTAGGGCTTCGCCTCCTCTAAGGTCCACGACGGGAGAGGTGAGAGAGGTATTACACCTGCCGAAGAGCCACATCCATCTGTCACCGAGGCCAGATGTGATTCAAGAGAGGGCAGACTTTTAGTTTTTCCTCCCACCCAAAGCAAAGCCAAATGAGGGAGCTAGAAAGAAGGAAACGTTCCTAAGTGGCCTGAAGTGCATAAAGGCCTCAAGTAACACACTTATTCGAACAAGCAAGTGACCACAGCAAGGATTCCATTGAATACATTTGAATTTTGTTGTTTTCTTAACAGAAAACTGTCATGGGTTCAGAAGACTTTGAATGTAGCGGCAAAGTTGCAGGGACCATTTTTACAACAGTGTTGTAAAGCAGGGCCGGGCAACTCTGGCCCTCGAAATCCACTGTCCCGCAGAGCTAAGCTCCAACCCTAATAAAACACCTGAATAAGATCATCATGGTCATCGGGATTGCTAGACAGCTACAGGCTTTTGAGTTTGAGTTAGTTGGCCAGGCCTGCTGTAAAGCTTTCTTGTGTTCCTTGGAAGAAACAACATCCTACGGGTGAGTAATCTATGACAAGTTTTTTGTTTTTGGGTGAAGCATTCTTTTAAGAACAAATGCAACACGTATTTCTTTCACAAATTACGTTTGCTCACACAGCTTCAGGGGCAGGGTCGAGTCCAAAGCTCCGCAGGCATGGCTTTGGCATCCGTTCTCTTGTTCTCTCTCTCTGTTTTTTCACACGCACACAGTTGGCCCTGCTCCACCTGACCTGATGAGAGCGAGCAATAAAGTAGCCTCGGACACCGAGAGCAGCTGACAGGAACCGTTCTCAGGCCAAGGTTCAGGTAGCGGAGGCAGGGGGATGCACATGTGAGTCAGAGATGAGCAAAACCTCATACAAACTGCACGTCCAACGACAACGGCAGGTACCGATCTTGTGCTGTGTATATGTTTAAAAGGGTTTGAGGTGAGTTTTGAAATCCTTCACTGGGAAAGTTACGTTTACACTGTGCCAGGGTCAATATAGGAGTGCCGCCGCTTTTGTTGGGAAAAAAAGAAACTGGGGGTTGACAATTTATTTAGGTGTTTTTGGTGCAGCTGTTGGTTCCTTTGTTCCATCCATCCATCCATCCACATGGCCTTCACATGGCAAACAGTGTGTAATTAGACAATACTGTATGCTATGAAAAAAAAAAAAAGTGTGTGAGAGTGTTAGGTGTCAGTTTATATATATATCTCGGTTAGCAATACAACTGTAGAGCAGGGGTGTGCAATCCAGCTCCTGGAGGGCCACTGCCCTGCAGAGTTTAGCTCCAGCTTGCCTGAACATGCCAGTCTGGAAGTGTGTAGTATGCCTTGTAGGACCATGATTGGCTGGTTCAGGTGTGTTTAATTGGAGTTGGAGCTAAACTCTGCAGGACAGTGGCCCTCCAGGAGCAGGATGGGATTCCTCTGGTGTAAATGCATTTGATGATATTTAAGTCATTCCACAGACTTTCATGGCCGATCATTGCAAAAAATGAAAGTATAGATTTTGTGCAGGCATGCGTATGTTGTTTTGACCAGGTTTTCAGGCACAGAAAAGAGCAACAAATGCTTAACATTGTAATCCGTTTGTGTCTGTCTGTCTGTGTCTGTGTGTCTGTGTCTGTGTCTGTGTGTGTGTGTGTGTGTTTCACCAGAACATAAGAGCTGAGAATGTAATGAGACAAATGTCATACTGCAGAGGTAGTTTGGGGTGATATGTGTGATAAATGGAAAAGTAGATTTGTCAAAGGCCCATAGGAAATGAAGTAGATCATTTGTACCTCCCTGCACAGTTAAGTAACTAATGAAAGTCACCTATCTGTAATGATCAACTTTTTCAGAGAAATGTCATTAGTTGGTTCGGGATGGTAGATGTCCAGCAACATGATTGGCGCACCCGTTTTCTTGCAATGAAGGGTTGTGGCTTTGACATAGTGATTGAGAACGTAGTTAGAGCAGACCTTCGTCATTCAGTGCGTACGATGAAAGAGCTGCACAGACCTGGTGGCAGCAGGAAGGTCATTCATGCTAAAATGAATATAGCAAATGTGTACAGTGTGGTGAATGGTGTGAAAAATTGTTCAGTAGCACACACACAGGAAGTTCCAATTTTGTTGCATAGGCCAACACATGAACCACTGGGCCACACCACAATGCCTGTGGCACATTGAACGGAGGGGATTATAGGCTCAGTAAGAGATGTGCGGTGCAGAGGTAGAAGCATCACCTCAGTGTCAGAGGTATGTGCTTGAAATCCCAGGAAGATCAAGGATAAGTGGCATTTGAATCTGCAGAGCCGTGTATGAGCAACTGGATGGAACATGGGGAACCACCAGCACAATGAATAAAAACAGAAGGCCTACACAGTTGGTGTGTTAATCTGGGATAAAGGGGGGTTAAGGGGAGAAGAAGAAAGAAAAAAAAAGTTTACTAAGTATTTATACTAAGCACATTCCCAAAAAGGAATGTGCTTCTATATAAGTATTTCCCTGCCTACACACACAAAAAAAATTTGTACATCTCTTATTTAACACCTGATTCAGCTCAGTGTCACAAAGCATGCTTCTAAACTTTGCCCCATATATCCAATGCACATTTTGCATTAAACACCTCATTCCAATCAGCAGTACAGACTACAAGACTTCAATTAGGCATACAATGAACATGACAAAGTACACTACTTGGGACACAGGGAACAAAGATTACAAGCGCTATATCACTTACCCTTTATGCTGTGTTCCTGGTCAAAAATGCCTTTAACTCCTACATTCAACTATGCTATATTAAACACCAAATAATGCATCACATCTTTTTATCACCTTATGTGCAGCAGCGTGTCACTGAAAACATGCACATAAGCTCAATAACACCTACAATCAGTCTGCTCCAAATACAAACACTGCCCTAATTGAAACAAAACAGTCCACACATTTCTTCCAATATTTGCCCATAACATAGCATAAGGCGTCTAAGCAACTTTCTCTAGAATGCTCATTCTTGACCAGGAACACACAAATCTCACCACCTTTACCTCACGACACAGACTCACTCTACATGCAATCCTGGACCAAGCCACTGCTTCTACATCCTACAAGCGTTTCTCGCATAAACTTCTGCAGCGCTGCTTGACATTTGGACATGACAGTGTGCTGTCTGTTCTCATCAGCCAGCTGCCAACAGGAAGTGTCAGAAACAGACAGAGCGTGACCACTGCTGTGTCAGCACTGCCGTGCATTACAGTGTCCTCTTCCCTCTCGCTCTCAAAAGCACACATTCAATTACTCACCACCTTTTTTTAATACGGGGGGGGGGGGGGGGGAACAACCACACACAAAAATACATTCATTCACATCATATCATGATCAATAACAGACAGACTACTTGCCTCAGTGTTCATTCAATTTATATTCACGTTAAGACATACATAAGTGCCAAAATCAATTACATATTCACCCTTTGGATCATTACACATTTTTACTTGTAAGCACCATAAACCATTACTTTTTTCCCCAGACAATGCTGAAAAACCTGATTCCTCATCGTTTCTCAAGACTTACTGAGAAACCTACTTGCATACTGTGCTACGTCTCTCTCACACACACACACACACACACACACACACGAGTGAGCCTCTCCACATACATTATCAAGTTTGTAGTCATAAGGTTAGGACACTGTGTACCTCAAAAGCCTCATTTTAAAGGCCTTAGTTTGGAAGGCTTAGGTGAAATGCCACTGCTGCAAATCAAAGCTAACAAAAAGCAGTTACACACAGCCAAAAATGTGCTTTTCACATCTTTTTAGACATTAGGGCATCGGTTCCAATGCATGGGCTCAGAGGAAATCCCACAGTGGGAAGTGTACGCACTCAAAAAAGCCTTCATATCAAAGATTGTCATAGTAAACCGATTCGTCAACAACATTATGAAACATCAGCAAGGCATATTTAACAAAAACAAATATATTACAACATTTTAATCACAAGCCCCACCCAACCCCCAAATTTCATCTGCTTTTTTTTTTATAAAAAAAAAAAAAAAAAAAAAACCCATCTACAATTCTCCCTCCACTTTCTTTAAAACATAAAGGATTCCAATGCTGTCCACGGTCAAAAAGGTAGTGAAATCGGGCGACACGTGAATCGTCTTCAGATTGGCTCCCATCGTGTAGAACGTCTGCAGGGACTCTCCCGTCTCCACGCTCCACCACTGCAACAACAAAAAATACAAATGAGCGAAAGTCACAATATAGTGCTGTTTTTACCAACAGCACTACATTGAAAACTTAACAACCCCACACCCAGAGGGTCTCCGGTCAAAAAGCAGCAAAAGAATCATCGTATGCGTGTTAACAACTGCTAAATGACTGCGAATACTGGCGGGTAACAGTGTCTAAGCGGCACCGTTGTCACGCTGACAAAATGAGGCCACCGTGCAGCTACCGGCCAAACCGTCCGCGACAATGACAACAGATGCCTCCAACCGCAGCGCTGGTTTTTACGCTCTCTGCGTGCAGATGCGCAAACACGGCACCCCCGGCAGACTCGTTAATCACGCGGCTCTTGTGAATTAATGGCTCGTGTTTGCATTTAACAGGCTCGTTCTACACAACTTACGGCTTTGTGTTAAAATCTCACCGCTCAGTTTTCTGCCCGGTGTACCAAACCTCCAAAAATAAAGCAGCCAGAGAGGGACGTGACCGCCGCGTGCAGGTAGAGCACATTGCTTGAGTCACACATTTCTTTTTCCCTTTCCCTGATGGCCAACACTTTTTTCCCACCCCCCAAAATAGTCTGCGCTCTGCCTCTACGGTCTCCAAGACTGAACACAATAACAGTGAAGGTTCAGACAAAAGGGTGGGCCAAACACAGTCATACGTTTGTGCCGAAACAGATGGTACTGGACTCAACTGAATTATTTGCTAAGAGATCACGGCTTGCCACGTGGGAGGCTTCTAGACACGTTCATTACTTCAAACCTGATGTTTGAAAGACACATTTCCAGTCCTAAATGGGTGGATTTTCTTCCTCAGCCAACAAAACTACTTTAAAAAGATAATGCTTGGTCACTACAAACAACACACAGAACAGCAGCAGGTAAAACGCTGGATCGTTTTAAATCCAGTCTATGTTTGTACATGCAGTCATGTTTGATTCAGACGGGATGAACAATCACCTGGGGGCCGTTCTTCGTACGTCGCTAACTCAGTTAGCTGGATTTGATTGACGATTTGGCATGATCTTGGATTGTTTGCTTCTTCGAAGCTCATCCTGGACTTGCTGTCATAGCAGCAGGCCGTAAGATCAAACCTGCTCGGGAGCAGGCTTATTTCATGTAAACAGGATTAGATTGAGGTGATACTTGAACTAATGAAGTAGCAGTGGCTGGGACAGATTTTAATTACTGAACCAGGAGCAATAATAATTTTAAATTAATAATAATAATAATAATAATAATAATAATAAATTTGAAAATATAATGTGTATAATACTACTGACCCAGCCACTTGATCGAGAGATTTATTTGTGATGGAATAATTATTGTACAACGTGTGTTAATTTGATGGATATTATGGGAGTGGCTTGATGCAGCGCAAGAGATGCAGATAACTTGATCTTGACCCTTAAGAAACTTTAATACTGTCATGTAACAAATCTGCTTTAAATTAAATTAAAATTAAAAGCTAATTACAACATTGAAATAAATGTAAAGGGTGTACAAATTATAAAAATCCTGAATATAAATAATTGGGAATCATGTTTAAAAAAAAAAAAATAATAAATTCACATTTCATTTATCTAACTTTTATGTTGGTTTGGTCATTTGGCTGTTTCTTTATAAAGGACCAGAAATTCGTGTTTTTTTTTTGCCAGGTGGCTTTTTTTAAAATTACATGATGTCATTACGTTGCGGTCTTGCCACCAGCCAATCGCTGCATTACTGATCGTGGTTGAGTTGAGATGCATCTGCCCTCTTCAGTGAACACAGGAACGCACAGTAATCTTAGACAACTTAATCCAGATATTTTAATCCAATCCGCAAATTCGTTTGAAGAACCAAATTAGCCAGAGATCAGTTATCACCATTAAAAGATCTGGGATCTGTCAAATCTCAGATGTATTAAGCGAGGTACGAAGAACGGACCCCTGGCCTCCTCCTCTGTACCCTTTAAAAAGTTAAGGAAAGTTGCTCTGTGTAGAAGAAAAACTTTGCACCCATAGTGCTCTGAGAGCATCTGGCAAATTAAATGTTTTGATGTGGGTGCATCTTTAAACTGGGTTTTTTTTTTTTTTTTTTTAATTTAAAAAGCCATTTCATGCATAAATAGGACATTAGCACGTTACGCTTGCACTTCAACCCATTATTCAGTGTCCTGATGTCAGCGTAATGCGACAGCAGATGGAAACACCTTTTCTGTCCTGACGCAAAATACACATAGGGCACATAAAACACCTACAAATTCAGGGTTATGCGCGCTTTCCCAGACAACATGCTAAGAAGTGCTATTATGCAACTGTAAGAGGTGGAAAAACAAAAAACAAAACCCAAAACAAAAACACCAATAAAAGGAACAAGACCTGCTTCAATTATTCACCTGGCCAAGGCTCACTCTTATTTTCAGACTTTTTTTGGGGCATCTTTCGTTCTGAGAGCTGTTTTTTCTCTCACACATACAGTCTACAGACACAGACCTGACCTTGTTCCACTCCATCTACTCATCCCCAAATGCATGATTGTGCACCTTAAACAGAAGTCAGATGAGGGGAAAAATAAATAAATAAATTCGTAACAAAGGCCACAGTGTCCTCGGGTTGATGTGTAGCATAATTATGTGCGTGTAGCAAAAGCAGACTGGGCAGATTCAAGAATTTTTTTTTTTTAAAGATCTGCAGCAGAGAGGACAGGACAGGATAGGACTCTCAATCAGGAGAAAATCCCGTCGGTCTGGCACCATATAACTAGTGATTGGTTCAAGGAGCGTGTGTTGCATTAATAATGCTTTAAAAAGGACCCTTTTATGATTGAAATAAGTCATGAACTGCAAATCTCCTCCTGAGAAATGACATTTCCCCACACACACACAGAAATAGTTGAGGTCTGAAGCTCAGGGGTCGGCAGTCATCCTCTGACCTTGGAGGTGCTGTGAAGTTGAGTGACGCGCACAAGGGTATAGAGGAAGTGGCCACAGTAACCTTGTTACTAGTTCGCTCTCATTCCTTGCGAGTTCTGTGTTACAGACCACCAATAAGACAGCTTTGTTTGGCCACTGCAGACGATCTTGATAGCCCAATTTATCTTACCATAAAGTGAAACATTTCCACATGAAATGGTCTAATCCGTTCCCTGGGTCTGATATCACGTGAATGACTAATTTTTGTCCCGCACTTCTGCTTGTTTTCTCATTTGCAAGCAACTAAAAATGTTAAACTAAAATAAAAGCTTACAACGTTGCCATTAAATAATTTTTGTACCAACCATCACGTTGGAATCTTATGTTTGCAATCATCACCACATCTATTTTTCACTGTACAATTCAAAGAATCAAATAGTCTGATACTTTTCATCGTGCTTCGTTCTCCGGCATGCACTTAAACTATACAGTACCTATAACTATACTTGCACATCAGGAGCAGGGGGGAAAAACACAAGAGGGCCCACCTCAGACTTCAAAGCTAAATTATTAATTTAAGACCTCAAAGGCTAAAATATTGATGCAGACAATGAAATGAGAGGGGACTAACTCTACAGAGGAATCCTGCACTGGCATCCGCACACAAATGTATGACAAAAACAGGGTGCACGCTGTGCTGTCGGCCCTCCATAGCTAGGGTGACCAATTTCTCACGGTAGAATACGGATGGACACGCACCTTACTGCGCATAACTTCAACTCTTTTTGAAGATCCGCGTTAAATGTACACGCACGTCTTTGACATGTCTGACTTGATCTCCTTCACACTCCCTGCAAGTTTAATCGATAACGAATCGTGATTGGATAGTAATTTTGTTCTCCACAATATACTATGATGAGATTGTTTAGGCTATTCCCGTGTGACTCAAGACTACAACTCGCTTTTAGGATCACCTAGCAAAGACAATTTAGGAAAGAATATGGGGCATGATTTCTTTCATAAGTTGGGACACTAAAAATAGAGCTGAAATACGGGACTGTCCCAGGAAAAACAGGACGTCTGGTCACCCCATCCACAACCTTTTTCCCCACATGAACACGCTTTGACAGGTCATCTGCCAGGAGCCGGGGGCAAATCACTGAGTCACGGCACCAGCGCGTGTCCACCTGCCTGAAGCTAAACATTCAGATCACTTCAAATCAGATTGAGTCATTATGACCAATGAAAAACATAGAATTTGAAATGCCACAAGGTGAAAAAGCATTTTTGCTCAAGTTTTAAACGGTTTATGAGGTGCTGTGAGCAAATTTGTAAAAAGGTACATTTGCTCAAGGTTGTCTGACAAAAAGCCATTTCTCTCAAAGTCGAACGTCTCCCCTCTGGACAAAACCAAAACGCAGGACATCACTCGGCAAATACACTAGGACATGGGTGTGTGATGACATTTTAATAGTGAGTTAAAGGGACCATTCATCCAAAAAATGAAAATCTACTCACCCAAACGTCAAGCAGACCACTTAAAATCCAATTTTGGTCTGTTCCTCACACAAACCTATCGTATGGTTTCAAAGGGCTTGGAACATAGTTGGGCAGTTCAGATACGCATCTATTCTGTAAAAGTGATTCATAAACCATTATATAAAACATACCACTTTAGCTATGCATCTATTCTGAACAAAGCAGCTATTATTCCCTTAACCGCGCCACACGCACAGAAAAGAAATGCAGAAAGCGGAGCAGTGACAGGTGTTGCGATCGGTGTCAAGCTTTCCTACGGTACAAGTGCTTGTTCATCTGCTGGCAAACATTGAAGCCAATAGACTGAGTGAATTCTCTCAGAAACTATTACATAATGAAAGACTACAACCCCAAAAAAAAAAACCAAACACACACACACACACACACAAAAAGAAGTCTAACTTTGATCTGTTTGGCAGCTTTAATCCAAATTTATTTGATAAATCTTATTGCAAAGTGCAAACAATAAATCAAAAATATTAATCCTACGTTTCCAGGACTCTTTTCCATAGTTACATCATCCAATTTACCAAAACTGACTTAAATGGGTTGACTTGGGATTTCAAATTAATAACAGCAGATTCTAATTTTAACATTTTAAATAAATTTCTTAAAAAAAAAAAAAAAAAAAGTTAATAAAATCGACTCTAAACTCCAAATTGAACACCCAGCGACTCTTTGCGTCACTGCCAAATCCACTCTCCCTCAGTTTCTTCTTTCAGTCGCAATCTAATGACTCAAGGATGGGTGTGAATACTGTGTAGAAACAGTCCTGACAGCGGGAGGAGAACAAGTCCATCTCCCTGGCTCGGTTACACATCCACACCCAACGGCCCCAAGTGTTGCTACCGCTACAAAACAAATAGCTTTTCTCACCATTGTTCGACAGTAGAAACAGACAAAGGAAACAAAGAGTCTCTTATTAGCAGGTGAATGCTGTTGCGGGACTCAACAGTGCAATAAACTGCTGTGATATAAGCGTTCTGTCTGGTAGAGGTGACGGTCTGGATGCCCTGGAGCTAATGTGTGTGAATTACTAGGAGCCTCTGAACAGCAGCCAAATCCTCCAGAGAACAAACACTATACGTGTGTGCCTATGTGTGGGAGAAAGGGAATCAGGCTGTGTGATTTAATGCGTTTGAGCCTCTTCCTCAGTAAAGGTGTAATATCCTGGCTGACCTCATCCGTTTGTCCTATCCTCCAGGAAATATTTCTGTCTCATGCGAAGGAATGCTCTGTCACTCTCACACCCGCAGCTACAATAACCATTTGTCTTTTATGAGTGGAATCTAAATGAAAAGAGGCCTTTATAAATCACTCAAACATGCACAAAACATTTACCTCTCAGAGTGAAGGATAAAATAAGTTATCCACACTCCTACACACATGAAACATGCATAAAGAAATGACGTTACGCGTCACCAAGGACGACTTACAAAAAAAAAAAAAAGGTCACATGCAAATAATATTTGTAGGCTAATGCCGACTACAGACATCCTGATGAATGAGATTGAAACAAGGCTGAAAGGAAAAACACAGACAAGGGAAAAGTATAAAAAGACAGATGCCCTGCTGATTTGTCCTGTGTCTGTCCCGTCTCCAGTCCAACCCACTTATCCACAGAGACGAGGGACAGATTACGAGTTTAACGATTCAGGCTACGTTTGGTTTCAGTTAGGGGTGTTACAATATACTGCTACTGACTTAATGAAGTTCACATTGTTTTAGTATTACCCGTACAATAATGTATTGTTTAAAAAAAAAAAAAAAAAAAAATTAATATTCCAATGCCAACATGAATGTTCGACTTCTCCCTGACAATCTCACTGATTGGTGACAGACAGACAGACACCCGTAGTGACGCTTCCGGTGTTTGCATACATTAAATCAGAGATTAAGCAGAATAATGCAATCTTTGTCAAATGCACAGCAGAAACTTTTTATTCACTACATTATTCTTGTACATACAGGCACTATTAAGCAGTACATAAAAGTTCAACAAACCTTTTTAAATAGCGTTTAAATAAAGCAGGGTCTAGATTTTTTTTTTTTTTTTTACCAGTTTTGTTTTGAGAAACTGGACACGAACACATTACAATAACATTAAGAGCTTTATTGGCGCTGAATGAGATTTCACAATAACACGAAACGTGATCGTTGTCATTTGTGAATCAAGCCAATCGTGAAATAGCAGTGCCATCAGAACTTGTGCAGTACTTTGATGGCATAACGTCACTGTCTGACTTGAGACGTGCCAACGCCACGTGACTGTAGCTACTACTGCCGCTCAATCATGGAGGACATGCAAGGTGTAAGCTAGAGACGCACTGTCCATTGCCGGGGACGGAATAAAAAACACGTGTGTTTGGCACTTCCTGCCAACTGGGGTGTCTATCAACAGCAAGTCGTTTTTGTACGCCTTTGTAGTTACAGTTACAGACTCTCCACATCCCTAAACTCGTATTTTGAGTGATTCATTGGCCAGACGCTACTTCGATGATTTGGTTTATATTCAGTTAATTTCACATTGCTATAAATATCACAAATTAGTTATTGTGAATTATTTGTCAAGATAATCATGTAGTGAAAGTCTGATATTGTGACAACCCTAGTTTCAACCACTGTGACATCAGAAAAAGTCAATTTCAACTGCCTAAAAAAGTACCACAATGAGCCATTTAATGATTTTAAAGTAGTTTCGCTGAACTGCAACAGTGAAAAACAACATTTATGATTTAATCTGTGAGCATGCACTAATGCTATTAAAATGTTAACACCTCACTCGCTTATGAGCACAACTGTTACTGTATACTTACACTTCTATGTGTTTTACCCGCCGCAAAACAAAATAACTTTTGGATGGCAGCAGGCCAATGTCAGATGTTTTTGTACTCGGATGGACTCAACTGCAAACATGTCAAAGAACAAACAGTGCCGACGGCCCCATACAGCTAGAAACATGTCACTGACAAACTACAGAAGGCACGCATCAAAAGACGTAGATGAGACTGAGAGGCAGATCACCTCAAAGTGAATGCAGAGAGCTGCCATGCTGAACAAGCTCGGGCATGGCGATATGTACAAGACTCTTCCTGCAGCCTGAATGACAAGCTAAAGCGGGTGTTTAACAGAGCAAACAAGGCTTCAGCTTGATGTCATTACATTTTTTTTTTTTTTTTTTTTTTTTTTTTTTTAGGGCTTTGGGTCACATTTTAAAATTTACACAATTGGTGACAGGCGAAGATAGTGAGAATAACATTGCAGGCTGGATTCGAACTTGCACCGCTGCGTGAGCACCACAACTCAACGTGGTAACTAAATGTGTCGCTAATTTTGCCACATATCTGAAATAAAAGCAAATTATAAAATATGGAAAGGAAATACACCCAGGGATCCTTTACAGGACATAGTAGGCTAATCGACCAAAAACGAACCACAGACTTCACAACATCTGCTCCGAATATATTACCGGATCCTGCAGGCGACGTAAATTCTCAAATCGGAACAAGTGCATCTCCAGCAGGAAGCGCAGCGTGACGCGTCACATCTCGCACACCTCCTTCCTTTGAGTGGTTGTAACAGATTTACTTCGGTCTGAAGAGGTTTGGCTGGGGATGTGGAACCGACGCATACAATGATTAATTTATAGTTTGATATTACAGACAGCGGGATCCTGAGTGAGAGGACAGCCGGTGATCAATCAGAGCTTATTATCGGGTCTCCGACAGACCCGTCGCTCACGCAGAGGGTCAGGAGCGTAGGGGCAGCCCGATGCAGACGCATTTGATAAACTGACAGATTGATGTGTGATGAAGCGTCATTACGCCTGTGACACTTGCACAATGTACAGACAGCTCTGAGTATATTAATAAAGAAGTCACAATGTGTGATGGATAATGGGTGACATTGTTGATGGAAGTTAGTCTCGCTCAGTTCCTGACATGATAATGTGCCTCTGTGACATGAGCGACTGGACAAATGTCTGCCTGATAATACAGATGAAATGGTGATGACATCACAAGACAAACAAGACTTCGTCCTGTTAGGCAAGGCTGCACTTTAAAAGTTACAAAGACATTTGCAGCTTTTGTGGATTTTTGCGATACCTCAAAGAATGCAGGGCAGTCGAGTATTACTTTTGCACCAATAATAATGTCTGAATTAAGGCTGATATCAACATGGCAGTTTCAGACCAATTCAAATGTTTACCTCGTAAACTCAGAGGCATTTCTTTTAAGAATAGGGCTACACTGGTTATGCTGTCTTTGAAAAGAACTGGTTCTTCATTTAGTAAATCAAAAACTACATTTTTTTACCCAGCCATAAACAATAGCCCCACATGCAGTGCAGATTGAATTAAGCTAATCCAAAAAAAAAAAAAAAAATTTTTTTCAGGGTGCATAAAGAACCCACAATTGTTTGCTTGCACATTATATAGATGAAATTGTTTACATGTACCTTAATGTAGCCGCCAGTAGAGACGAGTACTCTGTTATCAGGGGAAAAGTGCAGGTCGGTCACCCATCCGCCGTGGAAAGAGTCCATGGAGTCCTTAGTGTCCCGGGAACAGATCTTCAGGAGAGCTCCATCCAGCATGCTCCATAGCTTATAGACACAAAACCATACAACAATGTTACACAAAATAAATGAATCAAAATGCATAACAGCACAATATAAAGTAGATCCACAAAGTGTTTATTTATAATGCAGTACTGTTCCTTGTATGAATTTGATCAGAAATCGCTTGAGAAACTAAAACATGCCAAATGCAAATACATCCATTCTAAAGGCCTGATTTACAGACATTACACCGTGACGTACGCATTTTGTGCTTGGGCGTTTCTCAGTGGCAGTAAACAGTGTTAAATAGAGACGTGAGCTTTGAAAAACAGCACCACAGGCCATGAATTATAACATCACAGCATTTCTCGCTCTCTGTTTGTGGTGCTCTCTCACTTTCCCCATTTTCCTCTTTCTCTCTGCTAGCAGCATCTTTAATTGATGAGGTAGAACTTTCCTTTACACTTCTGAGCACTGGGGCCCGTCTCCCAGCAAGAGAAGCTCGGAGCGAGACAGTTTGGCAGAAGTGACAAGCAGGGGATGCTGAGTTTTGAGAATTGTGCCATCAAAATATATTTGTCCATATGTCGCTTATCTTAATATCTGTATTAATTTAAACACCTCCGTTTGCTCTCAACGTGGCCATAAATGTCAGCACATTCAGAGTTTCAAAATTCACCATAATTGACAGCCTTTGCCATGACTTTTTTTTACAACTAACAACTGAGAAGACAATTGTTACATTTAACAAATATGCTTTAAATGCTTTATGCTTCATAACAGACCTTCCCCCCCAAAGAGCAGGAAAGGTCTCAGTTACCATGGATACCAACTAATAAGACAGTTTATTGCTTGGGGGGAAAAAAAAAAAATTAAATAAAATAAAGTGACAAACAAGGGCCATGGGGAGACTCATAGCCTTAAACAGACTTTCCTGCATTAATTTATAGAAAAACTGTTCTATAAATGAACATACACTTTTACAAGAGTTATAATCATACGCACAACGTCCTGGGGTGCATCTTGTATGGTATTTCGTTTTATATGCATATCTTATGAACAAACTATTAGTTAATGTAACCTCACTTATACCTTGTTTGGTGTCTATGAAGTTGTAATTTAAAGATCTGAATGATTGTGTATATATGATATGTCGATACCGGTGCAACATTAGTATTACAAGAATCTTCAATAGTTTCTTCATCTGCAACCAATCCAGCTGCACATGCAAAGGGACACACTTGAAACAAAGAGCCATAAAATCTCCAACAGAGGAATCTTCCCACTTGGAAGATTTGGCCTTCCTCATTGGTCAAGTCAACCCTGAGGGGTGTGACCTGTCCCAGACCCTTAAAGAGACTTCAACGGCTTTCTCTCTCGACTGACTACGGACACACATAACCATTCGAAATAACCATGCAAGTTCATATCTTCTTCAGTCAACGCAGAAGAAAAATCGATTGCAACTTCAACACCATCGGACCGAACTATCAAGACTGTCCTGTGACTGTACATCGGACACACTTCAACCGCTCAGGCAAATGCAAGTAACGTACGATACACAAAAAGAAAAAAAAAAAAAAAAATTATTAATTCGCTGTGTAGTTAGTTAAAGCTGTAAACCCCTTTGTTCAGACAAAAGAGCTTGTTGTCATAACTGATGGTTCTCCACGTCTTCATTCCTCTGGAAGTGGTTGAAGAACCGGATCAGAACACTTTCCATTCTACCCCATGTTTGTATGATTTTGTGTGTGCGTGCGCTTGTTAGTTTAGTTGTGTTCATGATTTAGTTAAAACTTATGCACAATACATGTTTGGTTCTGACTCCCTGCCTGCAAACAAATTGTCACTTAAATGATAGCATTTACAGCACTTAGAAAAATAATTCTTCCTTAGATTGTTACATGCTCTGTGGCCATGAAAAATACCCTTCTCTTAGAATTAATCATCAACACTGAATGTTCACAGGATGAACTGATCGATTGTAATGTTAATGTAGCTACATTAAGTTAATCTAACTGATACAAATATTCATAATCATAAATGAGTTATGAATTATTAATATTTCCCCTTTGAGCCAACTCGCTACACAACAATATTTAGGTGATTCTGTAATTAGGGAAACTACTCTGTCCCTTATGTTTGCACTGCTGTTATTACCTTCACACCAAGCATGTTTAGAGAACAATTGAGTCTTTACAAAAACATTTTACTCTTATGATCATGGAAATGAGAAGTGACAAAGGAGCACAGCTATCAGGAACGCACACTGATACAGTAGTTTGAAGATCAGAGATTCTGTATCTTTAATTTGAAGACTTTTTACAAAGATCTGAAAGGAGCTTTACTACCAAACCAGTTAATTGAGAATGAGAATTCAGAAAGCATTTATTTCTTTAGAAATAAAAACTTAAAAAGTTAGTCTAATCTGAACTCAAAAAAAACTAAAATCCTTGTGAAATCTTATCAAGGCCACGATCAGATCTTTATTCCTTTTTAAACACAGATGAAACCGTTTAAGAATTTATTCACCCTTATTTCTCCGTTGTCTTCACCTGTTGCAAGTCGCTTGTTGTCCCAAGAAAACCTGCAACTACGAACGCAGTCCTTGTGTCCCTTCAGCAAAAACGTCATCTCCCACGAGGCACTGCTCCAAACCTTAGGGAACAAAAATCAGCAGTTATAAGCCATTTCACTGCATGAACTGAACAGGAGCAGAACTGAACAGAAGCAAAACTGAACAGTGTTGTGTAAACATTTCAAGAGATCTAATCTCATTGAGTGATCTCTTTGTGAAAAGGTTAATAAAAATAAAATGGAATGGGAATGCTAACAAAGGTGAGCAGATATCAATTTTCCATTTTTGGCTAAACTGTTAGTTATGAAAATGTTTTCCCCATCTCTAATTTTAGTCAGAGTTAGTCATTGAGGCAGGTCCATTTGGCACAAATGATTTTTCTGATCAACACGCCAAATTCACATTGCTGTCCTCCCTCTCTGGTGGTTGAGAAGGTCTGGCAGACAGACGTGAACATGGCGTCACATTAGAAAGCTCTTCTGGTAGCGGAGGTGTCACACAGACTGAGAGAACTTGATCTCATCACACTCAGGCAAGCAGGCTGGACCGCCGATACCACAAACAGAGGACGCTACACACGTATTACACCTGTGTACCGCACTCACGCAGAGTTAATTAGCCAGTATTTGGCATCATTAAAGCGAGCACCCTGGGCTCAGTAAAGCTACTCCTGATAGTCACCTAGCACAGTCCTTACACCGTACCAACGCAGACTCCTAGAGCATCTAGGAGTAAACTAGAGGTGTAACAGGAACAGGTGTTTGCACAGTCAGAGCCCAGGAACTAGACACAGAGGCAGACGAAGCTGAAAACTTTAATGTAAAGAATATCCTGTCCCACGACATTGATCTGATGTATGAATTTGTGCCTTCTTTCGCTGACCTTAGCAGTCCTATCAGCCGAGGTTGTGGCAAAGAGCCAGCCGTCATAAGACACATCACATGACAGGACAGCACCCTTATGACACACAAGGTCTTGCAGCATCTGCCCTTTGTTCAAATCCCAGACCTGCAACAAAGAAAGACTACTTTAGCTAAAAATGGCAATAGATACTTTCCATGAATGAGATACACTTCAGTGACCCATAATTTGATTAAAAGGATTATAGTTTGTTTTAATTGTTTAAAAAAAAAAAAAAAAAAAATCCATTCAAGTATTCAAATCTGTTGAATTGATATTACCGTTGATAAAATGGTCTTTTAAAATAAAATAAAAAAATAAAAAAAAAAATTGAATTTGATTCAGCTACCATTTATTGCTAGAACGTTACACAAATCACCAAACAAAAAAAAAAACAAAAAAAACTGAAAATAGAAAAGCTCAATTTACTTTGCCTTCCTTAAACATTAAAAATCAACGAGGTTAAGCTCTTTTCATGGAACAATTGCTGAAAAAGGCGACGTTATTTAAAGTCTCCATGAAATCAAAACTGACAATTCTTATTTATGGAACACTGTACTGTTTATTATAAAGGATTAATATGTTTGCAACATTTCTCTTACTGTCTATTGTGACATGAATGAAACAGATTTTTTTTTTGGACAATTACAACTATTTAATGCCCACTTTAAGCATTGCAGATCCAATTTTGTACCCTATTTGTGAAAAGGTGGCAGGAAGTCGTGGACCATGTAAACAATCTTTTCCACAGAAGCCCTGATTACAACTGGGGTGAACCAACTAAAACGCCTACTGCCATTGAGATCTTAAAGCTGTTCACAAGCATTTAACAGCATGCATCACCTAATTATCATGGTTGACTGCTTTCAGTCCACAATTTGGGCATGAGGTCTTAACGTCATCCTTCACACATGCTGCATGTGCTTAATATGCATTCATTGGCAATTCAGAAAAAGAAGAGAACAGAAGGTAGAGGTTGCAATTACCTTAACAGTGCCATCAAATGACCATGAGAATAGATGAGGAGAGGAAGAGGAGTTTAAAAGGTGGAACTTCCTGACTGGCTCCTTATGACCCTCCAGCACCTGACACTCACCTGTCCTCCACTTCCACACCTGCAGACAGGCAAAATGTTCATTCTCTCAAAAGTTAATTGACATGTAATGGTCTTTTGAAACAGGTTTGCAAAGAATCTAGTACTGAAGTATTGGTTGGGGGTTAAACAAACTTTCATCTTACTAAATGTCCTAAAGGTCTAAAATGGTTGTCGCCATCCATTCTTACAGAATTTTAACAGGCATGCAGCTGTTCACAACCATCAATTTCTAAACCAACCCCCCCCCCGCTTGTCATCAACACAATGAATCAATGAGCCCTGTAATGACCCATTGACTAAAACTTCTCAAACTAACAGAACAGCTGCAGCAGGAGTTCATGAGCATGTGGCGTAATTACAAAAATTGCACCTGCAAATCAGCAGACTTGTCATTCAACTGCCCTCAAAACCAGAAAATGCAAATAAAAATAGCTTAAGCAAAAAAAAAAAAAAAAAAAAAAAAAAAAAAAAAAAACCTAAATCCAAACAGACAAATGTAATCTGTCCACACTGAAACATTGCATAAAATGAAAGGGGAGGAAAAAAACAAAACAAAAAACTAACACACCTTTCATACAACTAAGCGTTTGGATATGTTGTGTGCAAAAAAAAAAAAAAAATATAACTGAGATATTCCCTGATGGACAGTTCTTTGCATTTCACTATAGCCTTGTCCCAAATGGAACCCTAGGCCCTCACAATCTTCCCACTTTGACTGTTGGGTAGAAGTCTGCTGTGGAGCTCGCTTCAGTGCAGGCTCAGCAAAAGTGTCACAATTGGTCGCAAAGGGGGCACTCGCCCTATGGTCTTGTGGACTTAACGGATACACGCCGGCTATTGTAAATCCACAAGACCGCAAGTGTGCATTGAAGTGTGCCGTTTGGGACAAGGTCTATGATGGTGGCATATGTTTAGTTCTTTAGAGCATTTTCCTCCCATCTCAACTATGAGAAACAGCTGCAAGTGAATTACCTGGACAGTAGCATCTTCTGAGGATGTGATGAGGGTTTCACTGTCTTCAGTGAATTGACAGTGGTGAACAGTCCTAGTGTGACCTGAGAGCTTCACTGTTTTTCCAGATGGAACCTCCAACACCTTTAGAGAATATAAACCAAATTAGCAGTGCAGAATAAACAAAGTTGCAAATGCATGTGTTACTTGTGTACAATTATGCACTGTTCAAATTAATAACTAAATTTACTACAACTGAAATTGAGGGAAAAGGTGTTTATTTAAAAAAAAAAAAAAAAAAAAAAAAAACATTAGAAAGAGCTAAAGGGGACAGGGAGAGAAGAGAAAAAAAAAAAAAAGTATTTGCAAATTGTTTACGTCATAACTACAATAGAACTGGAACTTTTATGTTCTCATTTCTCTCTCTTTATTTCCTTAAATCCCATTTAATCTTTTAATTTAATTTTTAAATAAACCAATAAGACCCCCTTACCCCATGCAAAAAAACAAACCAAAAAAAACCCAACCACTAATGACAAATAGTTATAAATCTCAAACGTCAGCAGTTAATGCATCTATATTCCTCCATGTAAATGTGATTAAAGCAGTTTATAAGAGAACACGAGAGTCAGTTAGCCGCTCTCTGTCAGGAATTCAGGAAGACCAGACTGACTACCAGCCCTCTCTGCTGCTGCCTGAGGCTACAGGAGCATGTGCTGTGTTTTTGGAAAGTAAAATAAGGAGGTATGTGTGCTTGCAGGCTGGTGTTCTGGTCTTATGTGTGTGTCACTCTAGGATCAAATGCTGCAAAAAAAAAAAAAAAAAAAAAAAAAAAAAAGATTCAGAAGTAGTGGATAAATGTGTACAGAACACATGATCCTTCAGAAATCATTCTAATATCCTGATTTGGTGCTCAAACACTTCATGTCAGTGTCACTTCATTCAATGTTTGAAACTGATAGTGTTTTAAAAACTGACAATGTTACAATACATTTTTAAAAGAGTATTTATATTTTTACCACTATCCTTAAAGGGATAGTTCACCCTCAAATGAAAATTCTGTCATTTACTCACCCATATTCTTCAAAATATCTTCCTTTGGTTTAGAACAACTAGAGGGTAAGCAAACACTTGCTGGCCCCAACTGACTTCCATAGTATAGAAAATAAATACTATGGAAGTCAATGGGGACACGCAACTGTTTGGTTACCCATATTCTTCAAAATATCTTGTGTTGAGCAGAAGAAATTCATACAGGTTTGGAACAACTTGAGGGTGTGTAAATGAAGACTCATTTGAGTCTCATTTTTGGGTGAACTATCCCATTAACCATTCAGAATTTCTTTGAAGAGAAAAAAAAAAAAAAAAAAAAAAAAAAAAAAAAATGAATGTGAACAGCCCATAATACATTCACACATACACTTCCACTCACTATACCTGCACTGTACCTGTCTCTAGCCCTAGCGCCAGCACAAAATCACGTAAGTTCAGCAGCTGCAAGGCTCTCCATCCAACGTTCTTCAGAAACTGTCTAACTTTCACTCTTCCTGTCTGTGCACACATACACAAACATAGTCCTCAACTCTCTAGTACAACTAATTTTTCCTGTGATTTTCATTGCCAGACTCTCCTTGGGGGGAGGGGGAGACCTGCAAGAAATGCACCATTATAGACTGCAAGCATGCTCAACTACAGTTGCATTAGTTGCAAGTAGTGTTGTGAATGCAGTTAATGTTCTGCTCAGTAGCCATCTGGCACCCTCTGCTGTTTTATAATGGTACTATCATTGCTGCAGATGAAGAGAAGCCTTGCATTTACAAGCTGCAATTCAAACTTCATAAGTGTTAGATACATTTTTTTTCTAAAGAAGATTCAAAAGTGAACAACTACCAACATAATGACCACAAAAATAACCTCAGTAAGTTTAAATACACAAAAAAAAAAAAAGTAGATAAATTAAAAAGATAAAGTTTTTGTAATTGCCTGTGGTGTATTGAACCTGGAATATTAAAGTTGTATTCATGTTTTACATTCATTTAACTGCTTGTCTAAATGTATTTCTCTCTGTTAAACACTAATAAATGGAGGAAAACATGGAGACGGGGGGGGGGGGGGGGGGGGGGGTTTGGCAGTAAAGAGGTGTAATAAACGTGAGGATGGAGAACACTTTCATTCCATCAGTCAGCGGTTACCTCTAGGCTTCCCCACTGTCCCAAACATAGTCACATCCATTACACTACAGCATACACACTGTACTGCACAGAAGGACAACGCTTGCCTCCAGCACGACGACATTCAGTAGAGAGAAGGGAAAAGTATGGGAAAGGAAGGGCAAGACATTAGAGGGCTGAGTGCAGTTGACAGCCACGGTAAATCTCATTGCCGGAGGTGAGTCAAAACACCCACAAGCATCCTGAAGGCTATTTTTACCCAGAGTGCTTTGCATGCCCAGAGACTCCCATTCAAAATTAGTATGATATTAGAATGAGACAACAGGCAATGACGATACCCCACAGGTGAGCTGCAGTACCTGTACGGTTCCATCCTCAGTTCCCAAGGACACAAAAGCAGCATTTCTGCTGATACAAGTACAGCGAATCCTGGACGGCAACTCTTCACTCTCGTACAGAACAGCACCTGTGGATCCAATCCGTACCTGAAGGTTCACAATGCAACATTACATGTCAATGCAATCCAAAAAAAAAAAAAAAAAAAAACCCAACAATAATCTTGATGCTCATCTCGTGGACATTACCTGTATTCGGTTTCTGCTGTCGGGTGCCACTATTGTAACGTCACTCTGGGAGAAGAGAACATCAGTGTCCCTCTTCAGAGCCACAGCAGAGGAGGTGTGAACCCGGTCCGTCTCCCACAGCTAGACAAACGTTAACACTTGTTGTGATAACAGGTCGATGCTGTTCAACGAATAACTGCAAAAACTGTCACACTACAGGAAGAGAGGGACCAAAGCGAGCTTACTCTGATGGTCTGATCATCAGAAGAGGACAGCAGCAGCGAGCCGTCGGGTGAAAACTGGACACAATGAACCCAGCTCAAGTGACCGTTGCATTCGGCTTTCTTTTTACTGGTCTCAAAGTTCCACAGCTGAAAAAAAAAAAAAACAATAGTCCTTAGTACCACAGTGGGTTTTACATCATTAGCCAGGCTGACTTAACCCAGAATTAAGGATTAACTTATTCCATGCTTTACAAATTATTCATCCTTATTTAATTGATTAATCCAGTTAATATGGTTTTGCGATTTCAAATGACCCTTGTTTAAGTCATTTACAAATGTATGAGGGAAACACACACACACACACACACACACACACACACACACACACACACAGGTTGTTAAATTTTATAAAACACTACCGTTCAAAAGTTAAAGTTCAGTTAGACCAATTAACATTCAGCAAGGACGCATTAAATGATCAAGAGAGGCAGTAAAAGACATTTGTGACAAGATAAACGCCATTCTTCTTAACATACTATTCAAAAGAATCATGGCTTCCACAAAAATATTAATATTCTTGTCTGAGAAATGTTTATGAAATGTCAAAGTTAAGTTTAAATTGTAACTTCACAATATTGCTGTTTTTACTATTTTTGATCAAATAAGATGTAAACTTGGTGAACATGAGACCCAAACTTTTGAAGTGTACTATAAAGATAAAACTAATTTTTAAGTTCCTTCCTTTAGACACAGCATGATATTTAGGAGCAACAGTAGAGGGGATGATTTAAGTTATTCATTTTAAGAGAATATTAACATTGGTCTGTTAGTCACACATACTATTGTATGGGGGAAAAAAAAGAAAAGGAAAAAAAAAAAAAATAAAAAAACCTATCCCAGAGTTAGAAGAGACCAAATATGTTTGGAAATGCCTAATGTAACGAACAAGGAATGGTCGGCACATTTTAGCGCTACGGTGTAGCGTACCTCTACAGTGTAATGAGAGAGAGCGACGGCCAGCAGGCTGCTGTTGGGACACGCGTGGCAATACTGAATTGTGCTCAGACGACTCGTCTTCATCTCCAGCAGCATGTCTGACGTCTCTACATCAAACACCTACATGCACACACAGACAACAGTTAAAACAAACCATGAGCACAAGGGAAGCAGAAACAAGTCACCCACACACCCAGTATATTAATCTTGTGACAGCCTGAGTAGATAACTGAACGCGGAAGTTATGTTTTATGAATGCATTACCTTTAATTTGTGCATTAAAGATCATATGATTTTTCCTATGATATTTTAATTAGTTTGTGTGAACCAGACTTCCAAAAAAAAAAAAAAAAAAAAAAAAAAAAAAAACTGTTACAGGCACCAAATCAAAAATATTGAGTGGCAGTGGCAACTCATTTCACAACACGTTTCACAAAAAAAAAAACCCCACTCACAAACACAGCGTTCCTGGCAGCACAAATGATCCGTGAGCCATCAGCTGACCAAGTGCTGCATTTCACAATGGCTTTTATTTCATCGTCACTCTCTGGGAAAAAGCTATTGACATCAATTGACTTCCATTCGTTCGCAGACGACACCTCAAACAGCTGCCAGATACAAAAGACAAGTGCAAGAAACGCATTAAGAGGGCACCTGTATTATTGACTAAAGATGATCCAGTAGTTTGAGCCTTTCTAATAAAGGTGAATTTAAATAGACAAGAGATAACATCTAATTGTAGATCAGAAGTCTTTTATTTCCAACCAAATAAAAAATAATAATAATAATAATAATAATAATAATAATAATAATAAGAAAAGAAATTAATTATAACACTATTGTTATAGTGTTAAATAATTAACACTATAAAAAGTATAGTAATAGGCTACACCAAGTAAATATACAAGAAAATAAAAAATCAAAAGCAAGTAAAAACTAGGCAATAGGCAAACCAGTTTTGAAATGGCCTCACCTTTAAGGTGCCGTCACTGGATGAAGTGGCGAGGTAGGCGTCATTAGGGGAGAAGCAGCAGTGATTGACAGGTTCCAAGTGTCCAAACATAGTGTTTTGAGACGTCTGCTTGTTGGGGTTCCATAGCTTCAGCAAAGATTGAGAAAGAAAGAAATGAAAGCAGGGTAAAAGGCAGAGGACACATGGATTCAGGATTCATTGTTTTGTGTAGGGGTCTTGATCACTCTGCCAGGGTTTATTGAACAGGACAGCCAAAATAAGAGAACATCATATTTAGTCTGCAGGAACAGTCTTGTGTTTAACACATCTGCTGTTACATTCTCTAAATCTCATTTCAGGGCGTTTCTTTCACTCCTCATGCCTAGATATTCCATGAAATGTCCCTTTTGTGTTCACACCTCCACTGGGGGGAGGGGGGGGGGGGGGGGGTCGTCTCATTATGTTTTTGACACCAGTGCGCTCACTCGGTTTTCGCACCCTCAAATGAATACAGCTAAACTGCAGACTCCTGCTGTCACACTCCTACAGATTTCCCACAATTCTCTGAAATTTTCACAAGCTATAAAAATTACACGGATGCCCCGTTCCCCTCCTCTGCTGATCCGAGTGAGTATCCTACCAGCTGTCATTCTTATTACTCATGCTCACCAAATCTGCCTCTAAATGTGGAAAGAGGAAATGGAGGGTGCAGAAACAGAGCAGATGAGGATTTAATTAAACACTTTGGAGCACCACTACCACACAGTTTTTTATTATTATTATTATTATTATTATTAATAATATTATTATTAATACAAAGACTCGAGTTATTAGTCAGAATCATTGTTGAAGTGGAGTCATTGGAGTGGTTGCTGTATTAACTCACTGAACCAATCATGTCAGACTAAAAGGAATAAGATTAGGGTTACAAGGTTCATTAGAATAATTACAGAATATTCATGCAATGTAGTCAAGAGTTTCACACTCAAAAGTTTAGTAATAAATGAGGGTTGGGTATCACTTGAATTTTAACAATTCTGCTTTGATTCCTAATTCAGATTCCAATAAAGGTTTTAAAAAAAAAAAAAAAGGCTAGGAACTTTTGCCTATTTTTTTTTTTTTAAATAATAAAAAAAATAACTTAATTATAAATTTCAAGCATTATTAAAGACAGGTAAACACTCAATTTGCAATTGCACAAATACAATTGAACAAAGATGATTAAAACAACATTTTCAGGTATCAAATGTAAAACACTACACTTTATAACAAAATATAGGCTATACATTACAAATATATAGTTACAAAAGTTATTCTGTCTACAACAGCAAATGAATTCTCGTCTTTTGTTTGATTAACGTTATCAGAGACGACATCAGGAAAATCTGCCGTCACTTTAAGAGCCGCACGGACCCCATACTGTTACGCACGCGTTTTCATTTTTTCAACTGTCTTAAGACATAACCGACTGCGTTTGAGAATATTTTGACTGTGTATTTGTCCGTTCGTGTGCTGTGACGAGGAAGAGAACTCAGTTCATTATTGTGCACCATTCATTCACTATGAAAAGCCGTTCTGTGCGCACGCATGTGTGCAGCACAGAAAACCGTGCATGCGTCTTTGGAAAAATAAATAAATAAATAAATAAAATAAATAAAAACCCCAAGCTCGCACGAAATGTTTCTTATCGAATCACCGGTCTTGATACCCATCCCTATAAATGAGATGTAAAAAGTTTATTATAAACAAGTATAAAATGTAAAAAATTATTCTACAAAAGAAAACACTGAATTGTTCATATATTTCTAAACCACATTCAAAAGTATACAGAACTCTAAAAACAGCTGACCTTGGTGTTGGTGAATTTGTCATTTGAGCAGGTGGCCAGCAGGACACGTCGGCCTGTGTTGGTGAACTGGCAGTGGTTTATCTGTTCCTCATGTTCCTCCCCAAACACTTTGATAAGAATACCTCGCTCAACGTTCCACAACTACAACACACAAAACACTTCTCATTCTCCTGACTCATTTTTGAACAATGTTCACACAGCACTTTGTATTATAAACAGTATGCAAGATCAGAACATGAAGTTGAATATTAAAAGAATCGGTCCCACTTTATATTGAGCGGCTTTAACCATGTATTTGCATCAAAAATAAGTACATTGCACTTACTGTATTCATATTGTATTGCAAAACACTTTTTGCTATTGAGGTGGGACATGGGCAAGGTTAGGGACGGGTTTGGTTGTATGGGTAGGTTTAAGGGTGGGTAAAAAGGGAAGGCTTAGTGTAATTACATGCAGGTATTTTTTTAAAATTAAAAGTACCACACACACACACGATTTAAAATGTTAGTACATAAAGCCACATAATATAAAGTGGGAGCGAAGAGTCATTCTGGAGCGAACAGTTGCTTGCCCTACAAAAAGATATTGACCTACAAATAAAATTGGCACGGAGACAGACACACTGACCTTAACCTTCCTGTCATTGGAGCAGGTTGCTATGTAACGGTCATCGGGAGAGAAGGCACAGCACAGAACATCTTCGTCATGAGCCTGAAGCTCCAGAAGTTTCTCTCCAGTGGTCGTTTTAAACACCTAGGAGGACAAATAGGCAAATATTTGCCAGTCATCTAAAACTGCACAGTGTCAGAACACATTGATATTTACCCGCAACATCTTGCTGGCTCCACAAGAGGCAATTTTACTCCCATCTTTGGAGAAGCAGGCATAGTAGACAGACCGCTGGTGAGGATGCATGACCAGCAAGGACAAACTGACCTGACGATTTTTGTTCCTAAGAGTCAAATCACACTTACAATCAAAATCTCATTTACTACAAAAGTCACTGTATGATGTAGTGAGAGAGTGGGATACATACACCCAGTCTAGATAGAGCTGCCCTCTGCTGGCCCTTTTCTGCGCTTGCATCAAGGCCTGCCTGTAAACCTCGGAGCACGTGGGCTGAGACAGTGCCAACTGCACTAGGTCAGGAAACGGCCTCTGCTCCAGCTGATGTCCATTCAGAGAGAGGAACTCCTGAAACTGCAGTCTCACCTCACTATTCTGTGCGCAAAACATTACAGGCTTTTTTACACAAATCATTGTATTGTGGCAATTTTCTCTTGAAAAAAAATAAAAGAAATACAATTGAGGAACATCAAATCTCACTAAAACCGTTTAAATACCTCTTTGTCTAGTATTTCACCATATTCTACATAGTCGTTGATAAGATGGGCAGATCCCATAACCTGAGCTTTTTCTTTGACCCAGTCCAAGGAAAACATCAGTGAATAAAGCTCCTAAAAAAGAAAGGAGCATTTAATGTTTATAAATGGAAAAGCAATCATTAGAAGATCCTACATAAACTTGTGTTCAAATAGGTCATCACCTTAGACAGTCCCGCTTTAGCCATGTGGTACGGGATGAAGTGGTACCAATACGAACATTCTTTATCTCCAGAACTGGGTGGGCTTTCCTTATAGAACTGCTGGTATTTACGGACCATCTTTTTATGTAGTTCCTACAGGAGAAATGAATTCAGACCCTGTTCTTTGGTGGCGCCTCTTATTTAAAGGGGAAAAAATAAAAAAATTAATATAACTCACAGCAATTTGACCATGGTTCTGTTCAGCGAGAAAGTCCAGCTGAAGATCGTGAAGGTAATAGAGATACGGTCGCTGGTTACAGTCCCGAAACAGCAGTGATTTATTCACAAATTCCTGTAGGACATCCTCAACCTCCTCCAACTCAAGATCCCACAGCACAGACAGAACCTGCATGACCGAAAACAAAGATTTAAAGAGTTGCTAATGCTGTCATACTTGCAAGTATGATAACCATAAATTAGGAATATAAATAAAGTGACATTGAGACCTTAGCAGGCACTTTGATGTCTTTCTGCATGATGCTCAGGTCTCGGTATAGATCTCTGTGTTCAGGATTTAGAACCTGCAGGCTGGCATCCATTGCCTGGTCCAGAGCTTCATAGTCATAGGACGATGATTTACGGATCCGCTTGAATTGCTTCTCCTGCAGCATCCGAAGGTAGTAGCTCCAGCGGTCAGGGAACTCCCTCAACAGAGCTCCAATCAGAGAAACCACCAAAGGAGAACCTAATGGAAGGAGAAACATTTACAACAGTCAGGGGGTGTAAAGCACTTTAGTAATGGTACTTCATTACTACTGTGTACCATAGTATTAAGTACTATTACTCAAATGTTATTTAAAGGAGATAGACAGATATAGGGCCATGATTTACAAAGTAAATTTGTACTTTTATAAAATTGAGATGATTTCAGAAACATTTGTGCAGTAACATGATGTGAGGTACAGGACAATGAGCGGGTGACAAATGCGGTGATTACGTGTTTTTTTGGTTCAGTTTTGCATAAAGCGAGTCATACCTTTGCATTCGCTCACAATGCTGCGGGCCTGTTCTGGAAGTTGCTGTGGTTTCCCACTGACATACAAAGCAAGAACTTCCAGGGCTTTCTCCTCATCTAGACCATTTTCAACAGGCACTTCAAACCTTGTACCTTCACAAAAACAAAGCACACAGAAACAGGATGAACCCTTACATTAATGAAATTAGAATGTTGAATGAATTATGCAAGATAACAGCAACAATACAGACAAAAGAACATTTCTCTCATAACCTCAGCTGAAAATAGCTTATCTCCAAGACCAGCTGCTCTCCGTTATCAGAGTCTTGTGTAATTTCATTTAGTGCAGGATTTGGCTTGGATTTAATTCAAAACTCAGATGCAAGCAGGCACAAGAGCCACCTAGTTACTTAAGTTTAGTTTAATATTTTTTTTTTTTTTTTTTTTTTTTTAAGGAGTAACCATCCACTGTGTCAAATCAATGCAATGCAAACTAGACAATAAAATTAATTACTCACCGCTTACGGAGTCAGCCAGACTTCGGTTGCGCGTGGTCAGAAGAACTCTGCACTGAATATCAAAGAACCTGAGAGCAGAGCTGTCCCAGACATCATCGAGAATCAGCAGGGACCTGATGGATGCACATAAGAGGTAGCAGCTGATAAAGGCAACTATTTTAAAAATCACTTTTTATTTTGTTTTGAAGTGTTCTAGTAATAAAGAGACCACATCCTTCCAGCACCCACCTGGGGAACCTGCGGAGTATTAGGAACCGCAGGCGCTCTTTGGCCTCCTCCACAGAGCAGGGTGGCCGCTGACTGGCTTCTGAACTTTGACCCTGCTCCAAACGGAAACATAGAGACTGCATCCTTATCAGCAGGTCTGCCCGCTCACATTGGCCAACAGAAAGCCAGTGAATACCATCTGGAAAACACTCTGAAGAGAAAAACACATAAGGAGCACTTTTAGCCCTAACTACATAATGAATCATAATTTCACCCTGAATAGTTTGTTTATTTTGAATCGATTCATCCAGTTATTATCAAACAAATATTGCTTTTTTTCCCTTGATTATTTTACACCATTTAAAATAAAACTAACATGCACACATAAATGCAAATATTTATTATAAAAAAAAAAAAAATAAAAAAAAATAAAAAAAAAATTTAATAACCTCAAACCCCTGGATAAAAGTACCTGATTTTGAAGAAACAACCCAAATAAAATTAGAAAGGTGTACATTTAAAAATCCTTAAATAAAAATCACATTCTAAATACAATGCTGAGTCATTACCCTTAATGAGGGCATGATCTCGAACAGCCTCTGCAGCCATCACAGACTTCCCTGAGCCTGCCATGCCAAAAACTGTAACCCAGCCCGGTGTCTTCTGCAGCTGGTACAGCTTCTGCCGGATCAGGTTCAGCAGAGCGGGTCGGCTCACAAACACCACAGGTCTCTGAGGTACCCCACCTTCACTCAGAATCGCCTGGACTACAATGAAAGCAGACAAAAACTCTAGAATCTCATACTTGCTTACTTCAAAAACAAGTTCATACATGTCCAAGTGGCTAAAATGGTTACCAGAGGGAGACACTCCATCAGCAAAGCTCCGCTCTCCCTCAGGGCTGAGCAGAGGCAGGTCACTATGAAGGAGGTTGGCTAGATCTCCGTAACTCTCTCTGATCAGTGCATTGTAGAAGGAGATGTATGCCCTGTTGTCTTTCCTCAACAGCACCTCGAGCAGTGTTGTGGCCTGCTCTCTTCTAGTGGCCTGGAGAAGCAGGAAAACTTGACTTGAATTCCCTTTTTATAGTATTAAAACAGAGCATGTTAATACCGCAACAGACCTTGTTGAGCACCATTGCTTCTTCGTCATTCGTCAAGACGCCGTCGCTGACCATGTGGTCCATCAAGTAGGAGGCTTTGATGTCCTGCTCCAGAGTGGCTTTGGAGCGCAGCAGACAGCTGCGAGCACGTTCCTCCATCTCCACATAAGCTGCAGCACTCTGAGGAACACTGCGGTTGATCGAGTGTTACTTGGTGCAGCAGGGCAGTATATGGCAAACTAAGTGGGAGAGAGCATACAAATTAGGCATTTTATTTAAACAAACAGGGGCCATATTACAGACAATCAGAACACATCTCATAGTTTAGTAACCATCGTGATTTGTTACCATCTTTAAAACTATTGCATTTTTCAGATCCTAAATTTAAGAAGGCCTGTTCACACAAAGGATGATAACCAACTAAATTAATGTGAATCTCCTGTTCCACCACATTCCAGAGGCGCTCTGTTCGATTGAGATCTGGTGACTGTGAAGGCCATTGAGTCAAGTGAACTCATTGTCATGTTCAAGAAACTCATCTGAGATTTGTGACATGGAGCATTACCCAGCTGGAAGTAGCCATCAAAAATGGGTACACTGTGGTCATAAAGGGAAGGACACAGTCAGCAACAATACTCAGGTAGTCTGTGGCATTTAAACGAAGATTAATTGGTACAGAGTGTGCCAAGAAAATCTCCCCCACCCCTTTACACCACCGCCAGCAGCCTGAACCGTTGATACCATGCAGGATGGATCCATGCTTCCATGTTTACACCAAAATCTGACCCTACCATCTGAATGTCGCAGCAGAAATCAAGACTCAGACCAGGCAATCTTCCATTGTGCAATTTTAGTGAGCCCATGCAATTTGCAGCATCAGTTCCCTGTTCTTAGCTGACAGGAGTGGCACCCGGTGTGGTCTTCAGCTGCAGCCCATCTGCTTCATAGTTCGACGTGTTGTGTGTTCAGAGATGCTCTTCTGAACACCTCGGTTGTAATGGGTGGTTATTTGCGTTACTGTTGGCTTTCTATCAGCTTAAAATCAGCCAGCCATTCTCCTCTGGCATCTGGCATCAACAAGGCATTTTCACCCATAGAACTGCCCCTCACTGGATATTTACTCTTTTTCTGGTCATTCTCTGTAAACCCTAGACATGGTTGTGCGTAAAAATCCCAGTAGATCAACAGTTTCTGAAATACTCAGCCCGTCTGGCACCAACAACCATGGCACATTCAAAGTCACTTCAAAAAAAAAAAAAAAAAAAAAAAAAAAAAACACACACACACCTTCACCTTTCATCACCATTCTGATGCTCCGTTTGAATTTCAGCAGATTGTCTTGACCATGTCTACATGCATTAAGTTGCTGCCCTGTGATTGGCTGATTAGATCTGCATTAACGAGCAGTTGGACAAGTGTACATAAAGTGGCCGGTGAGTGTATAACGATAACATGGCATCAAGAAATTATACTTTCAGAAGGATTTAAAGTAGTAGAACAGAAACAATGTTTTGTGCATCGGTGTGGACAAATATTATTATGGATTAATTTATCAACCGTTATCTTTATAGTTATATAGTTCCTGGTGTAAACAGGCCTTTAGAATAGGAGGTATAAAGCCATACATCCACCCAGGTCCATTTGGAAAATGGACATTTCAGGCAAAACCTGCTCCCTATAGATTTTTAAATGCTAATGTGAATATTTCCAATCCTGGCTTCTGTCTGGTCAGCACAAAATCCACTAAAAAGTAACAGCGGAGTCATATCACCGCATAGCAATGTTCAATTAAGCCATGCATTCCACAAGGATGAACATTACTTAAGTGACTGTTACCATTTAACTTACTTAAAGGGATAGTTCACCCAAAAATGAAAATAGTCATTACTTACCCTCAAGTTGTTCCAAACTTGTATGAGTTTCGTCTATCGAACACAAAAGATTATATTTTAAAGAATGTTGATAGCCAGAGAGTTGACGGCACCCATTGACTACTATAGTAGGAAAAAAAATAAATACTATGGAAGTCAGTGGGTGCCATCAACTCTCTGGCTATCAACATTCTTTAAAATATAATCTTTTGTGTTCAACAGAAGAAAGAAACTCATACATTTGGAACAACATGAGGGTGAGTAAATGACAATTTTCATTTTTGGGTGAACTACCCCTTTAAATGATAACAGCGGAATCATAACTGCTTAGCACGCTTAGCACGCTTAGCAATTCTGTTGTATAGCCTTTAAACCCTTATAAGCAAACACAGTCAAGTGTGTCCAAACCTTTTTTACCTGGTAAGTTAGTGCATGACAGGCCTGATCAAACTTACGAATCTGATAACAGGTCCAAATATAACGAGCAGCATGTTAAAAAAAAAGTATTATAAAACCAAAACTAAGACTTAATCAACACAATGAAACAAAAAACAGGTGTAGACATACTGTTAGGTAACTTAGTACTCGTACTTACTGTCATCACTGAACAAGAAGCAAAAACGGTCTGCCTCTACAAATAATAAATGTTGTGAATAATTAATGCCAACAAAGGCACACGTCTAGAAAACGTAAATATAATACTTCAGAAGAACCTATTAGTTGACAATCTATTAGGACGCTTAGTAATAATTAAATGTGTTCGACATGTTTAATTTATAGACACAGGTGTGGCTCATCAGCCCATAGTAGTGATTATTAACTGACTTCCGATCAGTTAGTTAAGGTAGGGAGAGAAAATCTAAATTAATTTTAAAAGACATGCATATACTTACAGATATTTTGCTTCGCTTAGAAATATAAGGATATGAGGGAATATTTCCTGCTAAACTGAGACCAGTGACGTTCAGTGAGACATTCCAAAGAAATCCAGTTTAAAAAAACATTCCAATTTGTCCGCTCCTAAAAATGTGCGCTTCCTGTTTTTTTTGACACAAACAACTTCCCCGGTGCGCTCTGACCAATAGCGAAACGCCATGAAGTCACGTGAACCGCTGAGGTAATGCAGAGTTTGATATGACTGTAACTAGGCGGACAAGCACATGGCAATCACTTCAGAATTAACATTGAACATCGTTTTTTTTTCACCGAATAAAAAGGAGTATATTTTTGCTTGGGATTTCATAATTTAGTCTTTTAAATTGACTAATGATTAGAATGTTTTTATTTGTATTATCCATTTATTTATTTGTATCATTCCTTGTACAATTGTGTACCTTTTAGCTTCGTTTTTTAATAGGTAATTATTAATATTGATTATTCTTTTGTTTTTATTTAGGCTATTCACTTTTTATAGTTCTTAATAGCCTAAATTGATCCATTATTTTAAAATACACGTGATGTCTGCAGAAGATTTTAAAATGATGTTTTCATGCCTGTGTGTACAAAAACATATTTTGTCTGCAATAAAATAAATGTACAAAACACAATATTACTTTCATATTTTATAATATACAGAATTGGCTATATTACTCACATAGTTTTTGCTGCTGGTGGTCAACTAGTGGTCCTGTGAGACAAAATGATAGAGGTGGCAATCCCATTTGGGGTTCAAGGACATCAAGTTTTCTACACACATTTATTTTCAGAATTTCTACAGGAGAAAGATCAGATATAGAGCTAAAATATTTACAGATGTTGATGCAAACTTTGTGCAGCAACCATATGTCCTTAATCATTAATAGCACTGAAATACATACGTCTACTCGAGTATACTCCAATACAGTGTCAATAGAAAAAAAATCATATATATATATATATATATATATATATATATATATAGCAGCTAATTAGTCACAAGCCTCTTTAGTCAAAGTACTCATCAAATATCAAAGTCAGTTCATATAATTGCTTTGAATTTACTGTATCAACATAAAAGCACTGAAGGCAAAATGCTGATCAAAAGACTGACTTTACTTCAGTGACCTCAAAATGTTCTGCTTAATGAAGTGAAATACTCAAGAATTTATTATAATGTGCAGTTTCAATATGAACTTTTCTGTTAAATGAGGCTTTAATTTATTATTAACTATTTGTATCTATTTGATTTTATTTAAATAATCATATTTACAAAATGCCTTAGAATCACCATAAATCTAGTCATTGTAAAAAAAAATCTGTTAAAAATCATGAACATGGCATGCAATTAGTTAAAATGTATATGTATTGACACTATATGGATTTATTAATGATAAAAACCTTGTTATTATTTAAAACACATTCAGTTTTAGTATTGCAGAAATGTACCTGGTTCATTTATGAATGTATGACTACATTAAGTTCATTCGTTTATGTTAAAACTGCGTAATCCAAATGGATGCAATTAAAATTCCTCTTTAATTTAGGCCTAAATATTTGTGGAATACGAATGTGTAGGCTTGCATATTGCAGATGATGAGGCTGGTTCTTTTTCAAGTATCTTTGCAGTTCACGTAATTGTCTTGTACATTTTTTTTTTTTTTTTTAACTACCCTCGTTTCTCGTTAATCTGCATGTATAATAATATACAGAACTTTGAAGTCATGTTTTATATATTTACCACCGTCACTTTTCATGCTGCAAGTCATTTTATATCACACTCTCCAGTCATGTCAAATACCCTATTTTTGTATGGGCATTATGGGAAGAATACAGTCATCACTGATCTCAAAAGCACTATTTGCAAGACAAAGCAATACAATCTGTGTCAGTTGTTTGTTCAGCGCATAATTAATGTATGACTAAATGCCTGACGTGCGTGAACACAGGTAGTCGCGTTGGAGTCTTGGCCAATTTGAGCCATAGCGCACCGCGCCGTGTGCGTCAGTGCTCAACAACTGCATACTGCATGAGTCAAACGCCCTAAACATAACAAATTAAATAGTCAAGTTCTAAGGTAGGATTCAATTAACAATGGCTGATAACCTTAATTGCAGCAGCGGTAACTGCTCCAGTGCGCACAAGGCGTTTGGTTTATCCAATGGACACTTTGCGCTCGTGAAAGCTGCAGTTCTGGGGTCCATTTTCGCGCTGGCAACATTTAGCAATTTATTCCTCCTCCATGCCCTCTGGAAAAGACGAAAAAGACACACTCGAACTCAGCTGTTTCTTCTGCACCTGTGCCTGGCTGATCTGGTTGTCGCTTTCTTCCAAGTCCTGCCGCAGTTATCCATGGAGATTACGCACCGGTTTAAAGGCTCCGATCTGGTGTGCAGATCAGTTAAGTATCTTCAAGTGGTCGGGATGTTTGCGTCCACGTATATGATCGTGGCCATGACCATAGATCGCTATCATGCGGTCTGCAATCCCATGGTATCATTCTTCAGGGGGTCTTTCCGCAGGTATGTTGCCATAAGCGCCGCCTGGCTCATCTCACTGGCGTTCAGCGCTCCGCAGATGTTCATCTTCTCACTCCAAGAAGTTGAGAAGAACGTTTTCGACTGCTGGGCGACATTTATTGAGCCCTGGGGAAGCAAAATATACATAACGTGGATCACTTTATCCGTGTTTGTTCTGCCTGCCGTAATCTTGATGTTTTGTCAGATAAAGATATGCGCAGGGATCTACTTCAACATGAAGAGAAAAGCCTTGCAGGGCAGCACAGGTGGTGGGCGCTCCAGCACTAAAGGGATATCAAGCGCAATGCTGAAGACTGTCAAAATGACTTTTATTATCATCCTGGTGTACACCCTCTGCTGGAGCCCATTCTTCGTGGTCCAGCTCTGGTCAGCTTGGAGCCCAAGCAGTGCACCCACACAAGGTAAGTAAAAGCTGTTCAAAAGTCACTCTGAGGTGCTTCTATTTTGCATTTTTATGACTTAATACAATTTTTTTTTAATGCGAATATAGTATTAAAATAACATTGAGTGTAAAGTTGCATTGAAAAATTATCAAAATGACTAATTATTAATATTACATTTGCTTTAATGACAGCAGCATAAGTTTGTGTAAAACCTAATGATCATGTTCTCCAGTATGTAAGATGAACCAAGAGCATTTCGAATGTCAATGGAAGAATATCTGACCGTCTGTAGTTTATATGATCTGCTTATTTGATGTGGATGTAGATCCACAGGGCGGCCAAGGCTCATTGATGCACGTGGGGATTGTTCCAGCACCATGTACACCCTTTCATGGAAATGGTATTCCCTGGTGGCTGTGGCCTCTTTCAGCAGGATAATGTGCCCTGCCACAAAGCAAAAATGGTTCAGGAATGGTTTGAGGAGCACAACAACGAGTTTGAGGTGTTGACTTGGCCTCCAAATTCCCCAGATCTCAATCCAATCGAGCATCTGTGGGATGTGCTGAACAAATAAGTCCGATCCATGGAGGCCCCACCTCACAACTTACAGGACTTAAAGGATCTGCTGCTAACATCTTGGTGCCAGATACCACAGCACACCCTCAGGGGTCTAGTGGAGTCCATTGCCTCGACGGGTCATGGCTGTTTTGGCAGCAAAAGGGGGACCAACACAATATTAGGTTATATGTTATGCCTGATCGGTATATATATATATATATATATATATATATATATATATATATATATATATATATATATATATATATATATATATAGGGCTGTCAAGCAATTAAAAATTTTAATCTAATTAATTACACAATGGTACGATTAATTAAAAGGGGTACAATGAATTAATCTAATTAATCGCACATCAAATTTGGCTGAGAAATTACCCCCAAAAGATAATTTTAAGTCATTATTGTGTAAAAAATTAAATAGACATTACAAAAAGTAGCTTCAGAAAGAAATATTTTTGGGTGAACTATACCTTTAATGTTTTTTTTGGATATGGAAATAATGAAATTATACTCTAAATAAGAAACTAAAAACTGCCCGTAGGTGGCGGTAAATGTCTAATTGAGTGAGTCATTGTGTCATTCATCCATTGGATTTGTTCAAACGGCTGATTCATTCAGGAGTAAAGTAAATGGTTCTCTTTATGGTCTATTGAACCATTGGTTCACCCGATCCGTTCAAAACGCGGATTCAGAAATGAAATGCCACTGTGTATTGCTTGGAATCGGAGATGAACAGTTCTGCTTTGTCTAAAACAACGCAATATTAACTTGTTTATTTTATTAAACTGTTGTATAAGATCAGTATCGCATTTGCACTCGTGCTATTCTGGACAGAAAAACAGAACTCGTGTGATATTGCTTATATATCATGATGTAAATGTGAGGGCGTTTTCAAACTGGCAGTTTAGTTCGAAACGGGGCACGGTTCACATGAACAACTGGTAATGTGAAAGCTGTCATGCGGACCCGGGTGAGCTGAGCTCAGGGGTACCGAACCCGAGACTGCCTGAAGGAGGTGGTCTGAGTTCGGTTGCGCAACTTGCGCTCGAGCTGTGCCGCGATTCACGTGTGAAAGCAACACGGACTCGGGTGCACAAGAAAAGTATCCTGCGCATGCGTTTTATCAGATGAGATGTATTTAGTTCAATAAAACACATGTAAGGGATGATAGTGTGGATTTATCTTGCATACAAGCGAGAGTGAGCCTGCATGTATATGTGGATTCGCGCATAGCACCGGCGGGAACAATCGCGCTCTGACGCGGACCACATGAAACATGCCCATTGTAAAAAACGCCCTGAGACTAAAACGGGCATTTTTTGCCCCATATCTTGAATTTTAGGGACATTCGAACTGCATTATATAGGCTTCATCACACAGTGAGTTGTTGCCCTGCATCATATTCTTCATCAACCAACTGTATGAAATGTTAGATGACCTATAGGTCCGGGGCGGGGCAAGTGCGTTAAATGCGTTAATAATTTTAACGCGTTATTTTTTTACCGTAGCTAATTAATCTAATTAACGCGTTAAATCGACAGCCCTAATATATATATATTGATATATATATTGATATATATATTAATGATACTATGATAAAATACAAATGATAAAAAACAAAATTGCATTTAAATTAGTAAAACCATTCATTATAGCCCACAAAGGATCAGATTAAACTGCATTATGTTTTGGTTGCCTGTAAGACACCAGATGGTGCACACAGGCATTATTTTTGCACAGAAAAGTTCCAAGTTTAAACAAAAGGTGCAATTTGTAATTTTTGTCTGTGTTTCTTTATTTACAGTCGCATGTCTGTTTTACAGGGCCAGCGTTCGTCACTATCATGCTCCTCGCCAGTCTTAACAGCTGCACAAACCCATGGATCTACCTATACTACAGCTAGAACCTCACAGACAACAAGTTCTTCCTGCTGAAGAGAGAATATGGTCTCAGACTAACACTAACACACCAATTTCCCTGCCTTTTTTTAATAAATGAAGAGATTTTGGCTATGGAAAGTTGCTGCATAATTCGGCATGGTCATTTTTTCAATTAGAAAAACAAATCTACTTGTACTGCTAAAGAGAAGGAAGGAGATCTGTTCTCTTTTCATTGTTGCATGTACTAAGCTGTAAAATGTAAGTAACTGTATAGGCTATTCATAGAATGATGTTTCTGACAGATGATATGGGTAATGGCACCTCGTCTTTGTGCTGTAATAATATGCCCTGTGATTTACAGGTAATGTACCAGCCATTCTGGCTGAGACTCATTAACATCATCAAGTCTTATATCAAGAAAAATTGCTCTTATTTAAATAAAATCAAGGTATAATTAGTGTATAATTATTTTTGAGTATGTATTAAAAAATATTTAGCCCATGCCTTTATTTTTGTGATTATGCAGATAAATGAGCTGCATATGTGATTGTCGTTATATATCTGTGATTGTATGGACTGGTCACGTTTTTCACGTCTTTTATTTAATTTTAAAACACTGTGTATGATCTTACCTAAACTATGTAAATTAGAGATTGGCCTTTGGTCAATGCAATTCATTTACAGTTATTAATGTAATGTTATTTTCCCTTCCTCATTTAAACAAAAATGCAAATGAGCTTGTGTATAAAAAATTCTACAGGATTAAAATGATGTGTGATGGTTTCCATAGTCACTGTGTGATGATCTCATATTTTCACGCACACAAATGTCTTTGTACTGTAAAGCCTGTTTTCTGTGAAAGTCACTTCACACATTTTGAAATCCGTTTAAATCCTTAAACAAAGCTAAATGAAATGGGAATGTTCCTTCACAGAGAAACCCAGATTCATACAAACATCAATCAAGATTTTCAGTGATCAGTTTTATATTTCCCTCCAGGAATTTCTTGTTTCTATTCTCTGTTCCCATAAATAATAGAACAATACTGAATATTTAATACACCTAATATAGTTAATCACACATTTGGAGTTTAAAAGCAGACCATCTTTTGAATGAGAAATCTTTTACAGGTTATATTATTCTAAAAACATTTATTTTATATTTATTTTAATGTCACATACAGCATGTTTAAATCCCATTTATGCACCAAAACTACACCTTTCATATGAAAAACAATTAGGTAAATTAATTCATTAAAGAGTCTTAATGGTTATGCGCTTAAGTTATGATCGTAAAAACATGCTAAAAAGCATCTAAGCTTTATGGAACTGCCAAACGACACAACAAAATCGGTTAGCCTTTTCACTGCACAAACACTCTGTGGATTTAAAGGCAAAATGAAAGCCTAAGGCATCTGTATCCAAGGTAGCTGTTGGGAAATAGTATTAGAGCATTTAGAGGCTAATAAAAAATAGTGGAGACCATTGTATCTGAACGGTGGAAGCAGAGGCAGAAGAATAAGATAACATTTTATGCCCCTCATCAAATACAATACGGTGTAAATGATGACATTTACAGTAGGAAATGGCTTCTGAAAAATATGAGAAATAACATAATTAGATCAGATAGAAAAGCAGCAGATGTATTTTGGAATTGAATAAACCAGCATCATAATACACAAAGAACAGTGGCTATGATACTGTAAGGGTTATGTTTAATTCTGTTAGATTATTTGTGCACAAGGGTACGTTTACGTGACAACGTCCACAGGGATCCGCAAAAACAACTAAAAATGCTGTATTTTGTTGCCAGGCCAGTAGTTGGCAATGTCACTTTGTAAAGAAACACTACGCGCCTATAGACTGAACACGTAATATGCATGCGCATGTTGTTACCATTTTCACAAATTCACATTTTTAGCTTACACGGAGACGATATTGATTACTCTCAAATCCGTTTTCAAAAGTTTGCATTTTCAGGCCCCCAAACTGATGTTGTCGTGTAAATAAACGGACAAAACACATACAAAGTTTTATGTCTTTAGGCGAACATGGCCTCTACACTGTAAAAAATTATATGATCAATAAGTTATGACAACATATGTTTTTGAGATTTCAACTTTTTTATATGTTATACAAGATACAACTAATTTTTTTAAGTCAGTTTAATGTAATTTAAGTTGAAATGACTTAAACATCCAAGTTGATTGTACTTAAAAATTTCAGGCTGCAACTTTTTTTTTTACATTGTAGTTTGGTTTTGTCTGTTCCCAGTAATTGTTAGTTTCCATATACTCATTTCACACCTGCTCTTATTTCCGTTGATTACTCTGTGTGTATTTAAGCTCTTACTTTCCTCAGTTCACGTGGTTGTTTGTATTTGTAACGGAACTGCTCCGAGACACAAAGGCTGAGGATCCAAACGCAGCTTTATTAAAGGGTAATCCACAATCATAGTCAAAAGTACAGGCAAGGTCAAAACACAGGCAGTCCAAACAAACAAACACAACAAGGCAGGGAACACGGGAAAAAGAGTAATCCAGGAAACGGGCAAGAAATCCAAAGAACCAAGCGACATGATACCAAGGCAAACGCTCAGAATTGCAGTGTTACACTAGACAAGACTTGGCAATGAATGACTGAGTAAACCAGTCTTATATAGGGTGAGGTAATGAGCTAATGAGACACAGCTGAAAACAATCATGGCTGATGAGTCCGGGCAAAGGATTATGGGAGATGTAGTCTGAGATGGTATGGCAATAGTCCGGGGTGGAGTGCCCTCTGGTGGTAATCACGGGCACTCTCACTGGTGATCGTGACAGTATTTCTCCTAGTGATTTCCTGAGTGTTACCTTGTTGGATTTATTAAAGGCTGTTTTTGTTATCTACTCCTTCATTGTGCACTTCATTACAACCACACCTGACAGATACGGTCTGACGTCCTAAATTAGACAACATCCTGACACATTTGAAAAAACATCAATGCTTATTCTAGTGGCTCAAGAGTTATATTGATCAATACGATTTTACCAATACAAACAACTGTTTTTAGAGGGCCAAATGAAATGTTTAAAAAAAAAGTGTATTTTGTATGTAATAATGCTTCATTAAAATCGGCAAGAAACAGTTGTGATAGTCTTTTCTTTCCTATTGTGACATATATTTAAAGGTGCAGTGTGTAGTATTTATGAGGATCTATTGACAGAAATGCAATATAATATTCATAACTATGTTTTCAGTGGTGTATAAAGACCGCAATGAACCGTTAAGATTTTATTATCTTAGAATAAAGCATTTCTATCTACACTGAACAAAATTATAAACGCAACCCTTTTGTTTTTGCCCCCATTTTTCATGAGCTGAACTCAAAGATCTAAGACTTTTTCTATGTACACAAAAGGCCTATTTCTCTCAAATATTATTCACAAATCTGTCTAAATCTGTGTTAGCGAGAACTTCTCCTTTGCCGAGATAATCCATCCACCTCACAGGTGTGGCATATCAAGATGCTGATTAGACAGCATGATTATTGCACGGGTGTGCCTTAGGCTGGCCACCATAAAAGGCCACTCTAAAATGTGCAGTTTTATCACACAGCACAATGCCACAGATGTCGCAAGTTTTGAGGAAGATGGGCATGCTGACTGCAGGAATGTCCACCACAGCTATTGCCCGTGAATTGAATGTTCATTTCTCTACCATAAGCCGTCTCCAAAGGCGTTTCAGAGAATTTGGCAGTACATCCAACCGGCCTCACAACCGCAGACCACATGTAACCACACCAGCCCAGGACCTCCACATCCTGCATCTTCACCTCCAAGATCGTCTGAGACCAGCCACCAGGACAGCTGCTGCAACAATCGGTTTGCATAACCAAAGAATTTCTGCACAAACTGTCAGAAACCGTCTCAGGGAAGCTCATCTGCATGCTCGTCGTCCTCATCGGGGTCTCGACCTGACTGCAGTTCGTTGTCGTAACTGACTTGAGTGGGCAAATGCTCATTCGATGGCGTCTGGCACTTTGGAGAGGTGTTCTCTTCATGGATGAATCCCGGGTTTCACTGTACAGAGCAGATGGCAGACAGCGTGTATGGTGTTGTCTGGGTGAGAGGTTTGCTGATGTCAACGTTGTGGATCGAGTGGCCCATGGTGGCGGTGGGGTTATGGTATGGGCAGGCGTATGTTATGGACAACGAACACAGGTGCATTTTATTGATGGCATTTTGAATGCACAGAGATACCGTGACGAGATCCTGAGGCCCATTGTTGTGCCATTCATCCACGACAATCACCTCATGTTGCAGCATGATAATGCACGGCCCCATGTTGCAAGGATCTGTACACAATTCCTGGAAGCTGAAAACATTTAGTTCTTGCATGGCCAGCATACTCACCGGACACCGGACATACTCACCCCCACCTATAAGCTTTCCTAGCTTCCTTGGGGGACCCATTCACTCTACCCAATTGATTCTGTACCCCCAACTGTATTATTGTAATGTTTGAAGTGGTATTGTGAATAAACTCAAACATCTCACCCATTGAGCATGTTTGGGATGCTCTGAATCGGCGTATACGACAGCGTGTTCCAGTTCCTGCCAATATCCAGCAACTTCGCACAGCCATTGAAGAGGAGTGGACCAACATTCCACAGGCCACAATCAACAACCTGATCAACTCTATGTGAAGGAGATGTGTTGCACTGCGTGAGGCAAATGGTGGTCACACCAGATACTGACTGGTTTTCGGAATCCCCCGGACCCCCCCAATACAGTAAAACTGCACATTTTAGAGTGGCCTTTTATGGTGGCCAGCCTAAGGCACAACTGTGCAATAATCATGCTGTCTAATCAGCATCTTGATATGCCACACCTGTGAGGTGGATGGATTATCTCGGCAAAGGAGAAGTGCTCACTAACACAGATTTAGACAGATTTGTGAACAATATTTGAGAGAAATAGGCCTTTTGTGTACATAGAAAAAGTCTTAGATCTTTGAGTTCAGCTCATGAAAAATGGGGGCAAAAACAAAAGTGTTGTGTTTATAATTTTGTTCAGTGTACATACACCGCGGGTCCCCTTACAGTGAAATCGCCATTTTGCACCAGCATGTTTCGACGGTAGCCCTAAACGGACAAACTGCTCTACAGAGCACTAGCTACTCTCTGCTGTCTCAGACGACGATGTGTTTGTCCTGTGTCGGCCACTGTAGCTTCTCTATGTGCTTCGAAAGGGAGGGGTGGGCGGTTGCAATTCGCAACCTCACCGCTAGATGGCACTAAAATTTACACAGTGCAGCTTTAAGTGAAACGGCTTCTCGAACAAGAAAAAAAAATGTAGGACGGGAATTGATTTGACCGTGATTTTAATAGTGTTGCAGTGATGACGTATTTTTGTAGGCCAACCCGGAAGTTAGCATCACACTGGTTCCTTCGACAAAATTTAAATTATCACAAAATATAAGCTCTGCGGTCAACAAAAGTTTATGATGCTTAAAGGGTTAGCTCACCCAAAAATGAAAATTCTGTCATTAATTACTCACCCTCATGTCGTTCCAAACCCGTAAGACCTTCATTCATCTTCAGAACACAAATTAAGATATTTTTGATGAAATCTGAGAGCTTTCTGACCCCTCCATAGACAGCTATTTAATTACCACTTTCAAGGTCCAGAAAGGTAGTAAAGACATCGTTAAAATAGTCCATGTGACTCCAGTGGTTCAACCTTAATTTTATGACGCTACGAGAATACATTTTGTGTGCAAAAAACAAACAAAATGACTTTATTCAACAATTTCTTCACTTCTGTGTCAGACTCTTACGCTGTTGACAATGTAAACAGTGCAGTGCAACATCGACGGTTTTAACGATGTTTTTATTACCTTTCTGGCCCTTTAAAGTATTAATTAAATAGCTGTCTATGGAGGGGTCAGAAAGCTCTCGGATTTCATCAAAAATATCTTAATTTGTGTTCCGAAGATAAATGAAGGTCTTACGGGTTTGGAACAAAATGAGGGTGAGTAATTAATGACAGAATTTTAATTTTTGGGTGAACTAACCCTTTAACATGTTTTGTCCATCGAGATAATTTTCACAAATTTTATGAATTTTGAAACCTATCTACAATCGGCAGAAATAAAAAGCTAAAAAAGAATTTGCCCTGAAAGTCAACTGTTTGATTACCAACATTCTTTAAAATATCTTCTTTTGTGTTTAACAAAAGAAAGAAACTCATTCAGGTTTGTATGAGTTCCCTTTCTATTCCTTTAAGCAATGTGTTAGTAATTTTGATGTCACGGTAACTTCAACAGAGTAAACAGATCTTTTCTAAGGCACCTAATGACAACTTTTTGCTCTATTCACAACTCTTCCTCAAGACTCACGCTGCCTTTTACCATTCAAAACCATACTGTGTAGGTCACAGCCATAACAAATGGATAACTATTTTAAGCTCCCTCTGCCAGTGTGTGAATGGACATCATGACATGACCCCCGCCACACTGACACCATGTGGCCACGCATGCATGAAAAGAAAGACAGGTGTAATTATATCCATTTCATTCCCTTGTACTTCTATGAAGCCACAAAACAATATAAAGTCCTACTTATAGCCACTAAAGTACAATGGTTTATATAGCCTTTATTTATGCATGGAGGACAAAGTGTTTTCAGTAATTCTGGCGATAGCATTTAGCTAACTTGCAGTTTGTCTCGAGGAAGCCTAAAAGTACTGAGGCTTGGTTAGACTGCTGACAAGGACGCTTTTTGGAAGATTTTTGCATATATTTATTACATATTAAATTATATATTAATATATTCGTATGTTTTAAATAAACTAAATAAAACATTATTTATATATAAATATATTGTTTATTTTTATACATGTGATATAGATTTCATAATTTGCTAAACTTTACGGGAGGGATTCCCAAACATTTTTGTTAGCCAAATCCCTTTGATGTAAAAAGTGCCCAGTGATATTTTAAGTTAATATTAACACATTTGCATGTTCATGGTTCTCTGATGTTGGTTAATGGTCACATGACACCAACTAAAATATTTAATGAAAACATGTTACATTTTGATTGTTTCTATTTTAACCCTCTGGTGCTCTTCGGTCATTTTTGACCGAAAAATTAGATTTTTTTACTTCATCGGAATGGTACAAACCTTGGTAAAGGTTTTGGCGCTTTCTATGTGAACACAAAAAAAATCATGGGCATGATTCTAAAAGGTTAAATGGTCCTGAAAAAATAGTCACACCTGTACTCCTCGGGGTCAAAAATGACCACACTGGAAATTAATGGGAGACGAATTTCATCTAGTGGAAACTTTTGGTACTGCGCCTAAACAAAAAGCTCATTTTTTTTTGAGATATCAAGCTCAAATTTGGAACACAACTTCCTTAGATTTATGACTTTCTTGCAATTTTAGAGTAAAACATGTTTTTGAAAATATATATTTCATATAAAAATTGAAAATAGTATTTTTGTGCATTTTTCATAACAACAAGTCATAGTCAACATTTTTTTTTTTTTTTTACTTTTTTCACTGCAATAATCTGTCAAGTTCACTGCAATAATCTGTCAAGTGTCTTTGAAAAGAGAACAAACTTAAGTTTGTGCTCTAACACATATGTGAAATATCCCTGCAAAGCTTTCATTCTTACTGCATTACTTGCTCTACAGACGTGATCTTGGTCACAGTGCATTCATATTGTCTTTTTATGCCATTATATTGGCATGGAGTATTAAGCATGTCCCATCTGGAGTAAGAGTGCTCAACCTCCATAACAGGAGCATCTGGGATGCTGTCAGTTTCTGATACTATACAGTTTCTGATAGTCACCGATAGCAAACACTCATAGGGAAAGTTCAGCAAGAGAAGGGGCAACAAGTCGAGTGAAATTGTGACATCTTGTGCCTGTTTTGCTGTTTTTTCTGGAGGGGAGATGATCTGATGAGCTGCATGCTGCTGTCATGTGATCGCTCTGCAGGTTTAAGATTATCACAAAACAGAAAACATTTAGATTTAAACATTTAAATCTACACAGAAACTGATTTTTACATTTTCTGCCTAAAACAAAACCACCTACAGTAAGGTTTAGATACTGTAATAAAGATAATTCTGTATGATATAGGGACAGACATCTGGACGTAGAACATATGATAATATAGCCTATAGTTAAAATAGCAGTGACCTTTCAGATATCAGGTTTCCCATCGATGATTAATGAACAAGTCCTCTGTAAAATGCTCACTGAGCAAGAACTTATGCTGGCCTGATTCCCACTCTTCTCGCTTCATGTTTTTGATTAGTTTTTTTTTTTTTTTTTTTGCCTGACCTCACCTCTCAAGGGGAAACATTAGTACAGAAATCCAATAGAAAAGAAAATAGAGACAGACAGACAAACAGAGACATGTGGGCTGTAACCACCATAGGCATTGAGGGGGACAAGTCCCCCCCAAAAACTGGAAATTGCCAAATTGTCCCCCCCAATATTGCTCTCCATTACGCACTGCTCTGTTTGTTGTTAGGATGGCAGAGATTTTAAAAAGTTAAATTTATATCTTTCTGTTCTGCCTCAGCGGTCTAACCAAAATGATGGCCAATCAGATCAAAGAAGGTGGGGCTTAATGGTCACTGAAGATTAGTGTGAATTCTAGCGCAGCCCTTTTCGTTTTTTAGTTTCTACAGTGAAAGAGTGCGTGCGTGATAATATGTAACTAGCTAAACATTTAATATTATTATTTGACAATTGTTTTACGATGGATATGTTTAACGACCCGCACAGTAACATACAGTGATGCAAACTACTCAACTTTTTTTAATGTAATTTCACCATTTTGAATTGAAAATATGCAATCATATAAATTGATTACATGATTGCATATTTTCGATTAGATAGATAGATCGATTTTTTTCAAACTAAGAGTTAACCTAAATTAACATACAAACACCTTATCTTATAAGTGTGGGTGTGATGGGTGATGTTAGATAGATGGGTGTGTTAGATAGATAGATAGATAGATAGATAGATAGATAGATAGATAGATAGATAGATAGATAGATAGATAGATAGATAGATAGATAGATAGATAGATAGATACTAGACAGACAGACAGATAGACAGACAGATAGATAGATACTAGACAGACAGATAGATAGATAGATAGATAGATAGATAGATAGATAGATAGATAGATAGATAGATAGATAGATAGATAGATACTAGACAGACAGATAGATAGATAGATAGATAGATAGACAGATAGATAGACAGATAGATACTAGACAGACAGACAGACAGATAGATAGATAGACATATAGATAGATAGATAGATAGATAGATAGACAGACAGACAGACAGACAGACAGACAGACAGACAGACAGACAGATAGATAGATAGATAGATAGATAGATAGGTAGATACTAGACAGACAGATAGATAGATAGATAGATAGATAGATAGATAGATAGATAGATAGATAGATAGATAGATAGATAGATAGATAGATAGACAGATAGATAGATACTAGACAGACAGACAGATAGATAGATAGATAGATAGATAGATAGATAGATAGATAGATAGATACTAGACAGACAGACAGACAGACAGATAGATAGATAGATAGATAGATAGATAGATAGATAGATAGATAGATAGATAGATAGATAGATACTAGACAGACAGACAGATAGATACTAGACAGACAGACAGACAGATACTAGACAGTAGGGCTGCAACTAACGATTATTTTGATAATCGATTAGCTGGCCGATTATTTTTTCGATTAATCGGATAAAAAGCCTTTTAAAAAAAAAAAAATTGACAAAACACACTATTCCACATTCTGTCCAGTGCTGTCCTTCAAAGAAACATGTCAGCTGTGCTATGAAAACATACATAGTGAATATATCTACCATTACATAAATTAACCATGGTTTTACATTGAATAAAACAAACAAAAATAATAATAATAAATAAATAAATAAATAACAGGTTTATTGTAGTTATTCAATGGTAACCACAAATTAACCATTGTTTTGCTTCAAATCCATAGTTGGATCTATATGGTTCATACGCTCTGGACACAGTAACCTGTTACTGTCATTTCTTTATCCTGTAAATAGGCTTATAACATTTATATTCAATTACACGCTGTTATCCCTTTACAGTTACTACTCTCATAAAATACTTGAACTACACGTTGACTTTTAAACCTAAATTTAGCATCCAACAGCAGATATTTCAGCTAAATGAGTGTTTTTGTGCTAAATATTTGTCTCCCTCTCGACTGCGTTCTGTCTTTCAGTGAAGTTTGAAGTTTAACACAGACTGTCAGGACGCGCTTTCATGCAAAATGGAAATACTCGCATGAATTAGTAGCATTTACAGATGAGGATATAATTACTGTTCTCTATATAGATCAGTGGATATAACCTGTAAAATGAACGTTTTGCACTGAGGACGCAGACGCACACAAACATCTGGTATGTCACAGGGTATGTTAAACACTAACGCATTCGCTTGAAGCTTAAAATAAACAATTCTCATGTTTTGGGCACTTGGATCATGCCCACTCCACTATTTCTAGATGCACATTTTGTCCATAGAAATGTGTTATTCAGTGCTGTAATTTGGCGCGACCGGTTGAAGTTTTGCGTACAGAGGGAAGACCCGACTAATCGATAATGAGAATCGTTATCAATGATTTTCACTATCGATTATTATCGATTAGTTGTTGCAGCCCTACTAGGCAGACAGACAGATGGATAGATACTAGACAGACAGACAGACAGACAGATGGATACTAGACAGACAGACAGATAGATAGATACTAGACAGACAGATAGATACTAGACAGACAGACAGATTTTTTTTTAAACTAAGAGTAACAAATAAGTTCACCTAAATAACATACACACACCTTATCTTATAAGTTTTAAACTGTTATACTTAAAAAAACGTATATGTCAGGAGCACAAAACTGGTTTACAAATAAACTTTTTTTAAGTCTTACGGACAAAAACTCTTTTGTTGTATTTTAAAGACGGTCCTCTATTCTTCCAGTTTGACAGGACGCAGCATCGCGGTACGCTGGCACCTATAGAAACAGGAAGTGACGCTCTGACAAGCGTTCCATGTGCGTCCCTATGTGGACCAATCAAAACGCTTGTAGTCATTCATCCCGGGAATCAGCCAATCGTGTTGCGAATCGTGGTGCAGTAACTTCAGCACTGTCACAGCGCTCAGAAAAACGATCAGCTGTTCTGTGGTTGAAGTAACTTTGGGACAGAGAACATCGGGTAAGTTAAAACCAGCAGATTTCTTATGTCTTTAATATTACTTAATATATCTCTTATACATAAAGCGGTTTAGAAATGTTAGAGAATAATTCTGTCCTATTGCAAGTATCTCTCTAAGAATAATGTACTTGTAACCCAGTTTTAACCTGTCAAGAACATGTACAGATCATAAATCAAAAGAAATAGGAAATTATTTTTTGCTTGAAGCCCTTTTAGGAAAATGTATATGTATCATGATTTAGAGACATACATACATTCTCATTAATGTGAAGCAAATAATGATTCATATATATATATATATATATATATATATATATATATATATATATATATATATATATATATACACACACACAGTATATGTGTATGAATTATTTATACATTATGGTTGCTTTTGTTGTACTGCCTTTAATTTATGCAGATTCCAAAAAAATAGTATAGTAATGAGAATCATTACAAAAAAACTAAAATCTAAAATAAGTAGAATTTCTTGAGAGAAATGAGTTTACATATCATAAAAATAATGTCATAATATAGACAAATTATGATTTATATAGTCTCCTTATTTATATAGTCTTTATTTTTAATGTATATAATTTTATATATATATATATATATATATATATATATATATACACACTAATGAGATTACATCAAATCACCTTTATTTATATAGCGCTTTTTACAATGCCAATTGTATCAAAGCAGCTTCACAGTGGTAACAGGAAAATAATGCAACAGAATTTGATTCGGCTGTACAGCCGCTCTGGTGAAAACGGTGATGTCATCCAGCTCATTTCAATTATCATATAGTGTCAATGCGGGCAGATCAGTAATATAGTTGAAATTTAAGTGTCCCCAACTGAGCAAGCAAAAAGCCAAAGGCGACGGTGGCAAGGAACCAAAACTCCTTCAGGGCCAGAATGGAGAAAAAAACCTTGGGAGAAACCCTCAGTCGGGGTGCCAGTTCTCCTCTGGCCGACGAACAAATAGTGTATGATTATGATTCTGGCAACATTACAGGTCAGAAGTCATATTAGATCAATAGATATTCGTAGGATTATTCGAAAGATTGGAGACGTCTCGCCGGGGACGGGTTTAATGAGGATGTCGTGTCGATGCAGCATTTACAGGGGGGAGTTTAATTGACACGGTCTCTACAGACACTTCAGGGCTAAGGTCCACCATCTGGTCCGGATACGGCCCGGATCCGGCCGACTGCAGTAAACCTCGGGATAAACAGAGAGACTAACATTAGCGTAGATGCCATTCTTCTTATGATGTAACGAGTACATCAGGTGTTATGGGAAGTGTTCCCGGTTCCGGCTGACCTAGTTAATGCAGCCTAAAACAATCATTTAACTGATTTGAATAATATAAATTAAAAATGTTTTATGTGTATACCATAGTAAAGAGATGTGTTTTTAGTCTAGATTTAAACTGACAGAGTGTGTCTGCTTCCCGAACAATGCTAGGAAGACTGTTCCAGAGTTTAGGTGCTAAATAGGAAAAGGATCGACCGCCTGCAGTTGATTTTGATATTCTAGGTATTATCAACTGGCCAGAATTTTGAGACCGCAATAGACGTGATGGAGTATAATGCGTTAAGAGCTCGCTCAAGTACTGGGGAGCTAAACCATTTAGTGCTTTGTAAGTAATCAGCAAGATTTTAAAATGTATACGATGTTTAATAGGGAGCCAATGCAGTGTTGCCAGAACCGGGCTAATATGGTCATACTTCCTGGTTCTAGTAAGAACTCTAGCTGCTGCGTTTTGGACAAGCTGCAGTTTATTTATTAAGCGAGCAGGGCAACCACCCAGTAGAGCATTACAATAATCTAGCCTTGAGGTCATGAACGCATGAACTAACTGTTCAGCATTTTGCATTGAAAGCATGTGCCGTAATTTAGATATATTTTTAAGATGGTAGAATGCAGTTTTACAGATGCTAGAAACGTGGCTTTTAAATGAGAGATTGGTATCAAAGAGCTCACCCAGGTTCCTAACTGACGATGAGGACTTGACAGAGCAGCCATCGAGTGTTAGACAGTATTCTACGTTACTACTTGTGGAGTTTTTTTGTCCAATGATTAAAAATTCATTTTTTTCTTAATTAAGTTGCAGGAAATTACTAGTCATCCAATTTTTTATATCAGCTATGCATTCCGTTAATCTTGTGAATTGGTAAGTTTCGTCAGGGCGTGAAGAAATATAGAGCTGAGTATCATCAGCATAACAATGAAAACTAACGCCATGCTTCCTAATAATATCTCCCAGTGGTAGCATGTACAGGGTGAAAAGCAACGGTCCTAGCACTGAGCCTTGCGGTACTCCATACTGAACTTGTGATCGGTGTGACATCTCTTCATTTACTGCTACAAACTGATAACGGTCAGATAAGTATGATTTAAATCATGCCAATGAAGTTCCACTAATGCCAACATAATTTTCGAGTCTATTCAAAAGAATGTTGTGGTCGATAGTATCGAATGCAGCGCTAAGATCGAGTAACACTAACAGAGAGATACAACCACGATCGGATGATAAGAGTAAATCATTTGTAACTCTAATGAGAGCAGTCTCAGTACTATGATACGGTCTAAATCCTGACTGGAAATCCTCACAGATATCATTTCTTTCTAAAAAGGAGCATAATTGTGAGGACACTGCCTTTTCTAGTATTTTTGACAGAAAGGGTAGATTTGAGATTGGCCTGTAATTGACTAATTCTGTAGGATCAAGTTGTGTTTTTTTAATAAGTGGTTTAATAATAGCCAACTTAAAAGTTTTCGGTACATATCCTAATGACAAGGATGAATTAATGATATTAAGAAGAGGATCTATGACCTCTGGAAGCATCTCTTTTAGTAGTTTAGTTGGTATAGGGTTGAGCATACATGTTGTTGATTTTGATGATTTAACGAGTTTAGCCAATTCTTCTTCTCCTATAGCAGTGAATGAATGTAATTTTTCCTCAGTGACACTACAATGCACTGTCTGATGTGATACTGTAGTAGACGGCTGCATGGTTTTAATTTTTTTCCTAATATTATCAATCTTACAAGTAAAGAAGTTCATAAAGTCATTACTGCTGTGCTGTTTACAAACATCAGAAGTTGAAGCTTTATCTTTGGTTAATTTAGCCACTGTATCGAATAAATACCTAGGGTTGTGTTTGTTTTCTTCTAAGAGAGTCGAGAAATAAGCAGATCTAGCAGTTTTTAGGGCCTTTCTGTATGCAATCATGCTCTCTTTCCACGAAATGCGAAAAACTTCTAGTTTTGTTTTCTTCCAGCTGCGCTCCATTTTTCTGGCTGCTGTTTTAAGGGCCCGGGTGTGCTCGTTGTACCACGGCGTTGGACTATTTTCTTTAATCTTCTTTAAGCGCCGGGGAGCAACTGTGTCTAAAGTGCTGGAAAAGAGAGAGTCAATAGTTTCTGTTGCAACATCGAGTTCCTCTAGGCTATCTGACATAGACATTATTACATAGACACTGATGTGCTACTGTGAATTTTCTCATGGCAAAAAACAAAAACACAAACTGTGATATTTTTTTCTTGTTTCCTGTTAACAGTTCTGACCGCAGGCATGGCAACAGCACAGTCAGTGTTCACCATTGCTGTGAGCGTTCTGCTCATCGCAGAGCTGATTCTGGCCAAGAAAGATTACTACGAGATCCTGGGTGTACCCAAAGACGCATCTGATCGACAGATCAAAAAAGCCTTCCGTAAATTAGCCATGCGGTATCACCCTGATAAAAACAAAAGCCCTGATGCAGAGGCAAAGTTCAGAGAGATTGCTGAGGGTGAGTCAACACACACAGGACACACCTTCCTGAACATTATAAGTGTTGATCAGTTGTTAAAGTTCATATTTTTCCATTCCCAGCATATGAAACATTATCAGATGACAACCGGAGGAAGGAGTATGACCAGACGAGGAGCAGTCCGTTCTCCAGAGAGGGCCCGAGAGGAGGCGGTGACCACTTCCGTCAACATTTTAGCTTCAACTTTGATGATATATTCAGAGACTCTGACATGTTTGGACACAATCCTCACGTGCATAATAAAAGACATTTCGAGAGCCACTTTCAGGCCCATGAAGAAGCACAAAGCAGACACAGGAGGCACTTCCAGAACTCTTTCGGTGGTGGCATGTTTGATGATATGTTTGAGGATATGGAAAGGATGTTCTCTTTTAATGGACACCAGACACGGACTCAAAGCAGTTTTCACAGTTCCAGCAGGCAGCACTGTAGGACTGTCACAGAGCGAAGGGGCAACATGGTTACAACATACACCGACTGCTCCTGAATTAATGCACACATGGAAATGTCTTCCAGTTGTCTTGATTGAAACTTAAATTAATGTCGTTTCGCTTTTTTTGTGTTTTGGATCAGTACTGATGACCTCTATAAAGTCTTCTGCAAGAATCACACATTATTGTGACAAAACAGCCTCAGTTCAGAGATCCTAATTCTGACTTTACACAAAATTCACCATTCACAACATATTAATAATGTTATCAACAGTTTTCAAAATGAACACTTATTCACTGTGAATATGACGACCTGACCCATATGGAAAATAATACATTTTCTGGTATATTTCTAAATATATAAAAATATATATTTTAAAATATTTACATAAACATTTTTTATGTTTTAGTTCATTATTAAATTTAATTTTGGACCTTTACATATACATTTAGACAGAAATATATATATATATATATATATATTCTCAGTCTAAATTTATTTACAAAATTTATTTTTAGAAAACATTTTGCATTTACTTAGGATGCATTTTAAGATTGGAAATGTATTTTCTTGCCCCTTGAAGTACATTTTGTACTATATTTTGGCATTTATAAACTATAAGAATCTTTCTTGTCTTATGTTATGAAGTCATGATTTATGGTCCTTAAAGCATATTTAGCTTTCAGGGTAAAGAGCTTCCATGTTTACATCTGAGGCCTTTAAAACACACAATTGCGTTTATCATGAAGTGCTGCCGTTGCATGGCTTATTTGTGATTTTCAGCCTGTTTTAACATATTTCGGAAGATCCTAGAACCTTGAACCTGTTTGAGACATGTACGTGATCAGTAGAAAACATTCAAAGTGGTTTAAAAGTTAAGAAGTGCTGAAACTGTGTAAATGTTTGATTTGCTTGATGTTGCACAATGTCGAAAAAGACAAACTCATTTCAATTTCTGTTTTTGTTTAATTTCATGTCCAAGCATGTTACACAATTTGTATATCTTCCATCTCGGCTAACATGACACCAGAGCAAGTGGATCTTTTGAAGGGAAAGTCCCTTACATGTGCAATAATTATTCAAATCTTTTTTTTCTGGTGGGGGATCCTGTTAGCTGTAGGGCTTTTCTGAAAAAAAAGAAGAAAATAAAGCAGCTACCGTATATATGATCAAATGAAATGCCGTGCTAAAAAACAGTTACTGTTGCAGCTTTGGTATCATGTTAAATTTCCATGTTAATGGGAAGGATTTGAGCAATTACCTGGGGCACTTGTACAAAACGCCATGTACAATCATTTATTTTCATATAAATAACTATTGAACAACAACAAGAAATACTGTACACTCCCTGTGGTTCCGTAAATGTGGATATATTTATTTGGCTGTCAAAACATTTTAGCTATAGCATAACACTTCTGTCAGTTAGTTGAATCTAAATACTTTTATTTCTGTGCCAATAAACAATTACCTCATCAAGCTTTGTGGACAGTCAGAATAACAAGCAATATTAACAACCACAATACCTCTTATATTTTATATTTATATATATTTATATATTATGTGCTTACTTTCTCAACTGTTTCACTGTGTTAAAACTGGTTTTAGTTTGAATGTAAAATTCATGTAATGTATAATACAAGCAACTACATGCTTCAATACAGCATGAAATGGAACTTTTGATTCCATTATAGTGTGCAGCAGTGTCCGCCCCCTTCAGTGGTGCTGGTTCCGGAAGTATTTTTGGTAACTCTTTATTTTGATGGTCCATTTTTAAACATTCTACTAACTATAGTAACTTTATTTGCAACTACATGTAAACAGTCATTAGATTATTAGTATACTATCTGCTTAATACCTACTAACATTTTGTTGTGATGGTTCCCCAACAGACATTCTACTGACTATAAGTAACTTTGCAACTACATGTCAACTAATTCTACTAACCCGAACCCTAACACCTAACCCTAACCTAACAGTCTACTAATATTCTAATGAGAGTTAGCTGACATGTAGTTGCAAAGTTACTTATAGTGTGGAGAACAAGTATTTGATACACTGCCGATTTTGCGGGTTTTCCTACTTACAAAGCATGTAGAGGTCTGTAATTTTTATCATAGGTACTCTTCAATTGTGAGTGACGGAATCTAAAACAAAAATCCAGAAAAATCACATTGTATGATTTTTAAATAATTAATTTGCATTTTATTGCATGACATAAGTATTTGATCACCTACCAACCAGTAAGAATTCCGGCTCTCACAGACCTGTTAGTTTTTCTTTAAGAAGCCCTCCTGTTCTCCACTCATTACCTGTATTAACTGCACCTGTTTGAACTCGTTACCTGTATAAAAGACACCTGTCCACACACTCAATCAAACAGACTCCAACCTCTCCACAATGGCCATGACCAGAGAGCTGTGTAAGGACATCAGGGATAAAATTGTAGACCTGCACAAGGCTGGGATGGGCTACAGGACAATAGGCAAGCAGCTTGGTGAGAAGGCAACAACTGTTGGCGCAATTATTAGAAAATGGAAGAAGTTCAAGATGACGGTCAATCTCCCTCGGTCTGGGGCACCATGCAAGATCTCACCTCGTGGGGCATCAATGATCATGAGGAAGGTGAGGGATCAGCCCAGAACTACATGGCAGGACCTGGTCAATGACCTGAAGAGAGCTGGGACCACAGTCTCAAAGAAAACCATTAGTAACACACTACGCCGTCATGGATTAAAATCCTGCAGCGCACGCAAGGTCCCCCTGCTCAAGCCAGCGCATGTCCAGGCCCGTCTGAAGTTTGCCAGTGACCATCTGGATGATCCAGAGGAGGAATGGGAGAAGGTCATGTGGTCTGATGAGACAAAAAAAGAGCTTTTTGGTCTAAACTCCACTCGCCGTGTTTGGAGGAAGAAGGATGAGTACAACCCCAAGAACACCATCCCAACCGTGAAGCATGGAGGTGGAAACATCATTCTTTGGGGATGCTTTTCTGCAAAGGGGACAGGACGACTGCACCGTATTGAGGGGAGGATGGATGGGGCCATGTATCGCGAGACCTTCTCTCAGTAAGAGCATTGAAGATGGGTCGTGGCTGGGTCTTCCAGCATGACAATGACCTGAAACACACAGCCAGGGCAACTAAGGAGTGGCTCCGTAAGAAGCATCTCAAGGTCCTGGAGTGGCCTAGCCAGTCTCCAGACCTGAACCCAATAGAAAATCTTTGGAGGGAGCTGAAAGTCTGTATTGCCCAGCGACAGCCCCGAAACCTGAAGGATCTGGAGAAGGTCTGTATGGAGGAGTGGGCCAAAATCCCTGCTGCAGCGTGTGCAAAACTGGTCAAGAACTACAGGAAACGTATGATCTCTGTAATTGCAAACAAAGGTTTCTGTACCAAATATTAAGTTCTGCTTTTCTGATGTATCAAATACTTATGTCATGCAATAAAATGCAAATTAATTATTTAAAAATCATACAATGTGATTTTCTGGATTTTTGTTTTAGATTCCGTCACTCACAGTTGAAGAGTACCTATGATAAAAATTACAGACCTCTACATGCTTTGTAAGTGGGCAAACCTGCAAAATCGGTAGTGTATCAAATACTTGTTCTCCCCACTGTAAAATATACCTTCAAAAGATTATACTGCAGACAATTTAGTGAATCCAGTGGCAGTGTCTCACTGAAGTATGGATAAAAGGAAGTACCTAAAACAAGAAGACAAGACTCCCAAAGATGCCATTGACAAAAGAACAGGTGAGGTTTAATTTGCTAATTTGGAAAACAAGAAACAGATGTCAGCAATCAGCAGACAAACAGGACATTATCAACACTATACACAAGACAAGATTATTTTAGAATGAAAACATGAACAAACAAACAAGATATAAATCACTCACATCAGTCATTGAAGTGTGGCTCCAGATGCACAACAACATCTTAAGATGGTACATATCTAATAATACTAACAGATTTTGTTATACCATATTTCGTACAAACCTGCACTTGGGACCCCTCAACACTGCACAATTAAGGATGTGTCCGAAACCTGAAAAAGACAATATATTATGGCATCAAAATCGATGTTTGCTTACAAGATGCATATTTATCAAATGGTTTTTAAATAGATGTACCCTTATCTTACTATGACATCCCAAAATGCTATTCAGTTTAAGGGACATGGGAGGACAGGCTATATTAAATGAATACCCTGTTTATTGTCACGATGTCCACCCAAAAAAAAAATCAGGAACTGGAAAAAAAATATTGTCAGATAATTGGGTGTGTTCCAGTTTTGGAATTATGTGGCAGTTGATGGAAAAAGCTTATCAGAATATCATGTGCAAACATTTTAAAGCGTAGTATATTAAATAGCTTAAAATTTGAGCTTATTAACTTTTGTAATAAAAACAAACAATAAATAAATAAAAAATTAATAAAAATGTTTTAGCAAATAGAAAATAAGCAAGCAAATATTTATAGCCACTCTTAAGGTTAAAAGGAATAGAACTAATTTGCTTTTGTAATCAAAGCAAGCACAGAAAATAAAAGCATGACAGTTAAGGTTTGGGCCTGCTATTATACTGTATATTCGCATAGAAGAGTACAAAAGGTTTGCCATAAAAGTCTGCCATTAAATATAAAAAGCAAACAGGCCAGGCTTAACAAAAACAATTACAGCAGTATTGTTTTCCTACCCAGAATCGGTAAGCCACGTTATGGGTTAACTTCATCAGACAGCTTGAGTGATCTGTTTACCTGTGCAGGCACTTTGGGAACTTATTTTGATTGAGTGCCAGTAAATAAAGAAGTTGAATAGGAGCTATGTTGTGGTTATACTGCCCTTCCCTCATTGGGTTTGGTATTAATGGTCCTTTTGAATAGGGTTTGAAGAGAAGGGGAAGGAAAGCAGCTCTTTGTTTGAAAAGATAAAGCCCTCACTACTGCTTTGCCAGAAAATGTAAATACTTTGGCAGGCGTGAGACGCATACATAAATTCATAAACCATTGGAAAAATTCACACAAACACAAGAGAGAGAGTGAGCAAGAGAAGGATCCAAAACATGGTTTAATTAAAGGGACTCTTTTTTTATAACCATATTCATTCATTCATCATTTAAATTTTTTTATTGTTAAGTGCTCAATTACTGCATTACAAATAATGTAATTTCAAATGACAAATAGGGAAGATTCGCTATGCGAAAAAGGTTTCGTGTCAAAATGCTAAAGATTAAATGGCAAATTGAATTACCTTGTGAGTCACAGTGGAGGAAAGGTTTTCATACCCTTCAAGCACAGTCTCCCACATTTTATCATCCACAACAGACAGGAAACAATTCCACACTTTACCACAAATGTTCCAGAACAGTTAAACCCTGTCAACAGAACAAAAATAGTTGCACAAATGTAACTTTCTTGAGAATATTTCACAGCAATGAAACTGCACTTTGTGTTAAATTTTTATTTTATATTGTATGTATATATTATTGTATGTATATATTAAATGGTGAAGTAAATACTACATATTTAAACAAATGTAATTTCTACATTAAAAAGTTAGTTCAGGCAAAAAAACCTAAGTAAATTCTATATTAGTACTCAATTCAAACTTGTAGAAATTAAAGCGTAAATATCAATGTTATAAAATTAAGTAATTAAGGAAAACGACTCAACTTTTCTGATATTGGTGTTCCCATCATGCACTGGGGTTTGAAAAATTAATGAAGTTAATTTTTCGCTGTTTTCCAGCTGTATTTACACTGTTTTATCATTGCTTTTGTTGTTAGGTTTAGTAACTTGCCATTTTGACATTTGGAGTTCATTTTCTACTCAGAATGATACATTCATACTCAAAAACGATCCATCAAATGTTACCGTCATCGTGTATTGTGTACAAAGTATTGAGGTCTCTGTGTTCAGATGCAGCGTTACTACTATTACGTAGATATGGTGTCTACACAATATCTATTATGTTATTTACTTAGATGTTTCTAAGTAAAACATACACTTTGAAAGCATGGTTTAATTCAGTGTTATATTGTTTGAGTAAAAAGTATTTCAAAGGAAACTTCAACTAAGTAGAAATTATTCAACCCTTTACTGACCAAGTTAAAATTACTGATTTTCTTTGTTAATTTTACTTAACTTAGTTAAGTAGAGTTTACTTAATCCCATATGTGAAATTTACTTAAAAAATATGCATGCAAAAACTTTAAAAATGTACTTGTTTTTTTCAGTGCACACACACACACACACACACACACACACACACACACACACACACACACACACACACACACACACAGTAAAAAGTGATCAGTTGACAACTTAAAAAAAGCGAGGAAACCCATTGTCTTAAAATCAAGCGTAGCGTCAGTTCTGGCAGGTCACGTTAGTCAAGCTTGCATCAGCTGACTGTCAGCTGATCACGTCTACCTACAGGAATACGACGTCTATCACAGCATACATATATAAGCTCCTTCAGTACTATCAGCAGCTATCGCGTTTCTCCAGAGCTCATTTACCCTCCTCCATCCCCAGCTCCTCCTCTCGTCCAGTCAGGATTTGGCATTTGATTCCCCTTGGATCAGACTAAATTCACGAATTATTTTGTACATATAAATATCGACATTAATGATATCTGCAATACATTATGTTAGTTCTGTTCTGTTTACCCTAAGGGGGGTTATTGCTGCGCTCCCTGATCTTATCCATGCTAGGCTGCATGGATGCGCAGGGAGTTCTTGCCCAGAACGGAAGCATACTGCCAATCCAAACTGTATGCTAATAGTCAATCATCTTTGACGATAGTGGTCCTGACAGAAATTAAGTTATTGAAAAAATTAAGTTATGTGGAATTGTCAAGTTCACATAACTTTACGCATGAAGTTTACTTAATCATTTTAAGGCAACGGGTTTCCTCACTTTTTCTGAGTTAAGTCAACTGATCACTTTTTACATCACACAGGCACACTACCATTCAAAAGTTTGGGGTCAGTAAGATGTTTTTTTTAAAGAAATTAATGATTTTATTCAGTAAGGATGAATTAAATTAATCAAAAGTGATAGAAAAGACATTTATAATGTTACAAAAAAATCTAATAAATGCTGTTATTTTGAACTTTCTATTCATCAAATAATCCTGAAAAAAATGTATCTCAGTTTACACAAAAATATTAAGCAGCACAGCTGTTTTCAACGCTGATAATAATAAATGTTTCTTGAGCAGCAAATCAGCATATTACAATGATTTCTGAAGGATCATGTGACACTGAAGACTGGAGTAATTCAGCTTTGCTATCACAATAAATTAAAAAATATATTAAAATAGAAAACAGCTATTTTAAATTGTAATTATATTTCACAATATTACTCCTTTACTGTATTTTTTATCAAATAAATGTAGCCTTGGAGAGCAGAAAAAAATTTTTTTTTACTAACAATAAGTTTATTACTTTAGGGTATTTGTACCTTTGCATATTAGTACAATTTCTGATGGTAAAAGTTGTTAGGAAACGTGCTTAGAAGTTGTGACAGATGTTTTGGATGATTTCTATATCTTTGAACTGAATTGCTCACATACAGTGGGGAGAACAAGTATTTGATACACTGCCGATTTTGCAGGTTTTCCTATTTACAAAGCATGTAGAGGTCTGTAATTTTTATCATAGGTACTCTTCAACTGTGAGTGACGGAATCTAAAACAAAAATCCAGAAAATCACATTGTATGATTTTTAAATAATTAATTTGCATTTTATTGCATGACATAAGTATTTGATCACCTACCAACCAGTAAGAATTCCGGCTCTCACAGACCTGTTAGTTTTTCTTTAAGAAGCCCTCCTGTTCTCCACTCATTACCTGTATTAACTGCACCTGTTTGAACTCGTTACCTGTATAAAAGACACCTGTCCACACACTCAATCAAACAGACTCCAACCTCTCCACAATGGCCAAGACCAGAGAGCTGTGTAAGGACATCAGGGATAAAATTGTAGACCTGCACAAGGCTGGGATGGGCTACAGGACAATAGGCAAGCAGCTTGGTGAGAAGGCAACAACTGTTGGCGCAATTATTAGAAAATGGAAGAAGTTCAAGATGACGGTCAATCTCCCTCGGTCTGGGGCACCATGCAAGATCTCACCTCGTGGGGCATCAATGATCATGAGGAAGGTGAGGGATCAGCCCAGAACTACATGGCAGGACCTGGTCAATGACCTGAAGAGAGCTGGGACCACAGTCTCAAAGAAACCCATTAGTAACACACTACGCCGTCATGGATTAAAATCCTGCAGCGCACGCAAGGTCCCCCTGCTCAAGCCAGCGCATGTCCAGGCCCGTCTGAAGTTTGCCAATGACCATCTGGATGATCCAGAGGAGGAATGGGAGGAGGTCATGTGGTCTGATAAGACAAAAATAGAGCTTTTTGGTCCAAACTCCACTCGCCGTGTTTGGAGGAAGAAGAAGGATGAGTACAACCCCAAGAACACCATCCCAACCGTGAAGCATGGAGGTGGAAACATCATTCTTTGGGGATGCTTTTCTGCAAAGGGGATAGGACGACTGCACCGTATTGAGGGGAGGATGGATGGGGCCATGTATCGCGAGATCTTGGCCAACAACCTCCTTCTCTCAATAAAAGCATTGAAGATGGGTCGTGGCTGGGTCTTCCAGCATGACAACGACCCGAAACACACAGCCAGGGCAACTAAGGAGTGGCTCCGTAAGAAGCATCTGAAGGTCCTGGAGTGGCCTAGCCAGTCTCCAGACCTGAAACCAATAGAAAATCTTTGGAGGGAGCTGAAAGTCCGTATTGCCCAGCGACAGCCCCGAAACCTGAAGGATCTGGAGAAGGTCTGTATGGAGGAATGGCCAAAATCCCTGCTGCAGTGTGTGCAAACCTGGTCAAGAACTACAGGAAACGTATGATCTCTGTAATTGCAAACAAAGGTTTCTGTACCAAATATTAAGTTCTGCTTTTCTGATGTATCAAATACTTATGTCATGCAATAAAATGCAAATTATTTACTTAAAAATCATACAATGTGATTTTCTGGATTTTTGTTTTAGATTCCGTCACTCACAGTTGAAGAGTACCTATGATACAAATTACAGACTTCTACATGCTTTGTAAGTGGGCAAACCTGCAAAATCGGCAGTGTATCAAATACTTGTTCTCCCCACTGTAACCTACATTAGTTAAAGTCTGACTATAATTCATATTTGTCTTTATTGTTGTATTTCCTAATAAAGTCAAGTGTACAGACACAACAAACATAACAGCCTACGTTGATGTAAATGACAGCAGAAATAATTTGCCAAGTGATTTACAGTATAACTGATTAACTACTGTCAGTGAGGTGTTTACACAGTTTGGGGCTGTAAATGTCCTTTTCTAGCGTATTGATTGTGCACCACAACACAGCGGTATAATCTCAGTCGAATGAAGCGCTGAGGTCTCATAAAATGTACCTGGTACTTTTATCAGTGAGGCTCTTTACTTTCATTCTCTGCACACCTGAAAGGGGAACTTCAGGAGCCAGTCAGTTGATATTTAAAACTTGTGTCATGAGAATGTGCACTGAATTAACTGATGTTTTAGGAGCTTAGAACAATACATGGCAAAAAAAAAAAAGAATGAAATAAATTAAAACGGGACTGGATTTTTTTTGCCTCCAGTTTGTGGCACAAAGTTTGTGTACTTAAGATTCTTTCTTTGTTTAGTTGACAATCACACTAATATGAATGCGAAATGAATGGAAGAAGGAAATTATTATCTTTAACATTATTTGTATGTAGGGTTGCTTTGTTTACAGATTTTGCAAATACTTATTCACACTCACAGAATCTGGACAAAATAAATAAAACAGTGTTGAATTGGTGCCATTTTTTCTTTTTATAGAAATGCATGAAAGGAACATAAAAATCCATATTTCTGTCACACGTTTTCTTGAAGTGTCCAACCTCAGGTACAATTTCCCAGCATTCCCCAGCTTTTCTCTTGCTGTGATTATCAGTATTGTTTGGTGCCTCTCAATACTTTTTTTACAGGACCAATAAACCACAGTGCCGTTGACAGCTTCTAACCTAAAATGCAAATGTTTTTACAAAGGAGAAGGAATCCTGGATAAACTAGTGGTTAGTCCCTCTTGCTTTCCCCCTCTCTCTCTCTTGCTCTCTATCTTTTTTCATGGATGGAGATATGGAGATTATAGAATAGAGGGACTATGAGTCCTATGTGGTCTTCATTTCCAAAAAGAGAAGTAGAGTATCATTGACTACTCCGTGTTATGTTGACGTGGCACATTTAAATGGACCCATGTATATAACAGGCCGCATTGCTTAGTTGGACAGTAAAACAGTAGTCCTTCTACAAAATATCTGTCCACTTATAATCACTGAGACATATCCACACAGTAGATGAAGTGTTAGGTTTTCCAAGGCCAGAATGGTGAGTGCTTTGACTCAAGTGTGTACTAGTGTAATTATAAATTGTTTTATGTAGTATTTATTTACTTGATTATTTAAAACTTGTTGATCCATACATAATTTTATACTTTTATTAGACTATATATAGGCTATTTATTATATGCATTACTTACATATTTGATTAGAAGACAGAACCTTAATACAGACATTATTTCATATGCATGAAATTCTGAATTATGCCTATTTTTTTCTTACAGGGGTCTCTTGAAAATGATATCAATCAAGATTTTCAGGATGCCATTGATGTAATTCAGCGTCACTCTCAGATACGGCACTATGACACGGGTATATATAATAAATAATATAATATAATATAATATAACTTTAATAAAAATTAAATATATTAATTCATTAACTATTATATAATTAACTATATTATATAATATTATCAAGTATAAAATATCATTAAGTATAAACTATTATGACAATGATGATGATTATTCATTCTCTGCTGATTGGCTCTTTCAGAAAATAAATACTATGAGAATTTGGAAAGTCAACAGTCTTCTGTGAGACATGCCATCTCATACTATCAGTTCACACCTCATTTTGAGCCTCCAGGATCGATGTATGACTGGAATGAATCCTCAGTAGGTTTACAACTCACTTTCATTGTTTCAGCTGTTAGGTTGTGATACTTTTACCTGTGTTTTGTGACTAGAAAAGCTTCTCTCTGTCTCTACAGTCATGGTCTCACATTGTGCCAGATGTGTCTCTGGGGCCATTGTGTTCTGCTGAGCCTTCGGTATTTTACTCAAATTTACCACAGCGCCACGGAAAAGGTACAACATTACAACAAGTTTTCTGTGTGTTTGAAAATGTGATCATTCAATATGTGGGAAAGTAAGTGCTGATGATGCTATAAGGATGTTTTTGATTTCTCTCTCTGACTGTAATAACTGTACTGCATAAATAACCTCAGCTGAACGTTTTCAGGAATAATACAAGTAGACATACTTGTGCATATCCTAAAACTGACTGTACAGCATTTTAATGGTTCACGGTTTTCAACAAAGTTGAGTTATTCATAATACAGAAATGCTGAATGCGTTGTGCATTTCTCTTCCTCATTAGGTCGTAAAAAGTTACGGTTATATGAATATCTGCACGAGGCTCTTCACGACGACAACATGGGCGACTCCATCCAGTGGACGGACAGAGGCAGCGGCATCTTCCATTTCATCTCGAAAAACAAAGAGAAACTGGCCGAGTGCTGGGGTCAACGAAAGGGCAACCGTAAGACCATGACCTACCAGAAAATGGCACGCGCTCTGCGCAACTACAGCCGCACGGGCGAGATTGTGAAGGTGCGTCGCAAGCTCACCTATCAATTTAATCCAGCTATACTGCAGCGACTCAGCTCACTGTCAGGCTTCAGCTCGGGCCCTTCGTCCAGAGACATGGCCCTTCATCAGCAAGGCTCTGGTGAGCACGTGTACTACAGCTCTCCTCTCCCGGACTGTCATTACTGGTACGGCCAATACTCTTACCAGGGCGAGTATGATCTTGCTACAGTACTGACAGTGCATGAGGATCCCAAAATAGGCATTTCAGCTTAGTGATTCTCAAAAGAGCCAATCCCTAACATTTCATAAATTCCACATTTTACTCTCTCTGTCTTTTACAAGATTGGAGATGCTTTGAAATAAACATTGACTGGGTAAAATGTATAGAAGTGTATAAAGCGGTTTTCCTACAGTGCAATTTAAATGAGTAAATGTATGATTTTAACACACTGTTCAAATATTTTTAGTCAGTAAGGATTTTTTTTTTTTTAAGGAAAATAATACTTTTATTCAGCAAGGATGCATTAAATTGATTAAAAGTGACAGTAAAGACATTATAATGTTACAAAAAGTTTCTATTTGAAATAAATGCTGCTGCTTTGAACTTTTTAATAATCATAATTTTGAAAAAAAAGGTATCGTGTCAGAGTTATGTTCTGTTTGTGTTTTGGTCTTCCTTGTCTGCCCGTTTGACCAATGTGTTTCATTAGTTATCCCTGTTCTGTTAAAGAACTCATTAGTTCCCTCATTTGTTCTAGTATTTATACTCCCTTTTTCTTTCAGTTAGTTGTCCGATCTCATCTATGGTTTACGTCTGTGTAATCTGTTGAGTATTCTGTTTATTCTCCGTTTCCCTGTGGATTTCTAAATAAAGACTCGTTTGACTCTCATTCGTCGTGCGCTCCTTGCACTCATGTTACGTGTCATATCGCTGTTTCAACAAAAAATATCAGTGTTCAACATTCATAATAATAAGAAAATGAGCACTAAATCAGCGTATTAGATCTAAAGGATCGTGACACTGAAGACTGGAGTAATTTGCCATCATAGGAATAAATTATATTTTAAAATATGTTCAAAGAGAAAACAATTATTTTAAATGGTAATATTTCATAATATTACTGTTTTTACTGTATTTTTGATTAAAAAAATGCAACCTTGGTGACCATGAGATTTCTTTCAAAAACGTTAAAGGGTTAGTTCACCCAAAAATGAAAATTCTGTCATTAATTACTTACCCTCATGTCGTTCGACACCCGTAAGACCTTTGTTCATCTTTGTAACACAAATAAAGATATTTTTGTTGAAATCCGATGGCTCAGAAAGGCCTCCATTGGCAGCAATGACATTTCCTCTCTCAAGACCCATAAAAGGTACTAAAGACGTCGTTAAAAGTCCATCTCACTACAGTGGTTCTACAATAACTTTATGAAGCGACGAGAATAGTTTTTGTGTGCAAAAAAAAAATCAAAATAACGACTTTATTCAACTTTATTCTTGTCTTCCGTGTGGGCCTCTGACGTGAACTCAAGAAGCACCACGACGCATGCGCGAGAATATGACGTAGAGCCGGCGGAAGCGATGAACTTTGTTTACAAGCAGAGGAAGACGCGCCGTATCTAAGCTGTTGAATTCTACATTGATTGTGCTTTAGGTCTTGGCGTAGTGCTCAAAATTGTGCTAAAGTGTGCATTTCCTGGATGCCCGAATGCCGGCTCTACGTCATATTCTCGCGCATGCGTCGTGGTGCTTTGTGAGTTCACGTCAGAGGCCCAGATGGAAGACAAGAATAAAGTTGAATAAAGTCGTTATTTTATTTATTTTTTTGCGCACAAAAACTATTCTCGTTGCTTCATAAAGTTATTGTAGAACCACTGTAGTGAGATGGACTTTTAACGACGTCTTTAGTACCTTTTATGGGTCTGAGAGAGGAAATGTCATTGCTGCCAATGGAGGCCTTTCTGAGCCATCGGATTTCAACAAAAATATCTTTATTTGTGTTCCGAAGATGAACAAAGGTCTTACGGGTGTCGAACGACATGAGGGTAAGTAATTAATGACAGAATTTTCATTTTTGGGTGAACTAACCCTTTAAAGTCCCCCTGTAGTTAATAATTTTATCCCTTAAAACTCATCTTTGATCACAAAAATTACATATTTAAACGTTTTTTCCCGTGAATTTTTTTATTCATGCCTTAAAATAGCTTGAATGCAACTCTACACCCTTGCTTCATTTAGTATACACAGATTCATGAATATGCAAATGAGCCCTGCCTCCACTCACTCGCACAGGCTCGTCTACAAGGCAATGTATCAGAATGGTAATGCGTTTTATGTAACGTTGGACACATAGCGTAATTAATACGATTAGCCTTTGGCTTGACTACGTTATCAAACAGCTAATAATGTGTTGCTAATGTTACACAAACCATGTTCCCGTTTGCCATCTCAGATTCAGACAGCTGCCTTCTGAAAATCAGTGTCCTTAGAAACGATTTGAAGAACTTAACGTTAGCGGAGAAAAGCATATAGTTCATCATAACATTGTAATATACATCATATATATAATTCACCTGCTAGATTGCTAAATGTACCCGAGTTTTCATATCAACAGAAAAATATACCGTGATAACCTGGCTTCTCTTGAGACTCCACTGCTTCAGAGAATAGTTAATGACATGCTAAAGCCCCCCAAACGTTGACGTGATTGGTTACAAGGTAGTTTGTGACGCAAGATTTCAAACTGCGTTTTTTTTTCCACTGCAGTTTTAAGGAGAAAATACTCAGCGATGGTGTTGACTTATGAATTTGCACATGGTTTGTCTTTAAGCATATTAAAAACACCACATAAACAACATTTAAAAACTTTTTTAAAAATCTTACTGATCCCACATTATTTAACAGTAGTGTATATGTAGAGTGGCCCTAAAAAGTATTTGGACACTTAAGCGACACTCAAATGTATGCATGTCTTTGCATTATGTAAAAAATATCAAGCCAAATAACATTTATTTTAAAGAATGACAGCTCAAGCACACATTTCAAGCAAAACATTTCACAAAAAAAGTTTCAAATTCTTTAAAGTAAATAGAAGAGGACTGCAAAGAAAAAGTTAAGATTTTTTGATATTTCATATGCAATGAAATAATCTTACATTATCAAGTGTCTAAAATTGTCCATATACTTTTTGGGAACACTGTTTATCTACTGTTCTAGTTCAATAAAGGTCTATCTTCATACTGTATTTATATGCTTTTTTTCAACATAAGACATAAGTTTACATAAGATCATTTGTTTTTGTGCTCAAATAAAGTTTGCTGAAAAACCCAATGAATTTGTTTGTTAAACTCTCCACTGTATGTACACTTGAAGCCCGCTGTATAAACGTCTGCGCTGATTTCTTTGCAAATGCATTGGGCCAAGCTTATCTAATTTCACAGAGAGAAGATTGTTTGTGACTGCTTTGTGTGTCATATTACAAACTGATCTCAAATCACCTTCCTCTTTGTAAGATAGCAATCAAACACTAATGCAGTGCTGCTGTATAATTTTCATAATGGACAATAAACACTTGTCTCATAACAATTACGCTCTTTCAGGCTTTATGATTAAAGTTTTAACCATTGCATTTCTCTCATCTATGTTGCTTTCATGTTTTGTTCATGAATTCAAATTTCTCTATCATTTCAGCACAAAGGAATGTGTGTTTTAATGTGGAGCCTGCGTGTCATTGTTAGGTTGTTGTGGTTGTTATCTCTAAGAGTGAAGAGGATGTGGTTACTGGTTCCAGAAAGGTGGATGCTAGAGATGTGTGTTAGACCGAGATCAGGGTGTGTGTGTGTGTGTGTGTGTGTGTTTGGGCCGAAATAAACTGTGGTTTTGGGTCAAAAGATGGCTGGTTATTTATGTACGGTCGTAGATCATTCCAGAACGGCCTGTTCACTCCCCCAGCCCCTTGTTACTGATAAAAACGAGTCTGCACCATTTCAACAAGAGTTTTGTTTGTAAAGCACACTAATAGTAATAGTAACAAATCTGTCTTTTTTAACTTATTGGTTATTCATTAATACAAGAACACTTGAAACAGCATTACTTTCAATAAGGATCACATCCGTAACACTAACATGGTAAGAACTGATACGTTTTACAGTTTTGTTATATAGTTTTTATTCTACAGTGGAGCCAAAACATATTTGGACAGGTTTAAATGTATCAATGTCATTATATATATTATATCTAACCAAATACTTTTTCGGGGGCCAATTGGTGTATAAGATAAAAATCTGTATTTCTTACCAGAACAGTCTGCAGGAATATCAAACTGATCTGGAGGTGATTCTGGAATTTCTTGAGGAGCACTACAGGCAGGAATCTCAAAGAAAATCACTATGGAACAGTAAGAAAGAAGCTTAAAGGCAGAGTTCACCCAAAAATGAATCTGTCATCATTTACTCACCCTCATGTCATTCCAAGCCTGCATGACTTTCTTTCTTCTGCAGAACACAAAAGATGATATTTTGAAGAATTTTTACTTTTATTTTTCATCCATGCAATGAAGGTCAACCCTTGTAAACAAGCACTTAATTCTTTTGAATGTGCACTTAGTGTAGTGTACTTCAGATTTTGAAAGTATAAAAAACTGTAGTTGCAGATGATGTAACATATATATATATATATATATATATATATATATATATATACAAATAAATGACCACTTGAGTGTACTTAACACACTATTTTTCTTAACACACTAAAAAGTGCACTTTCTATTATCGTTAACTAAAACTATTAAAACATTTCTGAAATAAAATAAAATATAAATATTAAATATAAAAATCTCAAACTAAACAAAAATGAGAAATGTTGCCTTGGCAATAAACTGAAATAAGTTTAAGTTAAAGCAATAAAATTCTACATTATTAAATGGAATATTCACATTATTAAATTTTTTTAAAAAACTAATAAAAATGACAAAAGCACATAATGAAATGACTAAAAATTAAACTAAAATTGACAAAAACTAAAAATATAAAAATAAAAGCTAATTCAAAATATTAATACAACGACTATAAAATTAAAAAATAACAACTTCTAATAGTTTACTTTAAAGTACATTTTTAAATCATTTTGTCATGCTTCAAGGAAGCACATTTATTCTGATGTGTTGACCAACATACCAAACACATGTACTTGATTAATTACAAACATATTTTAATACATGACATACATGTTTCAATAGAAAAGACACTGAAGTATATTTTAGTTAACCATTGTGTGTCAGTACATTAATAGAAGTAATATAAAGATGTACTTAAGTCCTACTTAAGTGGGTAAAAAAAAAACACTATACGGTTTAGCTAACTGCCTTTAATATAAATTTAAACTACAATACATTTTCATTTAATTGCAATTGACATACAATTAAGTGTCTGAAAACATCACACTGAGTTCGCACTTAACCTTTATATATTAAGTATATACGTTTATTCTTATGTATTCTTATTAAGTACTCTTTTTAAAAGTATGCAAAAGTGTACTTCTTTTTCACAAGGTAACGCTGTCCAAAAAAAAAAAGACATTAGCAGTAATGATGCCTGTTTATCACCACTAACTCTTTTGTAATGCAATGGCAGTGAGGGATCTCTGTGCCATGTCGACTGGTGAAGTTATGAACACTTTTGAAGAAAAGCTACCTGGTGAGGAGCCTTTCAGCAATGTGTCAGAACAAGAAAAGTCCCAGCCGGAGTTTTCTGAGCAGGTGAACTATTCAGTTCAACACTTCATGTCATTCTTGCACCCATTCTTTTCTATTTTAAAACCAAGAGCTTTTGTCAAATGAATAGATCATGGGATCTCTGGCCAAAGCAAATGGATCTGACTCATATACGGACTGCGGGATGAATCGCAACGGCACCACCGCAGTTGATCAGTCTTCGGTTCTCCACAATGCAGACGATGGGCGAGTGTTAAACGCCCTAAACGGACCAGAGAGACCTTTAACTCTGAATACAACACCTGAAAAGTGTGCCGAATCATTGCCCAGCATTACACCTGCAGAGAAAGGTCAGTTCTGCTTTTGTGGTTTATTTAGATGCTATCTCGAAGGTGAGGAATAACCTTGGGGAACTGCAGCTCGGGAGCGGCCTACCCATAACTGCCAAATAGAATCTCAGTTCTCTCTCATTTTCTCTGGTCTTGTGTACACCACTGATGTTTTAGAGATGCTTATCTTAATTACGCCTATCATAATACAAGCCTGTTTTATGGGAAATAGTTTCCATAGGCCTTTGCCCACCCCTTCATGCTCACACATGCACGCTGTTTGACCGCAATCGTCTCTATGATTGCAGGGAAAAAGCTACGTCTTTTCCACTTCCTGTTCGAGATGCTGCAGGACCCAGGCATGGCCCATTGTGTGTCCTGGGTGCCGGGTTCATACGGCGTCTTCCGCTTTTCTGCCAGGCACAAGGAGCGTGTGGCAGAGCTATGGGGCCAGAGGAAAGGCAACAGAATGCCCATGACCTACCAGAAAATGTCTCGTGCCCTACGAAATTATGCCCGCTCGGGGGAGATCATTAAAGTGAAAAAGAAACTGACTTACCAGTTCAGTGTCCCTACCCTCTCTACTTTACAGAGTCAACATGGTATAAAGAAAGCATCGAAATGAGAGCTGAATGATTGTCTCCAGTGTGTTACGGTCATTATTTGTTACTCTCATGATATCTTAATTGCCTTGGTAACAGGAGGAGGGTAAAATTAGTTTCTATTTTTTTCTTGCTCAATTATGTTTCATAAGAAGGTGATGAACTATGGGGTTAACCAAATGTTTACTTTTTGCTGTTCTTTGTGTATATTGATGCGTAAAGCATGTCAATAAACATTATGCCTTTTTATTATCATTTTCTTTTGATATTTTTCCATTTTTTAATCAGCTTTTAAGCTGGCAGTTGACAACCAAACCAGATAAAAAGAAAAAACAGACTAAACCAGGGGTGGGTCTAGACAATTTTTCGTCGGGGGGCCAGGCTGGGGCACAGACTCAGAGAGGGGTGGCACATTTAAATACATGTAAACAGTGAACCAGTATAAATAGCCCTACACTGGAGGTAATAATACTGTATATTATTGATAACAAAACGTATTATTCTGCGTAAAAAGGAATTAAAAATAAGTAACTTGAAATGTGATATGAAATAACAAATAACTCAACAGTAGTAGAAGCTTGGCCTGTGATAAATGCAATGCAAGCAAGATTTTTTCCATCATAGTTGTATATAGTTGTAAACAATATAGAGCAACTTAATTGACAACAAAAGAAAGTGGCTTTTGAGCTCAGCAAGAAGCTGTAGAAGTGTTTATTTATATTTATATTACATTATAAATATATTATATTATTCAGTGTTTCCCACAGGATTTTGTGAGACTGTGGTGGGTAGACATTGGTCCCTCTAGGGGGGTAATTTTGTTAATTTTAAATTTAAATGCATAAATCTGGTGCATTTTGAGAGCAAAATTAAGTGACTAGATCCATGATGAAATGAGTTTTTTTGTAAACAATTTTGTACTCTAGTAGTAATTTATTTATTGGTTGCATAGATATGAATGGTGATGGTATAGGGCACATGAATTATAGTTCATAAATGGTAAAACATGTAGAGTATGCATTCGAACCATCAAAAATATGTAGCAAAAGAGGTTACCTTTGTTAAATTAACTTATTTCTAGAATAATTAGTGGGGGCCTGTAATACATATTTATTATGTACATATTTACTAGGGGTGTAACTGTTCAAATTACTCATGGTTCAATTTGTAAGTGCTATATTCAGGGAAAAAAGAACTACTGTCAAATAAAAATAAAGAAAATAAGAACAAATAATCTAACTACACATAAGCACAAATAAATACAATAGAGCAAAGATACTTATAAAATAAACAGTGCTTTTCAAATTTTTCTGGTAGGTCTAACATTAGTTTTCAGGTACAGAAATTGAATATCAGTAATCAAATGTAAAATAACATTGCATATTTGACTGTATAAATTAAAGATTGCTCCTTATTAAAGTTACAAAAGCTATTCAATCTAAAGCAGTGAGTGATTTCCTTGTCTTTTGTTGCTTGATTAACATTAAAAACACAGACAGCAGGAATATTGCTAGGACGGGCATGTTGACAATTTTTTGTGCGAATTTGTCCGTTTAAGCGCAAGACTTGAACGAGCGCTATCTGAGATGCGGGTTTGCGCGCTTAGGATGAGTGCACAGGGGCTGCACGATAAATCACAATAAAACCGCACGCGATTTGGCAAAGGCTGCGATTATTGCATGCTCAGCTTCTCAGTGCAGCACGGCTATGATCAATAGTAAATGCTGCTCCATCTGCAAGCCAGAGGGCGCTCTCGCGCAGGGTACTCCAAATATGTGCCGCAGAAGTACGATAGCACACGTCATTGGAAATCCCTATGAATATCATACTATCGGTGAGCTGAATAAACAGATTGAAATGCTTTGATTGATTAAACATGACTAAATGCTTCTCATGTTTGGAAAGATGTTTGACGTGTTCCTTTTTCAAATGCACGTTATAAGCGACTCAAACTCGCAGTGATGAAGTAGTTGCTACTGATCACAGAGCCGTCCTGCACTGACAAACTGCGCAATAAAAGAAAATCGCAGCCTTTGCGATTTCATAATCGCGATAAGCCAAATCGCGTTAAGCGCGATTTCATGTAAATTGCGATTTATCGTGCAGCCCTTCTCACAGCGCGCGTAACTTCTCATTCGCGTCTTCTGGCTCCTGAATGTTTAAATTGGGTTAGTTTTATTTTATTGTTGTGCGCAAATTATTTTTTATAAGCTTTAGTGCAGAGAAACCAACCAACCACCGCACTTCGCCGTCCGTTTGCGCCCACTATTTACTCCGATAACAACTATTAAGATATTTTTGGTGCAAAACAACTGAACACGTGTTAGAGTGGAATTTGTAGCTGTAGAGCATAGCCACACGTGTGTATCAATAAATTTGAAGTCACAAAGAAAAATCTCTTAGGAGTTGTAAACGTGTAGATTTTTTTTCTCTCCTACAAACACAACAGTTACACCTTCACACATTCTTCACTGCAGGTGCACAAATCCTATTCTACGAATCACACATGAAGAAACTCAAACGCTCACATTTTTGCTACAGTTGCTGCAGTGAATATGGAGCAAAACGCATTCACACACCCGTATAAAAAATGTGAAGTCACGGACAAATTTTGCACATCCGCAAATTAATATGTGAATCCATACAATGAGAGTTGCACACTTGTAGAATATTTGGTCACAAATGCGTTACTTTTCTTGGATATTTTTCTAACATAATCACAAGTCCAATTACTACAACTGCTTGAATCTGCTGCTACGAATCTCAAACGCAGTTTTTTCGCCTTCAAATGACAAGTTCCATGTGCTCTCACTTTTGCACCATATACTATGTAAAACGTGGAGCAAAAGTGATTTGTGCATCTGAGGCAGCGGCAGGCACTGTTCAGAGAGCAGAGAATTTCGGCCAATCAGAAGAGCTCGCAAAATCACTTTTGCACTATATAAAAAAACCATGAGCAACCATCTTCTCGAGCAGGCGATGTCAAGTACCAATAAAGGTATGTTTTTTTTTTATTATCTCCCCCCCCCCCCCGCAATCACTTACCATTATACATTTGTTTATGTAGTTTTAATATGTGCGCTGGTCGGCTAAGTTGGTAATCATTGTTTCTTAGTTGGGTTAACCTTTCTTGTTTCACGAAATGTAAGTTACGCTAACGCTAGCCTATCTGTACTGTTAAGTTTGCTATCCAATCGTCTCATAATTAAAGATACTCTCATATTAAACGATGCATTCCTTATATTCTCTTCTGCTTTACCTTCTGACAGATGACAATGACAAATGACAGAACAGGGTGGGTCTTCGCAGGTCAGTATCATATCAAGTAACTTATGCACCCATTGTAAGACTACCATGTGTAACTTACCATGTTTTTTGGTTTGGTTTGCTTTTGGTGGATGATAACATTTATAGGAATACCATATAGGCTTTATAAAATGTTAATTAACCTGCTCTGTGACTCACTGCAGCTTCCAATTTGGCCTATTGGGCAAATAAAATCCCTTTACTTTACTATGGTATTCCTATAATTGTTATCATCCACCAAAAACAAACCAACCCCCCCCCCCAAAAAAAGAAAACCATGGTACACATGGTAGTCTTACAATGGGTGCATAAGTTACTTGATATGATACTGACCTGCAAAACCACCCTGTTCTGTCATTTTTCTAGAAGGTAAAGCAGAAGAGAATATAAGGAATACATCATTTAATATGAGAGTATCTTTAATTATGAGATGATTGGATAGCAAACCTTTCTTGTTTCACGAAATGTAAGTTACGCTAACGCTAGCCTATCTGTATAACTATCCTAGCCTATCTATTAACCCAACTAAGAAACAATGATTACCAACTTAGCCGACCAGCGCACATATTAAAACTACTTAAACAAATGTATAACGGTGAGTGATTGCAGGGGGGAGATAAGAAAAAAACATACCTTTTCAGGGCTCTCAATTTTTATCAAAAGTTTGGAGTGAGATTGTATCTGTTAGGGGAGGAGCCACTCAAATATTTGCAGCAGGCCCCTCTGCCCCACCCAATTCTCTCAAGTTTTTGCTTCAATTTTACCTATTGTTCATAATTGACCAGCACAAATAGAAGTTATGCCGCTTGTTGAGTGAAGTGCCTGTTCTTTGGCCTGATGCCCTTTACTTTTTACATGCCTGTTCACATCTGTCACACCTTGATGGGCACATGAGTTCTCCTGTCTGCGGTAGTAGGAGCTGGTTGTGCATATGGTGATGAACGGCCATGTGGTTGACCACTCACTTTTAAAAGTACACCTATAGGTGGGCTGCTCCACTTAATGCTTTCTTCTTCACTGTCTTGTCCACTGACTCATCCACTGTCTCCTCTATAGTCTCGTCTCCACTGCTGTCTCCCTTGCTGTCTCCTCCACCATCTCTGCCTCCACCTCTTCCACTGTCTCCTCCTCTGATCTGGCAACCTTTTTAGGGGGCTGACCATTTGGTGCCCAGAATGAAATAATACTCTTTTGCTTTTTCCCTGGCATCTTTAATCAGACAAATGCAATGATTAAATGTATGCATTACCAGGATATAAAACATTACTGTTTTGATAGCCAGAGTGCTCTGCTTTAAGAGATATAGTCTTAACATAGCTGAAAAGAGTATTAATACATGAGAATTTGAAATAAAATAAAATACATCCCCAGTACTTTCCTTATTTTCAGGTAGCCAAAGCTAAGCTAAAGCTTCTGGTTGCAAAGCAGTTGGAGAGTTTTTGACTGCATCAATAATAATTGGGGGGTTGCAGTGTGAACCGTTTAGGGTTTATTTTTGCAAAATCTTTTGTGCTATCATCCACATGCAAAGTTGGTTAACAACTGCATGTATTTTATATTATTTAAGCACCTTATCAGTTTGACAGAATTATACTTAAAATGTTCTTATATTGAAAATGTTAATTTCCTGTCATCTGCCAGGTTTTTCCTAATAGCTGTCATTATTAGCAGAACACATTTTACACATGGGGAAAACCAATAGTTGAGTCAATAATTCAAGAAGGTCCAGACTTTAAAGCTCTTGATTCTAACTTGTACTTGGCCTTATGAAAAAGTAACAGTTCTTGTAATTGTTTAGCCTAACTATAGCATTTGTTACTAATAATTACAGGTGAGACCACTGATATCTCCTCATTAGCATGCTAAGGCCAATGTTAACTTTTTTTTTATCTATAGCATTTGTTTTGAAAAATAGCATCTTACACATAGAAACTATAGCCACACCATGCCACAGTTGTAGCCTAATATAAATCTTTAGTGAAAAACATGGGCGTCACTAGGCCCTTTTTAGGGGGGCTTCAGCCATTTTGAACTGAAAATAGACCTATGTGATTCATAATGTAATTAACGAACAAGAAATATTAACATCATTAACATATTAATATTTTCATCAGATTAGGCATAAAATAATAATGAATGTGTACATATTGTAAATTAATATAATTCCATTTGTAGCCTTCAGTAAATGAAAAAAGCTCAGCTTTTTTCAGCCTGCATTGGCATAAGATTAGTAATGAATGTGTGCATATTGTGAATTAATTTAATAAACTTAGTTACCTAGCTTTCCTAGTAGCCTTCAGTAAATTAACGTGTCTAAGAAAATGATTCATAAAACATATAAATATCAGTTAACCATGTTTACTTTTTTCACTGACGAAAATGGAAAAACTATATCAGTCAAAGCTCAGCGTTAGGAGGGGAAGAGACAGGGCAAGATAAAAACAGAGAGATGTGGGGATAAGAAGAAAGACAAATAATCTACTGCCCACTGACATGGTTTTCAAGCTAATGTTATCTAATTTTTTGGCCTTCAGAACGTCTTAAAATGCACATATGTAGATCATAGAAATCTAAATTTTCAGGTTTTCTCTTCTCAGCGTGAGAAATACAAGGTGTGGCGTGTGAGTGTGTGAACTGGTTGAAATGCGTGTGTCTCACGGTGAATGCGTGAGACTTGAGAGGTACTTGACATTGCCTGCTCGAGAAGATGGTTGCTCATGGGTTTTTTTTCCCTTTCGGTCGCGCGCCAACGGCTCAAACGAGCTCTTCTGATTGGCCGAAATTCTCTGCTCTCTGAACAGTGCCTGCCGCTGCCTCACAGATGCACAAATCACTTTTGCTCCACATTTTACGTAGTATATGGTGCAAAAGTGAGAGCACATGGAACTTGTCATTTGAAGGCGAAAAAACTGCGTTTGAGATTCGTAGCAGCAGATTCAAGCAGTTGTAGTAATTGGACTTGTGATTATGTTAGAAAAATATCCAAGAAAAGTAATGCATTTGTGACCAAATATTCTACAAGTGTGCAACTCTCATTGCATGGATTCACATATTAATTTGCGGATGTGCAAAATTTGTCAGTGACTTCACATTTTTGATACGGGTGTGTGAATGCGTTTTGCACCATATTCACTGCAGCAACTGTAGCAAAAATGTGAGCGTATGAGTTTCTTCATGTGTGATTCGTAGAATAGGATTTGTGCACCTGCAGTGAAGAATGTGTGAAGGTGTAACTGTTGTGTTTGTAGGAGAGAAAAAAAATCTACACGTTTACAACTCCTAAGAGATTTTTCTCTGTGACTTCAAATTTATTGATACACACGTGTGGCTATGCTCTACAGCTACAAATTCCACTCTAACACGTGTTCAGTTGTTCTGCACCAAAAATACCTTCATAAACAACACGTCACGGTAGAGTGGTTCCTCCCCAGTGCGGAGGCGCTCCACAACTACAGCAAACAGGGGGATCAGTGCAGTGGTCACTTGCATGCATAACATTTAAATATAAATAAATCAAAGCACTGCAAAATATTAGTTTTGGTTAAGAAATCCACTAGTACTACTAGTAAAGAATTAATACTGACAAGTCCAACAACCTATTACATTCCGACTCTGATGGAGTGGGGGGGCACTTGGGGTGGCCAATTACATTTTGGGGGTGGCCCGTGCCACCCCTGGCCACCCCTTTGGCCCCGCCCCTGGACTAAACGTTTCCTTCCCGCACTGCTCCTTTGCTTCCAGTAGGTGGCAAAGCTGCTACACTTTTATTTTGATTGTCACTCACTGACTCACTACAGTTGTGCTTTTTCCTTCTGTTTTTGGATATAATTATTAACTAAATTCATGGAGGAAAAAAATTACAGTATACAGTCATCGATGACGTACATTACAAATGTGCAAAAATCATTGCTAAGCATCTTCTATTTATTTCACTATTTCTATATAGTTCACTAATTCATTATTTTAGTATTTTTACACTTTTATTTTAGTATTATTTATATACTATTACTAGTATTACAGTATTTTAGTTTATGTTTTAGCAATTATATTATGTGCTTTTTTATATTTCTATATAGCTTTCATTTATATTATAGTACTTCAACTTATTTTATTACAATTAGTTGCCAAGGCAACATTTGTAATTTTCATGTTTTTTTTTAAATTTTCATATCTTGATGCATTTAATGTCTTGGTGTCTTTTATAAATAAAATTGTATTGGTGTACATCTGCATATACAGTCAATCTTTTTTAAGAATTTAATTATGTGCTTTTGTCATTTTTATATTTCTATTTAGCTTTAATTTATATTTATTTTTAGTACTTCAACTTCAACTTATTTTATTACAGCTAGTTGCCAAGGCAACATTTGTAATTTTCATTTGTTGCATCTATTTGTATTTTATTTTAGCTTTATTTAATTAACAAAAACGATGTTGTGTTAAAGGGTTAGTTCACCCAAAAATGAAAATTCTGTCATTAATTACTTACCCTCATGTCGTTCGACACCCGTAAGACCTTTGTTCATCTTCGGAACACAAATAAAGATATTTTTGTTGAAATCCGATGGCTCAGAAAGGCCTCCATTGGCAGCAATGACATTTCCTCTCTCAAGACCCATAAAAGGTACTAAAGACGTCGTTAAAAGTCCATCTCACTACAGTGGTTCTACAATAATTTTATGAAGCGACGAGAATAGTTTTTGTGCGCAAAATCAAAATAACGACTTTATTCAACTTTATTCTTGTCTTCCATCTGGGCCTCTGACGTGAACTCAAGAAGCACCACGACGCATGCATATGACGTTAAGTAATTAATGACAGAATTTTTGGGTGAACTAACCCTTTAATACATTAACTAATGTTAACTAATGAAACCTTATTGTAAAGTGTTACCAATGATTTTTAATAGTTTTATTTTTTATTTAAAAGCGTATTAACAATGCCGGTTCAAATTTGGTGGTCAAACCTGGGTCACATACAAAATTTATGAATGTTATGCATTGCATGATACACTGAAATCTCAAAATAAGTGACATCTGCAAACAATTTATGCTTTTCTCAGAACTAACTTAATTTTTCGTATCGATTTTTGCAATTAGGTAATTTTAGTAAATGTATGAAGCCAAACAATCACTTTTTGTCAACAATTTGAGTATAATCTAATATTTTAACATTTGAACTTGTGAAATGCTAAATATACATGCTGTCTTTACAATAAATGACACTTGGTTTGAGATTTTGTTGCATTCTGCAATAAAGTGTTCAAATGCTTTTTGGAGCCACTGCAGCTGTTGAGGTTTTATTCTGCACTGGCATCAGTGAAGTTGGACCCAGAGCTGTTGACAGCACCCAACTAAAAGACACATTCTTGGTTTGGTCTCTCTGACTGACTGACTGACCGGCCAAAGGGTGCAACTCACACATGGTAATTTGCCATTCAGAGATGGCATTTCTCTCCCTTTATAATCCCACAGTGTTTTATTCACAGGGAGGAGTGAAATCTATTTCTGCACCCAGTATCCGTGCTTTACTGGCTCACTATATCTAAAGCATTGCCTGCGCCACAGAAGAGAAGCTCCGTTCTATTGAACGTGCTGAATCTTAATGAGATGCTGAAAATCTGAGGCGATATCTGTTCGCCTTTGTTTAGGTTACTATGTGTGTGTGTCTGTGTGCATTTGTGCAGGCAGGTGCCACTGTGACTCTCTCGTCTGAGCTTTTTATGGTGACCATGAGAGCTAAATCCCCATGGGCGACATGAACCTTTAACCACCAGTCTGGTCCAAATGGTTTTGTGTGAACATTGTTGCAAGCCCACATGATACTTCCCCAGCACCCTGTCTTTAGAGCTGTACACACAGAGTTATAAATGGGACCCTAGTTGGAGGCTCTGCTACCAATAAAGGCCAAAAGATCATGCTTAAAATCCACTCAGTCAAGATGGTTTATGATAGACTCATGTGGCAAAACATTCATAACCTCCTTGTATCACACACAGCCAGTTCAGAAAGAGATTCCAATTTAATTTTGGTAAGGAAACCACATACATTTGGTGTGACATGCTTTTGTGAAAAATTCCTATTCTAAACAACAATTTCTTTGATGGCAAGTGTAGCTACGGATAGAATGACTGCTGACTAAACCCCGTCAGAACAAGAACAGCCTGAAATTACTAAAGAAGACTCCTGGCTTAATATGTAATATGCTACTGGCTCAGCAGAACCATCTTATATTACTTGCTGCCGTTCATGTGACCGTCTGAGAGGTTGACTTTTTTTTTTCTCAGTCTTTGCCATATTCATTTCTGCAGTTAAATTAGAAGTTCACAGACAACATAAGTTCCAAGTTCTTAGAAATGTTTTGTGTTCATATAGGTTTAACATGGTTTTGAAAAACTTTTATACAATTAATAAATATTAATATTAAAATATTATTTGATATTTTAAGAGACTTGGCACACGGATTATGCCAAATTAACTATAAGAAATACGGTTTTCTTTTCAATAATTGAATTCTTTTAATGTTTTGTATCACTTTTAAATTATGCACACCAAAAAAATATCAGTAATTGTAGGAATTTCTGAATTTAATAAAAATTCATAAGATTCAAATTAATAGATTATAAAATAGATTAATAGATTAACAGACTAAGGCCTGGTTTCACAGACGGTTTAGATTAAGCCAGGATTAGGCTTTAGCTCAATTAGGACATTTAAGTATCTTTCATAAACATACCTTAGATAAAAAATGACTGGTGTGCATTTGGAGATAAAACAATGGCACTGACATATTTTAAGACATGTCAGTGCAAGTTGATTTCAGTTAAAACAGCTCAAACATGCATTTTAATCTGGGACTATAGATTTAAGACTTGTCTGTGAAACCAGGGGTTTAATTAGCATCATGTCATTGACCTCTATATTAGTTTAAAGTAGAAGGATTTCAAAACTTTCTTTCTTATTTGAGGTACATTTCAAATTTCTGGAAATAACAAACCAAATTAAATGTAATTGCTCGCTAAGACTATTAAAGCTTTGGGGACTCACTGTGTAAATTGCTGTCACGTCTGCAAGAAGCAGGGCCAGATTTATAGTGAAAATTAAAGCGTTAACAGGATAATTAGAGTCTTGACAATGGCAACAATCCCACCATCTTCCCATTCTTGATATGTAAAAAGTCAGAGTTCAGGGTGGCATTCTAATTATAGACTTTAAAAGCATTGCTCAGGCATCTGAACAGAATTTATAGTCCTGGTCGTTCAGATCACCCTCATCCACATTACATCCACATCATCTCTGGCACTTGGCTGAAAGGTGAAGTGAATGTTTCCTATTTTTCTCACTAAGCCCTAAATATCACCCAGAGGCCTTCTAGAGAAAGGGTGGAGTTTAGACACTGGGAACCCCTGGATGACAGCATCGCCTAATAATATCTATTTCATTCACTCTATAGTCAATGCCCTTGACATGGGCCTAGCCAAGGTTCATAGTAAGCCGGTTACATTGTCACATCAACTACCCATTGGCAGGGTCGTCTCTTCATTACAAACACATCGTTGGCAGTAGTTAGTATATTATTTTAGATGTGTTTTTTATATATATATATAAAAAAATTAAAAAGTATAAAAACATAATATATAATATTATATTTCATTATTATTGAATATTTTATTATATTAAATTTTTATGATAAAATATATATATCAATTTTACATTTTATATAGTTGTAATTTAATTTATAAATGTAATTTATTATTTTATGTTATTTCTTATATATAATATGATTACGTTATATTTTTTATACATTTTAAAAATATATAAATTGTAAATTTTACACATTTTATTTTATAAATATTTATATTTTATTACATTTTATTAAATATTATTTATTATATATTTTATATATTATATAACAATGTTATAATTTATATAATTTATTTTATAAAATTTTATTTTATATATTATATACAATTTTATATATTATATTATATTTTGATACATTATGAAAGATTGTAACATACATTGCAGTTATTCATTACAGTTATGCCAATTATGCAATTATACATTTACATTATTAATTTGATTATAGACTACAAATGTATAATTTTTTTTTCTACATTATCATTTTGACTTTAGTGTCAGGCATTCTGTATAAAAATATTATGTCTCTTTGTGACATATTCAAAGCAATGCCACCTTGTCAACAGAAATATCGTCTTTTTTTTCTGCAATGCAAAGTTATCCAAAAGCCCCTCTCACTGTCTCCAGCGGGTGAGGAGACAGGGCACAGCGAGCCATATCTAATCCCAGGGATTTTAGGAGAGAAGGGGAGGGAGGTGTTAGGGATCTTTTTGGGCTCCATTATCAAAGAGAGAGAGGAGTGGCTAGGATGAGCGCTATATAAACCCCATTTATTCATCACCCCCAGATCTGTTACTCTCCTGCGTTGCCCTCATCCTCATTGGCTTCCACAGTCTCTGGTGCAGCTTTCCTCACCTCTGTTTCTCCATCATAACACCCCCTGGCTAAAGGACACCCCTGCCACACACACTGGGCAGCCCAGACTCACCCTTGAACCCCTCCAACTGTTGCCCGGTCCACCGGAGAACGGCTCAACATGCCTGAGCCCACAAAGAAAGGTGAGAATGAATTCTGTTCGTCATCACGCCACAGATCTTGTAGTCTGATGGGAAAACTGGAGCAAAAGGTACAGAAATGTTTTAGGATGGCAAGACATAGTTTTCATCATTCTACCAAATCAAGACATACAACAACATTTATGAGTGATATCACCTCACATTACTAACAAACACGCTAATAACAAATTAGCCACTCCGTGTTGTTGATTTGCTTCACCTGTTTTGATTCTAACCTAGAATTCATGAGCCAAATCATATGCATGATAAAAAGTAAAGAATGCAGATAATTGTGTATTATGAGTTGCGTGAGATGAAATAAACAGTGTACAGCCTATATTATACAGAATTTATACAGAATGCCTGACACAAGTCAAAATGATAATGTAGAAAAAAAATGTATACATTTGTAGTCTATAATCAAATTAATAATGTAAATGTATAATTGCATAATTGGCTGTAATGAATAATTGTAATGTATGTTACAATCTTTCATAATGTATCAAAATATAATATAATATATAAAATTGTATATAATATAAAATATAGCGTATAATGTATAGGTGGTTGGTTAGAAGTAGGTGCTGCTTTGCTGCATCCCTACAGTCATGAGAATGACCCATCCAGACATAAAAAGCTCAGGGATGAACAGGAATTCTGGGAGCGACTTTGGAATTTACATTGTGCTGGATGATGAGGTGATCCAAACAACTTTATACAAAGCAACTATTGTCATAACTGTTGCTATGATGGACGGCACATAGTCAAGGCGATTAGGAGAGCACAGTCAGCTGAGCTATAGAGGATTCTGGGTATGGAATGGTGGTGACTTACCCGGCGCTAGAGCCCAGCTTTACTGCGGTGCCAGAGGCATCTCTGATGGATGATGCAATGCCGATGGCCCAGTGGGGATGCTACGCCTCCAGATGGACAAATATTTCAGGGGTGATGATATAGAGATCAGCTTCCAATGCCTAATGGATGGATGGAGAAATATGAGGATGCAGCATTGTGTGTGCTCTTGTAATTGTATTATTATTATGGAAAATTATTATTATTATAATGCCTGACATATTTGGACATTTGGAGCTGCATCCCCTGAGTACAACAGCTCTTATGCGATGAGATTTCATCATTCATGACAAGCACCGTTGACCTTTAAATTTTATTTTTGGTCAGGCTTTAGCATTTGTCTGAGGATGACTCATATTTTAATATCTGCCTCTAAACATGCACACTGGATAGGATCCATCCACCAATGGACAATGGGGATTATGAAGCAGAATGAGGGGACTGATGTTATGGCTGCTATTTTGATGATGCTCATAAACATGGTCATAAACAGGGAGGTGGCGCAATCCATTTCTGTAAATGGTTTGCAGACGTGCCCGTCGCACATTGCAAATGCCATCCAGTAGATTGTGCAGATTTTTTATAATATAAATATATATACAGTGTATACATGCAAATATTTCTTAAATATATACATGAATGAGTGTGTATTTATATATACATAATAATTATACATAGAACACACACATATTATGTAAACACAAACTTTTTTATAATTACAAAAGCAAAACCTTTTTACTATTACTATTTTGCTACTCAAGTACATTTATCTTGTTTTAAGGATGTTTCAAAATTTTTACATGAAAACAAGACCTTTTCTCAAGTAACAAACAATGAGACTTCGAATTGGTTACCCTGAAAGATGGAAAGTCTGAAAGTAGTTGATGTGCCAACTGTAATATTTAAGTACGGTGGATTTCATGTACAGTAGATGCCTTCCATAAATAACCTCGAGAGAGAGAGAGAGAGAGAGAGAGAGAGAGAGAGAGAGAATTAGACTTTGTGACCATGTCTGTTTTGAAAAAAAAATTATTGTTCTCATTTGACGGAACAGCTGAGAGGGGGGCGGTTGGGTTTGCTGTGGAGCGTTTACTCCAGGCTTTAAAAGGCTGGATGAGGGATGAACAGGGCTGGACCCCCAGGGAACTGGATTCCAGACCCCTGGAATAGTTTAGAATGAGCAGACTTTTAATCCCCATTGCTCTCACTCTTCTCTCTGTTAGTCCTATCTTTCCTCCAGTGACTTTATGTCTCTATCATGCTGAGAATCCCGAGCTCTTGTTTGTTTGAACTTTGATCTCTGTGATAAATAATATCAAAGGATGGAGGTTACGACCTATTTCCACATATGACAGCATCACAAATAGCATCCCACAGGACAACAACAATGGAAGGAAACACAACAAACTTTAGTAGCATGTATCAAGTCAGTGAAAGTTTATCTCCGGAGCCGTATGAGGGTAATTAGCTGCCCTTTGACTAATGACTTAAAGATACGGTCAAAGGTGAAAGAATCCCCATGTCAAACCCATCCTACATTAGAGGGGTAGCATATATCCAGGGTCCAAAATTAACTTTTTTATAATGGTGAGTGAATGGAGCAATAGGGAAACGGATCAGGTCATTGTGTCACGCGCAACATCATATATGACCTGGTCTCTATCGCTCTGTGAACCTTCACGTCACTTAAGAGAGTGTTTTTATGTGAGAAATATTCCACTATTCCACTTTAAGCCGCCATTAAGTCCTGGAGAAAATAACATTTTAGGCATCTTATAAAAACATTATTTTTTTCAGATGTTTTATTTGAAGATGGTCTGTACGCCATTAGTTTGAATTATGCACGTCAATAACTTTAACTATTGTGTATTGTGTTACTGTTCCTTATAAAGTTACCAGCCAATTGGCAACTTTTACTTGAGCGAGTGTTAATTTTGGACCCTGCATGTCTCACTTTCAATTTCTTTCTCATTCAAAGAAGTCGAAGTGTCATTCCTTTATGTCATGTCCACTCATAAATTAACACCAAGAGACACAACACATTCAAGCTGTCATCTGCTCTCTGATGCCTGTTATTCTCTGTGCCAGCAAAGTTAGCACGACTTCCACATAAAATTTTTGTTCTGTAGAACAACTACAAATAAAAAAGACTGATTCTCAAACTAAAAGCTGCATCTATGCCCTCTTAACCTTTTGATTATGGAGGTTTTTCAGTCTGTGTTGTTTGTGACAATCAAAAGTTAGCCACGGTGCATTCGCTTATCAATCAAAAAGCATGTAACTGAAAATGTTCCTTAATAAATGAGGTCTGAATTCTATATTAAACTGGAGGACTAGTAACAAGCGTTCGTGTGTCGTGCCTGTCTGTCCTCACGGCAGCAGTAGGGACAGCTGAACATACCTGCATACTGTTGTGCTGCACTGCGAGGGTAAAACAATACCTTTCAGAATTGTCGTTATTGCTGGATGAGCCAGGGGGGATCTCGAAACGGGCATAACGCCACACTAGCTAGCTTAACAGTGACATAAATGGCTCTTTAATGGGTGGAAGGACCCACGTCATTGCCAAATCTGAGCTAAGGTGTCCAAAAGACATGACCTGTAGGATGGCATCATGCACAAGACAACAAAAGAGAGAGACATAAAATAAGATTAGATATCTCAGAAGACTAACTCACATGCAAAAACATCTTGATTTAATATTATTATTATTATTATTACATTTATATAGTGCTTTTCTCACAATAAGCACAAGACAAAAAAGAGGGAGATAAAATAAGATTAGGTGTCTCAAAAGACATGCAGAAAACATCTCAATTTAAAAATTATTATAATTAGTTTCATGCATATAATGTTTTTTTTTTTTCAAAAAAAGAGATAAAATAATTATGTGGAAAAAATATAATAAAATTTGGTGTCTCAAAAGACTAACAGGCATAAAAATCTAGATTTATAATGATAATAATTATTATTATTCTTAATTACATAGTGTTTAGTGGGGAGATTATTACAATAATCATGATTACTATTTTTTTATTGTTTATTGCTTTTTAGTGATCAAATCCCTACTCTCAGATGTTAGTTAGATCTTTACATTTCTGCGGGTCCCATATAATTGTGTCCCCAGTCTTATGAATTTAAGCAAACTTTTTGACGAGACTTTTGAGGAGTTTTTAGCTACTACGTATGATGACGACTGAGGAAACAATGTGATATAGGACATGATGACGCTACAATGTGCACAAAACTGAGTGACAATTAACTGAAGAAAATACCCAGTGAAGGAGAGATGGACTGACAGAGACTGAAAGCTGAAAGCTGAGATGTCAAAAATATCAAGAGGCTAAACGCAAAGGTGTTCAGATTGGCTCCTGACAGCAGGGGGCAGGAATGGAGCAGTCGTTCTTTAAGTGCTTCACGGAGATCCTTTTGTGCCATGATCAGACTAGGCTGGCATCCTCACAGAATTCACAGCAGCCCATGCCAGGGGAACAGGAGGCAAAGCTGCTGACATTTACATCATGTATATTAACCTAGAGGGAGGTTTTGTTGCTCAGATGTTGCTCTTTAAGAGTTCAGGAGACCTAATGGAGTTCACAATGGTCCAAGTTCAACTTGGTCTCAAAAATTTTCTTCCTGAAATTCCCTGGAAGGGAAAAAATCATATTGAGATCTCTGACTTTGAGTGCAGATTTCCGAGAAGAATTTGAGACTCTAAAGGAGACACGTGTAAGATTACTAGGGTGTTTTTCTCAGGACATAAACTACCATTCAAAAGGGGTTGGTATTGTTTTGAAAGAAGTCTCTTATGCTCACCAAGGCTGCATTTATTTGATAAAAAATACATTAAAACGGCAATATTGTGGAATGTTAACATTTAAAATTACTATTTTATATTTTAATATATTTCAAAATGTAATTTAGTCCTGTGGTGGCAAAGCTGAATTTTCTTCAATGTCTTCAATGTCACATGATCCTTCTGAAATCATTCTAATATGTCGATTTGGTGCTCAAGAAACATTTATTATTATTATTATCAATGCTGAAAACAGTTGCGCTGCTTAATTTTTTTGTACAAACCGTGATACATAGAAAGTGCAAAAGAAAAGCATTTATTTGAAATAAAAATCTTTTGTAAAATTGTTTTTACTGTCACTTTTTGATCAATTTAAGGTGTCCTTGCTGAATGAAAGAATTTCTTTTAAAACATTTTCATTGTAGTTTGTAGTGTAAATCTGAGAAGCAGCATATTCCAAAAGTCTCCATTCCCTCTCATTGCTCTCTATCAATGAGATGCTAAAGAGATCTCATTTGTGAATTTGCATTCCTATAGTACTTCATATTCAGGTTTCTATCCAGCAACTTAAAATGATTGCCCAAAATCCCATCACATGACCTCATGTTTGTCTTTTTATAAGCATAGATTTAGCATCACGGCTTTCTAAGTAAATTCAAAGATGAGATCAGATCATTTGCAGCTTTGTCCGCTTTATCACGTGTCAATGCTACGGTAATCTATAAATAAAAAAGCTGGTTTATTTTAGAACTATCATACCAATGGATGTATGGGCTCATTGATCTTGTTAGGCTTTTATTTAACTCCTCTAATCACATTAGGGTCTGTAAGAACACTTTTATCATGCTCTGCTGGGTTGTGCCTCTTTAAACTGTTTGCTATACGTCTAGACTGCAACTAACACAATGCACACTGACAACCAGTTTAAACCTGAATGCTTTAAAGACAGACAAAGCTTATATAGTTCTGCACAAATAAGTACCGAGGCCCAAAAAGTACACAGACAGTAAAATGTCATTATATTAGATAACAAAATATTAAAAAGAGTGGCTTTTATTTTAAAGACAGCACAAGCACGTTTGTTTGCAAATGACAGTTGGATTTTTTTTAATGGAAAGATGTTCAAGACATCAAGTGTAAAAAATATTGGGGGCCACAGTAGCTACCAACCAATATTGCAGAAACATTTAAAGCTTCATTAGCCTACCTAAAATAAACTTCATGGAGCTGTTTTTCTTCTTTTTCCTGACAGATGATGGCCAACCTGAAGGTGAGTAGTGAATGTCTTCAGAAAACCTTGTTTACCTCATCCTGGATAGGTTTTTATGAGTGAATGGATAATGTTAAATGAGAGTCTGTGGTTGGGAAGGGGGGAAAAAAACTTTAAACAAAGTTGACAAGAAAATATAGGCTACTATAATTAAGGGAAAACAAAAAGAACACTTTTTCTAGACTAGCTATAGCTAATATATTTAGCTACAATGTAAGTTCTCTTTCATCCAGCTCGATGTATTTTTTTGTTGCTTTAAATGGGGGCTGCTGGACTTCTAGTCATCTATCAAAACATTTATTCTTATCATATAATCAACAGGCTACTTCAGTAATTCAAGGCCATTGCTAGTCTGATTGTTTTGAGTCAAAAGATGGCGCCAATTTGCTATTCTCTAACTGTGTTTTAAACGATTGGCTAAGCGGAGAGACACAAGTGAAAGTATCGGCGGTATGTTACACATGAAATACAAAGTTTAGTGGCCAAAACATTTAAGGTGTGGTAACATTAGAAGATAAAAAGGTGCATTGTTTATTATCAATACTGTAGCAATGTATGAGCTCAAAAAGTAGTTACTTACAAAACAAGCAGCTTTCTGTTGGTCACCGCGTTGAATCCGCGTAAATAACTTGAACCCGTTGAGAAATTCCCAACCGCGTGGATTCCCATTGAAATGATGGGATTTCGCCTGCGAAAATTCGCAGAATAACGGTAAACGTGACCACACCTTTATTCTTACCATATAATTAATAATTAAATCATGCAATGGCATTTTTACTGCTCTGTTTAGTAGTTTTTTGAGTCGCAAGATTTAGCTATTAGCTATTCTGACATGCGTATTGGAAACGAGATATAAGACCGCGTAAAGAGATACAAGAGATGTGAAAGTAGCGCCATTATGTTGCATTTGAAATACAACAAAACCATTATACAAATATGACAGCTTAATTCACAGTTAATCAGAATCAAGTGTTCTAGAGAGTCACACAGGCTACCTAATAAAGTGAATAAAATAATTATAATCTACAGTAGTAGGCTGCATTCTTGATACAAATACACCAATGGTTGATTGAGAGTTCCGTGAGTATGTCTAAGGCTGAAAGTACTTTGATGTTGACCTGTTTTGTATGACATAAGTTGTGCATTTACACATTCAATAAGGCCATAAGTGCACAGCACTGGTAGCTATAGCCTAAATGTGCCACAGAGTGCAAATGTGAAGTACTCAACAGATGAGAAGCCAATGCTATTCCTTGATCAGTTATCAACCACGTGGTCTGATTCCCTGTATTCTGTCCAGATGATCATGAGTGGATGATTCAGATGACATTTCTAGCCCATGTTACCAGCGTACTGACATCCTCTTTTTGAAAAATGAATAATCATTGTTAAATTATGTCCATTTCATGCTTCAGAGATCATTTCATTTTCTTTTACTCTCCAAAACCAGGAATGTTTTGGGGAATTCTCAATTTTTCTCTGTCCTGACAGTGGACTTCCTAAATGAAAGACAAGCAGAAGTTGTTTTGCTTGTATTTTATAATTGAGGCCCACTGTGTGTGTGTGTGTGTGTGTGTGTGTGTGTGTGTAATGACATATCTGTATAGGTTATAAATGTATATAAGTGTCTGTGAGTATGTTGTATCGTCTCCTGTCCTTCAGCATATGTATGTGTCTGTTTGTTTTGCTGACGCTTCATGCTTTAAAAGAGGCACTTGCATTCCTCCGCTATGTCTATCACATACTCAGAGAATGTTGCCCCAGTCTCTGGTGACGCCCCATCCGAGAACTCGGTTGAGATCACCCCAAAAGGTAGGTGTTCAAACAAATCCCCCCTTCTTTTATTCCTCTCCCTTTGGTTTCTTTAGCTTCTCAGTTTCACCCACGGCACTCTTACCTCACGTGTGTGAGAGTGTTTGTGTTTGTTCCACTGTGATTTCCACCAAATTATCACTTTGTGACCACAACAGTTCAGGTAAATCATCTCACATACAGTACAAACTACAGTAAACACACACAGGTTCACACTCAAACTCAAACGAAGACTACGGTGGTCCACACACCTTAACCCACACATGCGTCAATACTAATGCCTGTTCTGGTTTATGGATGACAGGGTTTTCTTGAGTAATTGCACATCTGTGTATGGAGAAGTTTGATGTGAAGGTATAGTATATGAAAAGAAGCAAAGGACTCCCACGGAAAGACATCTGCATAGGCATCAACTGTTTATTGTGCTTTCAAAATAAAGCTGACTGAATTAGAAATGCTAAATTCACATGCTATGGCTGTAGTTGGTGTGTACATATATATGGATATTTAAAAAGTTAAACATAATATTTAGGCCTATAATATTACTAAATTAAATATTTTAAATAAATATATACTATACTTAAAACATCTGCAAACCTTTTGAGTATGAGAATAATTAATAGAATTTTGAATTATTTTTAACCTTGCACAAGTATATAGATGCTTGCATGTCCTACTGTTGGATGTACTTTGCTTCTTTTGGGATTTACAGTTTCATAGATGTACAGTAACTAGATCTGTTTTGGTCACCTGACTAAATTCAAATGCCTTAAAAGATATTATTAGCATGCAATTTCATATAAATAGATATGTATGTATATTAAAACACACATGCATATTTTACTTATTTTTGAAATGCACTTAATTGACCAGTTTAGTTACTCTACATCTATGTGAGAGTGTGCATGTGTAATCAGCTGGGTTGAAGTTGGCTTTCTGAGGTCTTGCTGCTCTAGCCTGGCTGTGTTTGCTATACAGAGGCTAAAGTGGCAACCAAAGACACAGAGACCATAGTGACTGTCACAGAACCAGAGGCAGCCGTACCCATACCTGCTGCTGAGGCCCCACAGCCACAACCCATAGTAATTGTGGTGACTGAACTAGAGCCAGTAGAGGGTGAAGTCACAGACACAAGGCCAATAGTGACAGAGCCTGTAGAGAATGGGCACAATGAGCCAGAGCCAACACGGGCTGAGAAGCTTTTCGAGGTGACTGAGGTAAAAGAAGAGGAGCCTAGCACCTCAAAAGTTCCTGGTGAGTATTACTAAGAGTAAAACTCCAATAACAAGTTGTCAGCGTTGGGGAAGCAACCTTGAGACTAGTTTGCAAAGCTACAAGGTCAAAAACAATGGGGATTGCAATTGGGCAGTAACTTTATTTAAACTAAACTAAACTAAAAAAAATCTTTTTTTTTTTTTTTTTTTTTGAGAACTGACCATTATTGGCGTGAATGCTCTGTTCGTATTAAGCCATGATTAAGATAAGATGAATGGTGGTCATCTGGTCATTTGACTTTTAAATAGTTCACCGCACCTGCCGCCACCCCATATAGAAGAAAACAGCTGTTTTAAGTCTTCATTCTTGTGTAAAACATTTTTAAAAAATTCCCATTCGAACTTTTTTTTTTACAAACATATTTACTGTATAAACACTGTATTTTTTTAAAGTCTTCATTTTTTTCTCATTTTAAATATAAAATATATTAAATATAAAAACACAATGTATATATAATTTTTATATACACTACCGTTAAAAACTGGGGTTGGTACGATTTTATGTTTTTGAAAGAAATCTCTTATGCTTACCACAGCTGCATTTATTTGATAAAAAAAACAAAAAAACATTTTACATTATTTTTCTTCTTGCACTACATCAATTATTGCTGGGAATATAATAAATAACAGAGCTACTGTTACAATGCTAAAAGTTTGTAGTAAGTAAGGTTACTTTCTCCCCAACACTGCAATACTGTCTAGGTCAAGTACATGTGGGCCAACAAAGTTGATTTCAAGCAAAACTTTCATAATCACAGATAGCAATACAAGCATTAAACTCTACGTAACCATTAGTATTTTCCAGCATATTTTGTTTTGTTGAACTCTTTAGGGATATTTAACTTGTCTAAATAAGTCTAAGTGCCCTATCATACACCCGGCGCAATGCGACGGCAGGTGTGATGCAAGTGTTTTTTGCTAGATTCAGCCCGACGCAGTTATCATTTTCACGTCCAGCGCCATGTTTAAATAGCAAATGCACTCGCGCCCATCTGTTCGCCCATGGGCGTGCTGGTCTGAAAACGAGATGTGTTCAGGCGCATTGTTGGCGCATTGCTATTTTGAGGCAACTGAAATCGCAGTATTTTTTGTGTTATTTAAAGGGCGCGTTAGTAATATGTGTATATAGGCAGGTACACAATGCGTGTACACTCTGCTTATTACACACACAGGGACGCAGCAGCACACAAACATTTTTAAATATTAAAAATAAAAGGATTCCTTTCTGGAGAAGCGTTCAGTCTTTCTGCTCGCAAATTCCACCATGTAAATAGCAAATCCGCCATGGTGCTAGCGCAACTGGCTTTTAAAGGGAATGGGAGATGAGGGAACGTTACGCCCAAAACACACCCATGACTCATTAAGAGACTAGGTACAACCCTTTTGGACCATGTGCTTGGCACGCTGACCGTTTTTTCCGTCGTTAAACTAGCAAAAGTGGATTCGGACACGCCCTAAGAGCACATGCGCTTCAGACCATGTGCTTAGATCGTTAAAATAGCGCCCTAAATATCCCTGATATATATATTTTTTATTTTCCTGCCTAATAACATCAGACAAAGGGACTGCCAACAAAAATTTGCCTTTGGGCTAACTTGGGTACATTTTCATCTATCTGGATGTTGAATAATGTACTGTACATTGTCCCTTTCAAAATAAATAAATAAAAATCTGATATACAGATCTGTAATGTTATAACGGCACCACATGTTTTGACCCAGGTGTTCATATCTCTTACTAGCATGCAAAGACTCAAAGGTCTCTCTCACTTCACAGGAGAGTCACAGGAAAGTCCTTCACATCAAAATCTTTTCAAAGGTCCTTTTTTACAACTTTAGGTTGCAAATGTTACATTTAATTCCACTTTCTGTAGTCCTTTAAGCTCTGTACTGACAGTGCCTGTAAGAAATGTGACCTTTAGCGTGCATGTGTGTGATGTAAATCCCAGAGCAAGTCCAAAAGAGTAAGAAAAGTCCAGACTAAGACATTGTAATCTAGTTTATAAGCAGTCTGTATGTATTTGTGTGTCCTCTAACATTTGAATTTATACTGATCAGCACCTTCACTGAAGAAGTCTGCTAAGACAATAGTTACCCCATTAAAAGGTAATGCCAATGGAAGACACAGAGAAGTATATCAGTCAATGTGCGTTTTGTGTGGAGATGTGTGTATATGTGCTTTTGAGCATCACTGTGTTTTTTCTAAAGCTTTAATGATGTGGCTTTTTCAAGTATTTAAGTTCAGACAAGTTGCTGAAGATTAAATCTGTTCCTGTAACAACAAAATGAATCTTCTGCAATGGTTTCTTCGTGTATTGCAAAATAATGCTCATGGGTTTCACCGAAGCAAAAAAATAACCCCACACTTCCTTCCATCTATATGTTGCTTCATGGCCTGGCAGGCCATCAGATAAGCATGTGGTTGTATACATATTGCTTCTGTCTTGCAAAAAAACACTCTTATCGCACTTCATCCTCACACACGTATACACAACAGCAACATAGTCACATACCATTCATCTCATGCTTATCAAAAACACGTGCAAACATTCCCAGCATTCCATCTTTCATTTGTAAGCGGGTTCATGGTGAATTTAAAGTTCATGTTTGACTGTGCAAATGCATGCTGTGTTTGGTCTACGGCTGGAAATGGAGTTCAGTGATAGGTGGGTGTATGTGTCAATCACACCTTTATTTCAGATAAAGATGATGATGTCACCGCCAGCACCCCATCACCTCCACCTCCAGCAGGTTGGTAGCCATGATGACCCATCCTCATAAAATCACTGTTGTTCTTTACTAATGCTGTTGCTATGAACATGCCAGTGTAGTTCAGTTATAAAACAAACTAAAGGTTGTGCTAAAAAAAATCTATTTATGGCTCTATAGTTGAAACTTGCAAAGGAACGCATGCATGCATGCAAAAACATATGCACTTAATGTTTGTGATTTTTGCCTGACTTCTACAAGCATTTAGACCCTTTATATAATATATAATCATATCTATATAAAGGAAGATTTGCAGAAGACATCTGATCATGTCTGATTTCTGACATAATACTATGCTTGTACAAACATATGCATAAAGTTTTTGCATATGAACAATATTTTAAAGATGTTTTAAATGTATGAAGTCAAATTCAAAAAGGAAAAATTAATTATAAAGAAGCTTAATCTGTCAAAGTATGCAACATTTTATTAAATTTTTTATATTTTAGGCCGATAAACCTTACCTTGGCAAAACAGATACTCACAATGAATAATATTTTGCTTTTTTTTCACAGAGAATGGCAGCACACCCAAGAAACTTTCTATTGACCTTCCTAGTAAGAGTCTTTTATTAATTAATGCCCTCATTACTCTCGATCCAGAGGTTTATTTTTAGATTATATGTGAATCTATTCATTTTAGCAAACAGGTTCAGGATTAATGAGACTATTTATAGCAGATAGAGATCATTGCCCTGTGAATTTACATTTACTTCCAGTGCACCATTGCAAAATAGGTTGAAATTCCTCTGAGGATGCTGGAAATTCTCTCTTTTATGTCACCATAAAACATATATCAGCATTACTAAAATTTATATTTTACATAATGTTTATTTAATAAAATTAAAGATATAACTGTAATCGCAAATTAAAAACTAATAAGTGTATGTAAATATACAAATATTTTTAAACGCAATCGAGCACAATGATTCCTGAAAAGACATTTGAACTTATGGAATAACGCATAACATTAACAATCTGTTCCTGCTTCCAGTTCATGTTTTATATGTGGATTGTGTGTTACAGTGTGTTGGCCGCAATGGACTTTACAGTACTATTTCTTATAATATGCTGTAAATTTCTCTCTGTCTCTGTTTAGATGATAGCGACCCTGAGTCAACCAGGGGGAGAAAAGACTCAGGTAATTCTATAACTACAGTAGACGCTTTAACTGAAACAAAGGCCGAAATAGGTCTAATCAAAGCATCATAAGACGCTTTCAGTGCTTCATTTTCCCACAGTGGACAGCCAAATTGAACGGGTAAATAGATATATTTGGCAAGAGCGGTTTAATAATCCCAAACCCCATCTTGAAACCCCATCTTTTGGAGATCATCTGCTTTTTCATACTCCACAGGAAAAATGGCACAGTTTATATTTTTATTGATACAAGATTTAATCTCACCATTGATCATTGACTAAAACATCTGTGAAATCTCATTGAGCAATCAGAATATTTTCCGAAATGATTTTGCTACAATATATATACATATGTTAACTGATTCTCTCTTTTCCCTCTTAAAGGTCATTGTTCAGTGTCTTTATGCTTTCCATGTTGCTTTGTGGCAGCAATGTGTGATGACGATGTGTCACTGTGTGTTTGTTGAGTATTATGTGTGTCAGTTCAGGCAATTGGATGATTGCAAGAAATGTGGATTGAAAAAAAAACTTTATAATAACTTTCATTAAGTCATTTAAAAATATGATTATTTGAAAATATATTTGAATACAAATTAATATTTCAATTTGCACTAACTAATTATCTAATAAGTATTACACATAAAATGAAAGTTATTATAAAGCTACCAAAATGTATGAGTGGGATAAGTGTGTTCTTTCTCCTAATTGATCAGTGTGGTCTCTGGGGGATGGACAGCCGCCTGAGGACATTGACAAACAGATTGACACTCCGCCGCTCTCGATTCTGTTGATTGAAAAGCCCCAGAGTGGCTCCATCACAGTAGGTCAGTAAATGCAGCTTTGTAATGATCCCTGTTCATTCTTAAAGTGCCCCTATTATGCTTTTTCAGATATTACCTTTCATGTAGTGTGTTGCATAGCTGTTTGTGAATGTAAAAGGTCTGCAAAGTTTCAAAGATCAAAGTGCATGATAAATGGAGTTATTTTCTCCCAAAAGAAAGAACCGATTCTGAACAGCCTGAAACGAGTCATCAGTAATTCCAGTCTTACTTCCTGCGCAAGGTTTGCATAATGCCTGCCTATGGCCTTCATTGGCTGTCCGTAAACAATGTCTACTTTGATCCGCCCTCAAACACTAGTTAAATAGCTGAGGCCTGAAAGAGTTTCGTGTTGTAAACATGTTGAGAAGATGCTGTTTTCTTCACTGCGAAAGCATGCGACTTTGCATGCACTTCCAAAGAATGAGAACTTGGGCTCGAATTGATACGGTAAAACCCACACCATTGTTAGGGGCTATTGACACAGAACACGTTTTTCCATTCCAATGCGCTACTTTTCCATTATTTTTCTATGTAAACATGCGCTAGACCAACCCGATCTCACGGCAATTCGTACATATTTTACGAGGTGGCTAATGCGTACAAATTTGTACGAACTCACTGTACGAATTTGTAGGATTTTTGCTAAATCGTACGTGTTTTACGAGTTGCCCAAATCATATGAATTCGTATGAATTAGCCACCTTGTAAAATACATACGAATTGGTCGCGAGATAGCGTTGGCTAGACGGACGTGTATAACCATTGCGCTCATGTCCTTTGCAGCGTCCCACGCATGACACAGCTTTCTAAAAACACGGCGCTCAAGTTAAAATCAGTTCAACTTTTAAAAAACATGTCTCGAGACTTTGTGTTTTCACTGCCCACGTCTTGCGTTTTTCAAAAACGTGTTCTGTGTGAACAAGCCCTTACTTTTCGTGTCACTGTGTATACAAGTGCTGAGGAAGCCTCCGGAGCTGAAATTAAGATGTGGTGATAGACGATTCTTTTCTGACACGTACTGTAAGCGGTCGACCAATTACAACAGACTGGGTCATCTGACCAATCAGAGCAGAGCAGGCTCTTGGAAAGGAGGGGTTTAGAGAGACTGAATCTTCGAATGAACCGTTTTCAGACTCTTTGAGAAATAAGGTAATGTGCAATGTATATCATGAGTGTTTTTGATCTTGGATGCATGTAAACCTATTGTAGGAGACTTCCAAACAAAATTAGGAACTTTAAAAGTAGCAGAATAAGCCCTGTTTCCACCGAAATTACCCGGAACAATGTAGTCCCAGGAACTTTTTACCCCCAGACCTGTTGCTGTCTGCGTTTCCATCACGGTCTAAAGTACTGTAAAGTTTAGTCCAGTGACGTAGGACTGCACCCGCTGGATTTCGTCCTCCGCATAAGCTTCATAAAGCCTGAACCTCGTTGTCGGTCCATCTGTCATATTTTTTAAACTCCACTGTTGATTCGAATAGCAAACAACTCTTAATGCACGCACTGCAACAGACTTTTAAAAATGGTGGTTGAAAAAAAATGCTGTGTGGAGTCAACCAATAAAAATGCTGCGTGAACATAACCAATCAACATGTTCAGCGCCCAAGTCCCACCCCCGAAACTTTGAAAAAGTACTACCTTGCGAGCAGGGACTTTTTGAGGGGGAAAGTTTTACCCGGAACTTCATTTAGACCCTGGTGCCTGCGGTCGAAACACACCAAGTACCACCCCAAAGTCTCTAGTTCCTGGGGAATGTTCCTGCGATGGAAACACGGCTATAGAGGCACTTTAAGCTCTTATGCACATCTTTAAGGTCTCACAATGTTTATTGAACGAACACAACTGCAATACGTTTTATTTTGTTGTTTGAAAGGTGGAGACATCACCTTCGTTGCTAAGGTGGAGGCCAAAGACTTGCTTCGTAAACCAACCATTAAGTGGTTCAAGGGCAAGTGGATGGATCTGGCTAGCAAGACTGGGAAGCACCTGCAGCTTAAAGAATCTTTTGATCGCTTTTCCAAGGTGATCCCGCTCAACCAACGTATTTTAAAGAAGCATTTGCATAACTTTCCTATTCTTTAAGCATTGTTTTTTGCTCGGCTGTAGATTCACACCTTTGAGATGCACATCATTAAGGCGAAGGAGAACTATGCAGGGAATTACAGATGTGAGGTCACCTACAAAGACAAATTTGATAGCTGCTCTTTTGACCTGGAGGTCAAAGGTTTGTTTTCTGAGTGAACACAACAAACACTTACAAAGACACGTGCACTACCAAGTTTGGGTCATTACGATTTTTTTTTTGTTTTCTGGAAGGAAACTTTTATTCAGCAAGGACACATCAAAATTTAATCATTTTTTTCTTTCTTTTTTTCTTCTCAGAAGTCCCAGAGTGTTCTCAGAGCATTGATATTCGCTCAGCTTTCAAAAGAAGGTAAAGGGGGACCATCCTCCCCCAAAATAATTTTTTTAAGAGAAATATATAGAAATGTTCAGCAAAATGGCTGAAAAAATAAAAAAATGCTGTTTAGTAAGCATTATAATTAATCATTATAAAATATAAATAATGGTATTGTTATTGTAATGTTATTTTAACATTACTAAATTCTTATTAGGTAGTTTATTGTCTTCGTAGCACATAAAGGTGAACTATATCAGTGATATTTATTACAATATTGTTACAATATCATTCAGAATTAAAAGTAAAAGTAAAGTAAATCAACAAACCGATGTATAAACATGGTTTGATATATCAGTGATATATCAAATATAATGACATAATTAATATATGTAATATATATATATAATATACATACATATATATACAGTTACAATATCATTCAGAGTTAAAAAAAGTAATCCTACTTGACTTTTAAAAACATTAAATATTCTTTTCCAGCATAAATGATGCATTACAGTGCCAGAAGTATAAGATCTTCTCTGTGAATGTTTAATCAATTAAAACAGGACTTCTGTTCCAGTAATCCTCAACAAACCGATGTATAAACATGGTTTGATGAAGGGCTGGATTACCAGAAAGTTCTCAGTTAACCATTTTGTCAAATATATTTACCACCAAATCAACCCGTCGACCAAACCAACCAAACCAACGTGTTGAACTTGTTCAAAGGCCAACACTTGCACTGGTTACTTCCACCCCAACAATGTGTCAGAAAGCAACGCAAACTGTCCAAGCTCATACTGTTCTCCCAAAGTAACATTGGGAGAATCGGTCATGAGACCATCCTTGGTAGTTTGTGCACAAATCAGTTCGCCCAACGCCAGTGCTTTGGTACTCGGCCGCAAAGCGAAAGGTTCTTGTGTACACCTCAATCCTGCATTCGTTTGGATGCAGAGATTGCAGGCGCTTGCGTTGTTCTTTTAGCATTGTTTGATTCTGATGTTTGTGACTTTTCTGATTCAATTTCCATTAATCTTTTGTGAACAACAGCAGTGAAGGCCAGGACGATGCAGGCGAGCTTGACTTTAGTGGGCTTCTCAAACATAGGTGAGAACTCCAATCTGGCCCTCACAGGGGACCAAATCTTTCTTTATTTTTTGGACCTTTTTTCTTTCTTAAGCCCTGACAGGGGTGTCTTTTTCTTCAATCCTTCTTTTACACTGTTGTTAAAATCCAACATTATCTTTTTACACTCTTAAAATAAATTATTTCTTCATGTCATTCACTGCGAAAAAGCAACTACTCTGCCCTTAAACATTTAACCAGCCTGTAATGTAGAAAACGATATTTATTATTGATATCATTTTGGCATATAATTAAGTACAAGTGTATTTTGTTACCAACATATAGGAAATACTGGAATCAGACAAAATATCATCATTCACACAAACTTATTTTCGTAGTTTTGCCTCTTTTTTTTGTGAGGTTTTGCTTTAGTATTTTGTTGTTAGCTAAATAGCAGAAATTAAACTCCTGCATAATGGAGAAAAAAGTTAGAAAATTATCTTGGCTTGTCTCTTTTTCTTCCCCACACATTCAGACACGGCAGGTTAGTATCGTAGGTAATTAAACGATTAGACGTTATCACTGGTAAGTATTATAATCCTTTAGCTTCCCAAGCATGACCTGAACAGGAACTGTATAAGCAAGAGTGTTGGCCTACTGTAGTCTGGTAACACTTTATTTAAAGACAGCATTCATTAAAGATTCAGCAACGCTCAGCAATGATGGAAACGAACCTTTAGAATTCAGAACCTGACGAAAAGGCCACGTTTCCCACTCATTTACGAGTTGTTGGTGGAGCACTTCTACATGAAGCTGTGAAATAGTGTTATCGCTACTTTTGTTAATGTAATCTTGATTTATACTCGAGAAGCAAGACACGCAACTGCAACTGCAAACCTTCGGTGTTCTTAATACTTGCCTGAGCAACTGCAGACTTGTTGAAACGCATTAAAAACATGAAAATAATAATGTTACCTCCGGACATTCAGGGAAATGTCTGTGTAAGAAGAGGGCTGAATGACAAAAGCTGATGATTACTAATTTAATTGTCTCACCCTGATCATGTTTAACGACTGTGATCATGTATAACAACAATATTCACTCCTAATAAACCCTGACTTCTAACCCTAATATAAAAGAAAACAACTACATTGACAGATCTGTTTAGATAGGACCCCTACAAAGAGATGGGTACAGTTTAAACTACAGGACAGAGTCAACAGATTAATGAATTAAGGATTATAATTAGGGCTGCCAATTAATTTCAATCAATCAATCAATCAATCAATCAATCAATCAATCAATCAGTCAATCAGTCAATCAGTCTATCTATCTATCTATCTATCTATCTATCTATCTATCTATCTATCTATCTATCTATCTATCTATCTATCTATCTATCTATCTATCTATCTATCATCTCAATAATTATGTTCTTTCTGCATATTTTTAAAGTTGGTCTATTTACTTTTATATCAATCAAATAGACCAACAATAAAAAAACGTACTTACGTCATTGGCTATTTATGGAATTATGTTCATTATTTTTTGTTGTTGGTCTATTTACTTTGCTGGTCTTTATGCCACATACAGTTAAAACTTTTAATAACACATTCTGAGACCTGCACTTAATTAATTTTACATTGACAGCTCTAATGATAAATCTTCCTAATATAATTTACATTATAATACATTGAATCAAATGTTACATTTTTAGTAAATTATTCCGTTTGTACATCCATCATGAGCACGATCATGTGTTAACCACATGATAACCCAATGTTCTCCCCTTTTCACTGACTTTTTCACTTACCCTTTCCAATCATAGTGAAATCAAATAGTAGTAGCTCCTCACTAAATTCGTGTCCCCAATCATAAACACAATACCTTCCCTTACTTGATCATGTGATCAACCGTGTAGCTAAAAACTAGTGAGGCATCTCTCCCTGTAACAGGTTACCAATGACATAGAAGGGATGTTCCAGCCCATCTCTTTGTGTGACATGTCTTGAGGAACTAGAAAAAAGGAGGATAGTAGTGGAACATCATATTAAAGCATATGAACATCCCTAGTACATAGCTATCTGGTTCCTCAACACATGTTGAGAGGGCCCTAGCCATGACCTCTGACCTCATACTATCTTACTGCTCTGTGATGTCAGGGAGCACAAGCAAGAGGAAACTCCTGAGGTGGACGTGTGGGAGATTTTGAAAAACGCTCGACCTGATGAATATGAGAAGATTGCTTTTATGTATGGCATCACCGATCTCAGAGGCCTGCTAAAAAGACTGAAGAAAACCAAAAAGGAAGAGAAAAAGAGCGAAGGTGCTAATTTAACCTCTGTTAGACTGATAATGTGCAGTATTCAGTCCAGATATATTGTAAAAGGGTTAGTTCACCCAAAAATTAACATTCTTTTATAATTTACTCACCCTCATGTCGTTCCAAACGCGTAAGATATTCGTTCATCTTCAGAACATAAATGATGATATTTTTAATGAAATCTGAGCGATTTCTGTACCTCCACTGACAAGTCTATGCAACTACCACTTGGATGCTTCAAAAAATTCATAAAGAGATCATAAAACTAATCCATATGAATTGAGTGGTTTGGTCCAAATTTTCTGAAGAGACACGATCACTTTATATGATGAACATTTTGAATTTAGGCTTTTATTCACATACCAGCGAATGCTGTCTAGTTGCGTATAGACTGTAAATGAAGGGATAGAAATCTCTCAGATTTCATTAAAAATATTTTCATTCGTGTCTTACGAGTCTTACGAGTTTGGAATGACATAAGGGTGAGCAATTAATGACAGAATTTAAATTTTTGTGTGAACTAGCCCTTTTTAATGATAGTTTCATGAATTCTTTTGAAAATGCCACATAGCCAATTTCTTCTCTTGAAACACTGTTATTCATCTGCATTCATTTTCCACTGCAGCATTTTCCAAGAGACTGGAACCTGCATATCAGGCGGACAAAGGCGGAAAGATCCGGTTAATTGTGGACCTTGCTGACCCGACTGTGGAGTTAAAATGGTACAAGAACGGACAAGAGATCCGCCCTACTCCAAAGTATGTCACCTCCTATTCTTACATGCTCTTTTTTACAACTACATTCAGAAACACGCTCATATGAAACCCTCTGTAAACGCCAACCTGTTTAAAAACCCTTTATTTATTGTGTTCTTTGGCTTGCTGGTCACAGGGGACGCAGAAACACACCCTCTGCACACGCTACACACACACACACACACACACACACACACACACACACACAAGTGAACCATCAGCATTTCATACCCGGCAAACACACAACGTTCTTAAAACATTAATCTGTGCCTTATGATAACTTCCAGAAATGTTTAAAGGACGTTATGTGAGTGAAGGCCAATGTGAAGCTCTTGAGCTACATTTGAAGTTTTCAATGTAGTGTACAATGAGTGTACAATTAACAACAGGAAACTGTATAGGAAAAAGGCACCACCACCCTCACAGGACTTTAATAGAGTTGCAAAAGCTACCTGAATTTTGTACATTAAATGCATATATTTATCTCTTATGATATGCAGAAATGTTTTATGGTAATATTGTACAAATACTTATATATATAAGTAATATATATATATATATATATATATATTTTTTTTTTTTAATTAAACATCATTTTATTTTATTTGTATTATAAATATTTTATTTACATTTTTATTTTTATTTTTAGTAGCACCGATTAAGCTATTTGGCATAATGCATTTTTCAAAATATTAGTTTGTATTAATGTGTATTAAAGTGCTAAATAAAATATGTATAATATGCAACTGTATAGTTTATATAATGGTATTTCTCTTGCTTAATTTGTTAATAATTGTGAAGGACAGTGATATAGAACTATAAAGTTATTTGAAAATTAAGGCAGCATATATTTCAACCCACTTTTCTTTGTAAAAGCAATTAAATTAAAGCCATTTGGGTGGTCCGTGCAGTTTTCTGGTTGCTTATCTTCAATGATGTTCATCCCAGGAGTCCCTGCTTTTGGGGGGACTCTCTTTTTTTCTTCTTCCACCTTTTCTCTTTCTCTCTCTCTCCCTCTCTATATAACTGTAACACTAATAGCTCTTCCAGCCCTGTTTGATCTAGGCATGATGTCTATCTATCCTTTCTGTCTGTTATGCAATGGTGATACCACCTGTCTGCTATAACCTCCACTTCCACCTACTCCATCCTGTGCTCCGGCTGTTCTGGCTCCTCTGTTCACCATAAAGTAATAGAAAGTAAGTCAGCCAGTCCTCAGGACTGTCTTGTATATCTGAATCTGAACCTCATTTCTGCTGTATGGATCTGTTCTGATGGTTTACGTGCCATGTATATTGCATATGTTGAATGGAATGACAATAACAAATCTACAAATGATTAAGCAATCACACAAGCAAGAGTTCTGCTGTACTGAATATCACACAATTTAAGCACCACATGGCCAGCTATTTTGTCTATTTTTTCCTCTTCCAACAAAAACACTTATAAAAGAAGCCAAAGCAGGATCAACCTTTGTGTATCTACACTGTAAAAAAAGTCTGTATAAATAGGGCACAATGTACTGTATAAATATGAAGGAATTTTCCGTACTGTTTTTTTTTTTTACAGGTGTTTTACCTGTATTTTGAATTACGCATTTCATTAGGTTGTGTTTTAAGGGTTAACGTAAATTTATCTAAAATTACTGGATAATGTCCTGGCAGAAAATTACCAGTACATTTTCTGTTTTTTTTTTTTTTTTTTACAGTGTATTGTATGAGCAAATTACAATTAGATAAACCAAATTAAAGGAACAGAACTAACTGCTGCATAATATAAATTATTTCTGCTTTCTTTTTCCTTTCTAAGCTTTTCAATAGTGGAATTCAATAGTAATATAGTAAATAATAAAAGAATTAGCAAAAGACTGAATGAATGACTAAAAGACAGAATGAATAAATAAATAAATGATTGAAATTAATAATAATAAATAAAAGAAAGAATAAATAAATAAAAGACAAAATTAATAATTAAATAAATAAATGATTAAAATAAATAAATGACTAAAGACAGAATGACTAAATAAATAAAAAATAAAAGACAGAATAAAGAAATAAAAAAGACAGAATAAAGAAATAAATAACAGAATGAATGAATAAATGAATGAATGAAAGACAGGATACATACATTAAATAAATAAATAAATAAATAACACCTAAATATTTTTCTTGACAATCCTGCTGTCAATAATCATAAATGATGTTCCACTTCGGTACTGTTACCTAATAATATAAAGTTAAGGATGTAAAGTAAAATTAGCCTTTGAAATGTTAACTTTCAGTAACTAATGAATTGACTGTGCAGGTATATCTTTGAGCACAAAGGCACTCAACGGATAATGGTTATTAACAACTGTCAGATGAACGATGATGCTGCCTACTCAGTCACTGCAGGAGATGAGAAGTGCACCACTGAACTGTTTGTGAAAGGTACATCCACCCTTCCCTGCCTACCAGACGATTTCATACTTGAATGTGATGGAATTGATCAATAATGACTGGTTTATAACAACTTTACCGAACCCTGTCTGACAGTCTTTGATGATGTAATCCTGGTCTCCTTTGGTCCTCTTATAGAACTGCCTGTGAACATAGTGAAAGAGCTGGAGCCCGTAAAAACCACAGTGAACGAGAGAATTGAACTGGAGTGTGAGGTGTCTGAGGAAGGAGCAAAAGTTAAATGGTATGTGTAATGGAGATTTTAGGTGTTGATTTTTGTGTTTGACACAAAGCAAAATGAGTAAAAAAGCTTGACGTATTTTGCTGACTGTCTGGTAAAGGATGAAGAATGGAGTGGAGGTTCCCACAGGAGTGCGATCACGGTACCGCGTGAAAAGCGAGGGGACCAAACACTGGCTGATAATTGATGACGCCTCAAAGGACGACACTGGCACCTACTCCCTAATGGCCACCGGGGGCACCAGTCAGGCTCACGTTCAAGTTGACCGTATGATATTATTGTTTTTTGAGAGCATCAAAACATTTTTGTTTCATCCCTTTCTCTCCTGTTCGTTAAATGTTGTTTTTTTTTCTCTTTGTTTTCCTTCCTGTTACATGCGATTGGATGATTCAGTGAAGCCTCTGAAGATTTTAAAGGATCTACAGAGTGTTACAGTGTTGTTGGGTCAACCCCTTAGACTGAACTGTGAGATTTACCCCGGAAATATCCCGGGCCGTTGGTACAAGAACGGCCAGCTGGTCCAGCCTAATGACCGTATCAACATTTTGCACAAAACCAAGTATGCCAACTTACTCTTTTTTGCTCAATAACACCAGCTTATCAGCTCATATACCGCACATAAATATTTTATAAATATGTGAATAAAATATTCCCACCATTTCAAAAACTAGAACTGTATTGACTAGAGCCCCCCTGTGGGAAAATCAAGCTTAAGCTAGTAGCTGTGGAACATGGTAGCTGGTTTCTAACTGGTCTAAGCTGGTCAGTAGCTGGTTGACCAGCCACCGTGGTCCAAAAACCATCCTGACCACCTTAAGTTGGTATGGCCAGGTTGTTGTTGAAGGTCCAAGATGGTCTATAACAGTGGTTCTCCACCAGGGGGGTGAAGGATGACTTATATATTCTCATTTTCATTTGTGCTTTATATTCAACTTACAGGAATCACAACCTCGACATTGAGAGCTCCACCATTCATGATGCCGGTGACTACACCTTTGTTCCTGAGGGATACACACAGACGCTGTCTGCTAAAGTGCACATCATAGGTACCAGCAACAATCCAGAAGTTCTCTCATTTTTACAATATTTATGCTAACATGCTGAAAGAATCCCATTTGGGTTAACTCTGCAGATCCCCCCAAGGTGCACTTAGAGGCACTGAATGCCCAGGACAACACGGTGACCATTGTGGCTGGGAACAAACTCCGCCTGGAGATCCCCATCAGTGGAGAACCAGCACCCAGAGTGGTGTGGATGAAGGGAGAAAGGGTGAGCGATGACCAATATATATTTGTGGATATATATGAACCAGAAACACCTGTATTAAACTAGACTAATGGGTTTTTCAGGTCATCCTTGATACAGGAAATCGAGTTCGTGCAGAGACATTTGCAGACCACACCTGCCTAACTATTGATGTCACAGAAAGAGAAGATACTGGAAACTACAAGATCGTCCTTCAGAATGAAGCTGGAGAAGACACGGCCACTGTTAAGGTCAAAGTTGTGGGTAAGACACTCTCCCCTGAGAGAACATAATGTTTGCTTGGGTGATGACATTAGTAAGATGTAAATCTTATCCTATTTTGTTTCATCTAGATATCCCAGATCCCCCAGAGGCTCCTCTGGTTACTGATGTGGGTGGAGACTGGTGCACTATGACATGGGAGCCTCCACGCTATGACGGTGGTTCCCCCATTCTTGGTAAATTAACTTCCTGTGCATAAAAACTGCATCATATTTATATTTTAGAAGCCTGTTAATTTTAGATTGAAAAACACTGGAATCTTATTACACTACCTATATTTTTAATGTCTCTTATACTCACCTGTATTTGATACAAAAATACAGTAAAAACAGTAATGTTGTAAAATTTTATTAAAATTTAAAATAACTGTTTTCTATTTTAATATAATACATAAAACATTTGTAAAATAATTGTTAATTAAATGTAAATAATTTCCTTTTTAAACATTGTTTTACATAATTAGTCATCATGAGGAATCAATTGTTCCCTGCACTGAGATAAAACATACTGTAACTTTCTAAACTTTACTAGCATTATAAGTAGACCTCTCTTGATGAAACGATTTAAAAAAAATCACAAAATGACCCCTTTAAATATGCAGTAAATTTTTAACATATGCATAAGTTAAAGAGGCAATATTATGTGCCTTTTCAAAGTCTTGATTTTATTATTGGGGTCTACAAACCTATGGGGAATAGGTTTTCATGCTTTAATGATCAAAAAACACATTATTTTTTACATATTTTACATCGTTGCAGCACCTCTCTTCCCAGTCTGTCAGTAACGCCCTGTTTAGTTCTGGTCTCTATGAAGACCCTCCTTCTGAAAAGCACAATGTGCTCTGATTGGTCGGCTGGATAAGAGTGTTGTGATTGGTCAACCACCCCTCACCATAACTGACAGTTTCAACACATGTGCCCCTTTTATTTGCTTATGCCTTGGGTGGGAATTATTTAAATATTGTGGATATTATTGTAATATTGTGATGTGTATGCTCCTGGAAAAACACTCAAGACTACAATCGAGCCGTTTCAGGGAGTTCAGAAACAGTGCTTACTGATATAGAGAATAACTCCCTTTGTAGTGGACTTTGTGTTTTTTTTAACTGTGCATACTTTTTTAATGCTCAAACAGCAGCATTACACACTAAATAAAGATGGAAATGTAAAATAGCATAATAGGTCCTCTTTAAAGCATGATTTTTTTTTGGGATATATCAGGATACTTCATTGAACGAAAGAAGAAACAGAGCTCTCGATGGATGAGGCTGAACTTTGACCTTTGCAAAGAGACCACCTTCGAGCCCAAAAAAATGATTGAAGGTGTGCCGTATGAGGTGCGCATCTTTGCAGTTAACGCTATCGGTGCCTCCAAACCCAGTGAACCCTCCAAACCTTTCATTCCTCTGGGTGAGTACACAAGTGGCTCATCTGTATTAATCAATGGGATTTTGTGTCTCTTCGAATCAGTTATGTCATGAGCGCCATCTCTATTACACAACACAACACACAGTATGGTCATTTAAGCACATGACAAAAAGCACTGCAGAGACGCCAGAGCTTGTCCATTCTTATTTGGTCTCCTATGCGACAGGTGTTACTATGCTTACACCAGTATCCAAAACATTCAGTCTGTGACCTCCACAGGAGAGGCCTGAGATTTAGAAGATACTGAGTACGACTTTATAATGGCTGCCAAATCATCTGCAGATTATTATGTTATGAGATCAGATACTGCCTCTACTTCAGTCACAGCTTAAACATGAAGAGTTGTGCGAGAATAGAAAAGTCCAGACAAATGAGACCCCTCGTGAAATTCATGACATACCAGGGTGATCCTCTCTCACATCTGTTTGTGTGTGTAGGTACACATGTGTGGCCATTATTTTATGGATTACAGGAATAGTTCTTCAAAAAATATTTTATTTTGTGTTCCCTGAAAAAGAAATTGGAACAGCATCAGGGTGGATAAATAATAATAAAATAAAGAACAAGAAGAAATTATAAATTAGGTAAAATTATTCCTTCAACTGGAAATAAAGCTTGATTTCAATACACGGTCACAGAGGAAAACATTTTATATTAATGTAATTATGAATGTAATGAATAATGATACATTTGAAATATATACTGTGTATATATACAGTTGTAAGAAAAAGTATGTGAACCGGTTGCAGAATCTGTGAAAATGTGAATTTTAACAAAATAAAAGAGATCATACAAAATGCCTTATTTTTTATTTAGTACTGTCCTGAAGAAGAAATTTTACATAAATTTTTTTTTTTTACATATAGTCCACAAGACAAAAAAATAGCTGAATTTATTAAAATGACCCGTTCAAAAGTTTATGAACCATTGATTCTCAATACTGTGTGTCGTTACCTGGATGATCCACGGCTGTTTTTTTGTTTTGTGATGGTTGTTCATGAGTCCACTGTTTGTCCTGAGCAGTTAAACTGTCCAATGTTCATCAGAAAAATCCTCCAGGTCCTGCAAATTCTTCAGTTTTCCAGCATCTTTTGCATATTTGAACCCTCTCCAGCAGTGACTGTATGACGTTGAGATCCATCTTTTCACACTGAGGACAATTGAGGGACTCAAACACAACTACTAAAAAAGGTTCAAATATTCACTGATGCTCCAGAAGGAAACACGATGCATTAAGAGCCGGGGTGTGAAAACTTTTGAACAGGATGAAGATGTCTAATTTTTTCTTATTTTGTTTAAATATAATTTTTTTTCATTTACCACTGCCCTACGGAAGCAACAGAAGATATTTACATGTTTCCCGGAAGACAAATTAAGTACAATTTACCTTGATCTTCAAAATCAATAAGTTTTCACCCCCCGGCTCTTAATGCGTAGTGTTTCCTTCTGGAGCATCAGTGAATGTTTAATAACCTTTTTTAATAGTTGTGTTTGAGTCCCTCAGTCATCCTCAGTGTGGAAAGATGGATCTCAAAATCATACAGTCACTGCTGGAGCGGGTTCAAATATGCAAAAAATGCTGGAAAACTGAAGAATGTGCAGGACATGGAGTGATTTTTCTGATCAACACTGGACAGTTTAACTGCTCAGGACAAACAGTGGACTCAAGAACAACCATCACAAAACAAAAAAACAGCCGTGGATCATCCAGGTAACAACACACAGTATTGAGAATCAGTGGTTCATAAACTTTTGAACGGGTCATTTTAGTAAATTCAGCTATTTTTTTGTCTTGTGGACTATATGTAAACATTTTTTATGTAAAATATCTTATTCAGGACAGTACTAAATAAAAAATAACATGTATTTTGTATGATCTCTCTTATTTAGTAAAAATTATTCACATTTTCACAGATTCTGCAAGCGGTTCACATACTTTTTCTTGCAACTGTATATATATATATATATATATATACATATACTATATTGCCAAAAGTATTGGGACACCCATCCAAATCATTGAATTCAGGTGTTCCAGTCACTTCCATTGCCAAAGGTGTATAAAATCAAGCACCTAGGCATGCAGACTGCTTCTAGAAACAATGAATTTCAATGAAATTCAATGAAGCTTCCATAGGAATGTACTGAAAACGCGCCAGTGGACACGCACCGTGAATGAATGTTATTGCGGCCGTGCTCATTTTACTTTCGGTTTGAAATTAGCGCCAATTCGGGGGCGGGTTGCTTAAATGGTGGGTTTATTAGCCTATTATTCTTAATGAAAAACACAACAGAACAGTACAATGATAAACTCCCTTAAATAGGCGCTTTTACATTTCGCTTTGAAACCAAATCTTCCGTGATCATCTTGTCATTCAGCTCCTCACTCTCGTGATAAATGAAATTTGACTCCTGCTGCTGGTCACGTTCAGTTTTTAATTGTAGTGTCTGTTCTCTAACTGAACTAAATGATTTTATTACTATAAAAAAATTTAAACGACGGTGGGGATGATGACGCAGTGGGCAAGTGATGTAACCGATGTTTCGCCTGAACACCGGTAACACCGGCAACACCGACTATCGCAGCAAGCCTATTCACTACTAAATATTCCACGGTCAACTGTTAGTGGTATTATAACAAAGTGGAAGCAATTGGGAACAACAGCAACTCAGCCACGAAGTGGTAGGCCACGTAAAATCACAGAGCGGGGTCAGCGCAGGCTGAGACGCACAGTGCGCAGAAGTCGCCAACTTTCGGCAGAGTCAATAGCTACAGACCTCCAAACTTCGTGTGGCCTTCAGATTAGCTCAAGAACAGTGCGTAGAGAGCTTCATGGAATGAGTATCCATGGCCGAGCAGCTGCATCCAAGCCTTACATCACCAAGTGCAATGCAAAGCGTCAGATGCAGTGGTGTAAATCACGCCACCACTGGACTCTAGAGCAGTGGAGACGTGTTCTCTGGAGTGATGAATCACGCTTGTCTGGCAATCCAATGAACGAGTCTGAGTTTGGTGGTTGCCAGGAGAACGGTACTTGCCTGACTGCATTGTGCCAAGTGTAAAGTTTGGTGGAGGGGGGATTATGGTGTGGGGTTGTTTTTCAGGGGTTGGGCTTTGCCCCTTAGTTCCAGTGAAAGGAACTCTTAATGCTTCAGCATACCAACACATTTTGGACAATTTCATGCTCCCAACTTTGTGGGAACAATTTGAGGATGGCCCCTTCCTGTTCCAACATGACTGCACACCAGTGCACAAAGCAAGGTCCATAAAGACATGGATGAGCGAGTTTGGTGTGGAGGAACTTGACTGGCCTGACAGAGTCCTGACCTCAACCCGATGGGATGAATTAGAGCGGAGACTGCGAGCCAAGCATTCTCGTCCAACATCAGTGCCTGACCTCACAAATGCGCTTAGAAGAATGGTCAAAAATTCCCATAAACACACTCCTGAACCTTGTGGAAAGCCTTCCCAGAAGAGTTGAAGCTGTTATAGCTGCAAAGGGTGGGCCAACTCCATATTAAACCCTATGGATTAAGAATGGGTTGTCATTAAAGTTCATGTGCATGTAAAGGCAGGTGTCCCAAAACTTTTGGCAATATAGTGTATATATACAGTGGGGAGAACAAGTATTTGATACACTGCTGATTTTGCAGGTTTGCCCACTTACAAAGCATGTAGAAGTCTGTAATTTTTATCATAGGTACTCTTCAACTGTGAGTGACGGAATCTAAAACAAAAATCCAGAAAATCACATTGTATGATTTTTAAGTAATTTGCATTTTATTGCATGACATAAGTATTTGATACATCAGAAAAGCAGAACTTAATATTTGGTACAGAAACCTTTGTTTGCAATTACAGAGATCATACGTTTCCTGTAGTTCTTGACCAGGTTTGCACACACTGCAGCAGGGATTTTGGCCCACTCCTCCGTACAGACCTTCTCCAGATCCTTCAGGTTTCGGGGCTGTCGCTGGGCAATACAGACTTTCAGCTCCCTCCAAAGATTTTCTATTGGGTTCAGGTCTGGAGACTGGCTAGGCCACTCCAGGACCTTGAGATGCTTCTTACGGAGCCACTCCTTAGTTGCCCTGGCTGTGTGTTTCGGGTCGTTGTCATGCTGGAAGACCCAGCCACGACCCATCTTCAATGCTCTTACTGAGGGAAGGAGGTTGTTGGCCAAGATCTCGCGATACATGGCCCCATCCATCCTCCCCTCAATACGGTGCAGTCGTCCTGTCCCCTTTGCAGAAAAGCATCCCCAAAGAATGTTTCTACCTCCATGCTTCACGGTTGGGATTGTACTCATCCTTCTTCTTCCTCCAAACACGGCGAGTGGAGTTTAGACCAAAAAGCTCTATTTTTGTCTCATCAGACCACATGACCTTCTCCCATTCCTCCTCTGGATCATCCAGATGGTCATTGGCAAACTTCCGACAGGCCTGGCCATGCGCTGGCTTGAGCAGGGGGACCTTGCGTGCGCTGCAGGATTTTAATCCATGACGGCGTAGTGTGTTACTAATGGTTTTCTTTGAGACTGTGGTCCCAGCTCTCTTCAGGTCATTGACCAGGTCCTGCCGTGTAGTTCTGGGCTGATCCCTCACCTTCCTCATGATGATTGATGCCCCACGAGGTGAGATCTTGCATGGTGCCCCAGACCGAGGGAGATTGACCGTCATCTTGAACTTCTTCCATTTTCTAATAATTGCGCCAACAGTTGTTGCCTTCTCACCAAGCTGCTTGCCTATTGTCCTGTAGCCCATCCCAGCCTTGTGCAGGTCTACAATTTTATCCCTGATGTTCTTACACAGCTCTCTGGTCTTGGCCATTGTGGAGAGGTTGGAGTCTGTTTGATTAAGTGTGTGGACAGGTTTCTTTTATACAGGTAACGAGTTCAAACAGGTGCAGTTAATACAGGTAATGAGTGGAGAACAGGAGGGCTTCTTAAAGAAAAACTAACAGGTCTGTGAGAGCCGGAATTCTTACTGGTTGGTAGGTGATCAAATACTTATGTCATGCAATAAAATGCAAATTAATTATTTAAAAATCATACAATGTGATTTTCTGGATTTTTATTGTTTTAGATTCCGTCTCTCACAGTTGAACTGTACCTATGATAAAAATTACAGACCTCTACATGCTTTGTAAGTGGGCAAACCTGCAAAATCGGCAGTGTATCAAATACTTGTTCTCCCCCCGTCATGGATTAAAATCCTGCAGCGCACGCAAGGTCCCCCTGCTCAAGCCAGCGCATGTCCAGGCCCGTCTGAAGTTTGCCAATGACCATCTGGATGATCCAGAGGTGGAATGGGAGAAGGTCATGTGGTCTGATGAGACGAAAATAGAGCTTTTTGGTCTAAACTCCACTCGCCGTGTTTGGAGGAAGAAGAAGGATGAGTACAACCCCAAGAACACCATCCCAACCGTGAAGCATGGAGGTGGAAACATTATTCTTTGGGGATGCTTTTCTGCAAAGGGGACAGGACGACTGCACCGTATTGAGGGGAGGATGGATGGGGCCATGTATCGCGAGATCTTGGCCAACAACCTCCTTCCCTCAGTAAGAGCATTGAAGATGGGTCATGGCTGGGTCTTCCAGCATGACAATGACCCGAAACACACAGCCAGGGCAACGTAAGAAGCATCTCAAGGTCCTGGAGTGGCCTAGCCAGTCTCCAGACCTGAACCCAATAGAAAATCTTTGGAGGGAGCTGAAAGTCCGTATTGCCCAGCGACATCACAGTGTATCAAATACTTGTTCTCCCCACTGTAGTTCATTTATGTAAGTGAGGATAGCAAAATAAAGTAAACTGTGACATATTATACTTTACACTATTATACTAAAAATTCTTCATACAATGGACTACCAGTAAAATTGATAAAAGTTTGGGACCAAAATGACACTTTGACCTGACCATGTTTTGCTTAAGTGTTTTTTCTTGAATTGCTAAATGCGACCTTTTACACCACAGACTGAACAAAAATAAGCATTGCTTGGTAATTGGTTGACCTAAATTGGTATTATCTAATTGTGTACTTAAATTTAACCGCTGACAGCTGATTGGTTGATTATAATCCATTACATACCTTTCTATCAAAGTTATCTGACATTATCAAGATGAATTTGTTCTGACACAGTTTAACTCTGAGTTCTTGTCATATTGTATTACCATTTTCTAAACTATAGCGAATAAACTGTGATAATGTGAGAAAATGTTAAAAAGGTGTCTAAATAAATTTTGGTTTGACTGTATCTAAGGATGCATATTTTTATGGTTGTTATTATTTTAGAACAAATTATAGAAAGAATATTGAATGAAAATACTCATTATGCACCTAAGGATGCATTTGAAAAAAAATATTGTTACACTAGTTATTTTAGAACAAATTATCCAAAAATATTGACTGAAAATTTTCAGCAACACTAATTACTTCCTTCATTAACTCTTGCTAGCTGTGACCAGTGAACCCACAATGCTGGTGGTGGATGATGTCACAGATACCACAGTGACCATGAAGTGGAGACCACCAGACACGATTGGTGCTGCAGGACTTGATGGGTACCAAGTTGAATACTGCATTGAAGGAAGTAAGACTACACACATATAAGATTTGAAGAAGTGGTGGGTGGGTTTTCAACTGGTGGGTGTTCATGCCATTTTGTCCTTATGCAATACTTTATTTTACAGCTGACGATTGGATACTTGCTAATAAAGAGCTGACAGAAAAAACAAGGTACACTATAACTGGTCTGCCAGTGGAGGCCAAGCTCTTAGTGCGTGTCAAGGCCATAAATGCTGCTGGGGCCAGTGTACCACGCACCACACAACACTCCATACTGGTGAAAGAGGTCATCGGTGAGGGCCTACTGCCACTTTCATTTTCCTATTTGAAACACATTAGTTAATGTAAACTAATAACACATTTCTCACAGAGCCTCCTAAGATTCGCATACCTCGACACTTGAAGCAGACGTACATTCGAAAGGTTGGCGAAGTCGTCAACCTCGTTGTGCCATTTGTGGTGAGCCAACAAATAATGATAACAAACCCCAAGCTTATCGAATTCTTCCCTCCTGCTCACGTAAAACCCTTTTTTTTTTTTTTTTTTATCTTTTAGGGTAAACCAAGGCCAAAAGTCACCTGGTTGAAAGAGGGTCAGCCGATTGAACAAACCATCAGCATTCGTAACTCAGATTGTGACAGCATCATGTTCATCCGCAAAGCTGAGCGCAAACATTCTGGGAAATATGAACTGAGCGTTCAAGTGGAGAATCATATCGACACGGCCATGGTGGACATCCAGATAGTCGGTTAGTTAAGAAAAAAAATTTTTTTTTTTAAAGAGTTTTCATAAGTCTGACAGTGCTATTTTTGTATAATTGATATACTATTGTACAAACCCGATTCCAAAAAAGTTGGGACACTGTACAAATTGTGAATAAAAAAGGAATGCAATAATTTACAAATTTCATAAACTTATATTTTATTCACAATAGAATATAGATAACATATCAAATGTTGAAAGTGAGACATTTTGAAATGTCATGCCAAATATTGGCTCATTTTGGATTTCATGAGAGCTACACATTTGAAAAAAGTTGGGACAGGTAGCAATAAGAGGCCGGAAAAGTTAAATGTACATATAAGGAACAGCTGGAGGACCAATTTGCAACTTATTAGGTCAATTGGCAACATGATTGGGTATAAAAAGAGCCTCTCAGAGTGGCAGTGTCTCTCAGAAGTCAAGATGGGCAGAGGATCACCAATTCCCCCAATGCTGCGGCGAAAAATAGTGGAGCAATATCAGAAAGGAGTTTCTCAGAGAAAAATTGCAAAGAGTTTGAAGTTTTCATCATCTACAGTGCATAATATCATCCAAAGATTCAGAGAATCTGGAACAATCTCTGTGCGTAAGGGTCAAGGCCGGAAAACCATACTGGATGCCCGTGATCTTCGGGCCCTTAGACGGCACTGCATCACATACAGGAATGCTACTGTAATGGAAATCACAACATGGGCTCAGGAATACTTCCAGAAAACATTGTCGGTGAACACAATCCACCGTGCCATTCGCCCTTGCCGGCTAAAACGCTATAGGTCAAAAAAGAAGCCATATCTAAACATGATCCAGAAGCGCAGGCGTTTTCTCTGGGCCAAGGCTCATTTAAAATGGACTGTGGCAAAGTGGAAAACTGTTCTGTGGTCAGACGAATCAAAATTTGAAGTTCTTTTTGGAAAACTGGGACGCCATGTCATCCGGACTAAAGAGGACAAGGACAACCCAAGTTGTCATCAGCGCTCAGTTCAGAAGCCTGCATCTCTGATGGTATGGGGTTGCATGAGTGCGTGTGGCATGGGCAGCTTACACATCTGGAAAGGCACCATCAATCCTGAAAGGTATATCCAAGTTCTAGAACAACATATGCTCCCATCCAGACGTCGTCTCTTTGAGGGAAGACCTTTCATTTTCCAACATGACAATGCCAGACCACATACTGCATCAATTACAACATCATGGCTGCGTAGAAGAAGGATCCGGGTACTGAAATGGCCAGCCTGCAGTCCAGATCTTTCACCCATAGAAAACAATTGGCGCATCATAAAGAGGAAGATGCGACAAAGAAGACCTAAGACAGTTGAGCAACTAGAAGCCTGTATTAGACAAGAATGGGACAACATTCCTATTCCTAAACTTGAGCAACTTGTCTCCTCAGTCCCCAGACGTTTGCAGACTGTTATAAAAAGAAGAGGGGATGCCACACAGTGGTAAACATGGCCTTGTCCCAACTTTTTTGAGATGTGTTGATGCCATGAAATTTAAAATCAACTTTTCTCAGTTTAAACATTTGATATGTCATCTATGTTGTATTCTGAATAAAATATTGAAATTTGAAACTTCCACATCATTGCATTCTGTTTTTATTCACAGTTTGTACAGTGTCCCAACTTTTTTGGAATCGGGTTTGTAGTATTTATTAATATTTTGAATTCGGTTTTATTTTTATATCTTCATTTTTCTTTTTAATTACAGTTTATGTTTTAATAATTTTATGTGCTTTTTATTCGTTTTTTTTTTTTTTTTTTTTTTATATTTCTAATTATCTAAAATGTATTTTTATTTCAGTTTTAGTAATTTTAGTACTTTATGTCAAGGCAACATTTCCAATTTTTGTTTAATTTTTTTTATATTTATATTTTGTTTCAGCTTTATTTCAATTATGAAATGATATTTCGGTTAACAATAATAATTCTAAATATTATTAATGCCAAAATACAGATTAATAATTACACTATCAAATTTCAAGAAATATATGATATTTAATATAGGATTCGGTGAAATAAACAGTGTATATAAAAACTACTATTTCACATGAGCTTGATGATTATTTAATTCTGAACACAGCCACATGCCCAATTATAAAAGGGTGTGCACACTTATGCAGGTAAGTTATTTTTTGTTTTGTTTTTCTCTGAAATGCACCACTTTGGTTTTCAGTGGCATTGCATGGGTTGTAATTTTTACATTAAAGGTGCAAAAGTTCTGATATGATTTATCCTTGTTTCATCACAACCAGGTGGTTTAACAGGGGTGTGTAGACTTTTTATATCCACTGTATGATGTAGAGATAACCTAAGCCCACAAGTTCTCAATTGAAGCGCTGTTGAACATTTTCTTTTGCTGTCTGTCCCAGATCTTCCAGGCCCACCACAGGCTGTAAAGATCGAAGAGGTCTGGGGGAATAATGTAGCACTGGACTGGAGCCCACCCAAGGACAATGGAAATGCGCCTATAATAGGCTACACCATTCAGAAAGCTGATAAAAAGACAATGGTATGAATAAAACTTTGGTTGAAAAAAACAAAATCGCTTGTCCTGACAACCAAACATGAAAAAATATATATGTATATATATAGTACATACACAGTTAATTTTTGTTTAAAAAAACATCTGTAATATTTTAAGTGTAGAGGGCAAAAAGACTGATCATCATTGTGTGTGTGTGGCACAGGAGTGGTACACATGTGTGGAGCACTACCATCGTACCTGCATCACAATCTCAGATCTGGTGGTCGGTAACGAGTATTTCTTCAGAATCTACTCTGAGAACATGGTGGGCTTGAGTGAAAGTGCCACTGCCACTAAAGACAGTGCTCTGATCGTGAAGGAAGGTAAGGCTCTGCTCTACTTCTACCCATTTGTAAACTAACTGCTTGTGTAAATACTTTTCAAAGCTGCAGCAAGTGATTTTTTTAACTGAATGCTATTTATAAAATGTCTGGATGCCCTAAGAATTAAAGAGGACCTATTATGCTTTTTTTTACATTTTCAACTTTACTTTGCTATTTGAGCATGAAAAAGGTCTGCAAAGTTACAAAGCATAAAGTCCACTACAAATGGAGTTATGCTGCCTTCACATGTTATTGGAATTATCGTAAATATGAGTTTCCTAGTTAAAAAGCGGACATGAATGCCCTCTCAAGTCGTATTTACCACTGGGAAGTTCCCGAGTTGGGCATGCCATAAGCTTTAAACATGGTGGAGGGGAGAATGGCTGCTGCTGTGTTTGTGACATTTGAAGCATATTGTATGTTTTATATACACTGAGAAAATAGCATGTATTTGAACAAAATTCCAGAATTGTCAACGAGCTGACTAGATAGATAACTCAGTGAATGTTTATATGGTTGTCAATGAATAGGAAGCTAAATATCATTTTGGCTTTAATAAGATTTTCCCAATACATAGGCAAGAATCAACCTGGTGTTCTCCATGATTCGTGTTATTTCCGAAAACAAAGCACTTGAATGCAACAAGCTCGTAATCACACTTCAGAAGTGGAAAGTAGGAAATTTACGATAGCATGTGAAGACAGCATTATTTTCTATATCAGTAAGCACTGTTTCTGAACTCCCTGAAACGCTTCAATTGTAGTCTTGAGTTTTCTTCCAGGAACTTACTTGGCACAATATTCTTCATTTAAATAATTCCCGCCTAAAGCATACAGTATGCAAAAAAGGGGCCGAGGCCTGGTTGAGCTGCATTAGTAGTGGCCGTAGAGTAAGAGGCGTGACATTTCCAAAACACGCTCGAAGCGGTTGACCAATCACAACACACTGATCCAGCCAACCAATCCAAGAGCACATTGCGCTTTTCGGAAAGAGGGGCTTCATAGAGACAGGAACTAAACAGAGTGTTACTGACAGACTAGCAAGAAAGGTGCTGCAACAATGTAAAGTATGTGAAAAATGTTTTTTGTAAAAAATAATTTAAAAAAAAAAGTAAAAAAAAAAATATTCTAATAGACCCCAAAACAAAATCAAGACTTTCAAAAAGGCCATAATATGACCTCTTGAAGCTATGACAGCACTGTAAACAGCAAAACAGAATCTGTGCATTTTATTTAAAAACCTGCTCTCTTCCAACCTCAACAAATGGCGTGAATTTTGGGGCGGGACTACTAGGGGACATGTTTAAGTTACTGTTTAAGCATTCCTGTAGTTAGTAAAACATGGTGTTCACAATGTCAAGTTCATAGATTTAACGCACATGTATAAAATAAAACAGTAAAGTTAAGTAAACCTTGATTTCAGTTTATGTCGATTTGGATAAAACTGCACTAGTGGTGCTGAAATTACTTGCAGCAGTTTTAATTCAAATTCTTAAGCCTAACAAATTTGCTTTTTAGTAGTAATTTAGGCCTGGCTGATGTGGATTTGCGTGATGTTTTTTGATAATCTAAGAAATCGCAGGGGAATGAAACCCTGGTACCCGAGGGCTGATGTCCTAATTAACACTAATTTACTAATCAATGCCCTGCTTGGTCTGTCTTAATATATTTAATCAGGATTTTAATGAAAATGCATGTCCCTGAACATGGTGTAAAGGGGGGTTGTTCAGACCTGCTCTTGGAGATGAAGGCTGTGCCCCAGTTTGAATATGTATAATATACACTAAAAGTGTGTACTGTATGTTGCTGGAGATGGAAAGTACATCATTTGAGTATTACAGTGTGCCAGTATAAAAAAACATATCTTGATATCTTGCTGCATACTATGTATGAAAGCATGAACACATTAGCTAAATTCACAGCCTTAACCCTTACTTAAAAATCCTCATATTTTTGATTAAAATTATTTATGAATATTAAATAAAAACTACTAAAAATGACATACAATTACAAAAAATTAAAATGAAAATATTTTCAAAATATTTATAAAAACTATAATAGTATATAAATAATACTCAAATAACACTCGCCTGCAGAGTTTAGCACAGGAACTACCTGAACCTGTTAATCAAGATTTGGTGTTTGAGCAGGATTGCACACTCCTGGTGTAAAGTCTGCGTTTTGACTCAAATGAACTTTAAAGGCTTTCCTGGAATGTTAAAGGTATGTTTCTGCACTTTATAGTAGCTTCACAATTTGATGATTCTCCCTGATATGTCTCCATTTACACTTGCTATATACTACAAACATAAAAGATTGGTTTATTAGCCACAAATTACTGTGGTGACAGTAACCATTTATGTTCCCAAGTGCAGATTCATCTTTAACAGACAGTGTGTGTCATGCCTTGCCAATGCTGATGATAAATGTTGTTTCTTCCTCATCACATAAGGGATATTCCCCCATGATACAGTTCTCGGCTTGTATCATGCAAAGTCCCACTCTCCCTTCCCCTCTTACTCCTCCTCCTCCTCCTCCTCCTCCTCCTTCTCCTTTTCCTCTCGCTCTTCCTCTCACTCTCAATCAGGCCTGCAACTGAAGAACCCAGAGTATAATGACCGCGACTTCACCGAGCCGCCCACTTTCACTCAGCCACTTATCAACACCTTCGCCATAGCTGGGTACAACGCCACCCTGAACTGCAGTGTGCGTGCAAACCCTAGGGTAGGTGACTGGCAGGACACTCTACTTGAAAGGTAGGGTAAATTCAGATAATATGGGACACTTTTTGCCATTGAGATGAATGGGAAAAAAATGTCCCCTCAAAAAGTGTTCTTTTGCCATATTATTTTTTCCGTCACCTCAGACAGGTAAGTCCATGTTTCAACCGTTTAAGCACACTTCAGTTTAGATCACAAGACATAAAGGCCCTGTTTACACCTGATATCACTTACTATGTCATTGTATTACTGCATTTGATAAATAACAGAAAAATCAGCTTGTTGTGTGAAATATTATTAGAAATAACTGTTTTCTATTTTGATATATTATAAAATGTAATTTATTCTTGTGATAGCAAAGCTGAATTTTTAGCGTCATTACTCCAGTCTTCAGTGTCACATAAATCATTTATATGCTAATAAAAAATAAATAAATTTAATCTTTAAATTTATGCTGATTATACAGTATATAAATCATTCTAATGTGCTGATTTGCTGCTTAATATTTTTGTGGAAACCATGATACAGTTTGTTTTAGGATTCTTTGATGAATATAAAGTTTAAAAGAACAGCATTTATTTAAAATAGTAAAGACATTTATAATTTTACAAAAGATTTCTGTCACTTTTGATCACTTTAATGCATCCTTGCTGAATAAAACCATTAATAATCTTTAAAAAAAAATATAAAACAACCTACTGACCCCAACATTTATTTAACAGACACATTTATTAAAAGCAAATGATCTGTGTCACTGAATATAGCATAATGAGTCTTTTTATGCACGGGGCTATATGAACACAACTCTTCGACTGTATGGTTCTTTTTTTTTAAGCTGCTTTTTAAAAGCCCTCGTATTGAGCTCAAAGTTGATTGACGTGAATAGGCGGTCTTTCACAGACATATCAGTTATAATCATTCATACAACAAATGCAACATGGTCACATGAGTTTCTGACAACCTCCGAGTATAATTTGAGTAATCTGATCACCACACATTTGTTTAAATCTATATTTAGTGCTGTCCACTTAAACAGATGCTAATACCAGGCGTAAACAGGGTCAAAGAAATCCAACCCTTACTAAGTAATCTGAAGTACAGAAAATAGGGGTAAAAATGAAAAAAGTAATGCATGAATTCCAATGATCCTATAAAAACTTATTGGCCCTTCACCCACACAAGGTTGTGGGTGATTCTGCTGGGGACCAATCATGTGCTCATGACTTTACACCTGTAGTTAGCTCTTTGTGACTTGACCTGCCAGTGTCCCAATGGGCTTAACAGCACCTGCTAGTTATAATCTTTGAGCACAGACTCACTGGATCATATTGTCATAGTGTCAATAACTCAATACTCTACTGTAACTAACACGTGACAAGAGTAGCAGTTTTCACATCATACATCCAGTGCAATGCGACGCCAGTGTTTTTTGCTAGTTTCAGCCCAACGCAGTTATCATTTTCATGTCCAGCGCCCACGATGTTTAAATAGCAAATGCACTCGTTTGCCCATGGGCGTGCTGGTCTGAAAATGAGGTGTGTTCAGGCGCATTGTTGACGCGTTGCTATTTTGAGGCAACTGAAAACGACTGCACCATTAACCAGCAAAAACCTGGTCTAAAGTCAATCGCGCAGTATTTTTTGTATTATTTAAAGGGCGCATTAGTAATATGTGCATATAGGCGGGTACACAACGTGCGTACACTCTGCTTGTTACACACACAGGGACGCGCAGCAGCACACGTCATAATGGATAGTCACTGCATGTATCAGAATTACCTATTTGCAGTAATGAGGAATGAAATTGGTTAATTATTTAACCAATCGTGGCAATACACAAGTATTTAAACTGACTCGTCAGGTTGAGGGTGTCTCTATTCCGCTATGTAAATAGCAATCCGCCATGGTGTAAGCGCACCTGGCTTTTAAAGGGAATGGGAAGTGACACATGATTGGTTTATTGCACGTTATGCCCAAAACACACCCATGACTCATTAAGAGACTATGTACAACCCTTTTGGACCATGCGCCTGGCGTGCCGTCCACTTTTTCTGTCGTTAAACTAGCAAAAGTGGTTTCAACACACCCTAAGTGCACCTGCACCACGCGCTTCAGACCATGTGCTCAGATTGTTAAAATAGGGCACAATGTGTTTGATGGATTGATGCTGCTTTGGTTCCTCTTCACCAGTGATGTTATCTTTTGTTTACTGTTTATTCATACTATACTCCGTAACTGCTCCCAGCCTAAGGTGATCTGGATGAAAAACAAGATTACCATCATAGACGACCCACGTTACCGCATGTTCAGCAACCAGGGTGTGTGTACGCTTGAGCTCCGCAAGCCCAGCCCGTTTGATGGAGGTGTTTACACCTGCAAGGCTGTCAATGACCTTGGAGAGGCTCAAGTGGACTGCAAACTAGAGGTCAAAGGTTAGTCTGTGCATTAATATGATAATCTATATGGATACGACTTAAGAACACTTCTTTTTAAGGGGAAATATGGCTAATACAGTCATGACATGATTCAATGGGGAATATTACACCTATTTTTTTATTGAAGAGCAATGTTAAGGCCCCGATATACTTCAAGTGAAATCAAAGAATGAACTTGTCATTTTGAAAAAAAAAAATCAGAACAAAACAAACTTTGTTTGGAGTTTCCAGAAAAGTTCACTCTGGCTGGTAAACACCTTCAAACTACCACTGGTCCATGGCAATTACTTAATACATAGATAGGTGTGACTCTGGGGCTCCGCCTTCTTTGACATGGAAATCTTGGTTAATTTCTTCTGTTCAGTCCGTCGAGGTCAGACGTCCACGAGTAACATGAACACGCTGGAGAGCTGCTTTAGATAAGAAATTGAAGTTGTACTTCTAATTCAAAGCAACACACTGTTTTTCATGTTTAATACTGTAAAGCTGCTTGCTTTAAAGCAGTATACAGTATTGTATTAAGTGGTATATAAATAAACATGGAATTGCAGAGCTATATAATCAGATGCTTTCTTATCTGCTGTTTTCTCACTGCTTTCATTTTTGCTGTGTGTATAGTTTGTTATTGAGAGGAAAGTACACAGCACATTTATATGCTCAAAAGTTTACATGCCCCTTGCAGAATCTGCAAAAATGTCAATACTTTTAACTAAATAAGAGGGATCATACAAAATGCATGTTATTTTTTATTTAGTACTGTCCTGAATAAGATATTTTACATAAAAGATGTTTACATATAGTCCACAAGACAAAAAAATAGCTGAATTTATAAAAAATGACCCCATTCACGTACCCTTGATTTGTAATACTGTGTATCATTACCTGGATGATCCAAGCAGTGACTGTATGATTTTGAGATCCATCTTTTCACACTGAGGACAATTGAGGGACTTAAACACAACTACTAAAAAAGGTTCAAACATTAACTGATGCTCCAGAAGGAAACATGATGCATTAAGAGTCGGGGGGTGAAAACTTTTTGAATTTGAAGATCAAGGTAAAAAAAAAATTGGACATCTTCTCCCCCTTATTTTCAAGCTTTAAAGAGAATATACATTTTCTATAAAGGCTGAAGATGACATGTTGTAAAAAAAATATATATATATAAAAAAACTTCTCAATCTGCCATGTCAAATAAAATGTGTTAATGCCATTTTTGAAATAATTAAACAAATAACTGTTAAACAGTCTTAATCTGTTGATTTAAAAAACATAATTACTTTACCAGCATTAGTACATTCACATTTAAAGCTATTGAGCTCTAAACCAACTTTAAATATTTAGATCCTTTAATTATAATATTATTATAAAAGTAAAATATAGACTATAAAAATATATATATTTTTTTTGTCTCACATTTGTATAGTATGTGCATTGCACCGGTGATCTTTCTGCAAGATCTCTCTCAACAAAATATGACCATTTAAGTATTTTGTTATTTCATTGTACCATAACTGGCATAAATTGAGAATTTGCAAAAGCATGCAGCAAATCCAAAACAATTTCATCTCACCACTGCCACTGGACCACACATCCCATAATGCAACAGATGGTAGAAAGCTGATCCACATGGTCACACCCATTGCACATTGTTTAGCAGGTCTGTGAAAAATCCTAAACTCTGATTACACACCAATATTTGCATATTATATCATGTGCTGCTGACATGTTTTCATACTCTGTCATACATTGCCATATTGCTGTGTTTCCCTCTTGGTAGACTGTGGTATGTCCTTTAACTCCTTCATGTTAAATCTGTAATGACTAAGTCAGCGATATACCCTGAGGCACATATAACTCCCTCATGTAAACTTTGGGTTTAATCCGTATTTCTTTTCTCCCCCAGTCATCACTCAGGAATAGTTACTGTGTTGTTCTCATTCAAGGTAAGCTTTCATATGGTTTCGGGCATATGAAGCTTATTTTTTCATTCATTCTGCATCCCTTGGTTGCCAATAATCCTGCTTTTGCTCTTTGCTGATGTGTAATGCTCTAGAATTCGAGGATTATATTCCTGAATAAAGAATGTTTTACAGGATTCTCCAAGAACCAGTTTAAGATACTATAGGAAAACTGGGTGAATGTGATTTCAACAAGTGCAACATGTTCCTGGATCAACATATTTGTTCCAATCAAACAATCAGATTTGAGGGATAAGCTTACAGTTTATGTCAACTTAGGTGCTTCTACATCAGTGTTGTTCACCGATCATTTCCCTCTGATTAATAGGGATAAGTTATGGGTAGGGTTAGGTTTAGGGGTAGGGACAGGGTTAGGACTACATTTTCAGACAGGAATGTTGTTCCAGGATCAGCAAATTATGTTGATCCAGGAACATGTCTTACTTAGCAAAATCATGGTTACCAGGAAAACTACTCTGTCCATACAGAATTTATATGTGCATGCTTTTGACAGAGTCAACCAGTGTTGGGGAATGTTTAAAAAAAAGTTACTAATTATGAATACTTTTATAGATTACTTTTGTGTTACTTTTTCTCAACAGCATCTAACTGAGACTTTTTCTTCTCCAGAATGGACGCACTATGCTTGGCTTGCAGGCATTTTTTACACTGGAAATGCTACTTTATGGTGTCCTACTTTAAGTGTTTGTCCCCCCAACATAGTTTGCATGCAATGACATATAGGTTATTCCACAAAGGACTTTTTAAAGTGGCATATTTACCAGCACTATTTTGAACTTTTAAAACCCTAAATCTTGGTGTAGGTGGAAAAACTGTTGCGCTCTGTACGTCATTGAAGCATGACACACTACTTAGACAAATATCCATCATGCTCACACAACTCCCACAATACATGTGCAATTTTTTCTCCCAACATGGCTAAGAGAAGGAATTTCAAATGTACATTAATAAATAAAAAAGTAATGTCATTGACAAAATAAATGCAACAAGTAACAGTTACTTTACTCATTACATGAAACCATAGTGTAAACTTGCTGTTGCCACAAAATGGGTTGTTACCCCTTTCTCGAGACCAAGCGGTCAGATGGAAAAAGTCAAGACTAGCATCCCTGCCCAAGCAAAAGTCAAATCTGATGTATTATTTCTGCAGATGCTATATGCTTTGTATATTTATAACGATGGTCATATTGCATAATGCAGCTTAATTTAGAGCACTTGCCCATACAGCTCAACATGCTACAGTAAGCAAAGATAAGACATGCAATGATGAACTGTGTTATGAGCGCCTGAATAGCTGCAAAAGCTTGCAGAGATATGACTGTACTCACTTGCCTCAACATTTGTGCTGCACCTGCTGAACACTGACAAATTCCTGTCCTGATTTTACTGTTTTCCTTTTCTTTTTGTCTGTCTCTACCTCTTTCTCTCTGTATACAGGTTTTTGGACACTTAAGTCACACTTAAAAATGGCTGAATGTCATTGCTTTACAAAATATCAAACCGACCCTTGTGAAAAAATTAACTAATTGTATTGAATATGCACTTATAATGTACCTTAAAAGTATTTAAAAAAAAAAATACTGGCAGATTATGTAATAATGAAATAAAAGGCCACTTAATTATACACTTTCATGACTATGTTAACAGAATTGAGTATACTTTTAAAGAGTGTAAAAGTTTCACTTTAAATGAACATTTAAATCATTATGTTTTAATCTTATGTCTTCTATAAAGAGTAGTCATGTGTTGACTAACATACTAAAGCACATGTAAAGTATTTGACTATAATTTTAACTGTAGTGTGTTATTTCGATATCACATTCAAAAGTTAATATATTTTAAATGGAATAGCAACTTATGTGCAAATGTGTAAATTAGGGCTGTCAAAATTAGTGTTGCGCGTTAAAAATATTTAAGACTGAAGTGTTTAATTTGAAGTGATCAATTTATTCAATTTCTGTAGCCTCTATTTCCTACCTGTTAGATTAAATATTTAAAATACACTGTCTTTATGTTGTTTCTACATTAATTTGGATTATTACAATATAAAAAATATTAAAAACGTTAATGTTAGGTGTGATTAATCACATTTTGCAGTACACTTTAACCATATTTCAAAGATAACAGAAGTATGAAATTACATATAAAGATGTACTAATGTCCTACTTAAGTGGGTCAAAAAAGCACTCTAATTGTATTTAATATACATTTTTATACTACAATAATACATTTTCATTTAATAGCAACTATGCAATTAAGTGTCAGAAAACATTACATTCACTTTACGCAGAAGTATAATCTATTAAAGTATATTATTTCTGTAACAAGTACTTTTCAAAAGTGTGCTTGCAAACAAATTATGTTTTTTGTATCAAGATGATTTCTGGTGGATGTATGAAATCAGTTCTCCTCAAGTTCACACAGGCGTCTTGGTGAACAAGTGTCCACATTTTGAATAATTCATCTATAATTTGAAACCTCACAAATGTTTTTTTATGAAATGTTCTGCTTAAGAAGTGTGCTTGGGTTGTCTTTAAAATAAATGGCACTAGGTTTGATATTTTATATAATACCAAGACTTTCAGACATTTTTTAAGTATGGCTTATGTGGCCGCAGTATGTTGTGAAGAACAAATATGTATCTCCTAGTGTCATCTCTCTGACTGTGTCATCTTCCCCTCTTTCAGGAGGTTTTACGTTCTTTGAGCTGATGAAGCGAGGCGTTCCCTTACACCTCATTGATAAGTACATGAACGAGTCTAAAACCTCAGAGAAGTCAGAGTCAGAGAAGAAGGGATCCAACTGAAGGCTGATTCACCCAATGATTACCCAGAAATCCCCGTCACTACTACAAATAACGGCACATGTGTCTTTGGCATGGTATGCTTTGTTCAGACATGGATCTATAGTTAGAAAAGTCTGCGTCTGTCACTGTGCAATCATGTAAAGCTGTGTTTTAAGAAGTGCCACTGAAACTCAGAACATGCATGCCTTTAGTGCATGGATTGTAGCTTCAAAATATATCACAAATAGACATTTTATTGTGAAAGTCATTGAGCAGTCAGTTACAGATACAGTATGATGATGCGGTTCATTTATGTTTTTCTGGGTTTGGGAGACTAGGGTGATCCAAAGTCTGGGTTTTGCTGTTTCTGTCTTTCTTTTCCTTTCTTTTTTTCTGCCTGTTTGATTTTACCCCTGAATTTTCCAACCCCTTTCCATCATTCGCTACTGAAATCCACTTAGATTAGCAATATCAATACTGTGCAACTGGCCGATCAGACATCAGACAGACAAGTCTGAGTGTCAGAGAGAGACATGTTTGTCTAAGGTTTCTTGATAGTACATGCCAATGTTCATTTTAGCATGACAGTTGAATAAATGTCTCTATATGAAAAACATTTGTTTCTTTCTCATTTCAAAAGATATTATTTTTCTACAGATTGCAATATAGCTTTTGCTTATTTTGGGCTTGTTTGTTTCTCTTGCTAGACTGGGCAACACTGTTCTTATGGGCAATCAATCTAGTGCATCTCCGTCTCTCTATATTTGGGTTTAAATCATTTCATTTTATTAAAAATTCATCCTTTTTCTTTTGTAACCTTTAGGAAACCATTAGGAAATTCAAGTCTAGTTATCTACACATATTTGACCCTAAATTGTATTTAGTGCATGAAGTGTCCAACATTCCACTTTTTTTTTTTTTTCGGTTAATTAAATGCATCTAACGGGTATTTAAAGTACACTTTATCTTTTTAGAATTTCCAGTGTAAAGACACTACTAAAAAATGCCATAGAATAGTCCATATGTACAATTTTTTTTTTAAATTTTTTTTTTTTTTTTTTAAGATTTACGCATTTCAATTAATAGTAAAATTCCATCAAATTGAATGGAATAATCCTTACATATTTGAATTGAATAATTCATTTCAATTAAAATATGTAAGGATTATTCAACTCAGTTTGATGGAATTTTACTATTAATTGAAATGCGTAAATCTTTAAAAAAAAGGCTTAATTTTTTTGGAGTGTACATAAATTGGGACACACCAAAAAAGTCTTGTAAAATGTTTTTGGGATTTAACATAATAAACATCTATAACACAGTGATAAATAAGGACAGTATTTATGGTTTGTCACCGTTTTGTCCAATAGGGATGCGAAATGAATGAAAAGCGCTCAAGCTGTGTATTGTTGCTATATTGTTACCAAAACAACTTGTGACTCTTTGTTAGCATCTATTTATCGCCAGGTGAAAATACGCACCATGACTGTAATCAAACTTTTGTGGTTACTCTGTTGAAACCCATATAATTAAATTACTACTACAAAAAAAATATCCTCTAATTTTTTTGTTTTGACTTATTTTGCCAGGGCTCAAGCCTTAATTTGGGTCAAATCGCCTCTATGATTAGAAATATGATGGTGGGTATGACAGGTGTCAGTCAATACCTGCTTACCCCCAGAAATCAGAGTTATTTCAGTAATATTTATATTCTATAGTAGTTATTAATATTGTGAATTAGCTTTTATTTTTATATTTTCAGTTTTAATTTTAGTTTACATTTTAGTAATTTTGTTATGTGCTTTTGTAATTTCTATTAGTTATTTGTTAAAGCCACAATATGTAATTTTTTGCCGCTAGAGGTCGCTTATTCAAAACAAAGGTGTAGCTTGATGACGCCTTGATTTCGCAGAGCTTTTATTATGCCGCAGACGACCGCTTCTGCTTTTTCCAGTCATGCGTATGTGGGGTAACGCAGGGCTGTTCTATCATATTAGATACATTTGTGTAGAAGTTAGAAGTTATGTTATAATGCTTCTATGTGCGTTCGCTTGGCTACTATGAGACACTTGTTGCACACTGCAGTAAGATAGATCGATATTAGGCATGGTAAAACATGGTACTTGCGGTAAATCATGAAAACGAGATTTGAACAATAAGACTAATTGTGTTGAGCTATATAACAATGATTAGTTTTCTGTCGATGAATGTATCCAAACAGTTGCTCACCTGTCTAATAAAACACATAATATATTAAAGTGTCTGGTGTTTCCATGGTTTTACCAAAATAAATTGAGGAAATCGAGGGTAACGCGGTTATGATGTCACTGATAGGCAACACATGGACACGGTCCGTGCCCTGGTTAAAATTGATTATTTCCCTGGATTTAAACATTCTTTGAAACATTAGGGATAATGTAAGTACACAAGTCAACAAAATATATAACATTGTTCTAGTGTTTTTTGGATATTTGAATCCAAAAATCTTACATATTGTGCCTTAAATTGCAGCTAAATAGAAAATAGAAATATTGATTTAAGTTTTAGTAGTTTTAGTAATTCAACTTAAACCAAAATTAGACTGAAATTTAAGTTTGTTTTTCATCTAATATTTATATTTTATTTCAGCTTCATTTAAATGAGAAAAGGATTTTAATAGATTTAGTTAACAATAACAAGACTGCCTGCAATGTAAATCAGAACATCAACATCTGCGCCCCTGGTGGTCAGACGTGGTACCGCAGCCGTTCAAATTTCCCGGCTGTGTCCTCTTCCGGACCGCAGTTTCCTGCGCCTCTATGTTTATCTGTTCTCAACTATTAGGAACGGAGGAGACTGTCGGTTCCGCTCATCAAAATGACTCTTCACACGTAACCACCGCAAGCTAATGTCGTCTTCTAAGTGGACACCAGGGGATTAGGACCAAAACATTGCATTGACCCTGCCAAAAGAGCGATCATAATGCCTCAGTGCGCGTGTCCGGAGCCGCTGTCCGCGGTCCAGCTCAAGCGCCTGGAGGAGCACAAGTACAGCGCGGCCGGTCGCTCTCTCTTCGAGCCGCCGTGCCAGATATACTGGAACTGGCTGGTCCAGCAGATCCCGACGTGGGTCGCGCCGAACACACTGACCATCATTGGACTCCTCATTAACATATTAACTACGGTCATTCTCGTGTATTACAGTCCCACGGCCACGGAGGAGGTGAGTTCAGACGCGAGCAAAACTTTGAGTGACAGCGTTACGTGCTTCATTCTATTTAAATGCCCTGCCACGTCAGATTTAAAAATAAACACGCATATTTAGGATGCCATTGCTTTCGGTGGTGCTGAACAAAGACTATAAATATAGATACACAAGTACACAAGTTTCGTGGTTTCATGTTTGTGCATATTGGCCACTGTCTCTTGTGGCAGATTTGTTTATCGATTCACTTTAATTGCTGTATTATGAAGCTGGTAACACTTTATTTTACAGTGTCCTTGTTACATACGTTACATGTACTTACCATAGTTATAACAGTAAATTGTGCATAATTACATCCAACTAACCCTAAACCAAACCCTAATCCTACCATAACCCTATAGTAAGTACATGTAGTTAATTAATATTACCCAGTACTTAAATATATAATTACACTGTAACAATGACACCTTAAAATAAAGTGTTACCTGAAGTTGTAGCTTGAAAGGCATTGTAAGCAGCTTTTATCAGATTTATTGACTGTACAGGTCATTCAGATCAGTGTTTGTTATTTTAGCTGTTGACCCTCTCTATCTGATTCTGGGCTGCACTGTGACCACATGTCACAGTACCCTGTGTGTCATATTTCCAGAATCATAGACTATAGTCCACTGGCAAAGTCCAGATTCCTGTGTTTATTGCTACACAGTTCTGGAGATTGCTGCTGAATGCACAACTTTAACCCACCTGTTGCCAGGATAGAACACAGATAAAGGGAGTTTAGAGTGAACTTTGACCCGGAGACAAATTTATTGGTCAAGCCGCCCAAAGTAATAATATAATTAATATAATAATTACATAATATTATAATTAAGCACTATTGCATGAGCAAGAGCTGCTGTATTGAATATTAGCACAAGGCCACAGGTAATCACAACTGTGATGATATTCACTACTACAGCACAATTATGAGTGTGATGTTGCCTATCACCTAAACGTTTTTTTTTTTAAATTATGAATCAAATTAGATAACTGGAACTAATTTTTCCTGAGCCTAATAATAATAATAGTTTGGGGTCTGTAAGATTTTTAAGGTAATTAATTCTTTTATCAGCAAAAGTGACAGTTAAACATTTATAATGTTACAAAAGATATATATTTTAAATAAACTTTTTTTAATCAATGAATCCTGAAAAAAATGTATCATGGTTTTCACTTTCCACAAAACTATTTAAGCAACACAACCATTTTTAACGTGATTAATTTTAAGAAATGTTTTTTTAAACACCAAATCATATTAAAATTGTGTGGACTCTCCATAGACGTAATGGTTTTTATACTGTACAAACTGTATATTCTCTGCCCTTATACTAACCCTACCCATCTCACAAAACTTTCTGCATTTTTAAATTTTCAAAAAAAAACTCAACCTCAATTCAGGTCCCCACGGTGACCTATGAGTCCCTATGAGTCAGGGTGCATTCAGGTTGAAGTCCCCACTGGGATAGAAAAACATGAAGACACACACACACACACAAATAATAGGGAAAATTAGGCCTGTAAAGAAACTGCATTAAAGGAGACAACAATCTAGGGTAGACAATTATGCCAGTCTCCTTTAAATCATTTCACATTTGTAGCTACATTTTCTTTCCTTCATATTATTTGATTTTTCTCACTCTGCAGTTACCATTGAATAATATGTATGGCTGTAAGTGCTTCTTTCCAAAATCGTCTCTAAGCAAATGAAATTATGGCAAAATAGTGGAGATAACTGTATCAAAGTAAAGAAGATAAAAAAAAAGCTCCTTTGTGTCCATGTTTGCTAACCTTGTTGAGTTTTATTTTCAGTCTTGCACAAAATAATACAAATGTCCATATCTACAGTTAGAGGTCAAAGTTTAGTTTGAGGTTTTGTTTTCTCTCTTGGCATAAGAGAGCTGCAAGCTTGAGTGGTTGAATGTAAGAAACTGCAAGTAAATGAACAAATCTCAAGAAAGAGCATTTGGAAAAATGATTATGCCTCATTAGCTTTGAGCCCAGTCAAACAAGAAGAACTGGGTCTTCAAAATGCTTATTTTTTTCCTTCATATCTACCCCTTTTAGGCTCCAGGTTGGGCCTTTATTCTCAGCGCCTTAGGTCTCTTCATCTACCAATCGCTGGACGCCATTGATGGAAAGCAGGCCAGGCGGACCAATAGCAGCTCAGCTCTTGGGGAGCTCTTTGACCATGGCTGTGATGCAGTTTCAACAGGTATAACCAGCCAGACAACCTTTCGTCCTTTAGTTATGAGTAACATTTAGTAGTGCTTTCTCAGGCAACCATCAGTATTACTATTGTTTATACTTACAGTTAGTGATTTGAACAAACCTCTTTTAAATTGGCCCAGTAAGCAACCACCTAGCAACACCCTAAAAACATTAAAAATCAATTTTATGTATTATTGTTTACAATAATAATATTGGATGTTGGGTAATACTTAGCAGTAGATTTAAGCCTTTGTTGTTTATTTACATCTGTACATATTAACAGCATTCTAATTGGATTGCTCTCTTAGTGTTTGTTGCCGTGGGAACGTGTATATCCTGTGGGATCGGCGCTCACCCTAACTGGATGTTTTTTTGTGGCTTTGTGGGCATGTTCATGTTTTTCTGCGCGCACTGGCAGACGTATGTGTCTGGAACACTCCGCTTCGGATTGTGAGTGCATCTATTCACGGCTTATTTTTGACTGAATTCATTGAACCTGTCTGTGTGATGACTGTATTTTATTATCGAACGATTTCTGCAGGGTTGACGTGACAGAGGTCCAGATTGCTATTATGATCATGTATGTGATGACAGCATTCGGAGGAGTGAATCTTTGGGAGATTAGGGTATGTCATTCCCCTACTTTAACAGACTTTTGCATCACACTGAACCTCTATCTCTATCATAACTTTCATGAATTCACTCCATAATCATTGAAACCGTCTACACTGGTAAAGTCCATTGTGGCCAATCACAATGTGGTTTCAAATGGAAAACACAGACACTCCATGTCTATGACTTGTTGCAGAGTTACTGATGATAGTTGTAAGTAACTAATGACTGTTACATCAAAATCAGCTTATAATGTTTCTGGCCTACTAATTTAAAATCAATCAATTAATAACATTTTTTTTGCATCAAACCATATGCATACTAGGGCTGTGCCAATACAATTATCAATATATATTGCAATTATTTTTCCTCATGCACGTTTTCACATCTTTTTTATTAATACTTGTTAATTATTTACGAGATTATTCACAATACTAACATAATAAAAATAATAATGTATTAAATTTAGGTAAATATAATATAAATCTATTACATTATTATTTTATTATTATTATAATGTTAGTTTTGTGAATAAACAAATAAACATGTAAATAATTAAACTAATATTTATATTCTATTTATATTATTATATTTATATAGATAGATTTATATTACATTCACCTAAATGTATTTAAATAATATAAATATTAATACAGATATTATTTTTTCATTTATTTACATGTTTATGTATTTGTTTATTCACAATACTAACATAATAATAATAAAAATAACACATTTAGGTAAATCTAAATCTAATATAATGTAAAAATATAAATAGAATACAAGTATTAGTTTAATTAATTATTTATATAGATGTATATTATATTTACATAAATTTATTTAAATATAATAATATAAATATAATATAAATTATATTATAATATTAGTTTTAATTTATTTACATGTTTATTCACAATACTAACATTAATAATACTAATAATATAAATTTAGGTAAATATAATATAAAATGACATCTTTTTAATAGTATTTTTTTGTTTATTTACAAGTTTATTCTCAATACTAATATTATAATACTAAAAATAATACATTTAGGTAATGCTAATATAATAATAAATATAAGTAAATATAATTTATTATAATTTAATATAATAACCTCAGTTGCAGTGTGACATGCAATTGGGTGCTTCCAGTCTACACATGGTTTAAAAGGGTTCAACAGACTATATTAAATATTATAGATCATTTATTTAAAAATGTTCCAAAACTGTGAATCATGACAGAGTCCCCTTTTTGAGTGCATTCTTTAAGTAAACCTTCTGTCTTTTGCTCTTTGCCTCCTGTCTGAGGACAGACTGTGAAAAGGTAAATATAGGTAAAAACTGCTACCATGGCTACCAGTCACCCATAGACCAAAAAAGCAGAAAACAGCAGTTGATGTCGACACGCACATCAGTCTTTTCGAACCTCCCTATTCTGTAAAGCTTCAGCCCCGCCCCCTTCCCAGCACCCCTGCTCACATGAGACACGAACTAACAGCTATTCTCATATTATACATTCTCATATGTTTCACCCAGTTGCCTGTTCTTGGTGTGAATTTGCAAACCTTTCCAATTCTCGGCATCATCGGCGGGTTCCTGTATTCAACCTATAACTACTTCTACATCATCCTGAATGGTGGAGTGGGCAAGAACGGCTCAACTGTCGCAGTAAGTGCACTCCAGCAGTGCATGGGCCATTGAGGTCTTTGTTTTTGTTCTTTAAAAGCATTGATTCCTACTGCAGTCATGTTTTTTTTTTTAGCTTAGTGTTTCATATGATAACTCATTTGCAAGGTTTAACAATGCAAAGTAAAGAAAAGTGGTCTTTTGTAAAAAAAATACTGTAACTTTAACAGTGCACGTCTTCCTCAGGACACCAGTGTGTTGTCTCCTGGTCTACACATCGGCCTCATCCTCACTCTGGCCTTCATCATTTTTAAAAAGTCCTCCAGTCAGCTTTTCGAGCACCATCCTTGCCTTTATATCCTTACATTTGGCATGGTGATCGCCAAGATCTCAAATAAGCTGGTGGTGAGTGTTTCTCATGTAGCTGGTGCCTACATGAGGACAGTCAAAATCATTATTTGGCACTTGTAATCATAAACATCATCCTTTCCTTAAAGAGTTATCCAAAATGATCCAAAATGCATCAGGTGTTTTCAGCTATGCTTTGCTCTACAGGTGGCCCACATGACCAAGAGTGAGCTTCATCTTCCGGACACAGCTTTTATTGGTCCTGGACTCCTCTTCCTAAATCAGTATTTCAACAGCTTCATTGATGAACACATCGTGCTTTGGATCGCCATGGTGAGCCAGAACCATTAGCGGGTCAAACCTGCACTGAAACTGCTTCAGTGTTTTTTCCGCTTTATTTTTGAAGTTTTCTAACATACTATAAAGCTAAATGGTTTCTGACCAATGCATTTTATGAGCAAATTATGGAAGCTTGTTTCTGCCACAGAATTAAAAAAAAAAAAATTATAAACAGTCTCACAATTCTTTTTTTCTCAGCATTTTGAGATATAAACTCACAATTGCCAAAAAATGTCAGAGTTTTGAGCTTTTTTCCAGAATTCAAACTTTATAACACGCAATTGACCTATTGGTAAGCCCCTCCCCTCAAACACAGATGAGCCAATGGCAGCTGAGTATCAGTTGCATGGGGACCGGAACTCTGACATCTTTAGGTTTCAGCACCATAGAGAAACATTGGAAGAGCCGAAGCTCTCGTTGGTTTGATGGAGTTTATGCTACAAAAATGGTAAAACGATGTCCAGGTATCCTGAGAGGATGGGCAATGGAATTTATTTTATTCCATTTCCATTTCCGGGCTTCTCCCGCTTGCATTGTGATCTGTAAACCCTCGCTTCCAAATTAATCTTGTTACCCACCATTTCTATTTTAAAATCTTTTATATATCCCTCCATGGCATATTTAAGTCCCACTTAAATGCTCCTCGACGAGAGGTGGTCCTTCTGTGTCCAAAATTTATCAAAAACATCTTGAGACAAGGTTTTCACACTGACAGCTGTCATTTGTAAGACAGTTAGCAACTCCGTTTGTTTGTCAGAGTTAGCAACAGTAACTAAGAGAGGCAGGACTTACCGATAGGTCAATTGCAAGTTTATGTCTCACAATTCTGAGAATGTCAGAATTCTGAGATAAAATGTTTTATTTTAGCAAATAGCATTTGAGTCGAAACTAAACAAGTCTGTCTTCTCGATCACTGTTTAGGTGCTGTCCCTGGTGGATCTGGTGCGTTACTGCATGGGCCTATGCCTGCAAATCGCCTCCCACCTACGAATCCGGGTTTTCAGCATCACCCCACAGGGCCACGCCCACAGAGACTGACAATTTGCCCGGCGGGAGAAGGAAGCGGGATCTAAGAATGAAGACGTCGTCCCGCTTCTCAAGCTAGAGCAGGAGAACCCCACCAACCAAAACCGCAACGGCCTTGACAGTGTGACCACCACAAACTAACGGAACTGAACGTTTTGCCAGGTTTGACCAGACCATCTCGAGTAAGACCAGCTCGTATTGTTTTTAACCACACTATTGTACACTAGAATAACTCACTGAATCAAAAGAAAAAGTTTAGACACAACAAAATGTACAAAACATGGCCTCAGGGCCAGAGCGTCGCGTAGCCAAGTTCAAGTTTTCTGTTGCCTTGAAATGGTTCATTCTGTGCTGGAACGAACTATAGATTATTATTATTATTATTATTATTATTTCAAAGGATACATTGGAAATGGTTGGGAAATCAAATAATCTTTAACTAAAGTCGAATTGGAAATTTCAAATTTAAATCCAAAAAGTTCACATAGAAAAATGTCCTCATCCAAAACATTTGGTCAAAGATAAAGATGAGAAAAAATAATCCCAAAAAAAGTCCAAAAAATAATTAATGGGGGAAAACATTTTTGTATCACTATAGTATTCATCAGAATAGATTTGCACTGTTTTTTGGGGTTTGATTATGTTTGTCAATCTTAAACAAAAAAAGGGAAGCTACAACTGCAGTTTGGGCAACCAAATAATAATCTTCTGTTGTTTTTTAAGTAAGCCTGTTTTCTACATCATATAATATCCATAATTTCATTTAGACCCATTTTTATACCTCTGATCTTGGTACAAAAGAAAAAAGTATTACATGTTTTGTTATCGTTTTTAAGACCTCATATAGTCGACAAACTGCCAATGGGTTACACCACAGAACATTTTTACCATTTAGGATTTTTACTGTCATTAAAAAAAAAAGCAGCTATTTGTAGATCTTACGAGACTTTACATAAACAATAAGATCCAGAAATAAACTTTGCCCAAACAGCCATTGCAGCTTTAAGAAGTAAAAGGAAACTTTTTGTGATTGTCCAGTGATTACAGTGTATGTATTTATTTTAATAATCGGACTGAATTTAGTGTGAAATCAAGTCAAGCCTGTTTTAAACAAAAATAATAATTGAAAGAACTTAATTGTCAAGGATTGTGGCTGTGTGCTAAAAACAGGGACAAGATTTTTTTGGAGGGGGTTTAGGGGGATTTTGGGGGGTGTTGATCCTCTGTGCCTGTTTTATGATGCACTATCTCTGCCTGCTTAGAATCATCTTCTCCCAAAGGGCTAATAAAAACAATACATTTTGTGTGATTTGAATAGAACGCCGTCTAAAGTCTCAAGTCATTTCCTCGTTCTGACAGCAAGAAGCAGTGATACATAACACCTGAAAATGTGACTTTAGGTGCAGCTGCATTTCACATTTCAAAACAGCAAGGCATATCAAAGCAGTCATAATTTTGAAAGACTTTTAATTGACAGATTTGGCTGTTTCATTACATTATGTCATTCAGATTATGTTCTTATGTTCGTCAAACTCTTTTTTTTGTTTCCTGCTTGAGCAATTACAACAACAACAGCAAGAAAATAGAGGCACAGTTTCTGGTTAAATTTACAATTGACACAAAAGTGGTAAATTGTCAGTATCATTTAGAGACCTAAAACTAATTCCATTCCATTTCCAAAAAAAATTATTGTATATTATGATTATGTCCTTCATAACCAAATAAATAAAAGTAAACAGGGAAATACATCCCAGAACAGCATTATCATTCAACATGTTTCATAAACTCAAGCCTGTTTTGTCAGGCACGTATGGCCTGCAGAGGTTTGGGGTCAGTAGTTGTAACGTGAGCAAGCAAAAAACAATAATTCCCTTTTAAAGACAAGTGAAGGTGCAGAGTTAATTAATACACATGAGGGCCACAGGCAGTGGCATCTGAATTTCAGACAGAGTCAGTATTTAATGTCCCACTAAGAGACAAGCACGTGAAGGACTTCAAGCAAAAACGACATGCATTTCAAAAAAGAAAGAGAAGGAACTGGCTCCTTTTTGATGATCCTTGCTCAAATTACCAAGTATCAGGATTTCTATTCGGTTTTCACAAGATTTTGTGCCACTTTGGAATAAGCAAGTCAGATTAAGACAAATGCAAAAAGCCAAACACAAGGCAGAGAGTTCCAGCCGTGCATCAGAGTCCACCGCTTTTATTCATGTGGTAAACAAAGGCACTGTAAGGATGAGGAAGGAAAGACAAGACAAAGAGAGCAAGTGAAAGAAGAGAACAAGAGGAAGAACAACAACCCTTTGCGGGTAGTACTTTACCCATGATGTACCCATATAAATTAAAAATCCTATTTCAAATTATTACATTTCAATCTTAAGGTCATATGACATCTCACACTCAATATGGGCCACTGAGTTCAGTTCACATTCAATACGCAACCTGGAGTGTGATCACGGGATGAGAGAAAGCCGCTTGCCTTGTGGGCTGCAGTGTGTCTCACTAATGCCCCTTTGTTACCTCGAAGTTTCTCCAACTTCATCCAGTCACCTCCAAATGGGCTAGTTTATCTGACGGCACTAATGGAAGTATGTCTCTGGTACTTCATATTCTCACGGCACACTCTCTGAGAGAGGAATAATCTCATACCCGCTCTGGGTTCACATCCTTGCTGACCCTGCCTCTGGGGAAAAGCCGTCGTTTCAACATGATCAGCTGAGGGATAGAAAGAAGAGGAAGAGCAAGGAGTGTCAACCAAACTTGTTATGAATGCTGTGGGTCAACTTGTGACTGACACATGATACACAAACAGTATAGAAATAAGATTGACACATGCTCAAAAAAGGGAAGGAAGAGGAAAGAAAGACTAAAACAGGATTCAGTTTAGATTCAGTCACAATGTGATTGTTAATCATTTAAAATGAAATAACTGATTTTGTTTTTGCAAATTGTTTCAGAATTATTTGAAAGTGCCATTTAAAAATAAAAATAAATCAATTTTTTTCATTTAAAAAGTGGTTTTCAGATTATCAAATTGATACGAATTCATCCATATTTAAAATAATTAATGAATGTCTAAAAATATATAAATAAAATATATAAAATAATGTGAATGTAAGAAATAAGTGAAAAAAAAATACAAATAAATAGACATTTAAAATTATTTAATTAATCTTTACAATTGTAGTTAAATGCAACAATAAAATAACAGTAATATATATATATATATATATATATATATATATATATATATATATACACACACACACACCAATCAGGCATCAGGCATAACATTATGACCACTGACAGGTGAAGTGAATAACACTGATTATCTCTTCATCACGGCACCTGTTAGTGGGTGTGTTAAAAGCAGGAAAAATGGGCAAGCGTAAGGATTTGAGCAAGTTTGACAAGGGCCAAATTGTGATGGCTAGACGACTGGGTTAGAATATCTCCAAAACTGCAGCTCTTGTGGGGTGTTCCCGGTCTGCAGTGGTCAGTATAGCCTCTGTCCATCATGGCCACCTAATCATCCCCATATACTGATTGGCTTCATCACTCTCCTCTCCACCAATAAGCTGGTGTGTGGTAGGCGTTCTGGCGCAATATGGCTGTCGTCGCATCATCCAGGTGGATGCTGCACATTGGTGGTGGTTGAGGAGATTCCCCCCTTCTATATGTAAAGCGCTTTGAGTACCCAGAAAAGCACTATATAAATGTAACAAATTATTAATATTATTATTATTAGTATTAGTATCTATCAAAAGTGGTCCAAGTAAGGAACAGTGGTGAACTGGCGACAGGGTCATGGGTGGCCAAGGATCATTGACGCACATGGGGAGCGACGGCTGGCCCGTGTGGTCAGATCAAACAGACGAGCCACTGTAGCTCAAATTGCTCAAGAAGTTAATGCTGGTTCTGATAGAAAGGTGTCAGAATACACAGTGTATCGCAGTTTGTTGCATATGGGGCTGCATAGCCGCAGACCAGTCAGGGTCCCCATGCTGACCCCTGTCCACCGCCGAAAGCGCCAACAGTGGGCATGTGAGCATCAGAACTGGACCACGGAGCAATGGAAGAAGGTGGCCTGGTCTGATGAATCACGTTTTCTTTTACATCACGTGGATGGCCAGGTGCACGTTCATCACTTACCTAGGGAACACATGGCACCAAGATGCACTATGGGAAGAAGGCAAGCTGGCGGAGGTAGTGTTATGCTTTGGGCAATGTTCTGCTGGGAAACCTTGGGTCCTGCCATCCATGTGGATGTTACTTTGACACGTACCACCTACCTTAGCACTGTTGCAGACCATGTATACCCTTTCATGGAAACGGTATTCCATGGTGGCTGTGGCCTCTTTCAGCAGGATAATGCCCCCTGCCACAAAGCAAAAATGGTTCAGGAATGGTTTGAGGAACACAACGAGTTTGAGGTGTTGACTTGGCGTCCAAATTCCCCAGATCTCAATCCAATCGAGCATCTGTGGGATGTGCTGAACAAACAAGTCCGATCCATGGAGGCCCCTCCTCGCAACTTACAGGACTTAAAGGATCTGCTGCTAACATCTTGGTGCCAGATACCACAGCACACCTTCAGGGGTCTAGTGAAGTCCATGCCTCGACGGGTCAGGGCTGTTTTGGCAGCAAAAGGGGGACCAACAAAATATTAGGTCATAATGTTATGCCTGATCGGTATACATACATACATACATACATACATACATACATACATACATAATACATTTATTAATACATTAATAATTGTTTTCATTGTATTTTTTTAAGTGGCCCTTCAAGCCCTCCATAACCCCTAACTAACTAATGCATTTAAAATAATATTAATAATAATAATGAGAATAATAAGTGCTGTATATAAGCGGGAGTAACATCAAGAGAAACAGAAGTTAACGAGGGAGGCTGTAAATCTGTTCTGAAGATTGTAATGAAGACTGTTAATGTGCCAGTCTGTCAGAGATGATGATGCAGCTAAACATGACATGCCTCTACATGCATGTATGGCAGCAGGGGAAGCGTCCACTGATAATGCATCATCTCCATATTTGTACTTCTGGTGAGTGTTCACATTACTGTTCTGTCACTAAGGACAGATGAAGACATACTGGTCTTTTAAAAGGTCACCGTTAACCTCTCCAAAAGACAGAAACACGACCCTGCAATTAATAGAGTGACTACTTGCTGCAAGCTGCCTGGTTGATCAATCATCAGGATGATATTTTTGCCTTTACCATTTCCTTAAAAGAACACAGAGGGTTGCTGGGTAAAATTTGATATATTTGTTGCTAATGTTATTGAGACTGACCAGACTCAGTGTGTGTGTGTGTGTGTGTGTGTGTGAGAAGAATAAAGAACGACAGATCATAGTGGACAATGGACATGTAAGCCGAACCGTACTGACCTGCTCAGCAAAGAAAGACATGACAGTGAAAACGACTAATGTCACCAGCACACAGTGGGTCCAGAACTTCAGCTTGTCCCTGTATATTCGCCTGTGAAACAAGATGGGTTAGCCTGGTTCATTTAGCCCCTGCTAAATGGTAGATGCCATAACTACACAATTTGGATCCAACAAGCATCATTATTTATTGGGGAAAAAAAAAAACCTGCCATGTATTCTGACGAACACACTACACTGTCAATAAGATTTTTTGGTCACACTTCAGATTAGGGTCCAATTCTCACTATTAGCTAACTATTAACTACATATTTGCCTCAATAAACTCCTAATTACTGCTTATTAATAGTTACTAAGGTAGTTGTTAAGTTTAGGTATTGGATAGGATTAAGGATGCAATATATGGTCATGCAGAATAAGGCATTAATAAGACTAATAAGTACTAATAAACAGCCAATATCTTAGTAATATGCATGCTAATAAGCAACTAGTTAATAGTGAGAATTGGACCCTAAAATAAAGTGTTATCGATTTTTAAAATGTTTTTGAACGAAGTCTCTTATGCTCATCAAGGCTGTATTTATTATTATTCAGTAAAAACTTTAATATTGTGAGAAAATGTTGAAAACAGTTTTGCTGCTTAATATTTTGTGAAAATGGTGATAGATATTTTTTTTTTTAGAATTCTCTGATAAACAAAGTACAAAAGTATGTAATTTAATAGAAATAAAAATATTTTGTAACATTACAAATGTCTTTACTGTCACTTTGGATTTAATATGTCCTTACTGAAGAAAAGTAATAATATATTAGAAAATTAAATAATAAATAAATATGAAATATAAAATAATATCTAATGACTCTAAAATGTCAACTAATATCAAACTACTTTTTTAATACAAATTTAATAAACATCATTATCAAATGTTTTGATATATCAAATATCTGGTATAAAATATTTATTGACCTTGACACGCAGGTCCACAGGGGTCCTCTTTATGATATTTCCTGTATGTTTTTTTATTTTATTTTTTTAAATAGCATTACATGACTTTTATTTGGTGGACAAAAGTTTTTCAAATATTATTAACATTTTCATTTTATGATTTTTTTTTTCTCTTAGAAATATTAATAAAAGATTATTAAAAATATGCCATTGACCCATAAAACCACAACTGGCCCGTACAGTGGTGGTGAGCTCATATTCACTGCTATCAACACACAGGGGGTGGAATCAGCAATGCTGCCTTAACTCTTGCCAGATTCAGAACGGTATATTTATCAAGACTGTGATTGACAGTTCACAGTGACTCAAGTTCTGATGTCACCCAGCAGGCTGTCGGAGGTGAGAGGGTGACAAGGTGACATCATCATCATCTGTGAGGAACACAGTCTGTTACCCCTTTGTCACCAGCGTGTTGGTGTCTGACAGAGCCAATCTACAGACACCGAGCTTTTAAAAAGAGCCAATGGGACTGGTCGAGCCTGGCAGTGCCCAAAAATAACACCCTGCCCCTCGGCCCAGGCAGGTCACACGGCTCTGATGGGGCTTTACCGGGCATCTGGGTGTAACAGAGCCTCTCTGGCTGAGTGAGCATGAATGGCGAATGTACTAGTCATAATTTCCAGTCTGTAAACCTCCAAAGAAGTGACAGGCACACAAACCCTTCTTAAACCACCTCCCCATTCCCAGAATTCCAGACTGCAACGACAGCTATCACCCAACTTCACAGAGTGATGACAGGAAGGAACGTTTACCGGTATTCACAGGAGTAAAGCAACAGAAACTGGCTATAAATCACACACTACTAAACGTAAACAGACTTATGAAACTCATTACAACAAAACCAAATATATCACTACAACAATAATCCATTATATTCAGGGGCGAATGAAAATTGGTGGAGACACGTTAATCTCATTCGTTTTAAATGCCGTGGATATATTCATATGAAATGCCTCCTGAAAACTTAAAGTTCACTCAAAAAGGATTGATGAATCAATCAGTGATTCACTGAATCAATTTACTCACCAAACCTGTATGAAGTTTCTTTATTCTACCTTTATTCCAACACTTTTTTTTTTCTAGTCAATTACACCCATTACAGTTTCATGTCAAACTGTTAAAGCTCTCTCTGTTGAGAGTTTCACTAAACTACTCCTATCAGACCTGGCCTGTCCTAATCTGTTCTGTACATACTTTAGATTCATTAATGAAACCTGTGGTATGTACACAGACCTGTTTGACTAGAGTTACATTTCCGTCTTTTACACCCACATCTATGTGAATTGTGCAGCTTCAACAATGTCTGTGTGTCTGGTTGTGACTGAATTCTTACCACTCCTGCAGCTCTGTCATGTGAAGGAAACGGTTTCTGTATTCTCTGGGCAGCTCAAACTGAGAGGGCAGTGGGAACATGGACTCATAGAAGTCCCTCAGAACAGCTTTGACCGTGCTGGCATCCTTATGGCTGTGGTCGATGTTGTCATTCAGGCAGATAAACTTCCTGTGGTAAAAAAAAAAAAGGGGGTTAAAGTGGACGAGGCTTCCCATTGTGCACAACAAAATAGGTATGACGCCCCTGCACATACCTAGGGTTCTTCCTGATGTCATCAAGCTGCCCCACTACATGAGAGACGTTGGTCCGTATCATCTTAAAGGCGATCTCCTCCTCGCCCATAATTTCAAACCTAAAAAGAACAAGAGCCTGCATAACAAACCCGGTCTCATAAGAGATGCTGAAGTGTTTGTGGGAAGGTAATGAAAGGCCTACTTGTATTTATTCTGGTCTCTGAAGGCTTTGTGGATCCTCTCTGTGATGGGTTTGCAGTGGATTACTAAACCTTTTGTGACGGGTGGCTGCAGGCACATCAAAACACAGACTTTATTAACAGTACTAACAAATACACAGATAATACAAAACTTTTGGCAACCACAACTATTTTAAAGTGTAGAGACAAAAGCTATGCATGAAACTTAATATCAAATAAAGTGTATTGTGAGATTTTATCTCCTTATATTAGAGTTATTTTCTTGTGTTGGATGATTTTTAAGACTTTGAACAGTGGCTCTCACCATGCTGGGGTCGTAATAGGCCTCCTGGGTAGGGCTGATGGTATGGAGCTGCGTGAGGTTGGACGGAAGAGTCTTAGAGCAGTTTATGAGCATCTGCTCCAGACTGGTCAAATCCTGTTTACAGACAAATAAACAGACATGCATTTCCTCAACACATGGGTAAGACAGATAATCACGTGGTGACTAGGTAGTACATGTCTTGTGTTCATGTCAGAAAATCAAAAACTGACCTACTTGATTGTTAAAGGGTTAGTTCACCCAAAAATGAAAATTCTGTCATGAATTACTCACCCTCATGTCATTCCAAACCCCTAAGACCTTCGTTCATCTTCGGAACACAAAAAAAAAACAGTGTAGGAAACTGGCACAGGCCAGAACGAAATTGTAGAATAAATCCATTATTTTTGTTTGTTTTTGCACACAAAAAGTATTCTCGTCGCTTCATAAAATTAAGGTTGAACCACTGGAGTCACATGGACTATTTTAAAGATGTTTTTAATACCTTTCTGGACCTTGAAAGTGGTAATTAAATAGCTGTCTATGGAGGGGCCTGAGAGCTCTCGGATTTGATCAAAAATATCTTCATTTGTGTTCTGAAGATAAACAAAGGTCTTACGGGTTTGGAATGACATGAGGGTGAGTAATTAATGACAGAATTTTCATTTTTGGGTGAACTAACCCTTTAACCGAATAAAGTATTTCAATTTAATTTCAACAATTTTATTTTATTAAATTACAATTTTATTTTATTTTATTTTAAATGTAATCAAGTAACATTTTATTTTACAATTTTATTAAACAAAGTTGAATAAATTACATTTTAAGTTCAAATAAAATTAAACTACACTTTAAATTAAACTACATCTTAAATAATTTTTAAGGGTATAATGTTTTTAATTATAATTTCATTTTTTTTTAAATGCAATTAAATGACTTTAAAAAAATTTAATTACATTATTTTATATTTAAAATACATTTTAAAATTTATTTAAAAAAGTATAATTTTAAATTATTTTTTCATCAATTATTTTTTCAATTACAATTTTAAATGTATTTTTATTTTTTAACAAATTAAACTACCAGTATATTTTAAATTAAATTTTGAATAAAAATTCTCCCTATTGAGAGGGTGAGGGTGTGTACCTGAAGACTTAAGGGGAGTTCATGGATACGTGTGGCCAGCGTGCGGATCTCACGGTCAGACAGCACGCCGGAATGATCCGTGTCGATTTCGTCAAACACTTCAGATATATTGAGCTGCTGCAACGCGCTCATCAAGAAATAGAAATAAGAGAAGGCAAACTGCATGTCCTCAGCGTGACGCACACGGTGGGATGAGGTCTTATCAAACTCCTGAGGGAAGCTGAAGATATCAAGATAAAAGTCATGCCGAATGTAAAATTCGGTGGCCAAAATTTTGGTGCATTACTACTCTATAATAATTTAGTCAATTCAACATTAAAATTATTTTAGGTTTAACAATTTAACATTAACATTCGTTTTTAAGGTGTGTGTTGTGACTCTTACGTGTCCTGGAGTTCTTGCATGATGAGTCTGTCAATCATGTGAGGCATGTGGGCGGGCACTTTGCGGGAAGTGAAGCCGAACTGACCGTTCAAGAGTCTGTTGACATAGCGGAGTGAATCAGCAAAAGTGTCCCGCAATCTGCGTCCAGTGGCAGTCCTGTCAGCTGCATACTGCAGTTCTCTTTGTAGACGCTCCTCTTCCTGTGAAGCAAGAAAAAAAGACATTTACAAATTACTGAATGGGAGAACCTGCAGTACTCAATGTAGCAGCAAGAATTCCTGCCTTTCAGTTACAAGAGTCGATCGCTTTTTGTTTTTATATATATATATATATATATATATATATATATATATATATATATATAAAAATTAAAGGCGTCTCACCTCCAGCAGATCCTGAAAGAACTTCCTCTTCTCCCATGGAAGGAAACCCCGGTCCAAGCTGGTGATGTAGTACTGGAGTTTACGACCCACTGGCCACCCACGGAAGTGGGTTTCATTTTCTGAATCTCTCTCCTTAGACATGTTCCCCTTCAGGTTGCTGAGAAGTTTCTCCATGCCAAACAATCGTGGCTGAGCTTTAGGTGTAACACCATCAATCTGGAGTGGGACAAGAGATGGAGGGACACCTGGTTCCAATTTAGAGTTTCTTTCCTCATCTTCATTTTCTTTTTTCACCTTTGCTGCTCTCTCGGCCTGATGTTGACTGATTAAAAGAGGTTTCTGCTCTTCTTTCTTGTTTAGTGAAAGCTGAGCTTTGTCTTTGTACGGCTCCAACAGCACTGCTTTGGTCAAATTATAGCCTTTAACAGTGATGTCACCCAATATTAGCTTCTCGTTCAGCTTCTGTAACTCAAGTTTCACTTCCTCTGGCAAAAGAGATTCATTTAACGCAGGTACCTGCACAGTCTCTACATCGCCATGGGATTTTTCTCTGACTTTAGGGCCTTGTTTTTCTTTGGGAACGTTTTCAAACAGGACCTCTGGTTCTGGGGTCACTACGGTCGGTTTGGGTTTCTCGACTTTCTCGCGCACTGGATCGGATACGTTTGATTTGGGGAGCTCTCGGGTATCCACGGCGACAAAGAAAGTCATGGTGAAGTCGTGGTTGTCGGTGCCCAGAAAGGTGAGGTTGTAGTGGATCTGGGTGGCATTGTGTCCAGGCAGCAGCAGCAGATGGATGGTCTTCCATTTGTTGGTGACAGAAGTGTGACGGACTGCACGGTTATCAGAGACCTGTGCCTCGGTCACACGGTTAGCCAGACCCGAGAAGCTAAAATACGGTCGGAGCTCTCCCTGAGGCAGGGTGTAAAGTGTCTGGTTCCTCCGGAGGACAATAAGGTGCAGTTGGTCGAAATGATCTTATAAATTCACAAACAAACACAAAATAAGTAAATTCCGACCAAATACTACAAGACTTAAATATATAGATTTTTACTTATATATATATATATCAAAAGTTTAGCTTCAACCTTAATTAAATGCACCTGATCCAGCTAATCAAGTCCTTCAGGCTTATTTGAAAACTACAGGTATGTGTGTTGGAGCAGGGCTGGAACTAAATTCTTTAGGACTATGGCCCTTCAGGAGCAGAGTTTGACACCCCTGTATATATAGACCAAGGGGGACCCCTTAAAATTAAAAAAAGTTGAGAACCTCTGGTCAAGACTCACCTTGACCGCAGTCGCCCACATCGAACCCACAAGCCAAAACGTTGCACGCCTGGTCACAGAATTTATCGGCCAACCAAGAGTTAGCGCAACCCTGGTTACAGAAGGACATGCCCCCCAGTCCTCCAAGACCACCTGCGAATTGCCAAGGCTGCCCGCCTGCAATCACACCACCCGCTCCTCCAAAACGACTGCTGCCTGCAGTGCCTGCCAGGAAAAAATAAATAAAATAAAATAAGCAAAAACAAGAAATGTGACCAGTGCTGGCAAAATGAGCCGGAATGCACATGGGCTAATTACGAGCTACAGGCAAAACAAGTGAAAAACGTTAATTTTGATAGAATTTGAGGTTTCCACAAAAATCTGTTAATTAAGCCCTCGTCTAGCAATCCCAAATGCTCCAAATAGCAATTAAAGATCTAAAATTATCTTTATTGGTACATTTTCTGAGAGGAGTACCTTTAAATTTTTTGTCTCTGCTTGCTTCTCGACGACTGCCGCTTCCACTCAGCACAAGTTTGGTATCTTTTTAAAGTGCAGCATTCCAACTTTATGAATATTCATAGCGAATTCTCAATGGCATGAATCTGAACCAACGAAATGTGATTTTCATACTCATGCTGATACTCATGAAACGATCTCACTCACACTGACTGACAGATCCAAAGCGTGCGCACACAGACGCCTCAGACAGCGCACGATCCCGATATACACATATACACAGAATTACAGTATTTCAAAATATCTGTCTTGGAGAGTATTCATGCAAACATTATATGTTGTCTTAAGTGAACGTTTGGTTAACTGTTGTGGAAAACATCTGATGTGTAACATTGTAGATGCGTGCGGTACAGTAGGTCTTAATACATAGGCTGTTTGTTTCATTAATGTTAATCAAACAATTGTGGTATCATGGAAAAAAAGTTGACTTGGTGTGTGCCAAATTTGGTGGAATTACCAGGGATTTTAAGGTATGGTTGCTAGGTGATTTTGTTTTGGAACCTTCAGAAAACTTTAACTTGATTTTTCTCAAAATTGACTTTGCTGACTATCAACTTCAAACAGGTGTAGCTCAGTCATTTATATTCACACAGAGAATATAACAATAACTTTTTGAAAATTTGCTTATTGCGACTCATTTTGCCAGCACGGGTCACAAATGATGAAACAGACATGGGGCTGTGATCAGAAAGTTTGCGTCGCAAAATGAGCGCGACTGACTAATGCCAGAATTTTGGGGTGAAATGATATTGTCAAAGTACCTTGACAGTCTCCTCCATCCCAATCACAGGCAGAGTTGTTGCAGGCCTTGTCGCAGTAGCCATCTTTGATCCAGGAGCCTGGGCAGCCCTCTGCACAGTTTGGAACAGGCCAGGTGAGATACACCTGTGAACATAGAAAACATCAGAGGTGATTGAGGTGAAGCACAAATTGGAGTTGTAATGGAAAGATTATTCATTTTAGAATAATCTACACTGACAGTCTTTCTGACCTTTTGACCTTTGGAGTGGCTGTAGAAGTCATCAGGCCACACGTCCTTGCCGAACATGACATCATCATTGAGGTAGATGAACTTTTGTGAAAGTCCTGGAATCTGGTGGATATGGGTCTCTATTGCAGGAGAGCTGAACGTAGGAAGGTGAGACTGGTTGTGAAAAATGTCCTGAGAGACAAACACAAATGACAACATAAAAGACTTTGTCAATTAGGTCTTACAAAAACACACCCAATATTAGTAATAGAATGCATTACAGTACACGCTGTCCTTGAGATCACCTGGTGAGTAACCACTGACACACGTGGGTTATCCAGGTTAAGCCAAGACGGTATCTGTCCGTTGGTGATGATAAAGATGTGGCGCACCCAAGGCGCATGTTTCTCGATGGAACGTAGTGAATAACGCAGCTCTTCATTGTCTTCAAAGCGACTGGCAGAAACATCCTCATCCTGCTTAGACTGAAAGAGATTATAAAGTTTTATTATAGTTTATATTATTATAAACTGTTTATTATAAAGTTATTTATTAGTGTTTTTTAGTAAATTGATCATTTATCAAACACACATTGGCTTAGTTTTTACCCTGGGGTCCACGTGTGGAACTACAGTGATGTGTATACCTGTGAGATGGCGCTCAGGTCCCAAAACAGGTACGCCGGGCTGACTGTGAGCTCTTTTCCATCCAGAGTTAGGTTCTTCTTGGCCTGCTGGGTGAGATCGGTGAAATCCTGTGCTGTGTTCAGGTGGAGCAGAGCAATGCTGGCCTCTGAGTACAGCTGCAACTGAGATATATACATATACAAACCATCACTCAGAAGCACAGACAACTTATAACAATATCAGACACGATATGTAATATGATAAATCATATAGCTAATTAAAACTAGAGGGAAAAAAAATCATTAAGCCATACATACTGTACGTACATTATCGTACAAAAGTTTGTGGTAAGGAAGATTTTTTAAAATAAATTAATACTTTTATTTAGCAAAGGTGCATTAAAACATGCATCACGGTTTCTACAAAAATATTAAGTGGCTCAACCGTTTTCAACATGGATGATAATAAATGTTTCTTGAGCACCATATCAGAATGATTTCTGAAGGATCATTTGACACTGAAGACTGGAGTAATGGCTGCTGAAAATTCAGCTTTTTCATCACAGGATTAAATTACATTTTAAAATATATTAAAATAGAAAATTATTTTACATTGGAACTGTTTTTACTGTATTCATCATTGATCAAATAAATACAGCCTTGGGGAGCATAAGAGACTTCTTTCAAAAACATTGAAAATTTACCAACCCCAAAATTCTGAACAGAATCAGAACTCCCCCAAGGGCTTCCCGCATGACCTTATTTATGACTGAGGGGAAATAACTTTCATACCCCGCACTGGAGGTGTGAATGCGTGTATTGATGCAAAATTATGTACTGGTGCCCCAAAAGCAACTCTGTCCACCCATTTTATGGTTAATTGGTGCTTATCAAAGCCCCAGGATTGCCTTGACTTTTTAAATCGTTCCCATGCCACTGCTGAACCTAATAACCTAAGAACCTAACTACAGATACAGATACAGACACAAACACAAACACACACACACACCGCATAGAACAGATCTACTTTTATTCTTTTGGATGTTAATTTCCCCATCGTTTCTAACTTCCTTTATCAGAAGGGTCTAGAGATATACCACAGCCATATGACTGTCAGAGTGCAGCCAAGCTCATGTGATGGGTTTGCCTGTGTGATCAAGTTTCCCCGAAAACAAGTTTTATCACTTGTCACAATGCTGTTTACAAGCCCTGTTCACACAGGGTCCTCATTGTTACCTTTCCGTACCTCCGATCCATGCCAAATGAAGACTGAAGAGAGTCAAAATAGTATATCTATCAATAGCACATACACAGTAAACGTATTTCCAGGAATGCCAGCACCTCCGTAAACTTCTGAAGACGGCCTTTTCACTGATCATCACATTAAGAAAAACAACCTGTGGGACCCAAATAACTAAGAGGAAAATAGGAGAATTTGTGTGTTTATAGGTGCATACTGTACGTACAATTTAGACAAAAGACTAAATTAACTTTATTAAGCTTAATTAGTTACAAATTACTACAACTTATCCTGAACCCAAACCCTAAAAGAAAAACATCTGCGAACAACTGAAACATTATTTATGAATTGTTTTTCCAATTGCGGATGTTCCCAAAGGGACGTTTCACCAGATTTAGCTTATTTCTGGTGACAAATCTGTCCCCAAAGTATAACTAAGTAGACCTCCCACACTCACTCACAGGCTGTATTTCTAGTATAACAAAGTGTGCAATGGACAAAGGTCAAGGGAGAGCTTTCATCAACATTGCGAACAGGCTAACACACACTATAAATACTAGCCATCTCTCAATACTCAACTTCTCGCTCTCTCTCTTTCTTTATCTGTTCCTCAGCTTCACCCTTTGCTATATTACCTTATGTGACCCGCATTTGGATTGTAGACACATACAATACTAGAGAAAGAAAGAAAAAACAATAGAGGACTCTTCACAGCTTCTGGAATACAATAATGAGCTGAACATGAAATGGCAGGAAAACAAGAGATTTGCCGTACAAAAAGCACAAAGGAGAAAGACACTGTTAGTGAGTGCTATTAACAAAAAGAAAAAAATCATGGCAAGAATTTGGTTATAAATGCAGAACCTTCTGCATTAAGATCGAATGGAGGGAACCAGAATAAAAAGTTAACGATAAGAGTTATAGTGTAAGAAGTGAAAGAAAGCAAGTCAAACAAAAGTAAGCATAAACGAATGAAAGCAAGAATCAAATCAAGCAAAATGAAAGAAGTCAAGCAAAAACAAAAAAAATCAAGCAAAAACAAATAAAAGCAAGAACAACATTATGCAAGCAAGAATAAATGAAAGGAAGCAAGGATGAATGCAAGAACAAATATAATCAAAAAAGCACAAACAAAAACAAGCAACGGTGAACAAAAGCAAACAAAAGCAAATAACAGGTAAGAAACAAAATCAAACAAAAACAAACAAAAGAAACAAACAAAAACAACCGTATGCAATCAAGAATAAATGATAGCAAGCAAAGATGAAAGCGAAAAACAATAGCACAAACAAACTAAATCAAAGAACAAAAACTAGCAAAGACAAACAAAAACAATCAAGAAGGTACGAGCAAATTAAATCAAAAGAACAAACAAAAGCAAAAACAAACAAGAGCAAGAACAAACAAAAGCAAGCAAGTACAAAGCAATGAAAGAAAAAAGAAACAAGCAAACAAATAAAGTACTGTGATATATATACAGAGCTCTGTGGGGAGACAGAGGAGAGGTAGAGATAGAAGGTCACCTAAACCCTGATGCCTTTTCCAAGCGCAGGCTGGCGCCGGGCCATTTCAAACAGTTGTTGTACTGTTAACCCCCCTGTCACTCCGCTCAAGTGTCACTATAATACCCTGAGCTCTTATCACATGACCACGACAGCAGGATGGAGCCCACGCATTGCCCTAACAAATGAGATAAACACTAAGATCCACAACACACAACACACAGAACACTGATTATTATTTTACAGATCAATGGATGCCCTGTGGTTATGCAGTTCGATAGCCAGTAATAGTTCAATATGACAAATACGGTAACATCATTGGGGTTGCTGATGGATAAAGGCCCTAAAAAAAAAAAAGTTCTCTGCAGAACTCACCCTGGGATTTACACAGACAGCCATGCATTTCTAATGAATTTCACAATCTTGTGCGCCACCTTGTGGTCATTTTGAACATTGCATTGTACTGATTGGCTTAATTGAGACGTTTTACCTGTTTGATTTTACTAGTGACCACAGCTGGTAGTTTGACCCTGAGCTGCTCAGTTTCCTTCAGTGACCCTGGGAAGCCGCTCAAGTAGGCCATAGTCTGCATGCGGACCAGCCCCGGAGCCTCTTTATCAGTCGTCTGCGACAGAAACACGTTTAGACTCCAGGAGTTTCACAAGGATTTGTTTTAAAAAGAAAAACTTTCCGTTTCACACAGAGAGATGATGTAATACATTTTAATGGACTGTGCTTGTCAGATAAAAGCCACAGACCAAATGTGCAGTGATGTCGGTTCCCAGTGGCAGTATAAGTAACAGTAATAAAACATTCATTAAAAAAAAAAGGACATTGTAAGATACTTCCTCTTGTTGGTTAAACTGTAGACATCATAAAGCAGACATACCGATAAAAAAAACACAGTTCCCTTTTCGGTAAATGGTTTGCCTATTATCTGTAAAATCAGCATGAGGTTTTGGTTTTATACTGTGTTTTACTCAAATTCGGGTGTGGATATTCCTGCTTCCTGCTGCTCGGAAGGTGACGTACAAAGAAACAAAATGATGGCATTTGATTTACAGGTGTACTATGAACAAAAAACAGTGTTATTTTGTTATATATACAGTATATATTATTATAGTATTATTACTCAAATTATTTTTTACATTTTCAGTCTTTTATTTCAGCTTGTATTAGTAATTTTTTCTTTTTGCCATTTTCATTAGTTTAAAAAAAATAATAACTCTATTCAGCTTTTATTTATTTAGTTTTAAGTTTTAGTCATTTTAGCACTTATAATTTTCTTACAGTTAGTTGCCAGTTCCTAATTCTTAAGTTTTTGTAAGTTCAAGTTAATTTTTTGATCTAATTTTAGTATTTTATTTTATTTAATCTTTATTTCAATTAATTAAAATAAGTTTATGTTGTTTTAGTTTTAGTTAACAATAACACTGATCCAAAGAGTATGTCATTTAGGAACCTGATGCTTTTGTTTAAAAGTGAATGTTTATCATGCACTGTACATCTGCATGTTTGGGTTACGTCATATACCTACATCTTGGTAGAAAAGCTGGAATTGAAAATGTCCAAATGTTCAAAAGGTTAAAGTGCCGTTCTGTTACACTTTTTCAAATAGCAGGAAATTCCAACATTCCGAGAAAGCAAAATTAGTCAATGAGAAGTGTTACTATGGCAGTTAGATTTCTCACCAGGTAACCTCTGCTGATGGAGTGTGTCAGGAGGTCCTTCAAAGCATCTGTATGGGCCTTTTCAACTACAACAGGAAACACAAGACTAATGTTAGACTAACATAGGCTAACAATTAATCGTAATTAATTTTCGAATTCGGCTTCCAACAATTATGAAAACAATATAACCAAGGTAAAACGATTATTCTGCTGCTGCCGCATCCTATCCAGCGCACCTTCCTTTCCTTCACAGCTGTATGCTTTCGCTCCTCCCTAAAAGCCCAAACTTAGCATCCAAATCAGCCAAATAAGTGAGAAATGAAATCACAAAGGAAAAATCACTCACTGGTCTTGACTGAATAACTCAAGTAGCTTTAATAAGAATTAATCTATATATAATGTGTACAGTAAGACTATGCAATGTTATATGCAGTGTTTTTTTTACACTTGATTATTCAAGTTTTTGTTGTAGGCTTAGGCTATTACTTATCTGAATACCACTATTAGTACATCTGCCTGAAAAAGTTGAAACACTACTTATTTATTATGTAATTGTTTTGAGGACCTTTTTCTTACATTAGTCAACCTAGTATTAGTTTTTGTTGAAGTATTGATAATTGTGAAATTTCACTGATATTTAAAATTACTTATATTCGTGAAATCATATCTTTGATCATATCGCCCACCAATAATCGTGTTAAATACAGTGGGGAGAACAAGTATTTGATACACTGCCGATTTTGCAGGTTTTCCTACTTACAAATCATGTAGAGGTCTGTAATTTTTATCATAGGTACACTTCAACTGTGAGAGATGGAATCTAAAACAAAAATCCAGAAAATCATATTGTATGATAAATAATTAATAGTTAATTTGCATTTTATTGCATGATATAAGTATTTGATCACCTACCAACCAGTAAGAATTCCAGCTCTCACAGACCTGTTTTTCTTTAAGAAGCCCTCCTGTTCTCCACTCATTACCTGTATTAACTGCACCTGTTTGAACTCGTTACCTGTATAAAAGACACCTGTCCACACACTCAATCAAACAGACTCCAACCTCTCCACAATGGCCAAGACCAGAGAGCTGTGTAAGGACATCAGGGATAAAATTGTAGACCTGCACAAGGCTGGGATGGGCTACAGGACAATAGGCAAGCAGCTTGGTGAGAAGGCAACAACTGTTGGCGCAATTATTAGAAAATGGAAGAAGTTCAAGATGACGGTCAATCTCCCTCGGTCTGGGGCACCATGCAAGATCTCACCTCGTGGGGCATCAATGATCATGAGGAAGGTGAGGGATCAGCCCAGAACTACACGGCAGGACCTGGTCAATGACCTGAAGAGAGCTGGGACCACAGTCTCAAAGAAAACCATTAGTAACACACTACGCCGTCATGGATTAAAATCCTGCAGCGCACGCAAGGTCTCCCTGCTCAAGCCAGCGCATGTCCAGGCCCGTCTGAAGTTTGCCAATGACCATCTGGATGACCCAGAGGAGGAATGGGAGAAGGTCATGTGGTCTGATGAGACAAAAATATAGCTTTTTGGTCTAAACTCCACTCGCCGTGTTTGGAGGAAGAAGGAGGATGAGTACAACCCCAAGAACACCATCCCAACCGTGAAGCATGGAGGTGGAAACATCATTCTTTGGGGATGCTTTTCTGCAAAGGGGACAGGACGACTGCACCGTATTGAGGGGAGGATGGATGGGGCCATGTATCACGAGATCTTGGCCAACAATCTCCTTCCCTCAGTAAGAGCATTGAAGATGGTTCGTGGCTGGGTCTTCCAGCATGACAACGAGCCGAAACACACAGCCACAGAGTGGCTCCGTAAGAAGCATCTCAAGGTCCTGGGCCAAAATCCCTGCTGCAGTGTGTGCAAACCTGGTCAAGAACTACAGGAAACGTATGATCTCTGTAATTGCAAACAAAGGTTTCTGTACCAAATATTAAGTTCTGCTTTTCTGATGTATCAAATACTTATGTCATGCAATAAAATGCAAATTAATTACTTAAAAATCATACAATGTGATTTTCTGGATTTTTGTTTTAGATTCCGTCACTCACAGTTGAAGAGCACCTATGATAAAAATTACAGACTTCTACATGCTTTGTAAGTGGGCAAACCTGCAAAATCAGCAGTGTATCAAATACTTGTTCTCCCCACTGTAATTGTGATTTCAATATTGACAAAGTATGGCGCATTGGCTTAAAGACTCGGATCTTAATCAGAGACGGCAAATAAGAAACACCATGTCAGGTTTCAATTTTAATGTATGCTGGAAGTATTTTTTAGTTAAGTATTAAAAATCAGTATAGTAAAATACATAAAAGTAGCCTATTATAAATAAAATATAAGTAAAATATAATAAGAAATATACTGTAAGTATATAACATGTAATATTAGTATTCTTTAAAAAATGTTGAAATAATGTGAATTTATGACTTTAACAAACGCATACTATCGATTAACAACCTCAGATAGGTATAGTAGATTAACTTACATTATGTCTGTCTTTAACACTTTTCATAAAAATCTCCTTTAGAGAAAATGAAATACTATGAAAATAGTTTCAGTTTCGACTTTTTTTTTTCATTTGATTTAGTCTATTTATACAATGTGATTTTCGTTAATCGGGATCTGGCAGCACCAGCACATTTTTCCACTTGGACGAGCGATTCGCGGACAGCTTTCCCTCCCCATATGCCAAAAAACCAATGAGAATGCGGGACAATGTTGTTATGTATTGTCATCAAGTGTAGGCGCCAAACCGGGTTTGGATCTGCTTACCCGAAAACCTCCATAACTGGCAGATTTGAAAAACTACCGTCATTTGGCAAATAAATAAATGACAGACAGTTACATAGGTATTACCAACATTTTATCATGTAAGCTTTATGGCACACCTCAAACAAGTGAATTTATAGTAATTTATAGTGTTAATGTTAATTAACGAGTCCACAAATGGCTTGGGTGTGCAGAGCATTCGCAGCTTATATGGACCGCATGCCCCTGCTTCAAACTTTATAAATGTGAGAGTGCTGTGAGAAGTAGGTTATAATTGTACCTTCACTGTGGGAGTGGAAGAGAAGAACAGACACGCTTGTGGAGGGGTGGAGGGGTTTGGCCACCTGTAAGAGTTGTTTTGTAGAGGAAAATGCTGATGAAAATGTTGGCAGCTCCTTCAATGTTATGTTGGCAGGAAGGGCTGGATCCAGCACAAGTACAGGGCCCATGATGCAGTGGGACAGCAGACATTCTGGCCTATCAGTGCACACAGACTGAATTAAAGTTCTGATCTAAATCTAATCTTTATGTGAGTACAGCCATTCACACAATCATTCTGTAGAGCAGTATTTTCTTTTGACAGGAAAGCGCTGGTGGCATTAAAAACAATGTGGTTGTGACAAAGGCCTCTTTCGGTGTGAAACAGGAAATGCACAATGCACACAATATTCAGTCTGCTTTACGTCCTGCAGACATATGAATAGGATGAGAATAAAACCATTTTGACTAATTTCTACTTTGTTAAACACTCACCTTCCCTTAGGAGCTTCAGTTATTTCAGATGCATTTTTTCCCAGACGCTCCCTAAAAAAAAAAGCAAGCAATTAAAACACTTTTGAACAACTTTAAGCCAGTCTTATAATTAGCACTATTTCCAGCACAACCAATGGTTCGTATCTAGGATATGAAATTGTGTACATAATAAAATAGAGTCTAAAACAGATTCTCTCAATAAGACTGCACCTACAAATATTATAACATCAACTACAGTGGACAAATCTGTAAAAGCCATTTTAACCATTAATTCTGACTGTCCATATATATAAATAAAGGGGTGAGGAAAAAAAAAAAAAAAGGAGAAAAAAAAAAAAATCGATTCACATATGAATCACAATTCTATCTTCTACCGATTCGCATTGATTCGTAAATATCAAAAATTGATTTTCTTAAGTATTACACTTCTTAAACGTTGCTGTACTACTTAAAGTTATTGACACGTTAGAGTGTTATTATTACTGTGTAACAGTATATTAGATCCGTGCCTTCATTCTTAAAGGGACAAAAGTGACAAACTGTTGCCGCCTGTTTCATTAATGTTAATAATAATAAAAATAAAAAAAACACACTGCTTTTGACTGAATCACTTTTGTATACTTAATATGAATCCATTTATATTTAATTTATACAGTGAAGACTATACAGTGTTTTTTTTTTTTACATTTGATTATTCAATTTCTGTAGTAGTTCTTACTACATGTTAAATAAACCTAGGCTAAGGCTACTGCACCTGAAAAACTTAGTTTATTTAATTTGTATATTTTTTCTACTGTATTTGTCCTATTGTTTGTAATTTGCCTTTTGTTCCCATTTTTAATATCAAAAATAAAATAAAATTGCCTGCCTTGCAGTCAGCTTAAATGGCATGTGTTTTATAATATTGGTTTGACTAAAATGGGAAGAAAAACTAAATATATTTCAAGGTTCACATTTAATTCAGTGGGATTTTTTCCTTCAAGACCTATTAAACTATTTACCACAGTCAAATAGGAAAAGTAACACAAAACAGTAAACTAGAATCAAATCTATGCATATATCAAATTAAAATTTGATTCAAAATCGAGAATCTATTTTTAATTGAATCGTGAAGTACCAAAAGATTGCCACCCCTAATATATATTTTTTTTCCAGGCACATTTTACCAATTCCAAACCACATTAATCTTAATAACTTAATAATAATTTTGTATTTAATCATTTATAAGTGTTATATAATTGTTCGTGAAGGCTGGAAATGAAAAATGCCTTATATTCAGGTGTGCAGAATTATTAGGCACGTTTTCTTTTACCGATAAAATGAGCCAAAAAACAGATTTAACTCAGACTGAAAAGTCAAAAATTATTAAATGCCCATGAGAAGAATACAATACTAATGCAATACTAGAAATTGCAGCTAAGGCATGACCATTGGACAGTGAAATGCTCATTGGGTCAGCAGGGTCAGACAAAAACAGGTGGTGAAGAAAAGACACATGTTAACTGCAAAAGAATTAAGAATTAAGAATTAAGGTGAAGAATAAAGTGTGAAACCATCAGGAACCCTTTAGTCTCCAGCGCCACCATTTTCCAGAACTGCAAGCAACCTGGAGTAAGTTTTGGAAGTTCATTTTTAGTCCACCTCTGCAAAACGAACTTCAGGATAGGAGATGGACTAAAAATGAACACCCAAAACTTACTGCCAGATTCTGAAAGATGAATTCTTCAAACAGTGGTACAAGAGGATGTGGTGCTGGTCCTTCAAGAGTCACTCTCAACCTATCTGTCTGTAAAGCCTATAAAAAGTCTTCTGTATTTTACAACACTTCAGCTTGTGATTCTTATTAAGTGGGGGTCATTTTTTAGGATTCTTTACCTAACTTAAGTCTCTGAGATCCTCACACCTTGCAGTTCTGGAGACTCCAGGTAGGTTGCAGTTCTGGAAAATGGTGGCGCTGGAGACTAAAGGGTTCCTGATGGTTTCACACTTAATTCTTCACCTTAATTCTTAATTCTTTTGCAGTTAACATGTGTCTTTTCTTCACCACCTGTTTTTGTCTGACCCTGCTGACCCAATGCGCATTTCACCGTCCAATGGTCATGCCTTAACTGCAATTTCTAGTATTGCATTAGTATTGTAACCTTCTCATGGGCATTTAATAACATTTAAGAGTTAAATCTCTTTTTTGGCTCATTTTATCGGTAAAAGTAAACGTGCCTAATAATTCTGCACACCTGAGGATAAGGCATTTTTCATTTCCAGCCTTCATGAACAATTATATATCACTTATAAATGTTTAAATACAAAATTAATAGTGGTTATTAAGATTAATGTGGTTTGGAATTGTTAAAATGTGCCTGGGAAAAAAATATGATCAGAAAATCAACGTGCCTAATAATTCTGCACGCACTGTATATACACACACTATCGTTCAAAAGAACAGCATTCATCTGAAATAGAAAGCTTTTAAACGTTCTATTCATCAAAGAATCCCGAAGAAAAAAAAACTGTACACAACTGCTTTCAGCATTGATAACAGACTATATGTTTCTTAAGCAGCAAATCTGCATATTAGAATGATTTCTGAAGGATCATATGACACTGAAGACTGAAGTAATGATGCTGGAAATTCAGCTTTGCCATCACACAAAGTAGTGATGAAAGTAGTGAAGTGGAATATTTACAATTTGGTTAAATAAACAGTCAAAGTCACACCATGCAGAATGTTTCCAACCATGTGGGGATAAACAAATACTACACTAAGAGTGTGTGTGTTTTAAGGGTGGGGTACCTCAGGGCTTTCTGTTCTTCTTCCAACTGCTGTCTCACAGAACGAAGATCCTTTAGGAGGTCCGTGTCTGTGCCATTTACCCAGGTATAAACCACATCGATGGGCATTGGTAGGCAAAGCCTGAAATAATACAAGCATATTAAGCAGGGAATGTATGTGAATCTTGGAGCATATATACGAAAATGTGCATTTTCTATTCGAGTTTTAAAAAAACAGTAGTGACATTGATATATCAGCTGATTTTTAATAGTTTTCTGATTATAAGTGTCCCTTAAGAGTGATCAGCTAGAGGGCTTTAATACTTTGTGTAAATGAAGCAGTGATCTGTTCCTTACCTGGTCTGAAAGGACTTTCCTGCAACATTATCTCTGTAGGAATCAAACAAAACATGGTACTGATCTCGACTCCACTCTACTACAACCTGCAAACAAAAACAAAACAAAACCAGCCAGTTAATACACAACACCAAAGTGCGTAAGTTTAATTTCCAACCACTATGTAACAGTTCAGAGTCACATTGCACAATCAGCTTTGATCAGTAATCAGTGATAGACACAGAATGCACAGATAAGATACATGCATGGCCTAAATGCGAATCCAATGAAGCTAGTATACTTCTGTCGGATGAATTTTACCCTAGTTAGTGTACATACCTCTCCAAACTGAAAGGCAGATACTATCATGAGGACAAGTCCTCCGAAACATAAGTATAGTCCATAGCGATGAGACAGACATGTGTATGTCTGCCGCTGCAGCAGTTTCAGCACCGAATTAATTATCAACATGACTCTCCCCGGCCATCAACATCTCTTCCCCCATAAACACTTAATGTGGACACATGTTTCCCGCGGTGACATAAAAATAACTTCATTACACTAAAAAAAATACTGTCACATGAACACTCAACACTCAAACGCTGTAGTTCCTCATTGGTAGTGATCAGGTGATGATACGCCGCTCGACTATGTACATGACAGACACGCTGCTGCCCTCTAGTGAATAGGAGGACGAGCATTTAAGGTAGTTCATGCAATATTCTATAAAAAAAACTATATATATATATATATATATAAACTATTTCACACACTTAAATGTTTATACATATAAACATCCATTACCATTATATAAATTCATTAAACCTTTTTAAATAGCTTAATTCAAACCATTACATTATCAGCATAACAATCTCTTATGAACAGAGAGGTCTATAAAAATCTAATGCTCATTTGGCATTGATTTTTCTGTGCTCAGTAGAGACAACTGGGTCAAAAATATTGTATTGCCGGTGTTCTGAAAATATATAATGTATACATATTCGCATGGTTTTAGGGTTAGGGGTTTGTCAGTAGGTTTGGAGCTAGCCTCACACCATGGTAACAGATTCACACATTTTCTGAACACTGGCTGTCAAAGTTCATCTGCATTAAAATTAGCATTAGGCCTACTTTGGCCATAACTATGACAAACTGGTTTAGTTAACAAAGTAAAGTGGAAAGATTTATTGGTAACACTTTACCATGAGGTCCCATTAGTTAACATTAGTTAATGCCTTAACTAACTTTAACTAACAGTGAGAAATACATTTGTTAGCCTACAGTATTTATTAATCTTTGTTAACGTTAACTGTTCATTAGTTCATGTTATCTGAGGACCATTGAATAGGCTAATATTAACAGAGCAAATTTTGAATGTTGAAATTAACATTAACTAAGATTAATACAAGTTTTAGAAATATTTTTCATGGTTAGTTCATGTCAACTAATGTAATTAGCCTAACTAATGTTAGCAAATGGAACCTTATTGTAAAGTGTTACAGGTTTATCTAAAATGTAAAGAAAGAAAGAAAGAAAGAAAGAAAGAAAGAAAGAAAGAAAGAAAGAAAGAAAGAAAGAAAGAAAGAAAGAAAGAAAACCTCTGTGTGTGCTGTTCACATGTGCTGGTGGTAACAATGTATAGGCTATAGGTAAAACAATGAGGAAGAGAAACAGATTCCCGGCGAACACGTGACATTATAGATACAGTTATAAACGTCGAGTTATTGTGCATACAGTATGTGTTCAGTCAAGTGTCCGTGTCTTAGTATCTGATAGCCTATGTGACGTTGACTTTGCTTTTGTCTCCGTGAATGGTGATGCACCGATTACACTCAGCCCTCAGGCGAGATGATTTGGTTTATGGAAGGAATGTGCTTTTTACCTACTTTTCTGGTAATCTGGTCATCGAGCACATTTATAATATCTTATATCATCGCATTGTTTCGTCGCGATGTTGATGTTGTCCTTCCTTATATAAGGTATGTGATGTGTCTTTTTACATTGTGCTTGATTTTAGTTTGGATACACATCTGGATTAGACAAATTTACAACTCTTAACATAACCAAAGACCAGAAATAGCTTATGATGTTAGTAACTAGACCATGTTTTAAGCGGGTATTTATATATAGCCTATATATAAAGCTTCCAGTTGTAAGAATTTCAGGGGAAAAAAAGTTTTTGCAGGCAGCTCGTTTAGTTTCGTTTTCTACTGAGAAGCTGAACGGTGGCTCGTGTCCAAAAGGTTGTATTCAGTGCAGGAAGCAGGACAAACTAGATGTCCTGAAAGAATATGAATATAATATAATATAATTAAAAGAATATTCAAAAAATATTAAAAAATAAATAAGTAGGCCAAATAAAAATTTCAGTCACATATTAATGTATTGTAATGGTGAGGCCATGGTTGTACTTTTATTAAATGTCATACAGTAAACAGTGGAAATTTTGGGTGCTTTTTTTTTTTTTTAATACAAAGTATTGCACGATTATGATTCTTATTATTATTTGTTAATGTCTCTAAAAATCAGTCATTTACTTTTTATCAGTGATACAGGAGCAACTCCACCTGAGAGCTGTGTGTTTGGATTCATGTCGACAATCACTGCATTTGCAGGTATGACTAATAATCGGCCATTTCCAGCTCATATTTCATAAAGACAGTAAACTCAGGAAACTTCTTTCTGCGATCTGTGTGTCAACCTTTTGGAAATTGTGTAACTTGAAGTCAACCGCAAACTGCTTGGTTTTGACATGTGAGAGGAAAGCAGTGGGAATGTCTCGAGTATACGTTTCTTTAGTAACACTGGAATCTCACTCATTCTGGTCTCACTTCTCTTTCTGCTGAAAACGAAAACACAATTTTTCCCGTGACACACAGCTGGAGTTCAGTGTTTTACAAAACATCAGACAAAACCTCAAACAACAACTGCAGAAATGAAACCTAATGCCAAATCACAGGTTATCAGAGCAACAGCCATCATGACAACACAAATTTATTTTTAACCGATATACTATTTTCATAGCATTATCCTTCATAAAGTATCCAGAGAATTAATGTTTTATTGCATGCATGAGTGAATATTGTTGACTGTATTGCACAGAACTTTATACTTTTAACTTTATTACATCTTTAAACTGATGAAACTCAGTACAGGGAATTTGTTTTCCAGCCTTTGCTACTATGTATGCTGAATATAAATTTGTGGAAAGAGTCCATGAGAGAACCGGTGCCGTGTCCCCTGTTCTGAACAAGGCTTCTTTTGCTGTTGGCGTCATCTCTTGTGTCGGGATGTGTTTGGTTGCTACATTTCAGGTATGTCTAGTTCAACCACAAACGAATATTTTGTCAAATTTTCTTCCTTTGGTGGAACACAAACATTATATTTTAAAAAGTGTGTTTTTTTTTGCCTTTATAATGAAAGTCAGTGGGTTCCAATATTGCTTTGGACCCCATTGACGTTCACTGTATGAACAAAAAACAGTTCTTCAAAAAATCTTGTTTGTGGAATGACATAAGGGTGAGTAAATGATGATTATTGACGCTCATGTATGTTGTTGTGTTCTAGGAGACAACGGTGATGGCAGTCCATGATTTGGGTGCTTTACTATTCTTCATCTTTGGGGTTATATACACTATCATTCAGAGCGTGATCTCGTACCGGGCTCATCCTTACGGATCTTCTAAGTGGATGTGTCATTTCCGTGCATTCTTCGCTGTAGTGGCCTGTCTAGCTGTTTTTCCCAGTATCCTTTCTCAGACTTACCAACTGTTGCTGCTGGTTGACAATATACTGAACATAGAGTAAATGTGCATGAATATGCATCTGCTTACATGGCTATTCATCCAAATCCAGCGTTGTGATCCTGGTTTTCCTTGTGAAGACATGCACAGTTAACATTTCAGATCAAACTGATTGTCTTTAACACCTCCTTCCAGCAATTTTCTGTGCAGTTTCTGTTGGAACAAGCAAACTTCACTGGGACACCAATGATAAGGTACAATTAATGTCATTTCAGCGCTCATATTGTAGTAAAATGTATTGAATGTTCAAAGTTGCTCGTCTTTTTTCCTGCTTCTGAAGGACTACACACTTCATATAGTGAGTGTTGCGTGTGAATGGATCACTGCCTTCAGTTTTGTCTTCTTCTTCCTAACATACATCCAAGAGTTTCAGGTGGGTACATAAAACATTATGAGACCTACACTACAGTTCAAAAGGTTTGGGGTCAAGATTAAAAAAAAAAAAGAAAAAGAAAAAAATTAATGCGTTTATTCAGAAAAAATGCACTCTTAACTGTCACCCCCCTTGTTGAGAATAGATGTGAAAATGCACTATCCAAACTCTGGTTGTAATTCAAGAATGCTTTGGAATATGAAAAAATGAAAGTATGAGTTTAAATTTACTGTAAATCACAATAAAATTACCATAAAATTAAAGCCATATATCTAACCAAGTTGTGTTCCAAATTTGAAGTTGATATCACAAAAATTGAAGATTTTGTTTAGGCGCTGTACCAAAGATAGCCACCGGGTGTCACCCACATTCCATAGATTTTTTTTTATGCATTCTCCTGTAACAAATTAATACATTTTTGTCCAAATATCACTTTTATCACAAAACAGTCACCAAATATGGAACCTTGAGACTCAGACCCTTCTAACAATATGTGTTTTGTCAAGATTAGAAAAGGTTTTGATTATAAAGTAGTTAAAATAAATTTTGTAATATGAAACCTGACACCGGCCACTAGGGGAGGAGCCTGATAAAATAATTTAAAGTACTGTTTCCATGGTAACGCAGCGTCCAATTTCAAAACGGTTTTCACAGGATGAATTTTGAGTTTGTAAGCTTTCGAATGATACCTAATTTATGATGACTACTAAAATATGTAATATGAAAAAAATACGATAAAAAAATAGCGCCAAGCGTACCGGGACGGTAACAGTTAAGGGGTTAAATTGATCAAAAGGAACAGTAAAGACATTTATAAAGTTCTATTTTGAATAAATGCTGTTCTTTTGAACAAAAAATATGGATTGTTAATCTGTAAGGAATGTTAATAATGAACGTTTCTTGTTGATTTCTGAAGAATCATGTGACACTGAAGACTGGAGTAATGATGCTGAAAATTCAGCTTTGCCATCACAAGAATAAATTACCTTTTAAAATATATTCAAATATAATACAGATATTATTTGCAGTAATATTTCACAATATGTATACTGTATTTTTGATCAAATAAATGCAGCTTGTTGAGCATAGGACTTTCAAAAACATTAAAAACTGTATTTTTATTTATTTTTATTAATGTATTAACTAACATAAACTAACAACGAGCAATACATTTGTTACAGTATTTATTAATATTTGTTAATGTTAGTTAAAAAAAATACAGTCGTTCATGTTAGTTCACAGTGCATTAAACTAATGTTAACAAATATGTCTTTTAAATGTAATGTATTAGTAAATGTTAACATTAACATGAATTAAAATTAATAAATGTAGAATTACTGTGAATTCTTATTTCATGTTAACTAAAGTAGCTAACTAATGTTAACCTTATTGTAAAACAATCTTACCAACCCCAAACTTTTGAACAGTAGTGTATGTGGCATCATTGATTTTCTCATTATTTCAAATCACTTGCATTCAGTGATATTCGTTTTAATTCCTCTAAGATAATATTAACTTTTCTTTTATTTCTTCTTACAGCAATTCACTCTGAAACTGACTGTTAATTTAATAGAGTATTAATGACCATGACATCATACTGTTAATGGAGTTATGTTTTACTGTTTTTGGTGTATTTTTTTATTAATATAACTGTATTTTTATACAACTTATCAGCTTTTTTCACGTTGAAAGATCTGCTGCAGTACTGTGTAATCATTTTGTAGCTTGCACTTTGGTCTTGGAAAAAAAGGCATAAAACATACTTGAAATGTAATACACTCTAACCACTTGAAACCAAAGCTTCATCATATAGTGATATATAGTCTCATTTTATAATCAACCAAGACAAAATAGTTGAGCACATTCATATTTGCATTAATTTCTGTTAATCAATCTTTGCTTCGGTTATAGTTTGAACATCTTGCTTTGTTATTTTTCTTCATAATCATTCCAAAAATTCAGTGCAGCTGAAAGTGAGCCACAGGTGTTTTTTACTCTTGCCCTTTATGCAGTGCAATGTGTATGTAAGTCCGTTGATTGCACAATGTGTGTCTGATTTTGTAATTGTGAAATAAAAACACATGACGATGATGATAATGATGTGCATAGCTAAAGAGAAGTGATTGCTTTAATGTTTCTAATGATAGGAAGAGCAGCACTACTGTTTTAAGGTTTGGGGTCTGTAAGATTTTTTAGATTTTTAAAAGAAATTAATACCTAAGCAAGGGTGCTGATCAAAAGTGACAATAAAGACATTTATAATGATACATAAGAAAAAAAATCCTGTTCTTTTGAACTTGGTATTCATCAAAGAATCCTGAAAAACGAAATAAAGCAACTGTTTTCAACATTGATAATAATAAGAAATGTTTCTTGAGCATCAAATCATCATATTAGAATGATTTCTGAAGGATCATGTGACACTGAAGACTGGAGTAATTCAGCTTTGCCATCACAGGAATTAATTACATTCAAAATGTATTAAAACAGAAAACAGCTATTTTAAATTGTAATAATATTTCACAATATTACTGTTTTTACTGGATTTCTAATAAAAATAAATGCAGCCTTAGTGAGCATATAAGACATTATATGATATATATGTTCTTATAAAACATTTTTAAAAATCTTTTAAATGGTAGAATGTTTTTTAAAAAAACTTTGAATATAACACCATTTAATAACTAGTTACTTTGGAAAAGACAATGTAAGTAAATCTTTAATCGCTATGTAACATTAGTATTATTAGAAATATAACAAATCTAACTAAATTAAATAGGGCTTTCTGTGAATTTTGTTGTTGATATTACCACGTCAAAGTCAATTCAAGATTGTTCCAACTAAAGATGAATTTGAAAAAAAAAAAATCAATTTCCGAACAGATTTACAAGGCTGCTTGTGGCTATTTAATAAAAACACTCACTGGCATCCTTTTATTGTTATTGGATGCACATATAAGGCATTTAACATGTACATGGCAAGAAATGAGACAATCAAGACAATTCACATGAGAGTAGCACTTAAACAGACTTAAATGGATCAATTATAATCATAATCATTAGCGATCTCATCTAGTGAGCAACTGCCCTCAGAAACCACCAGTACAGATGTACACAAGTATGCCGTCTCCAAGATGTAGCACAACCTTTTAGTGCCATCACTAAATGTCTGTCCTTTGAAAGGACATTCAAGTGCATTTACCCTGCTTTGAGATGAGCAAGATTCATGACAGCCTACATAGGCCAGTCCAACGCGGAGTCATTAGCTGTGGCGGGCGGAGCCAATCAATCGCTGAAGGATGATTCGCTGCCTGAGCTGTCATCATCTTGCTCTTCTTTTTTGCCACCATCTGGAACAGGAGCGTCAGGAGTACTAAAGGATACAAAAAAAATCTATTATCTACAACATAAACAGCTCATAATTATGGAAGCTTGTTTACATTTTTAAAATTAAATGCGACTTTTTATCTCACAATTGTGAGTTTACATCTCACAATTCTGACTTTATATCACGCAATTCTGACTTCTTTTCTCAGAATTGTGAGATATAAACTCACAATTGCGGTCAGAACTGCGTGATATAAAGTCAGAATTGTGAGTTATAAAGTCCAATTCTGAGGGAAAAATTCTCAGAATTGCGAGTTTATATCTAACAATTCTGACTTTATAACTCACAATTGCGAGTTTATATCTCAGAATTCTGAGAAAAGAAGTCAGAATTGCGAGTTATAAAGTCAGAATTGTGTGATATAAAGTCGCAATTACCTTTTTTATTTTTTATTCTGTGGTAGAAACAAGCTTCCATACATAATCATACAGAATCAAATTATACACATGCTTTAAAAAAAATGCATCATATTTTTACTGTCATCAACACTTACTCAAGCAAACTAGGGTCCAAACCCTCCAATACCATCTTATTTTTAATGGCCATGACTGGAACACCCTGTGAACATGCAGAACAAAATCTGGGCATTTACATACACATTTCACATGACGTTAGCCATAACTAGGGAGTAGATTTATTAATGATAAAACTTGCATACCACTTGCACCATTTTCAGGTATCTGGCATATCGCGGGTCTTTGGCTACAGTCATGATGTTTTCTGCTGGGATCTCTGCTTTCGGCTCCTGAGGGGCCACTTGTGTTGGCTGAGATGCCTGAATGGAAAAGGATTTTGTATTAATACTGACTGAAGGACTTCCTATGAGCACCATTATGATTATAACAACTTCAGAAAACAACCTCAGGGATAAATGGACTAAGACATTAATATCTAAGAATAACCGTTACCTCAACAAGGGGACCCGTGGCACGACTGCCATTCACTGCAGGGCCGTTTGTCTCTGCAGACGGTCTTGGTCTCACTCCATCCACTGTCACTTCTTCCAAACCAGGAATAGAGGCTAACTGCAAATTTATAAACCATAGTTTAATGAAGACAACTTAGATCAGCAATACAAGGTATTGATGAAGTCATGGGTTGCGTCCGAAATCGCGTACTATGTGAGTAGGTACTACATTTGAATTTGAACTTACTTTGCGACCGTTAAAAAAGTACGTTCTATATAGTATGAATGAGTGTAGTATGAATGTAATCCAGACATACTACATCCGCCATGTTGTTGTTATCATGTGACCTACCAGCGTCAGCTGCGTCCCTTTACCTCCATTCATAAATCGTCTCCCGTGGCCTCATGGGATAGTAAAGTGTCCATCATATGGGCACTTCAGAATCTCACCGGAAGTAGTAGGTCATCCGAGTACTTTTCGCCCGAATACTATGAATTCGGACATACTACTCTGTTGGCGTACTGTTTTTCGCATACTATATGGTAGGGAAGTATTTGATTTCGGGCGCAGCGATGCATGTTCTGAGTTCCTGGAGTCAGAGGTTTTTGAATCTTTTAGATGCCACAGACCCCCAAATATGATCAATCTAGTGTGAGAGACCCCTATCCTGAAATTTAAAAGGCATCTATATAGTTTCATGTATAAAAACCCAATTTATACTGTGAAAAATTAATACTATAAATGGATTGAAAACAGTATTTGGAAAATATTTTATTTATTTAATTATTTATTTTAATCAAATTTTTGATTTACTTATTTTTGTATTAATTATTTTTATTAATTAAATTATTTATTAATGATTTAAAATCTATTTATTTATTTATTTGAATCTAATGTTTGTGTGTTTATTTTTTTAAATCTATTTTAATTATTTATTTGAATCTTATTGTTTTTGAAAAAATTCTTAATTAATGACTTTATACTTTTTATTCAAACATTTTCACGGACCTCTGTTTGAAAACCCTTACCTTTGCTTCCAAAATGCTAAGTGTGGTCTCAATCTGCTGGATTCGTAGTGACACTGTTGCTAGTTTCTGTAAAAGCAAATTCCATCAGGTCATTGACATTTTCAGGAAACGTATATAAGTTGAGTTACTGTAAAGATGGGGATGATGTGCTGACAGGTGAACATACCTCCTCACAAACTGTAGAAAACCGGTTCAGGAACCTGACGGTGTGGACTATGAACTGATTGAGGAAAGCTACGATTCTTCTCTGTTGAATGGCTGGAACCTTAAGAAAGTATAATGACGATCACTGTTTCAGATCAGACGCTTATGTGAAAAAGATCATGTGAGCAGCAGCTGATGTTGCAATGTAAAAACTCACCTTTGTAAGATCTATTCCTGATCCCACAATGGGTAATCCGTCCTCGTCCATGTCAACAACTCTGTTGCTTTTTAATTGTCACAGACACACAGATTTTTAAGCGTTAAATGTCTTAAACGAGTTGGCAGTGCACGACAAATGCACTGTTGTGAAAATATCTCCTCACGTGACTTCGTTGCAGCACTTTCGCGTTCTGAACATAAAAGTTCTCAAACCCTTCTAACCTTAATAAAAAAATTTAAAAAAAAAACGTTTTGTGATACAAATAAGAGTAACTCATTTTAAATGTTATATGTTTTGAATATAATTTCCCCCCCCACATATTTATATATAAACTGTTTACATGTTTGCTTGTAACTCAATAAAAGTCCTCAACACTTCCACATTATCATAACAAAAGTCCGCTCACAAAAGTCGATGAATTGTTGCGAGAAAATGTTGACAGTTTTATTCATAATTAATTATTAATAAATAATAGGTGGGTGGGTATGTTATATATACAAACCCGATTCCAAGAAAGTTGGGACACTGTACAAATTGTGAATAAAAACAGAACGCAATGATGTGGAAGTCTCAAATTTCAATATTTTATTCAGAACACAACAGATGACATCAAATGTTTAAACTGAGAAAATGTATCATTTTAAGGAAAAAATAAGTTGATTTTAAATTTCATGGCATCAACACATCTCAAAAAAGTTGTGACAAGGCCATGTTTACCACTGTGTGGCATCCCCTCTTCTTTTTATAACAGTCTGCAAACGTCTGGGGACTGAGGAGACAAGTTGCTCAAGTTTAGAAATAGGAATGTTGTCCCATTCTTGTCTAATACAGGCTTCTAGTTGCTCAACTGTCTTAGGTCTTTGTCGCATCTTCCTCTTTATGATGCGCCAAATGTTTTCTATGGGTGAAAGATCTGGACTGCAGGCTGGCCATTTCAGTACCCGGATCCTTCTACGCAGCCATGATGTTGTAATTGATGCAGTATGTGGTCTGGCATTGTCATGTTGGAAAATGCAAGGTCTTCCCTGAAAGAGACGACGTCTGGATGGGAGCATATGTTGTTCTAGAACTTGGATATACCTTTCAGCATTGATGGTGCCTTTCCAGATGTGTAAGCTGCCCATGCCACACGCACTCATGCAACCCCATACCATCAGAGATGCAGGCTTCTGAACTGAGCGCTGATAACAACTTGGGTTGTTCTTGTCCTCTTTAGTCCGGATGACATGGCGTCCCAGTTTTCCAAAAAGAACTTCAAATTTTGATTCGTCTGACCACAGAACAGTTTTCCACTTTGCCACAGTTCATTTTAAATGAGCCTTGGCCCAGAGAAAACGCCTGCGCTTCTGGATCATGTTTAGATATGGCTTTTTTACCTATAGAGTTTTAGCCGGCAACGGCGAATGGCACGGTGCATTGTGTTCACCGACAATGTTTTCTGGAAGTATTCCCGAGCCCATGTTGTGATTTCCATTACAGTAGCATTCCTGTATGTGATGCAGTGCTGTCTAAGGGCCCGAAGATCACGGGCATCCAATATGGTTTTCCGGCCTTGACCCTTACGCACAGAGATTGTTCCAGATTCTCTGAATCTTTGGATGATATTATGCACTGTAGATGATGATAACTTCAAACTCTTTGCAATTTTTCTCTGAGAAACTCCTTTCTGATATTGCTCCACTATTTTTCGCCGCAGCATTGAGGGAATTGGTGATCCTCTGCCCATCTTGACTTCTGAGAGACACTGCCACTCTGAGAGGCTCTTTTTATACCCAATCAGTATACCCCAATAAGTTGCAGATTGGTCTTCCAGCTGTTCCTTATATGTACATTTAACTTTTCCAGCCTCTTATTGCTACCTGTCCCAACTTTTTTGGAATGTGTAGCTCTCATGAAATCCATAATGAGCCAATATTTGGCATGACATTTCAAAATGTCTCACTTTCAACATTTGATATATCTATATTCTATTGTGAATAAAATATAAGTTTATGAGATTTGTAAATTATTGCATTCCTTTTTTATTCACAATTTGTACAGTGTCCCAACTTTTTTGGAATCGGGTTTGTAATTGATTAATTTACTATTTATAATTAATAAATATGAGTTTCAATCTTACACACGTCTTTAAGTATCTTTAGTAGGCTATATGGGGTTTAAATTTCAGACAGCAGAGCTGTTTGTGTACCAAGTACAAACTACTGTAAAATCTCATGGGTTTGATTGTCACTACATAGTACATCCACTATAGACCAAGAAAAGGACATCAACATCAGCAAAGGACATACACCACACCGCTACTACAAGAGGATTTTTGAAAAAATTTGAAAAAAGACTTTAATTATGACTCACACAACAAAATTCCACACTTATTGGCATCCAACAGACTGATACATCACCAAAACAAAGACATCTTTTGAAAGACCACTGTGACAACAGTCATCTCTTAACTGTTGCCAAATGAAAGGAAGAGGAAAGCACTTATAGGGCAAAATTTAAAACAAATAAAAAGATAAAATAAGCGGATGTGGACACATTTAGGGAGTTCACAAACATGATTGAAGGTAAAGTCAGATGTATCTGAAGTGTTGCTCAGTCATCAAGTGCGAAGTCAAAGGGCATGAAGTCAGAGCGCACTTGTTTGGCCTGATCCTCCTCCTCCTCCTTTGTACATTTACACTCTCTCCAGTCAGCACGCATGGGGATGTTCAACACCGCCTCGCTCGCTAACACCTCCCTATGGAAGCACACACACAAAGGATGAACAGGTGGTTACGCTGAAGTATGTTTTATTACAATCAGATCATACATATATTAATGTTTATAACTAGTGTATGACTACCCCCTGTTGATGATCTGTGCCAGTGTAATTACCTGCCAAACTGCAAAGGGAAATTTTTCTTGATGCGATAAAACAGCTTCTCGCCTGTATCTAGCTCCACATAAAAGTAGGGTGTTCCTGGAGGAGCAATCTGCAATGCAGGATACTATTGTTAGTCACAGTTCATCTTTATACAAAACATATCATCATCGTCTCATCATGACTTGCTCACTCATTCCCTACATAGATAATGTTGTATAGTTCACAGAGAAAGTGAAAATTAGTGTATTTGGACACTTTGGATTAAGAGTGCACCCAAATGACATATGATACACAAAAATAAATACTTGAAATCCAATCTGACCATTCAAATATTTATTTATTTATTCATTTAATTTTTTTATTTATTTATTTGATTTTAGACTACATATGAACATTTGGATTTGTTTTTGCTGGTTAGACTACAAGAAGAAAAAACTAAAGTGAGGAGTTGGATATGCCAATAAGTAAATAATTTCATGTAATTAAAAAAAGTTTATATAATCATTAATAATAATAATAATAATAATAATAACAATAATATATATAATTTTAAAATAAATAAAATTACATAATTAGTAATAACTTCAAGTAAATATAATTTATAAAAACTTTTGTAATAATAAAAATTATTATATTAACAGTGTATGTATGTATAATATATAAAATTAGTATATTATTATATTATAAATTATAATAACAACAGTATACAATTTACATGAATAAATTAACAGTATATTATATAAATTTATATGTAATAATAATAATAATAATAATAATAATAATAATAAGGATAATGATCATTATTATAAGTTATTATATATATATATATATATATATATATATATATATATATATATATATATATATATATATATATAAATTATATAAATTATATAAATGTAATAAAGTATTACATTATTATATTAAAAGTATATTGAATTTATAATTAATATATAAATATAAATATACATACATGAGCAGGAAGTCCCAGTAAAATTACGCACTAAACCACAGCTCTGAATAACTTTGAAGTGTTCAGTCTGAGGGAGACACAGGCGGTTTGTACCTGTTTGAGGTCTGTATGAGCTGGAATCTCCATCAGTTCCATCTGCTGCTCTTCAGCTTGTGTCATGAACGCCTCCTTGATGTCTTCTGTACTGCACTTCTCCATGGGCACCGGAACTACCTGAGGAAGACGAAGAAGAGAAGTTTCCGTCCGTTAAACCCATTATGCACTGCTTTCTCATAACTTTAGGAAATCATGTATTTGGTCATCATTGGGAACAAGTCCCTCAGAAATGGTTACTCGTCAACGCAGACAGATTGTCTATCCACTCAGACTTAAACTGATGAAATGATGTTAGAGTCTGTGATTGGTGGAAGGTGGGGCGTCTCTCCGCACTCTCCAATGAGTTTACCAGACTCTTTTTCATATATGTGGTGCTGTTTAGACTGATCTGGGATCTGTACAGATTAGTCTGTTCAGGCAGACACCACAATTGAATGAATGACACAATATTTTGAATGGACCTGTAGTTGAAGGTGCTGGCTGCGGTAGTTCCTCTCAAACAAGACACACCGTTGGCCTCTGCTTTTACAGAACTTCTTGACGGCGATCTTATATTTCTCCATCTCTTCAACCACCTCTGATGCCATATCCACCACTGACTGGTAATGTCCGATGGGCAGCAGGAGAACGTGGTAAGGAGTAAGACCACCCTTAGCAAGAGCCATGTAACACTGGAAATAGAATACTGACATTAGACCAACATGAAAAAGCAACAGGTTGATATATTTATGTTTAAAGCTTTCTGAAGTGACATTGGGGTGCTGAAAACATATTTTGTGGACTCACGTGTGTTCCGATGCTTATGACCAAGTGCTTCTCGACTTCTGGACTCGCAAGGCAGAACCAACAGGGTCCAGTGGGCTGTGCTGTTATAAGAGTAGAAAGAGTAGAAATCGAGGGCTGTGTCAAGAGCAGCATGCAAAATTAAATTCAAATCCTCCCCAAGAGTTGAAATTAGATCTGTTGAGTATTTCTAAATGAGTATTAAAAATAGTCCAGTTTGATCCATTAGACCACCTCTGAGTGGAAAGAGTGCTGGTGAATGGACTCACGGGGCCTTCTGGGCTGTTTGGGCTGATTGGGTCTGTCCCAGTCCGACTGTCTCTTCCTGCCATGTTGATGTTGCTGGTGATATGGCTTTTTCTGCCCCAGATCAAAAAAGAACTGGGATGCTGGTTCCTCCTGAAGTATAAATGATCTTTTGGTCGAGATAAGGTACACTACAGTTCAAAAGATTTTTTTTTTTTTTTTAAGTAACTGATACTTTTATTCAGCAAGGATGCATTAAATTAATCAAAATGACAGTAAATAAATTTATCAAAGAATCCTGAAAAAAATTTATCTCAGTTTCCACAAAATATATTAAGCAGCAAAACCATTTTCAACATTGATAGTAATAAGAAATGTTTCTTGAGCACCAAATCATTATATTAGAACGATTTCTGAAGGATCATGTGACACTGAAGACTGGAATAATGATGCTGAAAATTCAGCTTTACCATCACAAGAATATATTACATTTTAAAATATATTAAAATAGAAAACAGTTATTTTAAATAGAAATATTTCACATTATTACTGTTTTTACTGGATTTTTGATATTGAAGCATAAGAGGCTCCAAACTTGATGAGCAATATTACATCATCTGCACGAATTCTAATTTGTAAGCTAATGTAAAAAACTGTACACACACCTCCGCATCTGTCAAAGAGGGTGGCGGTCTATCTTTCTTCCCATCTTTCGCAGGTTTCCTGTAGGGATTTTCTGTGACATCCTGAGGTTGTTTGACTAACTCTGTGGGGTCCATGGTTTTCATCGGGACAATGTTGAATGCATACAAGTACTGAGAGAGAAGATAAACTGTACAGTTAAACCATGAATTCAGCTTCCATGCGCCACAGGTCTTCATTAAAAATTAAGTATTTTATATATATATATATATATATATATATATATATATATATATATATATATATATATACATATATATATATATATATATATATACATAACTTAAAATATATAAAAACTTAAAATAGAAATGTTGTCAGTTAAATGTAAAAAACTACAAGCACAACAAAATTACTAAAACCTAAAATAAAAATAAAGCTATTATTTTTAAATACTACAATTGTATATAAATATTACTATGGTAAAATTATACTGACTTAAAGTCAGCGTTAGATGATGATAAAAGGAAATTTAACATAATACATTAATTTGTCATATCTAATAATATCAGTCATGAAAATATTTTACACACACACACATATTACAAAAACAAACAAAGAAACAAAAACACCTTCTTCTTGGCAGGATTGTTGACTTTTGCCAGGGCAATGAATCTGCTGACATGCTGAGCATTCTCTTGAAGGACCACATGATTCCTGTAAAATTACACACATTTTGTGAGACAAACAGCATCTGAAAAAGGGTAAAACATTTCCTGGTACTGTAATAGCACACCTGTAGGGCAGCCTCTCATAATGGACCCCTTCCAGTCCTGCAAAATGGTAGCGGGGCTTCAGCTTGTCAGCGAGATCTGCGATAGTCGAAACCCCACAATACTTTGTATCAATTTCCTGCAAAAGGGGAAGAAAGTAAATGACTCTTAAGCACACGATCAGGAAATACCTGCGAAATTAAACGAGCACAACAAAGCACTGACGGGATTGTTTCCGTACTGCCACACGCCTCGAGGCCACTGCGAGGTCAGGAGAATGTCCACTCCTCGAAATTTGGAGTTCGACAGCAAAGGAGCCACCAGGGCACTGACGTCTTTACGGGTAAAGCAGTGAGAGGGAGCAGGTTCCTGTTGTGATTCTCTGCCACTGACATAGGCGATCTGAAGCCCCGATGCGCCCGTGAAAATGCCCCTTCGACCTGGGAAACAAGCGTAAACTCAAGTTGACAATCCTGAGCCCAACAATACATACACTATAAGCTAACCAAAAACTGGCACGACATATGTCTTCTAAAGATGAGGGTAGATCCATCTTACCCAAACATGTGATGTTTTCAGCCAACTCACAGCCATCAGAGTTTGGGGAATACTTCACAGTCTCTTGGCTGGCTGCGCCGAGAATATATGTGTGAATTGGTGCTGGGGGTTTAGAAAGAGCACTGTTTAATTCAGACACATTTGTTTGGTGTGATTAAAGCAATACATTTTAAAGATATACAAGAAAACCTTACCCTTTTTTGCACCAGATTTGTATGCTTCCCATTCTGATTCAGCCTCAGGAGTGTTTCCAAAAAAGTCACCAACACACAGCAGCAACTGAAAAACAAAACCGTCTAATTAAACCCACAACTCTCTGTTATGTTTATCGCTTTAAAATAAGACACACGTGCAGACTCACATCAAATTGCCCGCTCTTTTTCTGAATAGCGTTCACCCGGTTGAACAAAGCATTTATTCTTCCTTCAACGTCACCACATGCGAGACTGAAAGGGAATGAAACATTAAATCAGCGTGAAAACAAAACATGTGCGTTTATTACATGTATACCTCCCCCTACGCTGTTAATTATGACCGTAAATTATTATAGAGCAAGCTAACATTTACATATGACGCTTTTAAACCCAAAAGCAAAACTTACACTCGCAAAGGCTTGTCTTCCATACCGAAAATATATAAATGTTTCTTAAAGACTCTTAAAATTAATGACGTTTGTGTCCGAGCATTGGCGTTAAATTGTGTGCATCGACAAAATAAACCCTGTCGTAACAGGGAGCAAATTATTTCGACCGCTCATTCACGAAACATACATCTGAAGGTGAAACTTTGTGATTTTTTGTGCTATAAATTATTATATACTGTAGCGAAAACACCACATATAAAGTAAAGAATTTGTAAACACGAGAAAATATATATTACAAACCTAAACGCACATCAACTTTCTTTCCGGAAGAAATACCAGAGTGACACAGTAAAAGCGTATCAAACGCTTCAACTATGCGCACATTATTCGCAATGTTTGCTACAGCGATTATCACTTTATAGTTTAATTTTATCGGTTAATTTAAACATTTATTGTGTATAGAACCAAATAAAGTAAAATATGTTTCTTAAGCGTTCATATAACATTATGATGTAGATTAAAAAAACATACCACTGCGCAAAACTTGGGCGAGCAGGACACAACGTGACGCAACACAAACCACCAGACCAAAACAGGAACTGATTTACATTTGAAATCCCGAAGTGTACAATGTAATAAAAGAAAATAAACTGCCATATTATTTATATATCAAAACAGAGATTTCTGACTATAAGAACTGCGTTTAAACAAGTGCCAATATATCGAACACAAATGCACATTAGCTGACTGTATATACCCGCCAAATTAAACATATTTAAGTAGAAGAATTTATAAAGCACTATTCCTATTCCTTTCCTATGCAAACGTTTGTTTGCTTCTGCAGTTGCAGACCTTGTTTGCAAATGACGCGATTGTTTATGGGATATATGCATGCACATGAGCAGACTCGGATTCTATGCGCTGAATATTTCCATATATAGGCTTTGGCATCGAAGGATGAGAAAGCGTCTCTAATCACAGAGGAATAACAACCGCTGATCCCAGAACAGCAGACATGACATCCCCCGAGAAGATTATAGAGATAGTGATGGATGACAAAACGTACAATGTGAGTAAAAGCAAACTGATCGAGAAGAGCGATTACTTCCGCGCGCTGTACAGCTCAGGGATGCGCGAGTCCGCGGAGGATTCGGTGCAGCTGCGGGGACTGAGCACACCGGGGCTCGAGCTGGTGCTGGAGTTCATCAACACCTCCAAAGTTCAGGTGGCCAACGAGACTCTGGAGGACCTGATCGAAACCGCATCCTTTCTGCAAGTCACTTCCATCTTAAAACTGCTCCTCTCGGAAATCAGGCAGGAGAACTGCGTCGAGCTCTTCAAGCTCTCTGAAGTCTACGGGATGCATGATCTTAGAAAGGCTTGCATGAAATTCATGAGCTGCTATTATCATCCCATGCTGCGCAGGCCGGAGTTCAGGATGTTGCCAGCTGCTCTGCGGGATCAGATCCGAGATATGCGCATGAAAGGCACGGCCACTTTAGTAGCAATAGGGGATTTCACTGACACCTGTCTGGATCTGGCAAATCAGGACGAGCCGTGGTCCATGTTGAGGTATGGTGAGCTAGAGCAACGCTGGAAACCTCTAGCCAACAATCTTCCTCCAGACATGATCAATGTCCGAGGTTACGGATCTGCTGTGCTGGACAACTACTTGTTTATTGTTGGTGGATACAGAATGACAAGTCAGGAGATCTCGGTGGCCCACTGCTACAACCCCTGCAAGAACGAGTGGAACCATGTGGCACCTTTGAACCAGAAGAGGTACAATTCATTCATGATGTGTCCAGTTATTTGTGGTTTGTCTTGTGCAAGGGATCAGTAAGTGCTCTTTTTGTGTTCAGGTCAAACTTCAAGCTCCTGGCTGTGAGTGGGAAGCTGTATGCGGTTGGAGGTCATTGTCTGGGGACGGTGGAGTGCTACAGTCCCGAGCAGGACTGGTGGACGTGTGTGGCGTCTCTGCCTGATCCTCTCACTGAGTTCTCTGCCTGTGAGTGTCAGGGCATGATCTACGTCATGGGCGGTTATACCTCTAGAGGTGTGTTTTACTGTCTGAGAGATGGGTTCATTCACACTCACTCACACACACTAACAGGCATTAGACTTCATTTACTTTCTTTTACACGACTATTAGTATTGTGAACAATGTATATTATTCCAAAAAAAAAAAAAGCTTGTCTTTACTTCACTTCCCCCCCCTGTTTTGGCTGATGTCATCAAGCCCTTATTTTTTAACTAGATATATACACCGATCAGGCATAACATTATGAGGTAAAGTGAATAACACTGATTATCTCTTTATCACGGCACCTGTTAGTGGGTGGGATATATTAGGCAGCAAGTGAACATTTTGTCCTCAAAGTTGATGTGTTAGAAGCAGGAAAAATGGGCAAGCGCAAGGATTTGAACGAGTTTGACAAGGGCCAAATTGTGATGGCTAGACGTCTGGGTCAGAGCATCTCCAAAACTGCATCTCTTGTGGGGTGTTCCCGGTCTGCAGTGGTCAGTATCTATCAAAAGTGGTCCAAGGAAGGAACAGTGGTGAACCGGCGACAGGGTCATGGGCGGCCAAGGTTTATTGATGCACGTGGGGAGCGAAGGCTGGCCCGTGTGGTCCGATCAAACAGACGAGCCACTGTATCTCAAATTGCTCAAGAAGTTATGATGGAAAGTTCTGATAGAAAGGTGTCAGAATACACAGTGCATCGCAGTTTGTTGCGTATGGGGCTGCATAGCAGCAGACCAGTCATGGGTGCCCATGCTGACCCCTGTCCACCGCCGAAAGTGTCAACAGTGGGCACGTGAGCATCAGAACTGGACCACGGAGCAATGGAAGAAGGTGGCCTGGTCTGATGAATCACGTTTTCTTTTACATCACGTGGATGGCTGGGTGCGTGTGCGTCGCTTACCTGGGGAACACATGGCACCAGGATGCACAATGGGAAAAAGGCAAGCAGGCGGAGGCAGTGTGATGCTTTGGGCAATGTTCTGCTGGGAAACCTTGGGTCCTGCCATCCATGTGGATGTTACTTTGACACGTACCACCTACATAAGCATTGCAGACCATGTACACCCTTTCATGGAAACGGTATTCCTTGGTGGTTGTGGCCTCTTTCAGCAGGATAATGCTCCCTGCCACAAAGCAAAAATAGTTCAGGAATGGTTTGAGGAGCACAACAACGAGTTTGAGGTGTTGACTTGGCCTCCAAATTCCCCAGATCTCAATCCAATCGAGCATCTGTGGGATGTGCTGAACAAACAAGTCCGATCCATGGAGGCCCCACTTCACAACTTACAGGACTTAAAGGATCTGCTGCTAACATCTTGGTGCCAGATACCACAGCACACCTTCAGGGGTCTAGTGGAGTCCATGCCTCGACGGGTCAGGGCTGTTTTGGCAGCAAAAGGGGGACCAACACAATATTAGGAAGGTGGTCATAATGTTATGCCTGATCGGTGTGTGTGTGTGTATATATATATATATATATATATATACTCTTTTTAATCAATTTTAACATTTAAATAACCTTTTGCATCATTTGACACTCACTTAAGTTAATCTTTAAAAACTCAAAATGAATATACATTTTTCATACAGTATATTATGTTATGATGGCTAAAATTCAATATAATGGATTTTATTGAATTTATTTTTATTTATTGAAATTCATTTATTTAACGGTTATAACAAAAAAATAATTATCGCAATTGGCCATAATTTTAGTATTGGTACAAGATTACTCACTTTAAGTGAGTGTTAGATTATCACAAGGGTATCTAAAAGCAAAAATATGAGAAATCAGAATAAAATATATTAAATAAAATTATTTAACTGTATTGGTCAATATATATTCAATATATTTTCTTATGCATTTTCATTTCCCCTATTTTTACTTTTAGATTTTTTTTTGCCATCGTCTATCAGTCAAAGATAAACTTGTATGGATATTAAAATGATTTTGGTGTTATGGCTGATAACTGATAAATGGCTGATGTAGCCAATTTGATACTGACTGTCTGTTTAACAATGACAAGATCGGAAAAAATACACAAAAAAAGTCACCATGATTTTATGGTATATTGCAGTGTTTATTATAAATGTTTTATCCATGCACATCATTATTATTTTAAAATTCATTTGTACTTTTTAATTTATAATTAAATACATAAACGTAATTTCGCTCATATATATACATATCACAGTAGGGAAGAAAAGACTAAAGACTTTTTCTCCTAACATCTGACAGATAGGAACACCAGCGTGCTGCGCTACTGCCCCATATCGGACACGTGGTCCGTCTTCCATTCCTGTTCGGCTCATGTGCGCAAGCAGCAGATGCTCTCAGTGGAAGACACCATCTACCTAGTGGGCGGCTACACACATGAGCTAGAACCTGCAGAAATGGGACGGCGGAGGCTAAACCAGACAGAGGACATGCTGACAGTACAGTCCTACAACGTGCAGACGGGAGAATTGTTGCAACTTAAGGAGAACACATCAAAGTCGGGCTTGAACCTCACCTGCACGCTGCACAACGACGGCATCTACATCATGAGCAGAGATGTCAGCCTTCCCACCAGCCTGGAGCACCGCGTCTTCCTCAAATACAACATTTTCTCAGATGCCTGGGAGGCGTTCAGACGTTTCCCTGCTCTGGGACAGAACATGCTGCTTTGCTCACTCTACCTGCCCAATGTCCTCTGAGCCAGAGAAAATCTGGAGAAGACTGCTGGGAAACACAGATTCTATTGTAGCGAGCCCAGCCAAGGATCACCACACCGGATCAGCCAGCACAAAGAACCTACAAGAGATATTAAAGCGATAGTTTAGCCAAAAATGAAAATTCGTCATCATTTACTCACAATCATGTTGTTCCAAAAGCAAGTGGCTTGAAGGTTCTTCCTCATGTTGTTCCACAGAAGAAAAAAAGTTTGGAATGACATGAGGGTAAAGAAATGATGACAGAATATTTATTTATTTTCATTTGGGTAAAATAGGCCTACTTCTAAATAGAGGTCAACAGTTTGACTTAAATTGTTAAAAAAAAGTAAAGTAAAAAGACTCAATATTTAATATCTCCATCAGAAGTTCTGTTAAGGTGCTTTTGTATTCAAAAGCAGTTTTAATATATCCAATAAATATATAATTTTATTTATCTTGGCAAAGAGAGAGAACACTACTAGAGCTGCACCGAACATGTTCAACCTACATAGAATCTACTATTTCAAATGCATGTATAGTATCTTAATGATATAAAACATGACATATATTACTACTAATATACAGATGCACAATTGAAGGCTTCAGATTAATAGAGCCTGCAGATTATAAAATGATTATAGGCCTCGAACGAGACATTAAAGAGGTAGTTCACCCAAAAATGAAAATCCCATCATCATTTACTCACTCTTATTTCATTCAAAACCTGTATGAATGTCTTCTTTTTTTTTTTTTGGTCCATAAAGTGAATGTCAATGGGGTCCAATATTGTTTTGGATCCCATTGTCTTCATTATACGGAAAAAACAGTACAAATATTTAATGATCTTATTTTGTGTTTTGCAGAAGAAAGGGTAAGTAAATGATGACAGAATTTTCATTTTTGGGTGAACTCTGCCTTTAAGACCCAAAGTGCCAGATTAAATGGTGAATGTTGTACTGAACTGTCTGTGCCTGAAAAGTTGTTGATTTTTGGCTTAATTACTACTCTTAATTGAATTATTTTATTCCAAATACTGCATATCTGGAGAAGTGTCTTAAAATGTGCTGCACAAATGAAGCACAAATACATAAGCGCCTGACCTAAATCGCTGTGATGTATTTTTGCATTTAGTTGATTGAGATGACCAGCTGTGATATTAACGTGAAAGAAAATTTGATTTTTTTTGCTTGTTTTTTTATTTTAAGAGTGAAGGACTTTATACTTTTGCTCCATTTACTTTTGGTTTTGTAACATTTTGATTATTTTTCATATGTTGAGCCAAAATGGATGATGGTTTTGTTGAACATTCCCAAGTTGCCTTGAAAATGTAAAGGTTGTAAGTTAAAAATAAAATGTTCAGGGAAGCAAATAAAAGGCTTTATATTGCTTGTTTCTTTTTGTGTGTGTCTTTTGCATTTGGCAGATGTCATACTGTCACTTGTCCTTCTTAGTGAGGTCACCTTCTGTCGTTCTGTCCACACAGAGGAAGTCTGTGTGTAATCGGCAGTCCATCACACACACACTGCAGCGTCTTATCAGACCAGCTGTGTCATCATTACAGCAAATGGCTGAGATGCTTTGGGTTAATTTATTGCCTTTGAATCTAATCGTTGTCCATTTCTTGTCCTTCATTCATTGTCTTGGCATCTGCTACAATCCCTGTGTTTCATAGCATGTGTATGTCCTAGCATGACACTGGTCACTGGGTCACTTGGGTGTTCAGCAGATGTCCCAGCAAAGACAAGCCACCTGTAAGAGAGGAGGATGATGAAGCGGAGGGCCAGTGATCTGTTAGTTAAGTCAAATACTCCACTGCACACAGACAGGCTTCTGTCTTTTGTGTCACAGTGTTTCAAACGAGATATCCTTTTCCAAAACATCTGGATAACAGGTATAATATACTGTATAATGTGTGTAAAATAAGTTATCAAAATGCTGAATTTTTCAAGCAAGTGCCTAGAAGATTCCAGATGATATACAAATTTGTTTCTATGACAACAGACTTGAAATCAGCAGTTCTATAAACATGATTGACAGTTTTCTCAGAATGCTTTGGAATTGTATTGCATGCATGCTGATGAGTAAAGGAAACTGAAGAGACTATTAATGATATACATTTTTGTTATAATTCATTATCTCTCATTAATAAGAGTACTTTCCACCAATCCCTTTAGGAAAAGAGGTAGTCTTTAAACACTGATTAGTAAATCTCACAAATAAATATTCAGTTCATATTTCACTGTAAAATCAATATAAAGAAAAAAGTAATTATGTAAGAATTATAAGAAATATATACAGCTCTGGAAAAAATTAAGAGACCACTTAACATTGATTTCTCAATGTTAAGTGGTTTCTTAATTCTTTCCAGAGCTGTATATATATATATATATAAATAATTAACATAGCATATTATTATGTAGGCTAGCATATTTTTTAGGACCATTAAGATGTGTGTGTGTATTGAGTATAATTATGTATATTTTAATACAAACACATACATGTATATATTTAAGAAATATTTGCATGTATATACTGTATTCATATCATTTATATTATATATAAATATTTTATATATAAATATAAACACATTTTCTTAAATATTTACATGCATGTGTGTGTATTTATATATACATAATAATTATACACGGTACACACTTTTATTTGTTATAAACGTTTATCTTTTATAATATTGTATTAATTATATAATATAATACAAACCCGATTCCAAAAAAGTTGGGACACTACAAATTGTGAATAAACAAGGAATGCAATAATTTACAAATCTCATAAACTTACATTTTATTCACAATAGAATATAGATAACATATCAAATGTTGAAAGTGAGACATTTTGAAATGTCATGCCAAATATTGGCTCATTTTGGATTTCATGAGAGCTAATATCAAATATCAAAATCATCTGTTCTACTGAGTCGTCCTTGGTCCTAGTTGTCATGTCCTTGATGCAATAATATAACCACTTGGTGGCGCTACAACTTAATTCTTTACATAATATATATTTTCACACACACACACACAAACACGCACACACACTGTTCTGTTATTCATTACAAATGCACATAATGCAAATGCAGATTAATTGAATATTTAAGTATTAAAACAACTAAGATCATAAATCCCAATAAAAACATGAAAAACATATCACGCACTCAGACAAAGAACAGGCAGCAAAGAGCAGTGATTCTTCTGTATTACAGTGACCTCTTTTCATTTAGCCAGCAGCGTGATTTGTACCGGTTGGGAATTGGGGGTTGAGTGAGGGGAATGTGACTTTTACTGATTTTCTCTTGTACACCATGTGGCCAAACGATAACATCTCCAGCAAATCAGAGCTGAAGAAAGAAATGAGGCCTTGCATGGTTGTTTAATGTGTCACTGTTATAGTAAGCTGACTCTCTGATGGATCACAGGTCTCAAGCTGAAATAAATTAAGCAGAAACAGCTCATTCTACCTCAACACACAGAGAAAAAGGGTGTCAAAATTGTTCCTTTAGGGGTACAACAGCTTGTCGCTGGGGCAGTACCCTTAAAAGGACATATTTGTACATACTTTTTTTACCACAAAAAGGTTCATAGTAGTACCTTAAGGTACGTATTTGTACTCTAAGGTACTAATATGCACCTTTTAGGAGTAAAAAAGGTACAAAGATGTCCTTTTAAGGGTACTGCCCCAGCGACAAGCTGTTGTACCCCTAAAGGTACAATTTTGACACCCTTTTTCTCTGTGTGAATGACTGATTTTACAAGTTACATCTGCTCTGTTATTCAGTAATTTCAGCTCTGTTTTGAATAACACCAATTAATCAGACAGTGAATAAATCACTTCATTTAAACACTCAATCACAGTGGTGAAGTTGTATTTCTTTTTTTTTTTTAAATACAAGATCGAAAGTAAAGCCTTGATACTCTGTCCTGGCTGAATCATTCTGTAGTACCACTTGAAAAAATTAATTGGCTGCAATCTTTATCTCTGGCTGATCTCTACATGTCAGTGAAGCAAACCACACAGATCATTGAAAATGTCAACCATGTCACTGTTTGTTCTAAAATACTAACAGACGTCTGCACATCTTCTCTCCTTAACGGGACTTTACACACCTGGATACTCACTATTTCTATTCTATTCTCTATTACTGGGGTTTTCAACCCTTTTCAGGCCAAAGAGCACTGGATGGTCAAAGAGCTGGAGCAGGGGTTGCATAAAACTCGACTGTTGCCTGTAATGACATGCACATAGTAGCATATTAATGTATTTACACACTTTACGATGTTTACATTACAAAGCCATTAAAATTATTATTAATATGACCTAATACATTTGGGACAATGCCTTGGTGTGTAGCCTACATATGTGACCCTGGACCACAAAACCAGTCATAAGGGTCAATTTTTTGACATTGAGATGTATACAACATCTGAAAGCAAAATAAATAAGCTGTTTCCAAAAATCTGGAATCTGAGGGTGCAAAAAAATCTACATATTGAGAAAATCACCTTTAAAGTTGTCCAAATGAAGTCCTTAGCAACGCATATTACTAATAATAATAATTTTTAAATATATTTACGGTAGGAAATTTACAAAATATCTTCATGGAACATGATCTTTACTTAATATCTTAATGATTTTTGGCATAAAAGAAAAATCGATCATTTTGACTCATACGATGTATTGTTGGCTATTGCCACAAATATACCCGTGCAACTTATGACTGGTTTTGTGGTCCAGGGTCACATATACACTATTTATAAATCTTTTGTTGCAGGGTGAGCAGATTTTCAACTACACAAGAAAGTCTATTACAGTTTTGCCATGCATGTGTGCGTGAGAATGAGAAGACCAAAGATGAAGGCCAAGCACAGCATTTCAAAGAAGCCTTCATCATTCAAAGCGAATGAATGTTACATACTGAAAGAAGTCACTTTGAAAAGACAATATGGGGAGAACGAGATGAAGAGAGATACATAGAACAGAGTGAGAGAGAGAAGTGAGAGTGTGAAAGAGAGGTAGGTGGAGAAAGAAAGGGGAGGTGGAGATAGAGAGAGGAGGGGAGGAGAGATAGAGAACGAGAGGGAAAGAGGGGAGGACAGTTCGCCTCTGCAGCGCTGCAAGGACAGTGTGAACATCGCTAGGACGCAGACGGACCCAAGCTCTCAACAATCACACATTCTTCACCATGAAAATCACTGCACTGGACTGACAGCTGTCAATCGACAGGAAAAGATTATCAGGATCACCTGCCACAGAAGAGATTACAAGCTACAATAGCGGACTTAAGCGGAGTAATTCCAACTTATGTTTGTTAGAAGTTGTTATCAAGGGGAAAATTGGCCATTTTTGATCCCTCAACTGATTTACGCCTGCAGCACTCACATGTGCATGCTTTAGGGGGAGTGTGTCAAGGTTGTCTCGCTTTGTATCAGGGTCACGGTCTTGCTGGCTCTCACCCGTCAGTGCAGTGCCACAATAAGCTTCAGTAGAGCCTGTGATAGTGAAAAGCTCTGTTTATTTAGCCTTTCGTCTACGGAAAACATGAGTGAGGGCAAGAAGGAGTTAGAGATGAGGGACAAAGCCATCATGCACCAGCAGAGGAGACTGAAACAGGCCACCCAGTTCACGCACAAGGACTCGGCGGATCTTCTGCCCCTGGATGGGCTGAAGAGGTTGGGCACCTCCAAAGACCTGGTGAGTGGCTCTTTTGTTGTTCCATAAAATGGTCGTGACAGTTGAATTTACTTATTTAAATACTGTGCATGAATATGTGAAAGGATTCATGCACGCAGCATTATATACTGTATATATATGCAAATCAGTAAGCACATTCACGTTATTTTTGCATCCTATTAAACAATGCTCACATGATGCATTATTTAGTGCTCAGGCATGGCAGTGAATGTTTCTGACACATCAGTAGATCTGGCATTCAGCTTCCCCTCCATGCTGGTAGATGAGAGTCACACACATACAAACACGTACACACATGACATGGTTTATATCATGGTGAGGACCTCCCATTGACTTCTATTGTACTTGAATCAATTACTACGCTGTTACTCTACCTCTTTGAAAAACCTGTTGATATTTTTACGTTAAATTAAGTGATTCATTTGTTAATTTGAGAGGATGTTATGAGGTTGGGGGATAAAAATTGTGTTCTTGCTAAGCGCAATCTATTTCGATTAGGTGGATCTTTTGGTCACCTGAGAAACATGTACATGTTTGTTATGAAATAATGGAAAAAAATATAGTATAAAATATGTAATTAGTTATAATAAAGTATTGTCACACAAGCAAGAGTGGCGACATGAATGTGATTCAGCAGTAGGCACAAGGATGCAGGGAATCACAATCGTGCTGATATTCAGACCAACAACACAATTGCTTTTATACAGCAGTTCAATAAGCAAGAAGTTAATAATATTGAGTTACATAATACAGCCACTTTCTGTGTTTTTGCTATGCCAACAAAATGCTGTCGTGCATATCCGAACAACACATAGTAGCATTTTGTTTCTGAATTAATCAGTGTTTCAAATTCAAACAAATTAAAAGGTTGGGTGAATAATTCAATGACTCATTCATAAGGACATCACTTGTTTCTTAAATGAATCAGCTTTTTTAAACGGATCAGTTGACCAAAAAACGTGATTGTTTCCAAAATCGCATACTGTCTGAGTAGTTACTATACATTTGATAAAGAACCTACTTTGTGACCATTTAAAAAAGTATGTATGAGTGAATGAAATCCAGACATACTAGCCATTCACAACTCCTCTTTCGTGGCCTCATGGGATAGTAAACTGTTTATAGGGTTCACACTTCAGAATCTCGGCGGAAGAAGCACGTCATCCGGTACTTTTAGCCTACTGTTAAAATTTACTAACAAAACTGAATACTAAATACTAAATACTAACAAACTGAAAATTTTCACGTACTGTTTTTCGCATGCTATATAATAGAGAGGTATGACTATTAGGACGCATGCAATTAATAAAGGTTGTCACTCTTCATCACCTAATGGCATAATGATGTAACCTGAAGAAAGAGTCACTGACAATACCCATTGCTAATGCACATACTGATCGAGATTGATGACTGGAAATAATTGTTATAATTAATAATAAATAATGTTATCTAGATACTTATTAGGCTACTGATTTTGGTACTGTTTTTCCTCAACAACAACAAAAAAAAAAGAAGAAAGAAAAAGAAAAAAAGTCGAGGTTACATAAGCAAGACAGAAAAATCATAAATGGCCTCTACGGGCTTCTGTGCCGCTATGGAGTTGAAATCTCCATAACGGTGGTGAAATTAATCCTCTCATGAATTAATCAGAACTAAGTATTTCCACACAAGATTTCTCACAGCTTAAGCTCTCTAGCTTTTCACATATTTTTAGTCATCAACATCAGAAGCTTAGAGAGAAATATTGGTAGACACACACATAATGGGTTATCTCATGGCAAGATAATTATAATATCTTACCCCTAATCCTAACGCTTACAGACACCTTTTTCCATGTTAATCCCTTTATGAAGTCTCAGTGGCACCACAAGTTCCCCACAATGTAGGTTTATCACTACCCGAACACACACAGCAATAGGCCAACAATAAACCAAGAGGTAATGTCCTGTTCATTTAGTGATATCCTCTTCCTCTATGTCATTAAATTGTACTGGTTCTCTCTATCTGCCATAATAACTGTCCCGCTGTCATCTCTAGCCACTACTCTGATTAGATGGCACATACCCAAACTCCCAGCGCGCACTCCAAGAAACCTTCGGAATATGAACGTGCGCAGGCACGCATGCGTGTTTATATGTGTGTGCCTATGATTAGAGACTGCATTTAAATGATCTCTATGCACAGCAGGGAAGAGCTGAAGCTTGTGTGCACAGCTTACGTTGTCAGAGCCTCTAAAATGTGCGAGCTAAAGATAACTGGCTGTCACGGGCAGTGGAGTCTTATGTGTTTGTCTTAACACATCAATTTAAACGCTCAATGTGTCTCAAGGAATATCATATTCTGCTTTTTTGTGTGTATTACTGTTCATGCAGCTGTTTTTGAAAATCACCATCTGGCTTTTGTTGTCAAAAAAAAAATGAAAATAAAAAAATACAATTCTCTGCCTCTTTCTTGTTTCATGAAGGCTGTCATAAGCAATTATTCACCAGATTCCATCTTGACGCTCACGGATGGCACAGATGTGTCATGCTTGTCCTGCCGTGGCGAGTCCGAGAGGGCAGACAGATACCTACTGACAGTTAGACAGATGGTACTGTCTTGTTGCACTCTACAGTGGGCTGTGTACCTCTTAAGGGCAAGAGGAAGATTATGTCCTATGTGTTTAGATGGATGAAGTGCAGGGTGTGAAATACAGAGAATTTTGGATAGGTTGAAAGCCCCAAACAAATTCCAGTTAAATTTAATGTATTGCAAATGAAAATGTTTCCACAGCATTTCCATAACCACAGAAAGGAGGTCTATAAAAAAAAAAACTGTTAGCATTCTCATTTATCTCAATGTTAGTTGCTCAGCTGGCACAGGATCCCTGGAAATAAAAATAAATAAATATATATATATATCGCGTGTCACATCCCTAGTGAAAAAAACCTATACCAAAATGGATTTAAAATACATTTATTTCATACTAATTATACAACAAACTATTAACATATTTACTGACATTGACATATCGCTTGAAACATATTGATATAATTATAATTTAATTTTATTTGGAGTACTTCTTTATTACACAATGCACATTTCTTAATATTAAGCCTTAATGTGTTCAATATTACTATTAGTAAGGATAGTATGATTTCTGTATAATATCTGTCTTTAAATGCAAGATATTTAAAGTGTACCTAAAGTATACTTGCAATAGTTATATCTTAGCACAATCAAATATACTTAAGTTTATCTTTGGTTGAACTTCAGCACTATTTCTGGTTAACTAAAGTGCATTAAAGGCACAATATGTAAGATTTTTGGATTAAAATATCCAAAAACCACTAGAACAATGTTATATATTTTGTTGACTTGTGTACTTACATTATCCCAAATGTTTCCAAGAATGTTTAAATCCAGAGAAATAAGCAATTTTAACCAGGACACGGACCATGTCTGTGCGTCGCCTATCAATGACATCATACCTGCATTACCCTCGATTTCCGGTTTTATTTTGTAGAAACCATGGAAACACCAAAGACGCTTTAATATATTATGTGTTTTATTAGACAGGTGAGTTTGGATACATTCATCGACAGAAAACTAATCATTGTTATATAGCTCAACACAGTTAGTCTTATTGTTTAAATCACGTTTTCTTGATTTACCACGAGTACCATGTTTTACCATGCCTAATATCGATCTAGCTTACTGCAGTGTGCAACAAGTGTCTCATAGTAGCCGCCGAGTGAATGCACATAGAAGCATTATAACATAACTTTCAGCACACTCAAATGTATCTAATATGATAAAACAGCGCTGCGTTACCCCACATACACATGACCGGAAAAAGCGGAAGCGTTTGTCTGCGGGATAATAAAAGGCATCAAGCTACGCCTTTGTTTTGAATAAGCAAAAAATGACATATTGTGGCTTTAAGTATAAAATTAGTTGTTCCAATTTAGCAGACTTTAAGTATACCAATTTAGTATACCAAAAGTACAATTAATTGCAGGGTATTTATATTAAGTACATAATTATGTAAATGTATTTGTAGTATACTTAGCATAAAATAAATGTATTTAAAATACATTTTTTTATATTTATTTTTCACAAGGGGTATGGCTGTAACAAGTAACAAAAATAGTCTTAAATAAATCTACAAACTAAACTCAGGAGATCACAGGAGAATAACATACAACCAGTATAATATTGACAATACCAGAAAATATATGGGGAGTGTAATCAAGGATAAAACGGAACAGGTGTGGGAAATGATTAACAACAAGGGAAACTAACTAGAGAGAACTAAGGCAGGCAAAACAGGAACAGAAGACAGTGAAAACGAAACCAAAACTGAACATAATCAGTACAATGTGAGACTGTAAAATATTTTTGTATAATGACCGATAAACTGTATAATTAATACATTTGACTCCTCTGAATGTCACTGCTGATTCATTGATATGCGAAGGCAATGATTTTAGAAGTGTTCACAAGGCACCCTGGTTTGCTGCTCTAGCCTACAAGTGTCACATGAAATTGTTCTGGTTATGTAACCGTAGGTTTGTTTTTCAGCTCTTTGGCCCTTAGGCCCTCTGCAGTCCCTTCTTCTCTCATACTGCCTTGTTCTCTCTTGCCATGAACTAGAAAAGCAAAGCAGTGAGCACTCAGATCAGCACTCATGCACAGGAGATGTGGATTGAGTGAAAAAGAGAAAAATGCACCCCTACCTTCCTTACAATGCTTCTAAATGCACTGAAGAACTGTGTGCTGTTTATGCTGCCACTATTTGATGAATTAGTCCAAGGCTGCACATTTCTCACCATTCAAAGATGTGGGCAGACAGTGACTGAATGTGTGTGTGAAAGAGTTGTAGCACGTGACTGACAGCCTGCTTACATACATATACATATACACCGATCAGGCATAGCATTATGACCACTGACAGGTGAAGTGAATAACACTGATTATCTCTTCATCACGGCACCTGTTAGTGGGTGGGATATATTAGGCAGCAAGTGAACATTTTGTCCTCAAAGTTGATGTGTTAGAAGCAGGAAAAATGGGCAAGAGTAAGGATTTGAGCGAGTTTGACAAGGGCCAAATTGTGATGGCTAGACGACTGGGTCAGAGCATCTCCAAAACTGCAGCTCTTGTGGGGTGTTCCCGGTCTGCCGTGGTCAGTATCTATCAAAAGTGGTCCAAGGAAGGAACAGTGGTGAACCGGCGACAGGGTAATGGGCGGCCAAGGCTCATTGATGCATGTGGGGAACGAAGGCTGGCCCGTGTGGCCTGATCAAACAGACAAGCTACTGTAGCTCAAATTGCTCAAGAAGTTAATGCTGGTTCTGATAGAAAGGTGTCAGAATACACAGTGCATCACAGTTTGTTGCGTATGGGGCTGCATAGCCGCAGAAAAGTCAGGGTGCCCATGCTGACCCCTGTCCACCGCCGAAAGTGCCAACAGTGGGCACGTGAGCATCAGAACTGGACCACGGAACAATGGAAGAAGGTGGCCTGGTCAGATGAATCACGTTTTCTTTTACATCACGTGGATGGCCGGGTGCGTGTGCATCGCTTACCTGGGGAACACATGGCACCAGGATGCACTATGGAAAGAAGGCAAGCGTGTGATACTTTGGGCAATGTTCTGCTGGGAAACCTTGGGTCCTGCCATCCATGTGGATGTTACTTTGACACGTACCACCTACCTAAGCATTGTTGCAGACCATGTACATCCTTTCATGGAAACGGTATTCCCTGGTGGCTGTGGCCTCTTTCAGCAGGATAATGCGCCCTGCCACAAAGCAAAAATGGTTCAGGAATGGTTTGAGGAGCACAACAACGAGTTTGAGGTGTTGACTTGGCCTCCAAATTCCCCAGATCTCAATCCAATCGAGCATCTGTGGGATGTGCTGAACAAACAAGTCCGATCCATGGAGGCCCCACCTCGCAACTTATAGGACTTAAAGGATCTGCTGCTAACATCTTGGTACCAGATACCACAGCACACCGTCAGGGGTCTAGTGGAGTCCATGCCTCGACGGGCCAGGGCTGTTTTGGCAGCAAAAGGGGGACCAACACAATATTAGGAAGGTGGTCATGCTATGTTATGCCTGATCGGTGTATATAAGCTGCTTAATATAATAAAATAAATTAAAAGAAAAATAAGTACATTTCAAATAATCAAATATAATAAGTCTATATAATTCTACAATTATTGCAAAAATAAAAAAAATACTCAAATGTATAAATGTATAAAAATAATCTTTAGCAACACATTGTCATATTGAAAATCATTTTGAGACGCATATCACTGAAAACAACATGAGTCAGATGTTGATTCAATAAACCACTGTTTGATTCAGTTAAGTGAATGATTCATCATGAGGCTGTTAAAAACCTGTAACTCATCTTTTTAAAACTTTTTAATTAATTGAAAGAACCAGCTCATAAGAGTCATTTTTGAATCAGGTAACATTTGTCGTTTTTGATTCACTAAAAGGTACTGGCTCATAAGAGTCATTTGTTTAGGAATCAGACTAAACTCATCATTCTGTTTTTGATTCACTAAAAAGAAACTTGTGAATGATTAAATCATCATTCGATGTATGTTTTTGTGCGCTGCCCATGAGAACACCTCAATGGAAAGACGTTTCTCTGCATTACTTTGCTGTCTTTTTATTGCATCACATTCAATAACCTTACATTCATAACTCTGATAATAATACATTTTGATTTCTTTTGCTGTGAAGCGGCTCCAAGCTATTATGAAGTGCAATGTCTAATCAAATAAATTCACTTCTGTTATTACACAACCCTCTAGAGTACTTGATTCTGATTGGTCATGCAGCTGCAACATTCTGCGGTCATGTATTTTTGTATAAAGACCTTTCAGCTCAAATCACTATTTTATGTCCATTTATTTATTAATTTGGTAAGAAGTAGTGTAATATGTAGGAAAATGTACAGTCAGCTGGTCAATATAGCAAAATGAATCCCGACAAATCAGCAGTGTTGGGGAGTAACTAGTTACATGTAACAGCATTACTTAATTTAATTAAAAATAAATGTAACTGTAATCCGTTACAGTTACTGATAAAAAAATATGTAATTAAATTACAGCTACTTATGAAAATGTTAACGATTACAAAGGGGGTTACATCTGAATATTTTCTGTAAAAAGCTAGGATATGTTGAATAATATTAATTTGTTGCTTTGCCTGTTTTTGATGCGCACAATGTCTCCTGCCATTTAAAGGCCATTTAGTAAAGCGATGCTATTCTGATGCTTATATCAATCCACATTGCCGCTGAAAGCTTTAAGCTACAACCTGTCTGAGAGTTGCGAACATGGCGAATGATAAAAATGCATTCCAAAAATTGCTGGAAATTTAAAAATCCTTTCATCCAGAAATCTGTAAAACCTTAGAACGATCTCAAAGTAAAAAGAAGCGCTAAAGTCTGATTTTGTGGTGGATCAAATGTAATCAGTTAGATTACTTTAATAAAGTAATTGAAATAGTTACACTACTTATTACATTTTAAATAGGGTAACTTGTAATCCGTAACCTTTTACATTTCCAAAGTAACTTTCCCAACACTGCAAATCAGGGCTGTGTTGTAAACCAATATCACTCTTAAAAATAAAGGTTCTCTATTGGCATGGTTCAGTGAAGAACCTTTAACATTCACCTTTCCATTGCACAAAAAGGATCTTTATAGCAGAAAAAGGTTATTCAGATTATTTAAATGTTCTTTACTTTAAGAAAAAAATGGTTCTTTTAAGAACTGTTCACTTAATGATTCTTTGGGGAACTCCAAATGGATCGTCTATTTTATAACATTTATTTTTAAGAGTGCTATTGACACAAAAACAAAATAGTGTAAAGGTTAATAACAAGAGAGTAATGGGAGCTTTGTGTTGACTCATTGATCCTGTTTTGCCAATGAGAAACATTAACGCTAATTATTAGGGTTACTTGATGAATGGCTGAGCCTTTTTTCCTCACCTCAATCCCACTTCTCGATCTCTGAGGGATTGTCACGAGCTGTGATACAAAATGTTCCTTCAGGAGAGATGCTAAAAATACTACCTGTGTCAAGGGGGAAAATAAACAGCTGTATAGTAGCTTCATAGAAGATAAGGGAAAGGGGTAAGATGAATAGGGGGAGAGGGAGAGAGAGAGAGAAAGAGAGAGAGAGAGAGAGAGAGAGAGAGAGAGAGAGCAGCTGGCTGTCTGGTGCTGGGGCGGGAGATCAGCCATTAGACAGGTCACATGACTCTGAATGAGAGAGAGGAGCCTGTTGCCGTCTGATAATTAGCTATTAGCCGGTAATCATACAAAGGGAGCGAGAGAGAGAGCAAGCTCTTTTGGGGCAAAAGGCCTAAATCATGCATGTACTCTTAAAAATAAAAGTTCTTTATTGGCTATGGTTCCATTGTCAATGTACCAAAGGTTCTTTATAGTGGAAAAAGGTTATGTGTTCACGCAGGTCACTGCTCAATTAGTGCAACAATGTCTTAAAGTTGACAGAAATGCTGTGAAAGGGACACAATGCAGTGCCCAATGGCCCATGCTGCGAACCTCAATAATTTCACAATTAATAGACACTGACCTCTATTTACCCAATTCAACAGTACAGTTGTTTTGGACATGCTGTTCTAGTTCAAACATAATTTTCTGATTATACAATGATCAGCTCTGTCAGGTTGGGACAGAGATTATTCTCATTCAGACCAGGGACGGCAATTGCCCCCAAACTACCAATAGCACACATCTAATTCACAGACCTACGCAAATGAATCGTGAATCATTCATGCAGGCCCTTGCAGCGTCCACGAGTTAAAATGGTAATAATTCTTCTGGTGGGACTGAATAGATTTAGAGGGGAGATTTGCATTTGATCATAATGTGTCCATTGCATTTCTGAATTTAAAATGACAATTAAGAAGTCTTTATATAAGATTAAAATCATACACACAAAAACAAACAATGTTTCTTAACTGCATTGTTATATCCCCCTTACATGACTGTTTTACCTTGATTGTATATTAAGAATCTTATTAAGAAAGGTGGCCATTTGACTAGAGTTTTTTTTTTTTTTTTCGGGTCTGGTGTGTCAATATCGTTATATAATCTGATGCACAAGGTTATGGAGTCTTTTCAAATCAACAACTATCAGAACCACACAAGAGCATCGCTCTATCAAGGCAATGTGACTCAGTGGCTGAGGTGACAGCCAGCTCTCAAAGGAAATAGGGCAAGAGAGAGCGAGAGAAACATAATGCTATGATCAATCCTGTCAAAATCAATCTACTTGCTCTATGAGCAAACCCAGATAAAGAGCAACATGGGTAATTAAGTTTTTTTTGCCTCTAAAAGCAGACTGAAAACCAATTTTTTTCTGAATTCCCCTTGCTGTATATGTACCCTGAAAAAAGGAGTATAATATTCACTCAGAAATTGCTAGTAAATTTCAACATAACACTGAATTAAATATGAAATTTTGAAGTAGAACGACTGTAAAATGTATTCCAATAATCTTTGTTTTCCAGTAAAATATCTAAGAATACTTAAATTATAAGACTTAAGATGCAATACATTAATAAGGTAATTATTTATAATCTTAAAATACAATTATCTTATTATATAAATTATATAATTAATTGTAAAATATTAAGAACTGTTTACAGATTTTCTTGAATTAAGCAAAACATTTTAGACTTTTTTTTTAAATGTCTAAAACAAGTAAGAAAAAGCCAAATCCGCAGCAACTGCATGATACTATCATGTTGATATGGACCAAAAATCTCCAAAAATGTTTCCAGCACCTTGTTGAATCTATGCCACGAAGAATTAAGGCAGTTCTGAAGGCAAAACAGTCCAACCCAGTTCTAGCATGATGCACTTAATGAAGTGGCCAGTGAGTGTATGTATATACACGTTTCTCAGATGTAAAGGTGAATCAGAGGATTCCAACAGAAAACGAATGACCCTGACTATGTATTTACACACGTACACATGCATGGTCACACACCTCATTAAAAAGAAAAGTGCTGTAATGATGCTCATCACAGCCCAATTGACTTGTGTTAACTTATTAATCTTTTCAATAAAAAAATAAATAAAATAAAATAATGGCCAACTATGGTACTCATTGTAAAGGGCTTTTCTCAACTGTTTTCTCCATTCAGATCTAACTTAAAGGCTCTCAGAGATTCATTTAGACTTAATTGTGTGTAAAATTACTGATGTTGTCATCATCCAGAAAGTGATGCAAGGCGGATGTTTTCTAGGCTAATTACACAATCTGCACTATTGTATTGCGCTGTGATCAAACCATGTCATCATGGCATGATTTCATTTTTAGACAAACACATGAGGTGTGTTGACATGCATGAGGTAAATGCCCTAAATGGTGTATTTTTTTAGGATCATAAGGCCAGGAGGTCTTTTTTTAGGCCATAAGGCCAGTTTAACAACCTGAAACTTGGCACACATATATTTTTCTGCCATCATCCAAATTTTACTCTAAATAAAGTTACAGATGTTCTGGGCTTATACATGTCTAACTTCACCTGTGTTCTCATTCAAAACAGGTTAAATTGGTAGAAGATCAATACAAGGTCATTGTGGAACCTATAAATAGCAGAGCAACAGCGCAAGCAAAAATACTGACGGTGGCATTTACCTTTAAGTCTCTCAGTTCACCCACACCATCTGAGCAGAAAGACAAACAGAACTAGTTGTGATTGGTCTGTCAGACACAAGAGCAATGCATTTGTTTTCAGCCAATGTAATCAATCAAATCAATTATAACAATCTAATTGACCTGCCTTTGGATGTACAGCAGCAATAAAGAGCATCTGCAGCATCGTCAACAGTCAAGTCAGAGCTGGATGGGTTTCCTCATTTTGTAAGAGGGTGTCTACAGGAATGTAAGGGCTCTTGTGGAGGTCATCTCATTATGCCAGGATAAATTGAGCTTTGCAATACCATCTCAGCCTTTGACTCCGTGTAAGGATATAGTTTCATGTAGCTTGTGTCTGATCACACGGTATTGGACTTGTAAAGATCAATGAATAAAAAAACAGATTGCTGCAACCTCTGTGACTTTTTATTTGATGAAAGTCTGGAATACACATCCATTGAAAAATGAAGTGCCACACCAGGCTGACCTTAAAGCAAAAAGTTAAAAAGCAACAAAACTCTCATTGTGACTGATAGGAATGGGCGATATCTTATCGTTTGCGATATACCGGTAAAAATTCTCCCCACGATAAGAATTAGTCTTCCCGCGATAATAACGATAAAGCCTAGTTGATGACGTTTTTCTGTTTGCGACCAATCTGCAGCTCACGTGCAGAGCGAAAACAACGGAAGAGAGGAGGAGTTTATCGCTAAAAGAGGAGCTACCTCTACAATCTGGAACTGGTACACAAATATATTTTCACTCACTGAACACTCTTACTGAGTGCTTGAGAGTTTTCGGTCTCCGTAAAGTGCGCTATTTCAGTTCACCTCAATGAATATGTGTATTTGACGCACAGTTAACACTAGTGTGAGGCGCCCAACTCGCCGTCGCTTTGCTGAGAGCGCTCCGTGTTTCTCACAGACTCAAAGAGAGAGAGCAAGAGAGTCTTACCACGCAGAATTAACATGCTACATGTAAACAGTATTCTTTGTTGTATTTACCTGTAAAAATAATTGAGTTCATTTAGAATTATTCAGCCTTTATGAACAAGCATAAACTAATGCGCAAACAGCAATCTCATTGGCTGGCGCTCACCTATTACTGTCCCTGTTTTGATTTCGGCAAATTAATTTCGAGTAAACGCTGACAACGTAATTAATATTCATGATCCCAGCAGCTCATCAATCCTTAGTGCGGTTTATTTTTATTAATAGTAGAATTCGTAGTAATAGTATTAACTTATCAGTCTAATTGTTAGTTTTTTACGGAAACAAGTTCAGTTAAAATGACAAATATGCATTCATATGTTTTCATTCATACATGGTTGAATGAACTTGCATTACTTGCAATTTCTTGTAATTTTTGTAACCTATCTGAAAACAGGTTGGGGTTTTACTTTTGCTGTTTGCTCTATTTTTTTTTGCCCCTGTTTACACCATGAGAGTATGAATAAATACAGAATCTGTATATGATTTGAATTATTATTGTGTGTAATTATTATTGTGTGATGTTTTTCAGTACAGTTACACTATTTAAACATGATCTGCACTTTTACAGAAGAATCTCTGCAAGGGCTGGTGTTTGGATTTTACCGTTTTTAAAAATTTTTTTTATGTAATTGGCATATTATAGGAGCCTATTTGATGATGGGTACGTTTTACTTTAGATCAATGTTTGTGTTTCTGAGGCTCTCAAGAATGCATGCAGCCCTCACTAGTAGCCAAAAACAGTGATCAATAATACTACATATTTTATCGTCATTGATATCGTTATCGCAATAAATACCAGAAATATCGTGATATAATTTTAAGTCCATATCGCCTGTCCCTAGTGACTGAGGATTCTGCTGTTGGCCACGTGAAAAATGCAATCTTTTTCGATCAATATACAAAAGTCTATTATAAAAAAATGCTATTACATGCCATCTAACCCACAGCTGCGAATCAATAATGTTGATGCGTAGCTGGAGGAAATACCTAGTGATAATGTTTTGGTGAGCTGACACATTTATAGTACGATGGTAGAAAAATGTTGACACAAGCATGAATCATTTGAAAGTCTTTCTGATTCAATGCTCATGTTCTCGGGACATGACAGGCTTTTTTCTCCATTCCATTCCTTTTTTTGCTATTTATCTCCACTCACCTATATCAATAAAAAAAAGATTAAACAACTAAATGAATGCATTTGTAACAATTTTTTTTACATTATTATACAGTATTTTTTAAATATATATTTTTTACTTGTATTAATTAAAATATAATTTTTCATTATATATATATATATATATATATATATATATGTCAAATCGATTAATCGCATCCAAAATAAATGCATATATAAATACACACATGCATATATTTAAGAATTAATATAAATGATATAAATATATACACATGCAAATATTTCTTAAATATATACATGTACAGTGGGGAGAACAAGTATTTGATACACTGCCGATTTTGCAGGTTTTCCTACTTACAAAGCATTTGTTTGAACTCGTTACCTGTATAAAAGACACCTGTCCACACACTCAATCAAACAGACTCCAATCTCTCCACAATGGCCAAGACCAGAGAGCTGTGTAAGGACATCAGGGATAAAATTGTAGACCTGCACAAGGCTGGGATGGGCTACAGGACAATAGGCAAGCAGCTTGGTGAGAAGGCAACAACTGTTGGCGCAATTATTAGAAAATGGAAGAAGTTCAAGATGACGGTCAATCTCCTTCGGTCTGGAGCACCATGCAAGATCTCACCTCGTGGGGCATCAGTGATCATGAGGAAGGTGAGGGATCAGCCCAGAACTACACGGCAGGACCTGGTCAGTGACCTGAAGAGAGCTGGGACCACAGTCTCAAAGAAAACCATTAGTAACACACTACGCCGTCATGGATTAAAATCCTGCAGCGCACGCAAGGTCCCCCTGCTCAAGCCAGCGCATGTTTGCCAATGACCATCTGGATGATCCAGAGGAGGAATGGGAGAAGGTCATGTGGTCTGATGAGACAAAAATAGAGCTTTTTGGTCTAAACTCCACTCGCTGTGTTTGGAAGAAGAAGAAGGATGAGTACAACCCCAAGAACACCATCCCAACCGTGAAGCATGGAGGTGGAAACATTCTTTGGGGATGCTTTTCTGCAAAGGGGACAGGACGACTGCACCGTATTGAGGGGAGGATGGATGGGGCCATGTATCGTGAGATCTTGGCCAACAACCTCCTTCCCTCAGTAAGAGCATTGAAGATGGGTCGTGGCTGGGTCTTCCAGCATGACAACGACCCGAAACACACAGCCAGGGCAACTAAGGAGTGGCTCCGTAAGAAGCATCTCAAGGTCCTGGAGTGGCCTAGCCAGTCTCCAGACCTGAACCCAATAGAAAATCTTTGGAGGGAGCTGAAAGTCCGTATTGCCCAGCGACAGCACCGAAACCTGAAGGATCTGGAGAAGGTCTGTATGGAGGAGTGGGCCAAAATCCCTGCTGCAGTGTGTGCAAACCTGGTCAAGAACTACAGGAAACGTATGATCTCTGTAATTGCAAACAAAGGTTTCTGTACCAAATATTAAGTTCTGCTTTTCTGTTGTATCAAATACTTATGTCATGCAATAAAATGCAAATTAATTACTTAAAAATCATACAATGTGATTTTCTGGATTTTTGTTTTAGATTCCGTCTCTCACAGTTGAAGTGTACCTATGATAAAAATTACAGACTTCTACATGCTTTGTAAGTGGGGAAACCTGCAAAATCGGCAGTGTATCAAATACTTGTTCTCCCCACTGTATGTGTTTGTATTCAAATATACATAATAATTATACACAGTACACACATTTATGTACATTTCATATGTAAACACAAACTTTTATTTTGGATGCGATTAATTGCAATTGATTTGAAAGCAGTATTATATATATATATATATATATATAAAGAACAAAAGAACAGCACTACATGTAGAAGATGAAAGAGATGGGACAGAAAAGGAAGGGAATATCTAGGTTTCTCTGTGTATTTTCAGCTTCCCCTTTGAGGATATCTGAGTGGTTCTTTCAAAAGTCTTGATAATTGTATTATTAGAGAGGCAGAGAAATGTTTTAAAGCAGATCAAATTGCACACTGGTCTCCTCAGGTCACCCTGTTGAGGAAATGGCAGCTGTTCTCTAACTAAGTTATAGAGAGAAGAAATCTCATTGACAGTAACACAGAACCTGCACTATGTACACTGCACGGATTGCCTTCTTTATCTAATATTCACTTAACTGTCATAAACAACAATCTGCAGGATTTGTTTCTGAAATATACTTGAGATATTGTGCAATCTAGCCAAAAGAAATATAACAGTATAACAGAATCACACTAACATCAAAAGGCCAATGAAACTGAAATAAAGGCATTAGTTTTGCTTCTACATTGCATCAGGAACCTATGAACAGTTTTATTTGAGATGTTTGTTTTTAGTACTGTTAGCTTGTTGAATGAGACTAAATTACACCAGTTTGTTAAATCTGCACAATTGCACAAAGAAGGTTGACAAAGTGACACTCACAGCCTCAAAAAAAAGCAATTTTCTTCCACTTTACATTAAAAAGCATGTTGGAAGTTAATGGTGTCTTTCGGGAACCGTGGCCAAATCAGACACATAGACTTTAGCAGCAATTAAAGCGATGGGAGTCGTTCTGAAGCCATCATGTTTTTTAATGGCGTTAACTTCAGCACTCAGTGTTTATTGACGCACTTACAATGACTAAAAACTGACTGATAAAACATCCATAAACTTGTTTATTTCCCACAAGCCATCAAACAGCAGCAATGTAAAAGGGAATAACAATTAACATGTATCATCAAAGTGCTCAGCAAAATAACATTCTACAAAATAGCTTCACTTACTGATAATGCACAAGGATCCTATTGAAAGAAATGAGTTTTCCATAAATTAGAAATTAGTTTTTCCCAGCAGTTTTACTGATAAAACATTGGATAGAATACAAGTGTACTGCATTCTTCAATTTTTACTATTTATAAGCAATAGTATACGACAACGATGTACTAAAAACGGGAACGTTTTTCCTTTGCGTTTTTTGCGTACAGACGACAACGTTGTCAAAACGATCCCCGTTCACACTGATCCGTGAAAGCGACTAAAAACGCTGTATTATTCATGTCAGGCCAGTAGTTGGCGATGTCACTTTGTAAAAAGAAACACTATGCACCTATAACACATAATATGCATGCATATGATGTCACAGTTTTCACAAATTCGCGTTTTTGTAGTTTACGCAGAGACGATAAGGTTTTCAAAAGTTAGTGTTTTCAGGCCCCCAAAACGCAAAATACATAAAACGTTTTCTGTTTTTAGTCTTGTAATTGGCCCCAAACATTGTAGTCACATGACAATAATTTAATTAAATGTTTAATTTAATATAATAAAATTTATGTAACATTTATATTGTGCATATTTTAAATTTAATTTAATATTTTACCCAATTTAATTAAACAACTTGTTTATAATTTAATTTAATTAATTTTTTTGCATTCATTGCATTTTGTGTCAGAAAAAAAGTCAAAAAACAGATATTATTTAATTTGAAGTGCAGTGTATTGCACTGTGTGAAACAGTATTAGGTAAATGTAATAGAACATCCAGGTTCTTCGTGCATATAGAAAACGTACAAACAAAATATAGTAGTATGCTATTTCAAACAGTCATAGCCATGAATGACATAATTTCCTATTCCTGTGTGCCCCATACAGCAGCCCCACAGCATCGTGCAGCGACGCCTCCTGGAGGGCAACATTCCACGTTTGCGTGGAGAGGCCCGGGACATCCCATCTCATGTTCGCTCACCCCTGGCAGACAGCAAAGAGGGCGGAGAGCCAGAGGAGAGGAGCGAGAGCACGGTGGATGACTCCACGGAGGAGAGAGAGTCTCCGGAGGAGAGCGAGAAGAGCCTTAGGTCTGACGAAGATGAGGATGATGACGATGAAGGGGACAGCAGTGATGCAGGGGGGAAGACAGAGTCCAAACAGAAAGATAAAATGGGAGAGGAGAGGAAGAAAGGCCTAAAAGAGGGCGAGAGAGCATCCACCCTCTCAGCTCTAGTGGTCCAGTGTAAGGTAGGCATTCACACAGATTAACTGAGCTGAGCCTCAGCCTTTTCAGCTGTATGTGTCCATAATAGAAGCAATAACAGCTTGCTGTAATGACAAAACACAAGCTCTGGCTCCCTATGACTCATGGTTTTATTTTCCTCACAGTCGATTGTTCTCTGCGGTCGGGTTTTAGAGGGCCAGTATGCATCTAAAAAGCCCAAACCAGTGAAACGCCACATGCAAAGTTTATAATGGAGATGACGTAACTGGGGCGCAAGTGACTCATTGTATGGCGACATAACATCTATCTACCCATCATTTACAAAGCTTCAAAAACTCATACATAAGACACAAGGAAGTATAAGATATACTGTCTACCATTCAAAGTTTGGGGTCTCTACGATTTTTAAAATGTTTTTTCTTGATCAACAAGGCTACATTTATTTGATTGAAAATACAGTAAAAACACAGTTAAATAACTAATTTTAATGTACTTTAAAATGTAATTTATTACTGTGATGGCAAAGCTGAATTTTCAGCATCATTACTCCAGTCTTCAGTGTCACGTGATCTTTCAGAAATCATTCTATTATGAAATCAATCAATTGTGCTGTTTAATATTATTGTGTAAACTGTGAAAGAACAGCATTTATTTAAAATATAAACTGTTACACATAGGAGAAAACCAGGAGAAGTAGCAGCATAATCCACACACTTACTAAAGACAATAACTGATAGAGAACAACTGAAACACAGGGCTATATATACAGGGGACAAACAAAGGCAACTAAACTAGACACAGGTGAAACTCATTAGTAAATAAGACAACTAACAATGAATTAACAAGACTAAAGACTAAAGACAAAGGAATACAGGCACATGAATGACATACATAACACTGAACAACATAACCCTGACAATAAATATCTTTACTGTCACTTTTGATCAATTTAATGTGTTTTTGCTGAATAAAAACATCAAAATCTTATTGACCCCAAACTTTTGAATGGTAATATGTGAAAGGAACAGGATTAGTGAATTTCAATTACGTCTCCATTTTTTTTTTAAATAGCTAAAAAGATCAGTATTCTTTTGAATTCATTTCCAGAACTTCTCCAAATGTTAGAGATTACTATTATTATTTTTAAATGATTTCCTCAGGTCTGGAAATTTCCCTTATGTTTTAAGGTTTTCCAGCACCATCCAATTCCATTAAACGATTCTGTTTTACTCTAGAGCAGACTGAACATCATCAAAATCAGCCATCTTGCAGGACCCCCTCTCCATCAGCCTCTATTCATGCAGTGATTGAGCGCGGTAAAAATAGACCCTAAATTAAAGCAGATTAAACCACAGGGTTGGGTGTCAACCAAACAGCAGCTAATTTCCTCTGCCTACACTTGTCAGCTGACAATTCAAGAGCAACAAGACCAATCAATGGATCAATGAACTTGAATTAGTCAATCATGAAAATGCCTAATGTGATATTACCTGATGTGATAGCTTGTCCAGTTCATGGCTATAATGAAGGCAAAATGCACAGTTAACTGAATTTAAGTAGGATAATGTACATCCAGCCAGTTGATATCGCAGAATAAAATGGGCTTATTCTGAAGGGGTTTATTCTGTGATAACAAACGTCTGGATGTACATTATCCCGCTTATTACACAGCTACTTGCCACATAATTAGACACGTAATATTGACTTGAGTTGAAATATTTTATTAGCTCTTCCGTGAAGCAGTTGCTAGCAAGTGGCGAGTTCAAACTAGACGGACATTTAAGGTCATATGTATTTCACCACATAAATAATTATAGGCATAAGAGATACTGATTTGAGATTAAACTGTTTTTCATTTGAGCCTGTTATACCAGTTTTTACCGGTTGTTATCGGGGAAAACATACCTCTGCTTGGCGCGATTGACCAATCAGAATCAGGTATTCCACAGAGCCGTGTAATAATTTGTGATAATGACCAGCTGACTGCACATTGTTTATTTATTTATTTATACTTAAAAAATAAGTTTTAAAAATGTAATAAATTAATAATTTTACATTTTAAAATTAATTGATTTGACATTAGGATTCTTTTCATTACTTAGTTACACGCATTAGTTATCATGAATTAACAAAACAATTTTTTTCAAGGTTATGTTAATTTCTACAACTACAAATACAATTTTTCAAATTTCAAGTTTAAAATGTACAAATTTTAAATATATTTAATGTACAATGAAAAAAACTTGAATGAACAATAATAGTATATGTATAAATTAGCATTAACCTAGATTAATAAATACTGTAAAAATTGTTTATTATTTTATGACACCTAGGGCCAGATTTACTAGATTTACTAGCTATTAACAGCTCGCGCCAGCACAAACCCTCTTTTGGCGTTAAAAAACTACTGTCAGGATTTACTAATGGGTTAGTTTTGCGTCTGACCTTATTGCATATGCATTTGTAGGAGTTTCCTTTTCAGACGCAAAATTTACGGGAGGAGAGTATTTAAATGAATCACGCAAGCTGATTTACTAAGGTTTGCGCTAGTCAATTTACTGGTATTTGCGCCATTATTTAAAGGCCAAAAAATGCATGTCTTAAACCAGACACTGATTTGCGCTGCTCTTGGTAGATTGCGTTGGTCATTACGGAAATGATCCGACTGTGTCCGTGTTCTTTCATTTGCGTGTCGTCAGTAGATCATGCGCAGAACTTTCCACTCCCATTGGCGCTTTTATGGTTTTGCGCTCTCACGCTAATTTACCCTGTTTAGTAAATCTGGCCCCTAATGTTAAAAATTTAACCCTATTGTATAGTATTCTCTTTTTATCATGTAAGAAAGAGACCACAAAGTGATACAAGAGACATGAAAATAGTACAATTACGTAGGATTGCTGGGTCATTATACAAAAAACATTCGGCTATGACACGACTGTCCAATCATAATGAAGTATTCCAAAAAGCAGTGCTCGGATTTAAGTTAAATGAATTGACATTCTCATGTTCCAGATCACATGTGCATTCAGAATGAACTGAATGTTCTGGAAAACACATGCAGTCGTATTGTCATAGGTGAAATGAAAGATGGAACGAAACCATCAGCGTCTAATTAAAGCTTCGGTAATGAAGAGCCAGATAAGTGGGGCAGTGTTTTATACATCAAATCCACCGTACTGGTTCATGCCTCCTCTTCTGGAAGGATAAGTTTCAGTTTGAGGCAGCAAGTCAAGCACGATTTTGTTCCATGCAGAGTATCATTATAAATGCACCAATGCACACATACACACAAATTTATAATAGCGGCAATCAAATAAAGACATAACACAGCTCACAATGGAAGCATCCCACCGAGTTTGATCGTTTGTATAGTGTCCACTAGGAGTTTTGCTCCATTTCACATTTCTTATTTCAGTTTGATTCTGCAATTCGAACAAAAAAAAAAAAATCTTCATTCAGTTAATTTTTATATCCTGACCACAGGGTGCAGGGAAAGGCGCTGAGAAATGAATGAAGACATACACAGTCACAGCTAGAATGAACCTGTCACACATCCGACAGTTTGCCTCATATGGTGTGTTTCCACCTCAATGTGTTTTATTTAGGCCATCTCGCATTGCAACAAAAACACTTTCAACACAGCACTAGAAAGCTGGCAGAGGAAGAAACAAGCGTGAAACAATGCAAGGAAACCTGCATGTCTGTGCAAGTGTATGTGGAACATACTAGTGGGGTCGGAACAATGTGGGAGAGGGGCTCGGCGGCCCCCCGTGTATGCATAATGACAGACTGACGCACTGGTACGAGAGATGGTGCGTCCCACCCTTTATGTAGTAGGAAAGTTGCGGGGGTGACGGCTCACCTTGAGTGACAGGAAACTCAAAGAGGTTGCAACAAAGCTCTCATCCACTCATTTATCTTTAACGGTGGAACAGTGCTGACGCAGACCTCGTCCCTCACTCATTAACTGAGCAGTTAACAAACAGGCGAAGAGCAAAAGCAAAGCTTAACAATGCTTTAGCTGTGTGTAGGTGAAGCCATATTGTCTTTAAGTCCTCATGCATGCTGAGAGACCATATGCCACAAACAGGTTCCAAATCCCTCGAAATATCTCAGCTGAGGCTTCCTCCTGCCACGACACTAATTCATTATATCATATAATATAATAAAAAGTATTATTAATATTAAAAAGTATTATTTAATAAATAATGTGTTACTTATTAAATGTTTAATAACTAAATGGTATTATTATTATTATTATTAGTGTTATTCTTATTCTTATTATTATTACACAGCTCTCTGAAACACTTGAATCCAGATCCAGGTCAAATATTTCTGTTAATGCTGTATTTACTGTACAAAATTTGTTCTTGAAGAGTTCCTGAAAGGATAATGATGTTATTTTTTTTATTATTATTTTTTTTTCAATTATTAATTATTAAATTAAATTGTACATACCTTTTTATAAGAGGGAGTTATGACACTTTACAATAAGGTTCCATTTGTTAACTTTAACAACATTAGTTAACATGAACTAATAATGAAAAATACTTCTAAAGCATTTATTAATCTTAGTAAATTTTTTATACATTATAATACATTATTAAAATCAAAAGTTGTATCTGTTAAAATGAGTTAAAGAACCTGAGCTAACTAACATGAACAGTTGAATTTTTATTAATTAACGTTAACAAAGATTAATGAATACTTTAACAAATGTATTAGTTAATGTTAGATAATGCATTAACTAATGGGACCTTATTGTAAAGTTTAACCATAATATTTCCACTACAACTGAAATATATAAACTACTGTTTATAAAATATATTTGTCTTCTTCATTCTCCCTATATTATTTATACTTTCATCTCTTTTTTTATCAAACAAAATGTGCATATTTGTACATAGGAAGAATGAAGAAGACAAGAAGCCAAAAAAAACGGTTTTTGCTGATCTATTAAGGAAAATGCCAGAAATAACACATTTTTAGTAAGCTATTGTATTAATTGGTAAAGTTACTTTTTACACAAATGTGATATGACCCAAAACGTGTGACAGGATCCATCAGGAAACAAACGGATGGCTAAATAAGTTAAAAAACAATCCACTAATTCTGCTAATACCGAACAAATTATTTACACATAAATATCAAGCAAGCAGCATGAAAAGGCACTTAGACCTTCCAAAGAGCAAATGCTGCAAAAGCACAGGGTGATTATTCACCTGATGAGCTCTGAATTCTGCAAGCACTGATGGAATTTCAGGTGAAAGGACAGACTGAGAATAAACTGACTCACTGAAGCGAAACCACAGTGACAGTGACCGTCCATTATTAACCAGGACTATTATCCTCAGATGGTGTTAAACTATCAATCCTGACACTGTCACACAAAGCAAAAACAAAACCTAGCATTGTCTATTTAAAAGACCAAGCGCTAATGTCTGTTCTTCAACATACTGTAGTGTCTCAGCTTGGTGTCTGTGTGAAACTAGTTGAGAGACTGTGGTAGACTCTGACTGAAAATGTGTTCTGCTATTTAAAATTCCTGTCACATTAAAGGCGTGAAAAAGGCATCACAAGGAAAAAAATTATATTATCAGGGAATTCATCTGTGTGAAGAAAAACTGTTTATTTTGCAGTGTGGAGATGCAGAGGTGATGTTATCCATAAACACAGGGTGTCAACACAACCACATCTCTAAAACATGCTGCAGACGACTGGGGTAAGTATATTTTACACACACACACGCACACACAGATGGTTCTGTGAAAGGTCTGGTTCGCTATCTTTGTGGGGACTCTCCATAAACGCTTTCTGCATTTTTACATTTTCAAAAAACATCATTTAGTCTGATTTACAAGCTGTTTTCCTCATGGGGACCAAAAAATGTCCCTGGATATTGCCATCTTTGTGGGGACATTTTGTCCTCATAACGTAGGGTTTACCTGGACCACACACACAGATATAAACAGTTCTGTGTTGGTTGGTTTTCACTGCAAAAACGGCACAAATATCAAAAAATGGCCAAAAATGACTGAATTCACTGTGCTTTTGTCAAAAATTGTGGTGATATTTGTGCCGTTTTTGCAGTGAAAACCAACCAATAATCATTACCCATTTATGTAATTTGGATTAGTGAAATTGAGCATACAACCTGTAATTTTTTCATTATGGTCATAACCATAATTTTGCTTTGCTGAAAAAAAACCCCAAAAAATTTCGTTAGACATACACTAACGGTCAAAAGTAATAATTTGGAATAATTATTTTTAATAATTAAAAATATTTTTAAAGCTTTTTTCAAAGTCTCTTATGCTGACCAAATCTGTATTTATCTGATCAAAAATACAGTAAAAACATCAGAATGATTTCTGAAGGATCATGTGACACTGAAGACTGAAGTAATTGCTGCTGAAAATTCAGCTTGGCCATCACAGAAATAAATTACATTTTAAAATATATAAAAAAGTTATTTTAAATTCTAATAATATTTCACAATATTACTGTTTTCAGTGTATTTTATCAAATAAATGCAGCCTTGGTGAACATATAAGAGACTTCTGTGAAAAACATTAAAACCTTATTAAAAGATTACATCATGTACAAATGCTTGTATATATTGCAGACTGAAAACCAACCAAGAAGATAAACCTCAAGACAAGCTGGCACTCAGTGATTCGACAGTGGAGACAGTGAAGTCCCTGAACCTGCAGCTGGGCAGCGAAAGAGTGCAATGCACTGCCCAGGTCATAGGTCAGACTTCAAAGTTTCTCCAGTCACTTCTAAAAATGCACTGCCTATTGCCTTTAAAGGATTAGCTCACTTTAAAATGAAAATTTCCTGATAATTTACTCACCCCCATCTCATCCAAGATGTTCGTGTCTTTCTTTCTTCAGTCGAAAAGAAATTATGTTTTTGAGGAAAACATTCCAGGATTTTTCTTCACATAATGGTCTTCAATGGCAACCAAAATGTTGAAGGTCCAAATTAATGCAGTTTCAAAGGGCTTCAGAGGCTCTGCACGATCCCAGCTGAGGAATAGGGTCTTTCATTTTCAAGAAAAAATAAACATTTATATACTTTTTAACCTAAATTGCTCATCTTGCGCTGCTCTGCAACATGCCACGGATTGCGCAATCACGTCGGAAAGGTCAAGCTAGACGTAGGCGGAAGTACCGCCCCAAGCGAACGTGCAAAGACTAATACAAACGCCCTTTACAAAAAAATCTCCAGCTTCAAAATCGTCCAACATCATTGTTTAACCTTTTTTTGCTAAAGGATGTTTGTATTAGTCTTCGCGCGAGCTCTTTGTAAACACGGGGGGCGGTACTTCTGCCTACGTCTAGCGTGACCTTTCCGACGTGATTGCGCAATCCGTGGTGCGCCGCAGAGCAGCGCAAGATGAGCAATTTAGGTTAAAAAAGTATATACATTTTATTTTTATTTTAGAAAATTGACCGATGGTTTCGCTAGATAAGACCCTATTCCTCAGCTGGGATCGTGCAGAGCCCTCTGAAGCCCTTGGAAGCCCTTTAAAACTGCATTGATTTGGACCTTCAACATTTTAGTTGCCATTGAAGTTCATTGTGTGGAGAAAAATCCTGAAATGTTTTCCTCAAAAAACTTAATTTCTTTTCCACTGAAGAAAGACATGAACATCGTGGATGGCATGGGGGTGAGTAAATTATCAGGAAATTTTAATTTTGAAGTGAACTAATCCTTTAAAAAAAAAAAAAAAACATGGCACCATTCAGCTGTTTATACAATGTTTGATAGATTTGACTGAATACAGAATAGACATCTAGGGCATTCTCCTTAAGAGTTAATTACTCACAGAACCAGTTTCAACCAGTCATATCTAAATATAAGTTTAATGCAAAGAGAAAAGTCTTGTGAGAGTGTGGAAAGGGATATTCATATACATTTCTTCAGCTTGTATTTGCATTCAGCTTTCAGAGTACTGACCTTTTCCAATTCAGACAGCAGTCTGGGAATGTGGGCAGCACAGAGGAATTATATAACAGAAAAGTATATGACTTGGGCACGGTGCCGGTCGTGTTTTGTGCATGCATTGTATACAGATATATAATAAAGCTACGCCAATGATGCCAGTTTTATCAGGCCACCCCATGTGCTCTTCTAATTGGAGAAAGAATAGAATGCCCACAGGGGATAGATATTCTCTTTTTGTCTCCCACATTTTGAGTCTCACTTCTTGTCTGTTCACAGAGGATGCCACGTTTGAGGTGTGTCTGGGTCTACAGACTCTGCTGGAACTCAAAGTAAGCCCTGTGTTTATTAAATCTTATCTTCAGAGTCTCGTGTGGCATGATTTCTAATCCACGTGTGTCTAAAAGTTGAGTTTTAAATGCATGCATATAAGTATTTTTGAAAATCACTTGCTTCTGCTAAGGGAAATCGTGTTGGTCATCTAGATCAGATGTTTCAAACTTTTTAATGCCACTGACCCCCAAATATGATGATTCCCTTGTGTATATTTTTGTGTATAGGAACCAATTTATACTGTAAAAAAAAAAAATATACACACACACATATATATATATGTGTGAAATATTCTCTAGATATGTTTTTTTAAACTATTGCTGTCGATTAGAATAAAATATTTATGATAAATGTTGTGTAAAATTCTGTAAATTTTAACATATTTTGGTAACACTTTGTAATAAGGTTTAATTTTTTACATAAAAACTACATTATTTAGCATGAACTAACATGAACAACACTTCTACAGCATTTATTAAGATCAAAAGTTGTATTTGGACTGTGAACTAAAATGAACATCAACATTTTTAAGTAACATTAACAAAGATTAATAAATGCTGACATAAAAATACATTGCTCATTGTTAGTTCATGTTAGTTAATGCATTAACTAATGTTAACAAATGAGACCTTATTGTAAAAGGTTACCCATCTTTTGTATTTAATAATATTATTTATAATGAATGTTTTATTAATTTTACATTTTTTTCTCCTCAACCCCAGTTTGATCTAGATCACATCTTCATACATTTAAATGAGACTTAATAAAAGCAAATTATTACAAGCTTATAATCATAGTTTTTTTGAGTTTAGCTTTCTGATAAAAATCAGACATTTACATTTATTTACATTATTTAGCAAAGCAACTTATTTACATCAAAAATTACTTACAGTGCATTCAAAGTACCGGTATCTATTTTATCAGTAATTAGGCCTAGTATGTGTTCTCATGCAATGCTCTACTAGTTGATTTTTAACAATTGAACTGTGAAAAATAAGCATGCTGAAACCATCACAGACATAACGATGTAAATCATATTATGAAATCCAAAAACAAAAAGCAAAGAAGTTTTAAGGGCTATGGGTTCTAACACTAAGTGGTTTTGTACATGATGGGGGAGTTCTTTTTTGAGCATATATCTAAATATTGACTCAGTTATGAAGATGGTTTGAGGTTATTTCAAATGCCAGGGGGGAAAATTCCCCTTTGAGGTTTACATAAGTTATGAGGAGGAAGCTAAATGCTATTAAAAGAAGAGTAAATCTTTTTAAAGTATGACAGGGGGAGCGAGAAATAGGGGTGAGAGAGAGAGAAAGCTTGAGAATGAAAGTGTGGAGGACGTGGATAGTATCTGTATAAGTATATGCAAATACCGTACTATTCTTGTCAGAAGAAAAAGATAATGTATGCAAGAAGGATCCCTGAAACCAATAAGGACCTACTGTATGTGCAGACAATAAACAGCAGAATTAAAATTATGCCTATTTTTCAGCTACTCTGTTCACCTGGACAATAGAAATGCTCTTCAGACTGTTACATGTACAGTGGCAAACAACAACAACAAAGCATGTTCACCAATAATTTTGCTTTACAAAGGCACAACACAGTAATTACACATTGTGAGAACAAGATGTGACCAAAATCAGGTCTTTAGACTATGATCTGTCCTGTGACAGAGGTGTTTGGTTTAACTATGATCAGATTTAGAGAAAACTGAGTGTGAAAACTGATATCAAATAAATCAAAATTTTATATAAAAAGACATTTTTCTCTGTTCCAGTGTTGACGTAGTTACTGTGTCTTGAAATGTCCTTGCTCACAATTCTTATCATAAAGTATTTAAAAATATAATATTAACTTCAAGACAAACTTTGATGCTGGCTTGAAAACACCAGAAACTTTATAATAGTTTTAAAAATGTTAAAGACTATAACTTGAAATTTATACAGGTCTGACAGACAGACAGAGATTCTGGGTGGTTTCTAGGCAGTTGCATGGGTGTTCTGACTGGTGATTGGCAGTTACTTAGATGTTGGTTGATAGGATATAAATAAGCAGCTGCTAAGGTGTCATCATTGGTTGCTAGGGCAGACAGAAATACAGACAGAATGATAGACAGTATTACTGAACGATAGATAGAATGACAGAATAACAGACAGACAGATTGAACGACAGACAGACAGACATACATATAGAACGAAAGAACAGACACAAAGGATTCTAGATAGATACAATGACAGACAGATCGAACATTACCCAGACAGATCAAACTTCAGACAGACAGACAGATCGAATGTCAGACAGACAGACAGATCAAACGTCAGACAGACAGACAGACAGACAGACAGACAGACCGATCAAACGTCAGACAGACAGACAGATTGAATGTCAGACAGACAGACAGATCAAACGTCAGACAGACAGATTGAACGTCAGACAGACAGATCAAATGTCAGACAGACAGACAGACAGATCAAACGTCAGACAGACAGACAGATTGAACGTCAGACAGACAGACAGATCAAATGTCAGACAGACAGACAGATCAAACGTCAGACAGACAGACAGATTGAACGTCAGACAGACAGATCAAATGTCAGACAGACAGACAGACAGATCAAACGTCAGACAGACAGACAGATCAAATGTCAGACAGACAGATCAAACGTCAGACAGACAGACAGACAGATCAAACGTCAGACAGACAGACAGATCAAACGTCAGACAGACAGACAGATTGAACGTCAGACAGACAGATCAAACGTCAGACAGACAGACAGATTGAACGTCAGACAGACAGATTGAACGTCAGATAGACAGGCAGATCAAACGTCAGACAGACAGATTGAACGTCAGACAGACAGATCAAACGTCAGACAGACAGACAGACAGATCAAACGTCAGACAGACAGATTGAATGTCAGACAGACAGACAGATCAAATGTCAGACGGACAGACAGATCAAACGTCAGACAGACAGACAGATTGAACGTCAGATAGACAGACAGATCAAACGTCAGACAGACAGACAGATCGAATGTCAGACAGACAGACAGATCAAATGTCAGACAGACAGACAGATCAAACGTCAGACAGACAGATTGAATGTCAGACAGACAGACAGATCAAACGTCAGACAGACAGACAGATTGAACGTCAGACAGACAGATCAAATGTCAGACAGTCAGACAGACAGATCAAACGTCAGACAGACAGACAGACAGACAGATCAAACGTCAGACAGGCAGACAGACAGATCAAACGTCAGACAGACAGACAGACTGAACGTCAGACAGACAGACAGGAATATTTGACAGACAGGAATATTTGATCTTCTGTAAGAGGAAAGCATCAAGTCTGATCAGTCAGAAAAAGCAACAACTGTGGCAATGAGAAGTCATATAATACACAAGATGTGATGCAATGATCTGCTCTCTATTACCAGTGCTGTGTGGACCTGAACTCCAGAGTGCTCCGTCTCCACAGCACAGAGCAGGAGCTCCCCTTCCTGGATCCACCTGCTTGCAGCCAGTGCCATCACCATGACAACAACAAAAACATGTGACCTCAGACCTATGTGCCCATCAACCGCCATGACCGTACCCATGTAATCAGAGAGGAAGTTGACGGAAGGACGCCTGCATCTGGACTGTAGTGTTCCCTTGTGCCAGATCAACATAGACAGGCCTCTCCTCTCTCATCTTTCCTTCTTTATTCTTCGTTGTTTGTTTCTGTGCCAACTATGATTTTTTTATTATTATTATTTGCTGTGCTGAATTAGTTTTGATCAAATGTAATAAAGCTCAGGAGGGGGAAGGTTGTGTTCTGACGTTAAAATTGCCTTTATCAAAATGACAAAAGGGGTATGTAGTTAATCCGTAAGAAATTAATGTTTGAAGGCTGATGAGTAATATTCTCTAACTGGTGATTTTAATTACATTACAAGTAAATTATATTCTTGTACATTAAAGTAACAGAGTTCACGGGATGCTGCACACTTTGGGATCTCCTAAACAATCCCCAAACCTGATTTTATACTTTTAAATGTGTCAAAATAACAAACCAGAAAGTTTCTTTCACAAAAACCTAATTTAGTTAGAAATATCTCACCTGAAACTGCCTTTAACTAAACAAAGACTGTGTTTTCAAACCTCATTTCCCTTTAGAAAGCCAATTCTGCCCTCAGATGATAAGAAGGACTTCAGCCAGCCCAATCAAATGTTAATTGAGCCCTTGGGCTGCAATCTCTCTAACTGAGCATGATTTTATAGACTTTCCCCTTTGTATTTTTCTGCTTTTGGTACGTTGGAGTGTGTATCACTGAGTAAATGCTTTTCTGTTTGTCACCTGCATGTGTTTTCTTTTAGAAAGATTGAATTCTCCTCTTCTAGAGCCCAGTTTATAGAAACCCTGTTGTGTTGGTGCTCAGTTTGTCCTCATGACCGGAGGCATTTCTCCACCACCCACGTCTTGCTCATTGCTCTGTTTGTTCGCTCATAAGCACAACTACGACTGTCTTAGTGCAGCCAAAATCTCCCACTAAAATGCCAACCGATGACCCAAAGGGCATCTATGTCCCACACAAACTCACCCTAAACGGTGGGGATAATTAAATTGTTGGCACACAATGCTCAATTACCCTGATCATCCAGCCTTTTAATACTATGGATGACCTTTCAGTGAAGGATGTCCACACATTTGCCCATTTTATGTTCTTCTCTTTCTTTCTACGCTGTGTTGAGGGCCAATTGTACGGAAAAAAAGAGTTTATTTTTGGTGTTTTTTGGTTTCTTTTCTCTGAACAGTATTTTCTCTGCCTAAACAAAATAAATATGTATTCTGGCTATGAAGGTTTCTGGTCTTCATCAATGCACAGATCTCGTAACAAGTGATAATCTCAAACCCGAAAGCTGTACTACTGCTGGCAAAAACACTGTGCTACTCCTCACTCACTTGAAGGTTCCGCACAGAGGTTCACGTGGCTGTAATGTTGATTTGCCCAGGGCAGTCAACAGCCTATTTTAAGCTTCTTTCATCTGATGATGGAGGGAAAAGATGTTCCCACAACCATACAGAGCCACATGGGATGACATCATTGACCCTCCACTGAGGGCATGCTGCTCCTGTTCCAAACAGCATGAAGACTGGAAACATAGCCAAGACATGAATTGCTCTATTTGTCATTTATCAGTCTAAAAACCATAAAATCCATTCTTTGAATAAGCAAAGGACAGATATTCTAACTTATTAGCAATATACGATAATTCTAAAATGACATATACAGTATAGTGTTCTGAACAGTTTTCAATGTGACAGGCTACAGGGCAATTAGTAGGTAGCATTTCTGTGGAAATCTCACTCTTCATAAATCCATATTTAACATTAAATACATTTTGAATGGCTTGTGTTGCGTCACACAAGGTTGTTGTTCAATGTGAACAGACAAACAACTTAAAGGCACAATATGTAATTTTCGCCCCTAGAGGTTGTTTATTCAAAACAAACTTGATGTAACTTGTAACTTGATGACACCTTGATTTCGCGGAATCATTAGAGTTGTTGTCTTCACCTCTACAGCCGGTGGAAAAGAATCCGACAGGACTCGAACAGAAATCATATTCATGGATGAGCTAATGTATTAAAGATTAACTTTACTGTAGTATGAAGCAGGGTGGGGCTGAAAGCCGTTGGAGCGGAACGAGGCCGCTGGAGCAACTGCTAATGAGAGACAAGCGCGACACACAGTGCGAAAGCAGTGGAGCTTTTATTATGCAGCAGACGACTGTTTCCGCTTCTTCCGCTCATGCGTATGTGGGGTAAGGCAGCGCTGTTTTATCATATTAGATACATTGAGTGTTGAAAGTTATGTTATAATGCTATTCTGTGCATTCGCTCTGCGGCTACTATGAGACACTTGTTGCACACTGCAGTAAGCTAGAACGATATTAGGCATGGTAAAACATGGTACTCGTGGTAAATCAAGAAAATTAGATTTAAACAATAGGACTAAACGTGTTGAGCTATAACAATGATTAGTTTTCTGGTGATGAATGTATCCAAACAGTTGCTCACTTTTCTAATAAAACACATAATATATTAAAGCGTCTTTGGTGTTTCCATGGTTTTTACAAAATAAAACCGGAAATCAAGGGTAACGCAGGTATGTTGTCATTTATAGGCGACGCACGGACACGGTCCATGTCCTAATTAAAATTGATTATTTGTCTGGATGTAAACATTCTTGGAAACATTTGGGATAATGTAAGTACACAAGTCAACAAAATATACTACACTGTTTTAGTGGTTTTTGGATATTTTAATCCAAAAATCTTACATATTGTGCCTTTAATAGTCATAAAAATAATAATTCATAGTTTTTCATGAAAATATAACAACGTTCCAGGCACTGAAACAATGTTTCTTTTCTGCTATAATGCAACAAGCCACTTGGGAGGGAAAAAAATTATATTATCCATTACAGCCAATGATATCACATCATCCATGTTTCACTTTTTACAATTCAATCAAATCCAGACTGGCACAGTTTCATTCAGATATGTGTTATGGAAATAAAATGCATTGTGAATGCCTTTTTTGTAGTCTTTAAGGGAGAAAAGAAATTAAATTCAACATCATTCACTTTATAACAACATTTGCTACAGCACGACATGACAGCAATGATGTATAGCACTCTATTCATCTGTAAATGACCATGTCGCACGCTGTGCCCCATGTCTTTCTGTCACATCCAATGATGACTTCAGAATAACAGATAATCCTGTAAAGCCTCAGTGCCACAGAAGAGTAGAAAATGCTTTTTTTTCAGCCAGTGCTCGCACAGAGATGGGCTCTGCTACTGCTTCATAACCCACTGTGCAAAGGGGGGCATGTGGCGCTTTCTTCTGACTCAGTGCGCATGCCACATCCTGTCACAGTTCTAAAAGACATATCTTATTGTACCAGCGTAATAAAAAAAATCGCAGATTTACAGAACAGCAATGTAACCTCTGACACATCCGTAGTTTTGGGATTGACATGCTTGCTAATTCTGCAAGAAGAATGAGTATCTGCAAGATCTGAATGATTGGTTTATGCAAACACCTGCAAAGATCTGAATTTTATATATACATACATACAGACTATGTTCCAAATTATTATGCAAGTGACGTATCAGTGGGGTTTCAGTACAATAAACAGATTTTAGTTTTTCAAAGAAAGTGTTTGTTTGATTTATTCATCCATATCTTTTTAGATAACTGGTATCAATCTCAGACAGGTTTGTTAAATAGTTTTCCAGGTCTACTTGGGTAAATGGAATCCCTACTCAGAGGTTGTTCCACATTATTAAGCAAGTCACAGTTCTCATGTAATATGGGAAGGAAGAAAGATCTTTCTGAAGATGAAACGCATGAAATGGTGCAATGTCTAGCAAAAGGCATGAAAACAACTAATATTTTGCGAAAACTGAATGGAGATTATCAAACTATCATAAGATTTGTGAGTGATTTAGAGCACAGAAAAAGTTTCTGTCAAACAAATTAATTGTATTAAAAGGACAGCTATAAGCTGAGCAGCAAACATGTATTTGAAGCTGCTGGTGTCTCTAGAGTCTCAAAAACCTCTCCATGCAGGCTGGCAGTTGTGCATAGAGTTGCATTTCAGCCACCTCTAACCAAAGCTCACAAAGAGAAACGTTTACAGTGGGTGTAGTTTTCATCTTCAGAAAGACCTTTCATCCTCCCCATATTGCACGATAACTGTGACTTGCTTAATAATGTGAAACAACCTCTTTAAGTAGGGTTTCCATTTACCCAAGTAGACCTGGCAAACTATTTAATCCTGTCTGAGATTGATACCAGTTATCCAAAAAGATATGGAGAAATAAAACAAACAAACACTTTCCTTAAAAAAACTAAAATCTGAAAGTTTATGGTATTGAAATCCTACTGATATGTCACTTGCATAATAATTTGGAACACAGTTTTTATATACACTCGCCAGCCACTTTATTAGGTACACCTTGCTAGTACCGGGTTGGACCCCCGTTTTGCCAAGAAAATATCCCCCACACCATTACACAAGGCAAGATGGATCCATAATTTTAATGTTGTTTATGGCAAATTCTAACCCTACCATCTGAATGTTGCAGCAGAAATCGAGACTCATCAGACCAGGCAAACTTCCAATCTTCTAATGTTTAATTTTGGTGAGCCATTGCGAATTGTAGCCTCTTAGCAGACTTTTGATGCTTTTCTGAATACCTAGGTTGTAACAAGTGGTTGGTTTGAGTTACTGTTGCCTTTCTATAAGTTTGAACCAGCCATTCTCCTCTGACCTCTGGCATCAGCAAGGCATTTTCGTCCATAGAACTGCCGCTCACTGGATATTTTCTCTTTTTCTGGTCATTCTCTGTAAACCCTAAAGATGGTTGTTAGGGATGTGGCGGTGAGGAAATTTCCCCACCGGTTAATCGACACATGACAACACCGGTAATACCGGTATCACCGGCGGGGGCTTTTAAATCGCTAATTCTAAACCAAAAGTAAAATGCGCATGGCTGCTCTGGCATTCATAACGGTGCGGAGAAGTGCGAGTGTTTTCAATGAAAATCTTCCATAGGAATGAACTGAAAACGCGCCAGTGGACACGCACCGTGAATGACAGTGTGGCCGCGAACGAACGACATGCAGTGCGGCCATGAACGAACGACAGTGCGGCCGTGAACGAACGACAGTGCGGCCGTGAACGAACGACAGTGCGGCCGTGAACGAACGACAGTGCGGCTGTGAACGAATGACAGTGCAGCCGTGAACGAACGACAGTGTGGCCGTGAACGAATGACAGTGTGGCCGTGAATGAATGAATGACAGTGCGGCCGTGAATGAACGACTGTGCGGCCGTGAATGAACGACAGTGCGGCCGTGCGCATTGTACTTTCGGTTTAGAATTAGCGCCAATTTTTGGGCGGGTTGCTTGAATGGTGGGTTCATTAGCCTATTATTCTTAATGAAAAACACAACAACAAAACAGTACAGTGACAAACTCACTTCGCTTTGAAACCAAATCTTCCGCGGGTCATCTTGTCAGTCTCTTGTGATGAATGAAATCTGACTCCTGCCGCTGATGTGCTGCGACTCTCGCTCGGCTCGCTGTATTGAGCAGACACATTCGGTTTTTAATTGTCTGTTCTCTAATTGAACTAAATGATTGTATTACTAGCTATAAAAAAGAACGATGGTGGGGGCGGTGCCACGGTGGGAAAGTGATGTAACCGGTGTGCCTGAACACCGGTAACACCGTCAACACCGACTATCACAGCAAGCCTAATGGTTGTGTGTGAAAATCCCAGTAGATCAACAGTTTCTGAAATACTCAGTCCAGCCCGTCTGGCACCAACAACCATGGCACGTTCAAAGTCACTTAAATCACCTTTCTTCCCCATTCTGATGCTCAGTTTGAACTTCAGCAGATCGTCTTGACCATGGTTGGTCCAAAAACTGGAAATGCTGCCTTCAGAGGACACATTTCAAGGTAGGAGGGCATCAAGGCACATCCGAATCCAATGATAGCTTCACTCCCTGCCTCCTGAGAGAGCATCTTCATATATATATATATATATATATATATATATATCTCATCATATATCCTTCGCTGCCTTTGATATCCCACAATCCTATGCGTTCCATTCGGTGACAGTTGAGCTAGAAGAAGAAAGATGGCATCTAAAAGTTGCGGTTGCTGGTCAGTTTGTGTGTAAACGTATGTTTTTGACCAATGTTTTCCACTTCTGATGTCATTTTTAGCGAGAAATTACTACTGTAGTAATTAAATATTTGTTTAGTTCTCACCAAAGCTTGCTTTATTTTGCTGTAGATCATTAAACTGTTATGCTGCCTCAGAAGTCTGTCCGAAATCAGTTTCGTGAGGTGCCTTGGTGCGCTTATGCTGCCTTACAAGTCATTGCCTGATAAGGCAGCGAGGCAACAAGTCAGCTGCCTGTTTCGAATGCAGCTCATGTCTACATGCCTAAATGTATTGAGTTGCTGCCATGTGATTGGCCGATTAGATATCTGCATTAACGATCAGTTGATCAGGTGTACCTAATAAAGTGGCCGGTGAGTGTATACTGTATATGTATTATTTAAAATAAAAAATATTGTTTGCATTCAAGCCAAAATTCTTCTGTATCGCTCCTCAAATGAACCAAATTTTAGCAACATTTAGCTTATTTATTTACTGAATCGACAACAGACAGGACACTTTTTGTATGGCTGTTATCTGAAGTGTGAACAGGAAATCCAGAGGGAGTGCAGCAGATGTATGAGACTAACAGGCAGGGAATGAGCTCCCTCACAGAACACAGGTGGGTTCAAGGGTCAAGCTTTGATTGACACCTTGATAGAAAAGAACAAAAATAAACAGAACTTGTGTAGGCAATCTGCCAACCCCTTCTCAACCCCAAACCCTTCCACCACCAAAGGCGTTGTGATATTTCCGTCCCCTTGCCGAGAACACCCCACAGGGATCGGGCAAAATCCACCTCGGAAAACTGAATGGAGATTATCAAACTATCATAAGATTTGTGAGTGATTTAGAGCACAGAAAAAGTTTCTGTCAAACAAATTAATTGTATTAAAAGGACAGCTATAAGCTGAGCAGCGAACATGTATTTGAAGCTGCTGGTGTCTCTAGAGTCTCAAAAACCTCTCCATGCAGGCTGGCAGTTGTGCATAGAGTTGCATTTCAGCCACCTCTAACCAAAGTTCACAAAGAGAAACGTTTACAGTGGGTGTAGTTTTCATCTTCAGAAAGACCTTTCATCCTCCCCATATTGCACGAGAACTGTGACTTGCTTAATAATGTGAAACAACCTCTTTAGGTAGGGTTTCCATTTACCCAAGTAGACCTGGCAAACTATTTAAACCTGTCTGAGATTGATACCAGTTATCCAAAAAGATATGGAGAAATAAAACAAACAAACACTTTCCTTAAAAAAACTAAAATCTGAATGTTTATGGTATTGAAATCCTGCTGATATGTCACTTGCATAATAATTTGGAACACAGTGTTTATATACACTCGCCAGCCACTTTATTAGGTACACCTTGCTAGTACCGGGTTGGACCCCCGTTTTGCCAAGAAAATATCCCCCACACCATTACACAAGGCAAAATGGATCCATAATTTTAATGTTGTTTATGGCAAATTCTAACCCTACCATCTGAATGTTGCAGCAGAAATCGAGATTCATCAGACCAGGCAATCTTCCAATCTTCTAATGTTTAATTTTGGTGAGCCATTGCGAATTGTAGCCTCTTAGCAGACTTTTGATGCTTTTCTGAATACCTAGGTTGTAACAAGTGGTTGGTTTGAGTTACTGTTGCCTTTCTATAAGTCTGAACCAGCCATTCTCCTCTGACCTCTGGCATCAGCAAGGCATTTTCGTCCATAGAACTGCCGCTCACTGGATATTTTCTCTTTTTCTGGTCATTCTCTGTAAACCCTAAAGATGGCTGTTAGGAAATTTCCCCACCGGTTAATCGACACATGACAACACCGGTAATACCGGTATCACCGGCGGGGGCTTTTAAAACGCTAATTCTAAACCAAAAGTAAAATGCGCATGGCCACTCTGGCATTCATAACGGTGCGGAGAAGTGCGAGTGTTTTCAATGAAAATTTTCCATAGGAATGAACTGAAAACGCGCCAGTGGACACGCACTGTGAATGACAGTGCGGCCGCGAACGAACGACATGCAGTGCGGCCGTGAACGAACGACAGTGCGGCCGTGAACGAACGACAGTGCGGCCGTGAACGAATGACAGTGCAGCCGTGAACGAACGACAGTGCGGCCGTGAACGAATGACAGTGTGGCTGTGAATGAATGAATGACAGTGCGGCCGTGAATGAACGACTGTGCGGACGTGAATGAACGACAGTGCGGCCGTGCGCATTGTACTTTCGGTTTAGAATTAGCGCCAATTTTTGGGCGGGTTGCTTGAATGGTGGGTTCATTAGCCTATTATTCTCAATGAAAAACACAACAACAAAACAGTACAGTGACAAACTCACTTCGCTTTGAAACCAAATCTTCCGCAGTCATCTTGTCAGTCTCTTGTGATGAATGAAATCTGACTCCTGCTGCTGATGTGCTGCGACTCTCGCTCGGCTCGCTGTATTGAGCAGACACGTTCGGTTTTTAATTGTCTGTTCTCTAATTGAACTAAATGATTGTATTACTAGCTATAAAAAAGAACGACGGTGGGGGCGGTGCCACGGTGGGAAAGTGATGTAACCGGTGTGCCTGAACACCGGTAACACCGTCAACACCGACTATCACAGCAAGCCTAATGGTTGTGTGTGAAAATCCCAGTAGATCATCAGTTTCTGAAATACTCAGTCCAGCCCGTCTGGCACCAACAACCATGGCACGTTCAAAGTCACTTAAATCACCTTTCTTCCCCATTCTGATGCTCAGTTTGAACTTCAGCAGATCGTCTTGACCATGGTTGGTCCAAAAACTGGAAATGCTGCCTTCAGAGGACACATTTCAAGGTAGGAGGGCATCAAGGCACATCCGAATCCAATGATAGCTTCACTCCCTGCCTCCTGAGAGAGCATCTTCATATATATATATATATATATATATATATATATATATATATACACATCATCATATATCCTTCGCTGCCTTTGATATCCCACAATCCTATGCATTCCATTCGGTGACAGTTGAGCTAGAAAAAGAAAGATGGCATCTAAAAGTTGCGGTTGCTGGTCAGTTTGTGTGTAAATGTATGTTTTTGACCAATGTTTTCCACTTCTGATGTAATTTTTAGCGAGAAATTACTACTGTAGTAATTAAATATTTGTTTAGTTCTTACCAAAGCTTGCTTTATTTTGCTGTAGATCATTAAACTGTTATGCTGCCTCAGAAGTCTGTCCGAAATCAGTTTCGTGAGGTGCCTTGGTGCGCTTATGCTGCCTTACAAGTCATTGCCTGATAAGGCAGCGAGGCAACAAGTCAGCTGCCTGTTTCGAATGCAGCTCATGTCTACATGCCTAAATGTATTGAGTTGCTGCCATGTAATTGGCCGATTAGATATTTGCGTTAACGATCAGTTGATCAGGTGTACCTAATAAAGTGGCCGGTGAGTGTATACTGTATATGTATTATTTAAAATAAAAAATATTGTTTGCATTCAAGCCAAAATTCTTCTGTATCGCTCCTCAAATGAATCAAATTTTAGCAACATTTAGCTTATTTATTTACTGAATCGACAACAGACAGGACACTTTTTGTATGGCTGTTATCTGAAGTGTGAACAGGAAATCCAGAGGGAGTGCAGCAGATGTATGAGACTAACAGGCAGGGAATGAGCTCCCTCACAGAACACAGGTGGGTTCAAGGGTCAAGCTTTGATTGACACCTTGATAGAAAAGAACAGAAATAAACAGAACTTGTGTAGGCAATCTGCCAACCCCTTCTCAACCCCAAACCCTTCCACCACCAAAGGCGTTGTGATATTTCCGTCCCCTTGCCGAGAACACCCCACAGGGATCAGGCAAAATCCACCTCGGGCATGCAGGTGGAAAGAGAAGCACTGATTAGAGGAAAAGACTCACATGCACGGCAAATCCAAGCGAAGGAGGAATAAAGTGGAAAGGGCCATCTTCCTGTCCGTAATGAACATGGCTAACAGCAGAACACAGCGGAAGGACCACAGCGGTGTTTAATATCAAGATCTAATGAGCTTTGCACCTCTAACGGCACAAGCCACAGAGGAACCACCACAGAGGAACGCATTAAACGGAAACCCCGCTGCCAGCAGGATAAACATAGGGCTTATTAAAACTGCCATTTGTGTTTCCATAGACATGAGCGCCTCTGAGGGGGCTGATGAAATGATGGAATGAGAGACTATTAGGACTAGGAGTAGAGGAGTTAAGTGTCCATTAAGAAAACGGCTGGAAACGAGGAAACCGAACGTTCATCTTTAAAGGCCCACTGAAGTGCCTTGAAACGTGCAGCATTATTCAATGTGTTGACGTAATTTCCCCTGAAACGGCTCCAGCTATAAGCAGCTCCTCCCCTTTTTTAAAACAGCCAGTAGCGTATCTTTAATATCACAGTTTGACTAGAGCCTTTTCTGTTTGGTAAAGCTACAGTTTCCTCCTAATCTCTAACTGTTTCTCATCATAATCAACTCCATATCGCTTTGAAATACAGCATTCTGTGCAGAATTCAAATGGGTCCGATATGTTTGTTGTCTGCGCCGACTTGCGCATATGAGCTGCTCTGCGCTCTTGTGTCTCTAGTCTAGACCAGAGCCGTTGGTATGTGTGTGTGTGTATGTGTATGTGTTTGTGCTGCGGCAGTGCGCGTGAAACTAACGTGAAACCAGACTTCATTCGCCTCAGCTGAAAGCATATTTACACTGTCTGAATCGTTTCCTATCGCATAGTCCACTATGTGCCATTCACCATGTAGAAAATAGTAAATGTGTGAACAACTGACTGATTTGAGCCGCAGCTTCAGCGTCTATTTATAGTTGGGGGGCTTCAGATTCTAGAGAGCATTTGATTGGACAGAAGATGTGATGAGAAGCTGAAGTCCGCGATGATGTCATAAAAATCTGTGATCCATTTTAACGGAAGTGAGTTGTTTTTACATTGTTTTGGAACACACCAGCTTATTCCTAACCTTAAGGCTAACATAGTCATACTAAAAGCTAAAAAACTTAAATTTTGATTTCAGGGGGCCTTTAAGATGACGCCTCACTGTCAATCAACAGGCTGGAATCCCTCTCTGTCTCCACATGCGAATGTGCACGGATGCAAGGGAGGAAGACAGACGCAGGCATTATTTACAGGGATTTGAAGGCATAATCTTTTATGATTCACTCCCTTCTCAGCACGATCAAAAGTGACTGGGTTACAAGAAGCCAGCGGTATTAATTAACGGCTTCTCTACTGCACATAAAGAGGAACTGGGTTCATTGAATATAAAGTAAACAACAAAATTTACCACACAATTGTGAACCCTAACTTAATCCTAGGTTTTCTGGTTTCATTTTTCAGGGTAGGTTCTAATAGAATTTTTATGAGATAAAAAACAAGAACAGCATGTGATAAGCATGCAACACGTTTTAATAACTGCTTGTTCATTTGTAATAATAATCTTCCCCTCTCAAAATGCAGGTTTGACTACATTATGTTTAGTTACAAGAACTAATGATATTTGTTTGATGTTGAAAGATGATGTCTAACATGTGGCAATAAGAAACCCACTGTGTGTGTGTGTTAACTAACAATAAACAAATAGTTTATAAATGATTTTTAAGTACTTTATTACACTATAGTTATTATAAAGTGTTACCGAAATTTAAATGATGAACTTATGAATTACTAAAGACCACATTTGCATTTTTTATTACATTTCAATAATCCATAACAAAATGAGAAAGTGTCTGCTGATGAGTCATAAGACCAAGCAAAATTGAAATTACATACAATCATTTACATAGTATGAGTCACATTCAAGCACCACAGACAGTAAACGCTCATTGATGCAATTAACCTTGATGCATTACACACGCCATCTGCATTAACACAAACACAAGAAGACACACTTGCACATGCACAAGTTCTTGTGTGCAAATAGGCAGAATGGCCTCCAGAGAGCTTGGCTCCTGGCTGTCAGTTGCCATAGTCTCCAACTCAGCTGAGTCTAAATTTCTAGCTGAATCGAGTCTGTCGCACAGTTCTGGAGAGCAGTGAGAAGACAGCACACCTTTTTTTCTCTCTTCCCAGGTGCATTCATTTCATCTTCGCTAAGAAATCTTCTCTGACCCAATCAAATGGTTTTGAAATGCAAAAAAATTGTGCTGTGCCCCGAAAAATTGAAATGATGTGTAAGTGGCACAATGGTATCTTCAGCCTGTGTGATGAAAGCCTGAGGAGTTTCAACCACAGACACACAATATGATGGTCACTATATCATACCAACTTTTAGTAGCCTATGTTATGAATCAGTCAATCAACATGAGACTGAGACATAGCAATATTTGAGCATGAATCATTTGTCCACTGGAATTTAGTCCACCTAGGACCCCGGGATGTAGCCATTTCTAATGCCTGATTAAACAAAAATAAGATAACAGGCTAATTTAGACATTTGTGTAGGGTACAGGCTAAGCTAACAGGCTAATTTGAAAATCTGTCCAGGATATAGGCTAAGCTAACAGTCTAATTTGAACATTTTCTGAGGGCTAAGCTAACATGCTAATCAGCTAACAGTGTGCTAAGTATGTATACTGTGTGGTTAGCCAGAAAAAACATAAGCTAACTAAAAAAAACAAATGTTTAATTTTGCAATCTATAATTCTATTATATGTAACAATTTAAAAAGACATTAATTGTCGTAATAACATAGTTCAAGACGATGTAGCCTACATCAAACAATTTTTAGGATTTCTAATCAGGTACTGAATAATAGGGTACAGAAAAATTTCTGCAGCATTGTAGGTCCCATCATCCGTAAATGGAAGAAGTTTGGAACCACCAGGACTCTTCCTAGAGCTTGCCGCCCGGCCAAACTGAGCGATCGGGGGAGAAGGGCCTTTGACAGGGAGGTGACCAAGAACCCGATGGTCACTCTGACAGAGCTCCAGTGTTTCTCTGTGGAGAGAGGAGAAACTTCCAGAAAAACAACCATCTCTGCAGCACTCCACCAATCAGGCCTGTATGGTAGAGTGGCCAGACGGCACATGACAGCCCGCCTGGAGTTTGCCAAATGGCACCTGAAGGACTCTTAGACCATGAGAAACAAAATTCTCTGGTCTGATAAAACAAATATTGAATTCTTAGGCCTGAATGGCAAGCGTCATGTCTGGAGGAAACCAGGTACCGCTCATCACCTGGCCAATACCATCGAGACAATACTGGAGAGATCTGAAAATGGCTGTGCACCGACGCTCCTCATCCAACCTGATGGAGCTTGAGAGGTCCTGCAAAGAAGAATGGGAGAAACTGCCCAAAAATAGGTGTGCCAAACTTGTAGCATTCATACTCAAAAAGACTTGAGGCTGTAATTGGTGCCAAAACTGCTTCAACAAAGTATTGAGCAAAGGCTGTGAATACTTATGTACATGTGATTTTTTTTGTTTTTTATTTTTAATAAATTTGCAAAGATTTCAAACAAACTTCTTTCACGTTGTCATTATGGGGTATTGTTTGTAGAATTTTGAGGAAAATAATGAATTTAATCCATTTTGGAATAAGGCTGTAACATAACATATTGTGGAAAAAGTGAAGCGCTGTGAATACTTTCTGGATGCACTTTAGCATGCAGCAGATGCCCACTGGTTTTAATGGTGCATTCTGGGAAATTTCAGCAAACTAGAATGATTTTGACAAAGGAACAGGCCTAGAAACAGCCTACTTCCTGGGATGTGCACTTGATATCGAACAAGGGATTGAGACACACCCATAGATGTAGAAGATAGTAAAATAAAGTATTCTTTGCTTTTACAATCAGTAACACCTGAGACTTTCAATACACTCAGATACAGACACACTGCTAAAGTTTGCAGCACAAACAAACAGAACTGAACATATTTTGGCTGGAGAGATTCCCAAGGGTGGTCTGTTCTCAGGGTCAGCAATCTACTGGCTTCACATCAGCTAGTTTTTTGCCCAATGTTTTCTTACAGCCTGGCAACAAGTTCAGTTCACATGGAATTAAGCAAATGCGCAGCCCATTTATAAAAAAAGGTCAGAAAGTCAATGTGTCAGTAAGACATGTCATAATAAAAGTTTCCATACTAAAAACTATCAATAATACGGCCACAGCCAAAGCCACCATGGATGTCGCACAACGCCACTGTGACCCTGAGGAGTTTCTGCGATGGCTACTGTGCCCATTTACGGTAAAACAGGAAGTAGCTTTGATAAGACTGAAGAGAGTGCTGACCATTCAGTGTCTTTACTCTGCACTTTTAAGGGCAAATCATTTTGTGCATGGCTTTTTTGGATGTCTGAGGGATCAAGCTAAATTCCAGTCACTGAACTGCTGTCATATTGCTTAAAATATATTAACAGTAGTAGATGTCATGCATTAGATCTTGCACACATGAGATGAGGCACAGAGTAATTTCTTGCTAACTAAAAAAAGTTTTACTCTGAAAGAAAAGAATAGCAGCCTACTTTTGAAAAATATTGTTTAAAATCTTTATTTTACATAGCGTGTGTCGCCTCATGAGGGCGGCCATTTTGAAATACAAGACAGTGTTATTGTTAACTAAAACTGAAACTAAAATTAAAAAACTATTAAAAATTGTTTTCAGTAATTGAAATAAGGCTAAAATAAAATAAAATATTAATATTTGAGGAAAGTAGATATGTTGCCTTGGAAACTAAGTTGAAGTTCTAAAATTACTAAAACTGAAAAAAAATATTTTATAGAAATATAAAAAAAATATAATAATTACCATATAATCATATAACATAATGACTAAAACTTAAACTAAAATAAAAACAGAAAATACAAAAATTAATAAAGGTAATTCAAAATATTAATAAATAGTATAACAGTATATAAATAATACTAAAATAATAATACTAAAAATGCACGAGAACAGTGTTAAACCAGCCGAATACTGTTCACTTTTTCTTAGTAACCTTTCATTCAAAGCAAAAAAGTATATTAAAGTTGAAAATTTGTGTTTTATTATTATTATATGTAATTTATTACTAAATATAATACATTATAATTATAAACTTAATTATAAGATTTTAACAATTTATTTTAATTTTTTTTAGTTTTGAGAGAACCATGTTTTTGCAAATGTCTGTTAAGGGATAAATCGTAAAGGCCCATTCTGACTTGCAAAGGCCAAATAAACATGTTAAGTTTAGCATTTACTGATTTTAATAATCTGTTTCGTTCACCTTCACAAGATTCACAGTTTCTGAACACCAGCGTGTGAACTCTGGAAAGGGTAAAGAGATGTTTGTGTTCACTGAAGTACATAAGCGGTGTCTGGAGAACACCTATATCCCCAGTGTTCTGTGGTAAATGCAGTGCAGAGCTGTGATACGCCTCAAGGGCAGAAACACAGGGGACTGACAGTGTTTCAGTACAACTGAATTTGCAGACACAGACACACTTCAATCTGTCCTCCCTCCTCAGCAGCAAGAAACCTCATAATGCATGATGACACCTGAGCCAAACATTGCTCTTGTCCTTAAGTACACACACACACAAACCCAAAAGCTGAAATCAATGTGTCCTCCTTCACTCCCGAAAGCAAAGTATCTCCATAATCCATCAATAATGCATGAAGCTCCACAGGCTCAGAGCAGGTGGTGGGACACAGAATCCTCCCCCTGGGCTTCTCCTACATTACAGACACAAGGATTCCAGTCTTTCCCTGGAAAGAGGCAGCTTTCTGCTCTATTTCTAGCCATTACTCTTCACCTGGAGTTCAACACCGCAGAGTAATAATCAATACCTCTCAAACTAAAGGGTCATTCTTGTTACGAAGTACTTTTTGAAATCAAATCAGCAACTTTTTACCAAAATTGTGTTAAAGTAAAATAGAAAGCTTTTGCAACATTGTACTATTGTTCAAAAGTTTTGGGTCAGTAAGAATTTATTTATTTATTGACAGTAAAGACATTTATAATGTTACAAAAGATTCTATTTAAAATAAATGCTGTTCTTTTGAACTTTCTATTCATCCAAGAATCCTGAAAAAAAAAAATGTTTTACACAACTGTTTTCAACATTGATAATAATCATAAACGTTTCTTGAGCAGCAAATCATCATATTAGAATGATTTCTGAAGGATCATGTGACACTGAAGACTGGAGTAATGATGCTGAAAATTCAGCTTTACATCACATAAATAAATTACATTTTAAAATATATTCAAATAGAAAAGTTATTTTACATTTTAATAATATTTCACAATATTACTGTTTTTTTGTATTTTTAATAAAATAAATGCAGCCTTGGTGAACATAAGAGACGACTTCTAAAAACATTAAAAATCTTAGAGATCAAAAACTTTTGATCAGCAGTGTATACGGTATTAAAATATAATTATTATGATGTGAAGGGGGTATAAAAATGGACTGCAATGGGAATGATTCATATTCCACCAATTTCAACAGAACCTCATGATCAAAAAATGGCTCCAATTGGGCAGAAAGGAAACTGTGATGAATGAACGGACTGAAAAAGCAATAACAGCAAATGACAGGCAAAGACACAGAGGAAACATCCTGATGTAGTTTTATTAAAGGTCTATATACAGAAATGAAGATCTGTGTTTGTGAGTCGTGATTCACTCTGTACCGTCTTTCGGTATGTTCTTGTAGAGCACGTCTCCAATGAGTTTTCGAACCGCTACTGTATCACTGATATCTGTAAGGTGCACAAACAAACACACCCATATAGTTTTTATGCTTTTATATAGTGATAATATACAGCTTTCCTGCAGGATGTAAAACACTGAAAACGGTGTGCAAACAAACCAAAGCTTATTTCAAGCATGCCTGCGTGTGTGTGTGTGTGTGTGTGTGTGTGTGTGCGTGTGTGCACAGAAACAGGCCGAGGGCATTGTGTAAATGAATTATAAAATAGAATCCATTTTAGACTCATGTAAGATATTTTGGAAACTAAGAGTGGCAAGAAACGAATTGTGGGAGGTTAGGGGCATCAGAGCTCCAAAAAGCCTCAATATTAAATTCATGCTTAATGCTTTTTTAAATATTCTTTTGAATACATTTGCATAAATAGTCATTTTATATAAAAGTAAAATTCAACTAAAACAAACCCTCTAATCCACTAATTAAAATTTGATCAACCGTCTTTTTTTAAATTTTCCCATTGGTAATTAAAAAGGCGTCAGTCATTAACCTAGAATTAAAAGCTGTCTCTAACATGAAAAATACATTTTTAAATATTCAATGACAAAAAAGTAAACACAACCCTCATTTATTGGTGAACACATCGGCTTTAAACGCCTCATTTGCCATAAATCTCCACATATCTCCACTTTTATCCTACAAACATCACATATCGTCTACCAACTATAGCTCTCCATCTTTCGTGATTCCTCTCACCTGCAGGCGTTCATGGCGGCTGCGTCCCGTGGCACGTTAGCTAATCACGCTTTGAAAATCACGTTGTGGGAGCACATCAGACTCAGAGGATGAATAATTAACAGTGGCCCCAGGAAGTCAAGCTGGCTTTTCATTAACAACTATGTATGTGGCAGGAGTCTGAGTGAGCAGAATGACCTGACCCCCCTTCGGCCCAAACACTTTTGAACATGAAGGCAAATTGTGCCGCGTCCCAAGAAATTGAAATGACGGGGTGCAAGAACACGATTTCAAGAGTCTCTTCAGCCTCTGTGGTGGAATTTGCATGAAAATACTTTCAGAAGAACATTTGTTGCAGGGGTTATTTTTACAACAGTCCAAACAGAAAGTTCTTTTTCTCTGCCAGGTAACCGTTTTTTCACAGTACATTTTACACCGTAAAAATCTAGATTGGAGTTTAAAGCAATTTATTAATCGCAATAACTTAATAAATATCAGCTAAATAACAGCAAAAACATCCCTAGTTTCAACACTAAAAAGCACGTGTTTCATACATATATTTTGGCATTTGCTTTCTAGATGTGTGCTTATTACTCAAAATATAAAGTCTGCACAGTTATAAACGCATTCAGAAACTTGCCTATTCATCCTATCTTTTCCCCTGCTCCTCCAGATGGTGAACAATCACACACACAGACATCCACTCACCCACTCCCAGTCTGTGAAGCAGGTCTGGATACTCGGGTCTCTCTTCCAGCACACTTAGCAGGTTGGTGGGCTCCATCCTCTCCAGCTCCACCCTCCAGTACACATAGATCTTATGATTAAAGCTCACGTAGACCAGGCAGGGGCTGTTCCTCCCGTCCTTACATGCATACTGACCTAATGGAGGAAATAAGAACATGACAAAGAGGACATATTACTTTACAGACTATATTACTAAATGTAAAAATTAACATTTAATTAAAAATATTTTAAGATATTAAAATCTATTAATATCTATATATAATAAATGTCTAATTTTGTTTCCCAAAAAATTGTTATATTGTTTTTTTTTAGTAACTAAATAGATGATTTAATATAAAATATAATAATAATAATAATAATAATAATATAATAATAACATTATTTAAAGAAAATTAGACCTTCTATATATATATATATATATATATATATATATATATATATATATATATATATATATATATATATATACACACACACACACATTAGTGCTGTAAAAAAGCATGTTAACTCATGCGATTAATTTTTTTTAGTTTAACGTGTTAAAAATATTTAACGCAATTAACGCAGCATCTGTTTTTTCTGTCATCCTTGGGCTAGAATTACATTATGATCACACTCTTTTTTATGCAAATGCGTTTAAACCATTCAAGCGCGACAAGACAAAAAAGAACACGCTGTCTGTGAATGTCCTGACACACACGACGCACAGAAAGACGCGCGCATTTATCGTGCACACAGACAACAGGCTAGAATCAAGTTCTCTTTCACGCTTGAACGAATAACACACATACATGCACAGTTTGTCAAGTATTCTCATAAAAGCAGTCTTAAATTACTTAAATAATGTAATAAATGAACTTAAAGAGTTGTGAGAAAATGAGATGCACGTGACAGCGCATCAGATCAGCGTCATGTTCGGCAGCGGCAGATCTTAAAGTGACAGCAGCCTAATAAACCAGTTGCTGTGCTGTCTGTCAATGGTAGCTTTAATTAAAAGGATTAATCTATATTTAATTTATTATTTATGCAGTGCAGACTGTTTGATAACTTTATTCAATTTCTGTAATGTAGGAAGGCCACAACTAAATATGACATTTATTATAATGGGTTTTAAGTTCGAAGATTGTTTTAAGTTCACTTAAATTAAAAGTTATTTTTTAAAGCCTAATAAATGTTGAAATTGACATAGCTTTCATTTATACTGTAATGTTGAATGTCTATCATTAATGTTTAAAAAAAATAAAAAATTCATAGAGACATCAGTATCAGTATCAGTGATACTGGCCTTCATTCATAAAAAGATGCCATTATAACAAATATTTAAAATGTTGTAAAAGCATGAATTTTCCATTGTTTTTCCCTTGGTATAACAACACTTATATGCCTTGGAATTGTACTCTTCAGACAAAGTGTAACATCTAGATGAAGTCTGAGCATTGAGACATGCACAACTAAGACTCTTTGCTATTTTTATTATCATCACTTCGTACTTTGTCTCCTGCTTCTGCTCTTCCCTGGCTTTCTTAGTCAAACTCTCAGGCTGATAGAAGGCTGTTAATAGAGTCTTGAGGTACCAGACAAGACTTGCTGTTGACAAGTTTTGCTGGTTTGCACACCAGACCCAACGGATATCTTTTGACAAGATCCGGCATCCGGGGGTGGATTTGATATTTCTGACGTGGAGATCCATCTGATCTAACATTTTGGCACGATCTAACAACCAGTTAGTAATTTAATGCTGGTTAACATTAACAAAATAAGAATTAAGACAATAATAGCAAATATTGTTTGAATTTATTTGATTTTATCAAATGGATAGATCTGGATTGTGATTGGTCAATACACCATTTTAGCATGTTTACTATAATTGCTAATATAAAAACATCAATCAAGCTGATAAGCTTGAATGAATGCTTATCAAATCGAATTGCATCTCTGCAATTACTGATCAGGAATTCACTGGTGCTGTACAGACAAGACCATATAAAGTTTCACACGGCGTCTGATCTGTTTAGCATTAGAATATGTTTTTCTCCAGAGAGACCTTCCGTGAAAGCCATCACTTCTCCTCGACATTCCCATCATACAGCAGACTCACAGAGACTGGCTCTGAATTTTAATGAGCGCACGCTCCCTCCACATTTGCTTTCTGCATTTTCACCAGATGAAAATGAAGACACAGGTGTATGAGCTGATAAACATTACACGTACTGTGTGAGGCTTTGTTGGACATGAGTCAGTGCCTTTCAATGTCAACATCATGAATGCAAGTCATGACGTTTTTGTGTGCATCACATCTCTCTGTCAATTTAATCCTCTTAATTCAACAGTTTCAATACTTCACCAATGTGCACTGCGATAAAAGAAAGAGGGAGAAAAAAGGTAATAAAAGAAACAGAAAGTTGCAAGCAGAAGTGAAAGAGACAGTTATAGAAATGAGGCTATTTCCCACCCTGCAGGCCCTTCTACTAACATATAAATTAATATCAAAAGGAAAATAGTCTTTTTATGCAGAGGTGTGTGTGTGTGTGTGTGTGTGTATATATATACACACACACACACACACACACACACACACACACATCTCTGCACATGCTGTGAGTTTGGGTTGCTTATAATGTTCATCTGGGAACGCATCGTGCGCCATTTCACCAGATTTGTATAAATCATTTATAAACCTATGCCAACTTTGGATAACACAACAATATGTTTCTAAATATGAAATTGTTGTTCATAATCATTTCAAAATAAGATTTTAAACACTTGCTCTGAATTCGGCCTGGTTTCACAGACAGGGCTTAGATTAAGCCAGGATAAGGCCTTAGAACAATTAGGACATTTAAGTAGCTTTTATAAATGTGCATTGGGAAAAAAAAAAAAAAAAACATTACTGGTGTGCATCTTTAGACAAAACAATGACACTGACATTTAAGATCTGTCAGTGTAAGTTGCTTTCAGTTAAAACAGCTCAAACATCTGGGACTAGACTTAAAGGGATAGTTCACCCAAAAATGAAAATTACCCCATGATTTACTCACCCTCAAGCCATCCTAGGTGTATATGACTTTCTTTTTTCAGATGAACACAATCTGAGTTATATTAAAAAAATGCCCTGGCTCTTCCAAGCTTTAATGGCAGTGAACGGTAAATGAGATACATTTCATTTTTGGGTGAACTATCCCTTTAAGCCTTGCCTGTGGAACTGGGGGTAAATGTTGTTTGGCCAATATTAAACAAGGATTTGATCATGCTGTAAAGTGTAACAACAATTTTTTTTTTATATGTACAAATATCATGAATAGAATGAGATGTTTTTTAATTACAGTAATGAAAATTTGGGTAAAAATATGCTTTGAATTTAACTGAAAATGAAAATAATCTCTCAATGGAAAATATTTTCTTAAAGGAACACGCCGACTTTTTGGGACTTTAGCTTATTCACCGTATCCCCCAGAGTTAGATAAGTCCATTCATACCATTCTCATCTCCGTGCGTGCCATAACTCTGTCTGACGCACCCACCGCTAGCCTAGCTTAGCACAAAGACTGGAGGTAAACGGCTCCATCTAGCCTACTGTTCAATGTGTATAGTTACATCGTGTACTAAGACCGACAGAAAATGAAAAGTTGCGATTTTCTAAACCGATATGGCTAGGAACTATACTCTCATTCCTGCGTAATAATCAAGGAACTTTGCTGCCGTACCATGGGTGCAGCAGGCGCAATGATATTACACAGCGCCTGAAAGTAGGCTAACTTCCGTCAACATAACCAACGTGACAACCTGCTTGCACAGGGAGCGTGCTGGGGACTATTTTCAGGCGCTGCGTAATATCATTGCGCCTGCTGCACCCATGGTACGGCAGCAAAGTTCCTTGATTATTACGCAGGAATGAGAGTATAGTTCCTAGCCATATCGGCCTAGAAAATCGCAACTTTTCATTTTCTGTCGGTCTTAGTACACGATGTAACTATACACATCACAACATGTAAATAGGAAAATGTTGGCGTTATTTTGTCACTAATTGAGCAGTAGGCTAGATGGAGCCGTTTACCTCCAGTCTTTGTGCTAAGCTAGGCTAGCGGTGGGTGCGTCAGACAGAGTTATGGCACGCACGGAGATGAGAATGGTATGTATGGACTTATCTAACTCTGGGGGATACGGTGAATAAGCTAAAGTCCCAAAAAGTCGGCGTGTTCCTTTAAAGCAAAATGTAATATTTTATTTATAAGATTTATATTCTTTTTTTATATTTGGGGGTGAATATGTTCCGAACATGTTCTTGATGAAAAATGATAAGATTCATCCTGATAGAGATTATAAGAGAAGCTCACCCGCACAGAATGCATTCACATTTTCATCAAACTGGAATCGGACCACCATACGCGTATGATCGATGATGTAAGTCTGGCCGTCCCAGGCACAGGCCACCACTTCCTCTCTCCCATCACCCTTAACACATGTACAAAAACACATCAAACTCTAATACACATTATGTAGCGCACTTTTTTGTGCATTTTCTGGTAGTCAAACATTTACGTAACGTACAGAGAAAAGCTCTAGCATAACTTTGGAGATGGTTTGATATTTTATGTGATTCAATTATATATACTGTATATATGAACTTAAATAGTTGTGGGGACACTGTACATCCAGACTTACAGTGACATCCAGCTTCTGAAGGGCAAAAAGCTGGTGGTCCACCTGCACAGACCACAAGAGCTTCTCAGAGCTGTCCATGAGCTTCAGCGTTCCTGGAAGACCACCATTCAATGAAAAACAACCACAACAGCAAATGAAAAACAACAACAGCTTACCAATCAATAACATCAATCCACTGCTGTCCATACAATTATCAACAACTTGCTGATAAAAAAAAGAAAAAAGAAAAATCAGGTTTGAATTTGTGCTGTGTGGCCATGGAAAATGACGTGAAGAACAAGCCTGCACTTTTAGAAGCCAATCTTCATACACACCTGAGCCCAAAGTGACCAAAGAACAGAGTGAACAGAGAAAACACAGCGTGAGCTGGGCTCATGTTTTCCCTACATCAAATAACCTCTGACATGTAGCAGACTAATACACTCACCATCTAGCGTGCAAAGAGCAAACAGGCCACCTTTAGACGAATCATCCTTAGAACCTGCAGCAAACAGAAACAAGTTACGTCATAAGATTGTGAGAATGATTTGTGATTAGCAATGGACTAATATTACAACAACTTTTATATATAATGATATAACTATAAATACCTTTTAATATAAATAAACTATATACACATTTTATTTAAATAATACATTAATAAATAATTCAACATATTTAAATAAACATATAATTATATAAATACATTTATATATATATATACACACACACACATATACATATATATATATATATATATATATATATATATATAATTATTTTTTATGTTTATTAAAATAATAAATAAATACATAATTAAAAAGAACTAAGTAAATAAATAAATTTATAATAAATAAACAATTTGATTATTATTTTCATGTTATTAACTACAAAAACATTTTAATATAAATATATCATATACATTCTTTTTACATTTTAATAAAATAAATATAATTATAAAATATTATAATTTTTTTTATATATATATATATAAAATAAGCAATAAATGGCCAATACTAACATTCTTTATTAGTTTGTCTAAATAAATTAAAAAATAATACACTACAAGCTAAAATCAATTGTTTTAAATGCTAATTTAGAAAAGTGATTTTAGGAATCATAACATTATAATGTACAGAGTAAAAATATTTTTAAAAATAAAAATTTAAATAAGTGTTAGATGACAGCAAAGTTAAATGTAAAAATAGGGAAAATTAGCATGCACAATCATACATCAAATATCGACCAATACCATTAAACTGATCATTTTTTTTGTGGTAGTGAGCCAGTGAAAATGTTGAGAGAGCGAGTAAAAATCTGAACTACTAGTGACTGAATCTTATTATTGAGTCATACTATACCACTGCCAGCTACAAACTTTGTAAGGAGGATATGCGTGCTGCATGCACAGTATGCAATCTAAATGTGTGTGAGCATGCTCTCTCAGTGCCTCTGCAAATGCTGCCTATCAAATGAGTGGACACGTTTTTGTTATGGATGCGTCCGGTGGTAAGATGAAGGGCAACATCTCTGGAAGGACCCTCCCTGTGTACACACAACACAAGCTGAATTACTCCCAAATCCATTTCTGGATATGGAATTATTTAGTACCGCACTGTGATTCTCTCACTTGCTAGGAGAGGCTGTGTTTTCATCCCCAGGTCCTGCAGCGCCCTCTTGTGTCCAAGAGCACATCAGAATAGCATACCCACAGCCAGGCTGAGACACCATGAGCTCAGGGAGACCTTCTGGACTTGGGTTAACCGAGAGACTGTCAACCTGGTGAAAGTGGATAAAAAGGCTGTAATAGTTGTTTGACTTAATGTTGACCTGATGTTTGGTGCATCTAGTTCAGTACCTGACCCTCCAGAAGCCATTTCTTCAGTAAGACCAGCTGACCAGAGCTCACATCTGAAGCATCAGAAGGTTCCTCCCACCTGAACGCCCGCACCACCCGGTCCGTGTAGCCAACAACAAGC